>CM056993.1:322119837-322798837 GCA_029891345.1 Dryococelus australis | reverse complement strand
GAGCAGAGCTGGAATGCAATGACGGGGGGAACGGCAGTACCCCGAGAAAATCCGCCGGCAAGCGGCATCGTCCAGCACGATTCCGAAATGCGAAAATCCGGGAGTGAACCCGACGGGAATCGAACCCGGATCAATGTGGTGGAAGGCGAGCGCCCTAGCCACTGCGCCATCCTGCTAGTAAAAGCAATAGTCGTCTGGGTAGAGTTAGGGAACAGTTAGCACAAAGTTCTCCTCCAACATGGTACGGCAACTTTCATCTGTCACCATTCCGTCAAAGAAGGGCTCCACAAGTTCTCTGGCAGACATACCGCACCACACTATTAATCCAGAATGACTAACTGCTCGATTTACCGCAGTGCGGGGATTTTCTTCGGCCCAGTACACACATTTGTGGCGGTTGCCCGTTCAATTAAATTTGAAGGTTTACCTCATCGGACCAAACAATCACCTCGGTAACGAGTTCTTTGTCGTTGCACATGTTCACAACCCACTCAAAAAAAATCGACATATCTATCCCGATTGTCATTATTCCCAGCGTGGAATAACGTGTGGATGTAGGGCCTCCAGTTTACAGATTTTAAAATACGATAGACACTTGATTTACTGGCACCTGACTGACGCGCAGCTTGCCATACGGGCTTCGACTTGCCGGGGGAACATGTGAATGTGTGCAACCCTGCTCCCACACTTCCTCCTCTGTCCGTTATTGTTCTCTTCCTCTAACACAGTTCCATCCCTCTCAAACTTGTCACACAATCGTGTCATTGTTACACGTGACGGTGGCGCAGTACTGCATTCTGCCCTCCATCTTCTCTGCACGTCCATTATGTTCTCGCATTTCTAATAACACTTTAGAACCCACTTACGTTGCTCTAAAGGAAAACTTGTCACTTCTGTCATTTCCTGTACAACTGTAGTGCCGCCGCTCGTGATTGCAAACGGAACTCACAATAGCAGAATGGCTACTGTTACGACGCGAAGAGGCCTTAATTCGACGGCCTACCGGAACACTCCATCACACACGAGCGGTAATCAGGACAGCCAGCTGCCGCAATCGGGGTTCGCATTGCCAAACCCCGATATGAGGGCAATGCAGAGTGGCGGAAGGCGTCTTTCTCGATGTGACGCCGGCCGAGAGGGACGTCCCAAGAAGCCCGCTGTGCCGACCACCTTAATTCATCATACTTCATCAGCCTTCGGCTACTTCTCAAGGTGGGGCAAGTACCATATATACTAAAGTGGCTCTTAATAAAGCAGTTGATTTAGTTAACTTAACAATGCTCCCCCGGCCATATAGTAATTTCTGTAATGTCCGGATGTTCAATTATATAACCCTATAGTAACCCTATATTTACCCCAACATGCTCTACCATGAGGAGATCCCACCAATCTTAACAAATACGCCCTTACGCACAATATTTACAAACAAATTATAACACTAAACGTATACACACACACAACATTGTCCTCTTGGTGTGAAATACGCGCAGTGCTATCAGATTGTCTTTAACGGGTTCTCTGTTATTGACGTACAAATAATGTAAACATTAATTTGGGACATCTGGTATGTGTTATTAATATGTCACGCAACGTGTTATTGAAATGAAGCATCAAAACTAAACAGATTCTTCATTAAGTTATGTAATGTTTGTAATAAATAAAACGTCGTTGGGTTTGTAATTTAAAGGAGATTTGGGGCTAAATAGAGCCGGATGAGTCCTAATTCCGGCCAGCCTTAAGGTTGAAGTAAAGCAACTGCCTATGGGGCACTTACACCACGACTATACAATCTCAACCACTCATAAAATAATTAGTACAGACACCATAATAGTGGTCAGAAAAGTGAGGTTTATGCTGTACATGGAAGAAGAATGTGTATATTTTGCAACGTTATAATATATTTTTTTTAATATACATTTTAAATTTAAAAAAAAATAGTTCATTAAAATATTCTGTATTTTTGACAAAACTTAAGCATATTTCCATTCTGGGTACTTCAGAAATCAGAATTTACAAGAAAATCTTCATATAATATCATCATAATATTTACTAAGATTGTGTGCAAGAAAATTGTAATAATAATGGAAATAATTTTTATAAATGATTTTATGTGCGTCCATTTGTCACAAACATTTATGGCTGAAACTGACGTAAATAAAGTTAATTATAAAAATGATATGATACATTATTATTGTGATTTTATTACACGTGATCACAGTAAATATTATGACTATCTGTCTTGAAGAAGATTTTCTTGTAAATTCTGCTTTCCGAAGCATCCAAAACGGAAATGTACTTAAATTTGGTTACAAATGCGTACTATATCGATCGATTATTTTTTTACATTTAAAAAGTATATTTTAGAAAAATATTTCATATTGTTGCAAAATATATACATTCTTTTTACATAATATAGCATAAATCACACTCTCCTAACCATTTTTATAGTGTCTGTACTACTTTTTATGAGTTATTCACATTATACGGTCAGGTGCAGTGTCCTATACGCAGTTGCTTTACTTAAACCTTAAGACTTGATGATAGGATAAATGAAAGAGTGCAGCGGCTTTATAAGTATACGGAAGGAAACTACAGTCCCATGATACAAACTAATACAACCATGTAGCACTAAGGAATTGTTTATATAAGTTTATTTTGTACAAGCTTTGGTATGCTTATTTGTCAGTGTGCCCTGCACGAATATTTTCCCATAAATTTTCAACACATCATTACTTGCTCGTTCATTATTTTGTTTCATTGGATTTCCTGGTTTCTTGTTACTTCTTTCACTCATTAATTCTACAATTTCAGAGGATTAGATACTGCTACCGGCAGTTATCTGGGCGCATCTCAGCGCGATGATAGCAACGAAGCGGTGACGCCGGAGAAAGGGGAAACGCTTTACGACTGTGGAGCTGACGTGTCCATATACCTGCCGGCCACAGTACACTGCTCTGCAATCATCCAGACGTGAGGGTGCATACATGTTCTCTGGTACATCTCCTGGAGCGGTGTACACGGGGGGGGGGGGGGGGGAATTATGTGTACCGTCCCTGCAGGTTTGTATTCCCCACCGAGCACATACGCTTGCTCAACTTTCCTCGCAAGTGGCTGAAATAAAGCTGGGGCGAAGTGGCACAGTAGGTAAATACTAACGTGGCCTACTGTGACTGCAGTTTGTATTCGAACGAACTGTTTCCGAAAATCGATTACTCCAGCCGGATTTTTATTGCAAGTGCCTACATTCAAAATTTGCGAAGAAGTCGTTAACTCTGGCTTATAAATGACGGTAATACATTGAGCCTTCTCTATCTGAGTTAGCCTGTCAGCCCAAACACACCTCGTTGATGTCAGTGAGAAAGTCCGACATTTTGTCTGTACAATAGAACTTAAATATTCAACTGGCACTTCAAGAAATAAGTTATAATGATTTTTCTCCCTCTGTCTACTTACAGCACAAAATTAGAGTTGTATTTCTTAAAGGTTTTTTTATAAGTTAAGAGTTTTTACTTTCCACGCTCACTCGTGGGAGTAATTCAGTTGTTTCTCAAACTCTCGGATAAGGCAGCCGTTTCTGCTTGGGCAATCATTCTCTCATCTCTACACACTGACCCTTCGTCAAAAGGTATGAAAAATGCATGCACATATTTTAAAAGCACCTTACACAAAGGTGCTAAATTTTTTATTGTAAGCAGTAAACATATTCATCAGAATATGTTAATAAAAAAAATCTATTTTTTATTAGTTTTTTTTTTTTTAATTAATGTGTAGAGTTCCCAGCTTACTAGCTACTTAACTACTTCAAAGACAACCTTTGATAACTTGCGGTTCAGAAGAGAAACGAGCTCACACAACCGATGCGCCGTGAACAATAAGCTTCAAAGGCTGAACAGTAGGAGTGGATTTAGAAAAATTACAGGGGACAAAGCTTTGTAAAAGAGGTTGGTAATATCAGCAAAGCTCAAAGGAAGGCACTTTTTTAATGGTTACATTTGCTTTGTTTATAACTTCCTGGTTGGTTAGAAGGCACTTGCTGAAACCATAGACGGCGAGGAAATTATTTAAAAATTCGGGAATTCGTCTGTTCTGCCGCGACAAAAATTTTAACGCTACAGAATAAACACACTTTTATTTTAAAAGGACTTGATAAATAATTTAACTGTTTATTGCGTCAGGTGGATTCTACGATATTTGGATGCCAAAATAGAAAAATCTGTTTTTTCCCCAACTTATTGAGCAGCTATTTTGTGATATTGGTGGATTTATTTCTCCTAATAACTTGTGCCGCGGTAAAATACATAAAAATGTACAACATCTGAAATACATAGATTGATAGAAATACATCGATTTTGCAAAATATTTGCTCTCTTAGTAAGTAAAAATATATATGTAGGATTTCATTTTCTTCGTTTTCCTCTATCGGCTTCTTCAAGATTGTAAAATGCGACTAAACTCAGTAGAATAAATTTACGTCCTATGCCCCTCTGAACAAGGTTTTTCGAACCACCCAGTTAAAAGCTATTGCAAAACCATATGTTAATTTATCATCAAATCCAGGCAACAATAATTTATGATTTCTATACGTGCTAGTAAATCTATATTTATTCAAAAACGATCGTAATTAACATGCATTTTTGGAACAATGTCGAGAGAACTATGGCTCGATAAGTAAATGATATAGGCCCTACACATGATGTGTATGTTATTTACGAATTTTTTATGAATACCAAGTTATTCCGATATATAGAAAATTTTACATGGGACGCCTGGGGGGCGTATCTGAGTTCGTGAGGGATGGAGTGTCTTAATAAAAATAAAAGATCTAAATTCAATAATTAAATTCATTCCCAATGCTACAAACAGTCAAATATTTCATTTACCAGCCTGAGTGTCTTATTAACTCGTATTGTTCTTGTTGAGCGCAATATTTAATTACTTTCTCCATTTCTATTAAAGTCTTTATCACAGCCTTTAATCTCGCTAATGTCCCTTTAACTGCTCCACTCATTTTCACACGTTTAGTTAACACTGTCTAATTACCATCGTCCCGAATGTCTTTTCGCTCAGGCATCCAGTCCACAGTCCCGCAGATCAGTCCCACTCTTCACTCCACACAAGCTCGCCGACGAACTCTCGCAGATCGCTGCAGTCGTCCCTCGCCGCTCCGGAATCGCTCAACTGTTGCTTGAGGTCGCACGAGACGTCAAACCCTCGGCTCTTATTAATCACTCCCTCCTCAGAGGCCCGCACGTACTTGAGGTATGCGCTGTCTAGAACATTCTCGGCAATTCAAGATGTTCTGGGAAAAGTAGTTGTGATGACATTCCTGTGTGATAAGGGAGAAATATGAACACTTCTCAGTGTCAGCGAGGCGCGAACTGCGATAAGTTGACCAGAGTGTGCGGCGGCTTCATTTATGTGGCCGCTCGTTTTCTGTGACAGATACGTGGCCAGCGGCCTAGCACTCACCTGTTCATTCAAAACAATCCTTTGACTTGCTGCCGCCATCGTGTAACTGCAGTCCTTCACTCCCCTCGCTCGAGCAGGATGCCAAGCAGCGAACGCGTAACGATAACTCCAGATATATTTAATTTCAAATACATTCTTATCGCGTCGGCGCGTATCCGGTGAGGAAATTAGTTTATTATTTGGAGTGTGCATTCACATGTACATTTTGAAGCTAAATATTTTGCGGGAAAAAAATTGTTATTGGTTATGGCATTAAATGAAATCATATTTTGAACTGGAGATATGCTGGAAATTTTCTTTAACGCACTGGCCGAGATAGTTATTTGCGAGGAATCGGGGTCGATTCCCGGTCCGGCCATCCTTGTTTCGATTTCCCATGGTGTCCTGATATAACTTCAGTCGAACACCGAATTGGTTCCTTACTACAGGCCGTCGCCGTTTCCTGACTGTCCAAGCACCGACTGTCTGTTGAAGAGATGTCATGCCACGTACATATCTCAACACACCGAGTATTGCAGTAACGTTCACATAAATATCCCGTGTTGAGAGCACGAAACACTAAGTGAAGGCTAACTTGTGAGCCTAGATATCACATGCTTCCTTCAAGTATTAATTAACTGCAAATTTTACATGAAATATTACAACACTGCCAATCCTACCATAGAATGGAAAAAGAAAAAATTGGGACAGCAATTAAAAAAGCAAATTATAACAACTTAATTTACATTGCATGGCAACAACACATAGGAGATCTAGACGGAAATGAAAATGAGTGGGAAATAAGGGCGGGGAATTAGCGGTTTGACAACGTAAATATACGATAACACCTGCTATAGACGACGGAAAACTCAAATCTGGCGATATTTAATGTAAATTATATATTCTAACCTCACTCGGTTATGCACAAAAGTGCTAAACGCGATTGATCCTTTACGTACTGATACAGAGCTCAACATGTTTAAGCATGCCATGGCCAGTTCATTTACATTAATCAGTCCAGCCTCCTTGCTACATGAGAAAGACACTTAACTTAGTAACACCAATTAAAATATTGTATCATTTACAGTAAATGTAAAGTAAGTAATATCTCGATATGTGGTTAAATTAAGCTAAATTGTTTATAGTTAGCCTTTAATATTTAAAAATTTTATTTCCTCTAGATTTATTGGGTATTGAGAATTTTCGTTGACAATATCTTGATCTTGACTCTGCGATAGTACTCAAAATAATTTTAAAATATAATAAAATCGACTCAATATATCAAAACCATTGGTGATAAGTTTTCTACGCGTAAGATTGAGTTTGACAGTTCTGAAATCATGTAAAATTCTAAAGAATATTTAAGGCGTTATTATAACTATCATGATCTTCATTGCACCCGTTTTCGTGCTTCAGACCATACATTTTTTCAGAACTGTCATTGTTGGTAATTCTACTATAAAATAATTAGTTCACATGGAGGACAGTAAATGTGATAAAATAAATAGTTGGAACATTTCCACATATAAATCAATTGAGCAGCGGCTTATGGTCCGAGTTCAGAGCTAAGAAATGTAATATAAACACTGGAATAAAAGTTGTCATGAACCTATCGGAATTTAGTCTTTGTAATTCATAAAAAATCAATCCTTTCAGAAGCAGTAAATCCTAATTCACCCCCCCCTTAAAGGTTGTAATTACTTGCTCCAGTTACTTGTAAGGGGAGAGGGGGGGAATAAATTTAAAAAAAAAAAGCTATTTTCCTGCTTTTATTGTGATGTGATAACATTTATTTAAGAGTTTAAGCATTCCCCTCCATTTCTGCACATGCGCGAGTTACTGTGCTCTGATTGGTTGTTGTAAATTCAGTCTGGACGGGCTTTGCTCTCGAGCAAAGCTAGACCACTTCTACTCAGGTCAGGTCAGCGATAATACCCCTCTGGTATTACCTGCTCGTAGGTCCGTGATGAACTTTGTTCTACAGGCATACCCTCGCTCGAGTTAGCGAGCCGAAATAAATGTATCCGGCTATGCACGAGTCACACGATGAGGTGGGTTCGTGACATGTTGTAGCAGTTCTCTGGTAATTCGAGTTAGGGTTTATTGTGAGCGTTATATTATTTGCATTCTAAATTCTGTTTGGTTTTTCATGGTGTTTTCGAGATCTAAGTTTGGATTATCTTGTAGTATGTGGTGCTCGTAGTACCTATTTTTGAAACGTTTTCCTGGTAAGTAAATTTTAAACTCTTTGCTGCAAGTAGCCTGAAAAGTTCATGGTGTTGAATTGGGACCGCATCGACTTGCGCTAGAGAGCTTTGAATAACCCACCTGCAAGTGCATTCATTTGAGATCGCCGGTGCTTGAATTGTTTTAGTAAGTTTTAATTTGTATTTTTTTAAGTTGTTTTGTGAACGTCTCACAGACGTCTGGCAAAGGAGTCTTTTAATATATGTAAAGTTTGGCTGTTTAATATTTTCTAAGCATTAAATTTTCCTTTAAATTGAATTAAACGTTCATAGTGATGCTTGAGAGTAAAGATTCTCGTTTTGTAACTTGGTTTAATTTAATTGAGAGGCGAAAAGGTGTTATGATACTCCTTTATTGCATCTTTGTTGTTGATTTCAAATGCATATTGAGTGAGAACTTGTAAATATATTTATAATCCATTGTTTGGGATTCATTTCAGTAAATTTATAATTTTAATGTGTATTTTTATCATTTTATTTGAGCGCCCTGCGTTTACGGCCATTGGGGGTCGCCTTTATATATATATATATATATATATATATATATATATATATATATATATATATATATATATATATTTTAATGTTAAAAAGGTATGATCTCGCTATTCTTGTATGTTTTGAACAGAGTTGAAAGTACAGAAATTGAAAGAAATAAAATATTTGAAACCGATATTGTCTACGCTCTTGTGTTTTCCTCACAACTTTTGAGTGCACGTTCTTTTATATTTGTATCTGGAGTATTATTATGTCGATATGAAAGTCAACTATAAACAAAAATGTAGACGAATGAACTAAATATACCTGCCATAGCAGCAGGTAATCAAGTGGAATATGGAATTTAATCTATCTTATTTTATTACTGTACATTAAATCTTGATTATATATATAATACATAGAAAGTGTAATATATGTAACTAATTTCGCAGACTTAAAAGCATCAAATTTAGAAATTATGTATATTCTTTATTAAAGTAATTAGTTATCATGACAGTTTATGTATGTATTATATATACATATAAGTTATACTATTTAGGACTTACCATATGTAACTGGAAATTCCGGACTTATGGTTTAGTTGCAAGAATCTAGCCCGACCTGCGGGCGAAATCCAGCCCAAAGAGCGCAGTGCTGAAGGGACGATAGCGCAGTTGCGCAATCTGACTTCTCAAAGCTTCGTGGACTTGCAGCGGCGTTTTCTCGCTCCCCGCGCGCTATCATTCAAGCCCAATTGGAGCAGCGCGTTTCGCGCCTCGGCGAGCAGGCATTATCGCGTTTCTCTCGCCCTGAACCAGAGCGCAGTGCGGCGCGATCATTGTCGAGTATTCAGACCTCTCCTCTTGCAGAGCTGCATGCGGCGCTCTGTATCTGCACCCGATATCTGCCGACCACCAAGCCTGCCTGCTGTAGCTCAAATATTTAAAGGGCAGGCTACAATCACGTAAACAGCAAAAAATTGAACCCACACTCTTGTATATGGGACCAGCTACAACACAACATAACGGCGTTGTAAGGCGGCCTGCTCGCGGTAACGGCGTAAAGAGGATTGAATATTTTATATTCCCTTATATCTTGTTCTACGCCGGCCAATCACGAGACATTTCCAACCACGAAAGTCAGTGCAGTGCTAGCTCATAACAAGAACATAGTTATTAAATGAACTTTGCTGTACAGTTCCGATTTCCGTTTATTTAAATAGTCAACGCAATTATTGACATGTATAACACAATTATAATATCCCTTAACACGATTCCTGCGAGATTTATTTCATCACATGTAGAAGACAAAAATAAACATCAGGTTAGCCAACATACTGCGAGACATGTACAGCCTGTCTTTTTTTTTTCTTGTGCTCGTTTCTCATTGGCCGCGTAACAGTATTCTTACTTCGGTTGTAGCCAGTACATTTCCATACTTCCACGGCAACGTTATTGTTATTTTGTTACGGGAACGCTACGATGGCTTTAACCTGACCTTAACGCGTTGATTATTCATCGCACACTGCTTCGATTTCATAAATACATTATATATAATAATATTATATGTTATAATTTACCGTGTTTAAGCTCGCCTGAGGGAAGGAGACAGCCAGAGCGAGATAAGGGAACCCATTGAATACAAAGATAGGATACAGGAACTGCGGACGTACAACAATATAAAACTTAGTGTAAAATAGAGTGCACGAAAACAGGAATTGGGGGTGGGAAGATTGGTCAATTATGTCGAGCGGTGACATCGACCTTGACCTCTAGTTACCTGCAGCGTGACCTTTAAGTAATCTTAAACCCCAAAATTAAAAAATTAAAAATTAAAAAATTTAGAAACGAATTTTGAAAGAAAAAAAAGTACAAGAAATAAAGAAAAATATTTAAAAAACTATTTATAAAGCATAGTAAAAAAATATATATTGAAAAAGCAAATAAATAAATAACATTTTTAAAACTTGGTTTTAAATATTTTCATAAAAGTGATGAGAATACTTTTCGTTCTTGAATTGTCCATCGAAAGTAGAGGAGTGTTAATTAACACGAGAAAGCCGATAACAATGAATATACGAAGTTTGTCGAATAGTGGTAATTGGAAGATACACAGGAGGTCAAACATATGCGATGAAATGAAGAAGGAAGAGTGGCACAAAATGAGTAAATGACGAAGGAAAGGTGGAGCGTTAATGTGTGTATCAGGGTAGGGGTGACCATAAACGGGGAAAATTAATTTGGCGCGGGTGTCAATCGCCGACTAACCTTGCCACGGAAGGGATAAACTCAATTTTTAAAGACTGAACCCACCCTACTGCAGTAAAGCAAAAGCAACGGAATATCTTTTATTTTTTTTTATTTCCTGAAAATGTTATTTGACCATTTCTTATTCAATTAGTTATTTATTTATTTTAAAAATGTTTATGTCACCAGAGTTCACCGTCAATGTCCACATACATCCAATATGGTCGCTTTCTAACTGGAATGGGAGGGCATGAATATCTAATACAAGGTAATTCAGCAGTCCACACTCCAAAAAAAGTCAGTATGAGAAAAAGGTATTCCATGTACAAGTTCTTGGCACACAGACTGTAGTAGTAGTATGGTAGGGTCATCCAGCACCTGCTACTTAACGTTTTACGAATAATAATTTCTACAAATTTAAAGATTAATGATACTCCGTACATTACATAATGGATATTGACATTATACAAAGAAGCCAAATGGAACATAATTGCGGTAAAATCCTGGATTTGAGAATTAATCTCACATTTACTGTAACAAGCACCAATATTCCGTTACATATATGTATAATTAAATAGCCAAACAGTTAAATTATTTTATTTTTCACCATTTCCGTATTTTTTTGGAAGATAATCTATTCTTGGTGGACAAATCTTCCAAGAAGAGCTTTATAGAAATAAACGACATATGGACATTTCTTACTCGGGGGAACGAATTATTAGCAACCGTCAAATATTGAAACAGGAGGGTTAGAAATTTATCCTATAATATGCTGGTCTTATTATCGTTTTCCAACATTACTAGACACGCCTACACACAAACTCTCCTGCGAAAAGTCGAATTATAGTTATACCTCGTTTATGCCGGTGTAGAAACAGTTGACAAGGAGATGGCACGAGGTACACAGCTATCGGACTTCGATAAGGGCGTGATTGTAGGCTGCCGTCTCAGTGGGCTGTCTAGCTGGGCGATTGCACGGAAGGTAAACAGGCCCAAATCAACGGTCGCAATAGTCCTGCGTAAGTGGAAGGTTGATGGGCATTGTGCCAATGCTGCACGTTCTGGGCGACGTCCAATCTTGACCGACAGAAATCGCAGAACCCTAAAACGTGAAATTGTCAAAAATAGGGCACAACCCACTGCTATCATCAGACAGGAGTTTCATGCATCAACAGGAGTATCGGTTTCCATTGGAACATTGCGTACAGAGGCCCACCGACTTGGATATTTCGGAAGAGTAGCTGCACATAAGCCCCATATCACGACAAGTAATAAAGCTCGGCGACTCAGGTGGTGTTTGGACCGTCGCAAATGAACACTGGAGCAGTGGAAATCTGTTATGTGGAGTGATGAGTCGAGGTTTACTTTATTCCGGTCCGATGGACGTATATAGGTGTGGCGTCTGCCCGGGGAACGGCTTCAGCCGGAGTGTATAGTGCCAACTAGGAAATTCGGTGGTGGGGAAGGATGGTGTGGGTCTGTTTCACGACCTTCGGGGTACGATCGCTGGTGTTTGTCCGTGGTAGCATGAACAAAGAGGCCTATCGTAACATTCTGGATAGAAAAAAAAATGAAAAAAGTAAGGGAGTACTTATATTAATTACTGTTGATTAAAATATTTATTTTAATAATTTGATATTTTTCTTTTTGCAGTATTTAATAATAATTGTTAAGGTTATTTAGATTTGGGTATTCTAATGATACCAAAGTTGTGACTTTTTACGGAATGGACCCGTGTTACTTCCAGGATGATGCCAGGTGCCATATTGCAAGGGCTACTATGCAGTGCTACGCCGACAATAATGCTTCCCGATTGGACTGGCCCGCCCAGAGCCCCGACCCCATTCCTATAGAACATCTTTGGGACGAATTAGATCGCCGAGTGAGGGCTCGTCAAATGCGGCCAAAATCCATTGCTCAACTCATGGAAATGTTGCAAAGAGGAATGACGACGAATCCCCGTGGATGTCCTGCAAACACTCGTAGAGAGCATGCCAGACAGGGTGGCTGCTGTTATAGCCGCAAGAGGCGAACCTACGAGATTCTAACGGGGTGACAACCACCGAGCAAACATTGTGGACACGTGCCCAATTACTTTTTGGTCGATAGTGTACTTTCAGGCCATTCCTCCACTTTGTTTAAGCATACCTTAACCAAGTCTAAAAAATTACACCGCACTTATGCGAACTAATTTTAATGATCTTTTGCACGATAATTATTTCTTACTAGGCATTACCAACACACCTGTCTACTCTTGTGTTTTCATTCGTATCAAATTTGAATGAAATGTTATAATCTATAGAAAAAATATACGTCAGTTAAAAGTTCAGTTTAACCGAAAATAAGACACTACTACGTTAACAGAATTGGCTTGTTTGTGATCCATGACATATTCGGGAAACAACCAAACACGTAATACATGAAGTGAGTTTATGAAGGTTTGGTTCAGAAAGTATGAATATACCGCGAATAGACTACAGAACAATTTCCTATAATCATTCGCTTGGTGAGAGCAGCATCGCCTTCTTTGCTTTCACTTAAACGATTCTTACGCCGTTGCTGTGTTACGTCAACCACCTAAACAATACGGGAACAGCAAAATAGACGCCTTTAGATTAATTCGTTACTAAATTATGTTTCCATACAAAAAAAAAACCTTCAACGTTGCATAGTTATACACTTAAGTTCTACAGATTAGGAACGAAAATGATCGCAGTAGCCTCAGATTAAAGAAGTAAATACACAATTACATTTAGCTTTGGATGTATAGTTAATATTTCCTATGCTGTCGAATTGGCTACAGGTATATTTCCGTGCTAAATTCCTACACTTACATACAATTAAGCCTCGGATACACAAGCCTGAGGTGGATTTTCACCATAACAGCTTATATTACGTTGGTTTACCCTATCTTTACGCTGCGAAAAACACGCAAGATTTTAAATAAATCCAATTTATAAATATACACGTTTTATAGCACTTCAAATAAAATATTACACTAAATAATTAAATGCACTACTTCACTTACGTCTTATAAATGTTACGTACAACGGTAGAAAAAACTATAACGAAAGCACGAATAAATCCCTCTGTACAGTCAACTTGAGACAACTGCATGGATTTTGTTGTCTCTGGCATGCCCCCTATTCGACGATTCAACGAGACGTCTGCTGTAGTTATACGCACGTGAAAATGTTTGCTGAAAGTGAAAACGAAGTTTGGACTAATTGAGTATTCTACTTATAAACGAACATATTGTCTACCTCTGTCCTGCTTGCTGGTGTGGTTGTGGCCCGGCATGACAGTGAAGATTTATTTATTTCTTGGCTTTTGTGTAAGAAGAACGTCGTACGACGCGCTCTTGGTTCGACAAGTGGGCGCCTGTAGTTTCCGTTCCTGCTGTCGGCGGAGCTGAGCGCTGCGATCGCCTTCCCCTCTTGGCGGAGGGGTGTGCTTGCCATCTGTGCAGAAGGCCGTCGCATTGGCAGCTTTGAATTTCATTCGCCGATCATTACTTATACCTCTCTAGGGTATATTTATTATTGACTGTGGTTATTGCCTTGTACCAAGTGTAACGATCGTAGTTCAAATATTGGTATGTAACTTTTTATTGGTTCCTGCCTTCGCAGGGCAAACAGTTTATTCTTATTGGGGTCTGGAATTGATTCACCCTTCCAGGTAATAATTTCAATGTAATAGTATATATGCCTTGTCTTTTTGCTCGTTCGGGGTCAGACGATTTCGGCCTCGGGGGAGCACAATCATCATAACAGTTATGTAATTATTCACGTTAATTTCTTGGTAGGCTTCACAAGAAGTAGGTTATGGCGTCACTTTGACGAAAGGCTAGATGCCATAACATGGGCTTTTACGATCACTGTTCTTGCAGATAATATTTCTGTTGACTCTCTACTAAGAAAGGGAATTTATATTTTCCTCCTCAAAGTTAAGGCTTCTATTTGTAAAGCAGTTGCTTTGGTCGTAGGATAAGAGGAGAGGAATGGAACTTTAAATTTGTTAATATTGTATTTTGATGGCAGGCGAGTCAACTCCCCTTAAGTTTCAAGACATTATATTTGTTTTATTGCCATATTTCTTAAATTTGTTGTTGATCATGAAATAAATTCTCTTGCAAATTTTATGTAAGTTTTACTGAATTTCGTCATGCAAGGCCTATTAAACTACAGGTTAGGTGAATGCAAGTTTGAATGCATTTTGTCATGCAAAGCCTAATGCAAGTTTTAGAGAATTTAATCATGAAAGACCTATTAATACATGTGTTTGACATTGGTCCTATATGGCCTGAAACTTTAATGTACATTCGGTTATCCCTGGTGGATATATTTTTGATAAGTATAAAGGTTTTACGATTTTAAAGTGCCCTTTTTACGATGTTTTCAATAATTAAAATGGTATTTTAAGTTTATATACACATTTCCATATATGTATCTGAGTTCCAGTAAGGGGAGAGTATTTTGAGTTTGTATTATGATAAAATGTTTTACTCAGAAACTGTAGTATTTTTAAAGAAGCTGTAGGTTTAACAGAGAGTCTTTAAAGGTTGTCTCTCATCGTAATGTTTTCTCGGAATGAGTTTAAATTATATATTTTTATACATATCAAGTTATGTTTGAATACCAAATAAAAGAAAGAACAGAAACTGAATAAAATAATTCTTCATGCACACTTCATGTTTTCTGAACTTAGTTAAGCAAATTATATTACAAACCTACTTGAAAAACTATTTCTTGTTGCTTTTGCCAGTTGTTTACTTATGCTTAAAGCATTTTTAGGTTTGTGGGATTCAGTCTTCCTTTTTCATTGGGTCAAGGAAACAGCAGGGGTCTGAAACTTATACTAAGCAATCGAGGTGTGGGACTGTCGTATCGTACCATATAACCAGACCGTGAGCTACACGTACTCCCACTAGCCAAGCCGTATTGATTTCCATAGAACCGAGATGCGGTATTGAATTATGAACCGAGAATCAAAACAAGAATAATTCACTTGGCGATCCAATTTCCAGCGGAGTGCACAATTATTGTGTTCTGCGATAGCCGTCAGATTCACGCAGAATTCCTATTACGAACTGAATACCACATAATATGCTGTGTCTTTTACACAATCACACTCTAAACCACCTGGCACTGAAATCTTTAGTATTTGTGTTTATTTGGAAATCTTAGAGTAACAGTTTATGACGACGTCGATTACCGAGGCAGGAAAGGCTTTTTCAAAAAAAAAAACAGGTTGCATTTTCGCACTCCTGGTAAGCTATGGATGTGCATGTAAGTTTTGGATATAAGTTTAGGCTTATGTAGTAGCTAAGCCGTTCCCAGATAAGCTTGCGAGAACAACGTCGCGACGATAAAAAGTAGCAATTTGAAAATTTACCCTCATTGTTTTATAGTCTACCATTTTATGTTGTTGTACTGTTATCCAATGAATAAGTGATGCCATTAAGGAAACTTCTGATTTTTTTAATGAAATGAAGTGATACGTTTTATTTCTTCCTCGGAAGAAATAGTACAAGAATTTCAGAACCAGTTTTGCCTTTGAAGTGCAAAACTACTATAGACTGTTAACGGTAAAATGAACACTTTTGAAAGCCCTGGATAAGATCTACTTATATGCACCTGTACATTCATTCGCCTAATGTAAAATTAACATTGTCATGAGCCTAATTACGTTATTCATGCGTCGGTCAATTCAAACTGTGAAATTAGTATTTTATAGATCTGCTCATTTTTGCACTTCGGTGCATTAAAAAAAACAACAGAAAGCGAGAGAAATAATTTAAGTTCTCACAAATGGTTACCTAACACTTCGTTCGAGGTGAAGTTATGGAATTTCTTTCCGTCCATCGGTACCAAATTTACTGGGTGCGTGTTACTCAGTGCACCCGTTAAAATATGTACAGGTAGTAGCAGTGACTTTTTTCTAAGGTTGATTTCAAAAGTTCTTACTTTATCGTGAATAGCCTTTACCTGAGATTTTATTTTCACTGTGTGAAACCACGACTACTCCAAGTTCGTCACTACATGAAGTACAATACTGAGAGTCGAACTTGCCTCGATTCATCCCCATCAAACTATTAACACTCGGTGACCTAACGTTTCCTAGAACTACAGCACGTAATAAATAAATCATTAACGCGTAAATGAAGTTAACTTAGTCTCCCCAATCGAGTAGCTTCAATGGAGAGTGAAGAGATTTGGGCGGCTCTGAACAGCGAGGCCTTGAGAGCCGATGAAGGTGATTGAAGTGAGTATGGAACAGCGCCGGGATGAAGGGGCGGGGGAAACGGGAGATCCCCGAGAAAACCCGCCGACCAACGGCATCGTCCGGAACGATTCCCACATGCGAAAAGTAGGAGCGACCCGGCCGGGGATTGCACCCGGATCGCAATGGTGAGAGGCTAGCAGGCTAACCACTCAGCCACCGTGGCCCCCGAGCAGCTTAAAGAATCCTGACCAGTAGAAGTTAATTTATTTATTAAAGTATAAAAAGTTTTCAGTTAATTTCTCAACACTTGTTTTACGTTTATCCAAGTGCATTAATGAATGTTTCACACCTCTCTGAACACTTGGTTTTGCTATAAATTACTCTTGGCAATGACCTCAAACCAGTTCAAACAAACTATATTAATTTTACATTTAAAAATTTGTGTCATTTGCTAGCTAAAGAGAATATTGATAGCCTTGTACTATTCCCGCTCTATGACATTAAATAATTCCACTGAAAATGCTATATGAACAGAGTCTGCAAATAAAAATAGTTTCGAGACTTGATGATGTTCTATACGAGTGTAATGTTTAAATTTATGGCCGTTGATGTTGGTGTTTCTTCTTTCTGTTACAGTAGGCTACGAATTTACATAAAAGTTACACATTTAAATTCCTCTAAATTCCACGCTTCCACTAGGATGGCGCATGAATAAAATGATTAAGTCAACGGCAATGTTTATTTCACATATGGCAGACTGATACAAAACGAGAAGAAAAGTAGATCCTAAACAGCGAATTCAGAAATCCTCAATGAACCATTAACAGCCTTTACCTCAATTTACATTTCAATTACGTACTCATAAATGTCAGAAATTTTTAACAATTTGTAATATTCATTTGATGCGAGCAAATGCTCGCAGAAATAAGTAGTAAATAATTAGCGTGATAAGAAGAAACTTTTTGTTTACATCGCCCATTGTCACCCATTTTTATCTGTTGCAAAGACTGGCATGTCAGCACCACTACTTGTATAATGAGCCCATTGTCACCCTTCTTTATCTGTTGCAAAGACTGGCATGTCAGTACCACCACTTGTATAATGATTTTCATTAATTTAACCCTTTCAGACCCAGCGAACACAACTGTGTACATTACACACGTGTACGTAATTTTTAGTATGTACTGTACACTACGAAGCTCAATGGCCAATGATCTTACCTATCGGTAAATGATTCGCAAACCATCTTACAGGTCTAAGATATAACTGGTACATATAACTGTAGCAGAACGTATAGTCTACAGCTCATTGGCTGTGACAATGAAACAAGTGTTGTGTCGACTTAAGTACAGCATGCACCATAATTTTATTTTCGTTTACAACACCTAAAACCGTAAATTAAAGTGGGCTGGAAAGGTTATGAGTAGAGAACGCATGTCACTTCTGGACCAGTTTGCGAAAGTGTGACCTAAGTCGCATTTTGTGCAAGAGTGGACTAAGTGCCAAATCATGCCATTTTTAGATTAATTATTTATTTGATTAAGAGAATAGCTAGTTAGATTAATTAATCGATTTATTAAATTTATTAATTCGATCGAGTAATTAAATTATGTTTTGATGTCATTTTTTTTTAATTTTATAGAATTTTCAACATCAAAGAATTTTTATAAATTGATTCATGTCATAAGGCTTATATTGGCTGAGCATGTTCGGTACTGACTCTGTGAGGTTCTGAACCGATGACCAGAGGAGCGGGTTAATGTTAGTATAAGAGTGGTATAAGGGACATTTACCATTTTATTTCGGTTTGTTACTGATATGAGGAGTGGCCTACATGGCCATGTCGAAGGTCTGGAGGCATACTGAGGATTTGACTAGTTTAGATACATGAGAAATGTCTTTGGCGAAGTAAATTTTTTTTAAAAGAGACTTTGAAATAGGCTACTGAACGAATTACTTTAATCACACCTCGAATAGCATAAAAGTACTGAACTATTTCGGCGAAACTAATTCGTTAAACCGATTTTAATAATGCGATGAAACTGTTTTCTTTAGCAAATCTCCCCTTTAATCACGTAACACTGAATCTACAAAAACGTATTCATGCGATTACCGAATGGAACACATTAAATTAAACAAAATGCCCAGCTAACACAATCATATTACAAATCCCAATACATAGTCACATGTACATCACCGTCATCGGCTCTCTAAACATGCAATGGAAATCAGACGAACTGATTGATTAATTAAACTGCACGGAAATTTTTTCTCCTAACACAAATAGCCAAGAAAATCACTTTGCTCTCAACACCAAGTTTAAATAAACGTATGTATTTTTATCATGATTACTACTTATATGTGATACAAATTACATAAAATGTTATCAAACTGAATCATATATACGTTTTAAGGCATGTAATATCCCCCTATAATTGTATAAACAGCTCTATTATAAACATTAGTTTAACAAAACAAATATCCCAAACAGTGTAAACATGAAATGTATTCACTCGTTTTGGGAAGGTGTGATCTGTTCGTGAAGGCTAACCAACACCTGGCTCTCGAAAACCAAAAATTTTCTCCATCTGCGTGCATGGACAAAGAAAATCGGTGCATGCTCTCATGATGGCAGAGATCACCCATTTTGCTGTTTCACTCCAAACTCCTTTCACGCAGCCCGGCGGAGAAGACAATATATCATTCTGCCCCAAGTGGTGCAGAGACAATGTTGGCATGAAGGGGAAGAGTTTCGGAGACTGTCCTCCAACAACTCACCCACTTCCCTAGCGCAGACACCTACGCTGAATGTCGGCCCTATAGTTATGGTTTCTTCCACCCCTGCCCAACAGCAACAACTCCTCACCCCATCAAGTCATGCCGCGCACCCGACAAAATGTTCGGTGTCACCCGCTTAACAAAAGCCATGCGGACCATCGCTTTCCTTTTGCTGGCCGCGGTCTCCCCGCAATCATAAAGAACCCACCCCCATTACTCGTGCCGAGGCTGGTGTGGAGGGTGACCTGCGGCCAGTACTTACCTGCCCCATGGGAAACAGATCTCCCGAGTAGCAGAACTCACCTACCAAAGCAAGCTTACCCAGCAAGGAAAATTTCACATCCCCAGCAAAAAACATTTACTCTTTCAAAAGTCCAGGAAAGTTTTACTGAAACTAACTGATTTGAGACAATACAAAATAATGGTGAAAATATTTTGTTGTTCAATGAACAAAACTAAGTATGTGAAATATCAGTTTTCCAGTCTTTAATCATTTTTTTTTTTGCTATCCAAACACTTTACCAGCTAACATTTTTTAATGTACATGCATATATATTCTCTAAATAAGT
Organism: Dryococelus australis; assembly: GCA_029891345.1. Lineage (NCBI taxonomy): Eukaryota > Metazoa > Arthropoda > Insecta > Phasmatodea > Phasmatidae > Dryococelus > Dryococelus australis. The sequence goes on along the minus strand of CM056993.1, from coordinate 322,778,848 downwards.
TTTCTTTACGAAATTAAAACACTCATTGTAACCAATATGATTATTTTATAAAAGGCAACCAACATTTATATCATAAATGTATATATTTGAGCGAATATTACCACATTTCCATCGAAAACTAAACCGATAAGAATTTGTATCGGAGTTGTAAGTTCCAATATTTCAACAAAGAACCCCGACAGGATATGTGGAAACCAACGTATATATATTTTCTATGAAATACAAATTATTTCTTTAATATGGATATTTTACAGTTCCTAACACCCAAATATAGCAGAATTGTGTGTATTGTACACAAATGTATATATTTTGAACAAATACCATGATTTCAGCCTGAAACGAGTTTTAAAAATGGCAAAACAGCAATATTTCAACAATTTTCAAAAATGTCCGATCAAACGATTTTAACGCAAAATCGCAGTAATTTTGAATTGGTATATATCTAAGTAGCAATAAATTAATTTTTCTTTCAGGCCTGAGTCAGCAGTTATCGAAGTCATATCGTGTCAGGAGTGTACCGCCTGGAAGATTTACATCAACAGATTTCACCGAGATGTACTACAGATTTCACAGAGAGGTGTACATTAACAGACTTCTCCGATACGTTCAGCAGTCTACAAGCTTCATTAGGAAATATGCACGACGGGCATGGCTACGAAAATTGTGATGAAGAATGTGTCACAGTGTTTAACTCCACTATAGCAAATGGTCAAACCAAGATGCTGTTAAGCTTAGATGTTGAGACTCTAGTTGTTACCTAAAGAATTTCTTCAAACTTTTGCAGGACATGAAATTCAACATGCGTATCCGTTCCTATCTGATGCTTTAAGATATATTATGTAATCTCACATTTGCCTTGTGATGCGTGTCCGTATGGTACACAGGTTTTCTTCAGTCAGCAAAACACAGTCCATTTGAGGAGAGACTGTGTAATACAACTCGCTAATAATCCTTTTTACCAAAAGATGATTCCGGTATTGATGAAGTTGACTCGGAAGCAACAACCGAGCTTTTGTAAACCAAACAAGACTTTTAAAATTCTGTGTTTGAAACTTGTAATTAGCAATAATAATGTGTTTTGCAGAAGGTTTCGAAAATTATCAAGACAATTATTTTATAATTAAAGAACTTGCAATTTCTTATGCAACTGACGAAAATGACACAAAAGTGTTGTCTTTTAAAACCCCGAAACCTCGGTTTACCTTAAATCAGGAAGTGAAAATGAGATTCTGACATAAAACGTACAAAGTACACTGTTTGAAATGGGACGCTGGTGATATAGCTTATAATGACCATTTTCACTATGTGAACGAGGCGCTGATCGAGGACTATCCTGTATATGTGTTGGTAAATTCTCAGAAAGAAATTTTAAAAAGTCTTGCTAATACAGAAATGGTAAAAATCAGAAGTTAGCATGACTGTTCAAGCATAAATTGGGTAGTTAAACATTACAATACTAATCATTATGATAAAGAAAATGTTCTGTTCGCAATGGAAAAGTGAAACTATAAAATAATATTTGAACCAACATCCTACTTACAAGTAAAGACATAATTTAGAAAGTAGATCTGTTACCTGTCCAGATCCTGCGTAAAAACTTTCAAATGGAGTAATTCAATCCAGAGCAGACTTTCTCCAGTATTACTCCAGGTTACAGGCGAGTGTGGTTCACTTCTCTAAAGAACATATACTCACAATTCTAGATGTGTAACAGAGATTAAAATTGGAACTTTGCATAATCCTTCAAAGTAAATAAATACACAGAACGAGGATTGTGTTATGAGCAAGATGACTATCCCATGTTTAATGTGTGACCTGATAATTAACTACCTTGTTCGTCTTGGGATCTGTTTTAAAAACAGAAGCAAAGAAATTACAAATGAGTCTGGATTTAGACAAATTAAATATAAACTCGGTAGAGAGTTTTATGTCTGCCGCACTATGTGGAATGAAACATGTAATAACAAACAACACACCATGCAAATGCAAGGAAGTAGCAGCATTAAAATATCACTTTGTGGTGTGTGGGACTGTGAGGTGTGGCAGAGTATTGTTTGTGTCCGCAATCTTGATGTAACCAAGCTGAAATTAGGAAAAATTCTAAAATAATGTTTAGACGTTCCTGGCGGTACACTCCCGGCAAACTGCCAAAAACAGTAATTATTGAAAAACAATAATTCTTTGGTGAAAAAAAATATATAAGGACCAAACATACATCAACACATCAGTTACGATGGAGAGGTTCGACTCAACACTTCAAAATGCTAGTTCTACAACAGGTTAGAGGCTAGTATGGTTTCAACTCGGAGAATACAGTCCACTAAAAAATTCAAATGTGCAATGGAGAACAACATTGGCATTTCTCATTAACCAGTCTAACAGAAACTTTTAAAGTGTTTGACGTTTGTTATGGGCGAAAATTTTGTCCTTTGTATAATATGCGACCTAACAGCAATCTACCTTGTAATGCGAGTCAACTAGCATTTGAAGCCTTTTCTAAATTTATAGCAAAACACATGTAATGCAAGAAAATTGAATATTTAATGCAGAAGGGATGTTTCTGTTCTGTACCTATAGTTTGGACAGAACATTGTGACAACAAAGAACATGTTAGGGAGATATATAATCAAGAATTAAAGTCACCCTGTGGAATATGGTACTGCAGCATTTGGTTAAGCAAGAACACCTCAATCACAGACTATATAAGGGAGAGCATTTAATATTAAAGTGTTAGTCATGGCTAGCATCTTCAGCCCAACAGTCGCATACTAGGTCCTGCAAGTAGGCTACAGACAAGTATTCTTTAAGTCATGTGATGGTATTATACATGTTCAAGTGTGCAACATTATCGAACATTGGCACTACACTTTCGATTCCAGTCTCGGAATTCACTTTGGCGAAGGCTTAGCATGCAACGATTTTGGTGTGTGGTATCTCTGCCTCAACAGTGCACTTCTACATTTGAAGAGCTGATGTCAGCCAGCCTTACCAAATAATTGGAGGAAGAATGCACCAATGGGGTAATCACCTACCAACTCACCAGATCTCACCAGCGAACTACAATTTCTTTGGAAGGAAATGTGTGATGGAGACATCCACAACTTTATTTTAGAGGAAGGTGGGCTAGGTTTTCCTTTAGATTGTAATATCTACTCTTGTGAAGATGCAAATTCAGAATACTGTTCTCTCCTACTTGTTAGAATGCAATTGTTAAAAATTGTTCATATTCTGTAACTTATAGAGAGGCATATTCGCATATAATATTTATGGAAACCTGTGAATCAGACATTCATTTCAAATGTTCACATTGAATTGGTTTTTTAACAAGTGATGACCAAGGTAGTTTTGATTCCAGTTTAACTAACTGTGACAGTTCTGAATGACTTGTAAACCAGTGTAGAACATACATAATAGAGAAAAAAACTTTAAAACTAAAGGCGAACTCGTTTAACATCATATAGTACAGAAGAAGAAAATTTGAAATATACAATTTATACAGCAGACAATAGTTTACCATTTGAGCATTATGAAGAATGTGATAACAATATTCACAAGTTTGTACATTATAATGAAAAGTTTGGATACTTATGCACTGGGTGTGTTTCTTCAAAGTGTTATGTACATCGAACAATAAAATTAGCAAAAATAAAATTTTGTCATCAAACTTGTTTTAACTTGCAAATTTAGAAAATGAATTTATCAATATACATACAATGTTCCTTACTAATGGTTCTCATTTGGGCATTGGATAGCAAATGTGTAACATGAAGTTCTTTAATCCAGGAAATCCCTGTTACTGTGAAACCAGTCAGGTCTTATGCATCATATATGTGATGGTGTACCAGAATCCTTCGGGAATTTATGGAGTCCTGTGACAGGATGTTTCATTTTAAAGTTATTTATTTCCTGCTGGGAGACAAAAAAGCCACTAATCAATTCAGCATAATGATGAAACAAAATTCCCTGATTTTATATGACCTGCAACCACACATCTTCCATGTAGTATCGAAGATGTGCATTCACATTATATTGAGACAAACCAAGACTTGGTTGAAAGCATTGTGTTACACTCCCCTGACTGTAAAGAAGTGTCTATTCAAACAGATCGAATAAAACCAGGATGTAAGAAATGTTCTCTCCTCGAAAGTAGACTTCAAATAGGAGAACTGGATCCAATTCTATGAAAATGTCTGAAAACATTGTTTACTGAAGTTGCAAATAACTTATAACTTTTGTAACACCCTATACTTACTTTTGAAAAAAATATTTGTGTGTCACAATGTGTTAAAATATTTGTGGATCACCATCTTGTGTAAGTTGTACTGAATATGTTTGTCTGTAAAAAAAAAAGAGATGTACATATTCTGAGTCACATTGTATTTTGTGAAATAAGTTTGTGTATATAATCTGATCCATCCTGTATTTTGTGAAATCTTAGATGTATTTTGAATTTATAACTCATCTGTATTTCAAACAAAATAAATTTAAGTGTGTTTTCAAACAAGCTGTTAAAGAAACATAATACAATTTTTTTTACTAATTATTGAATAAATATGTGTGTGAAAAATGAACATGTTTGTGTATATTTATTTTGCCTTTACAAAAATGTTTCGTTTTCCTTAAAGAAAAAAATTACTCTGGTTAACAAAGTGTGGGAAATGGTTTGCTTTTCCTAAGAAAAATTACTCTGATTAATAAACACGGAAAAAAAAGTAGTGCATGGTTCTTGTGAACAAAAGGAAGAAAAATTCAATATCATATGAAAATAAGTGCAATTCGCCTGCTATTAAAATAATATATACTATGAGACTAATAAGTGAACAGATAGTTCTTAATGAGAAAAAAAAAACACAAACTTGTGTCTTAAGAGCAAAAATATAGTCCACCGCAATTTCAGTAACAGGAATAGAAGTTTTAAAAATGTCATACTACCCTTAACAAGAAGGCTGAAATGCTGTATATCAATTCCAAAGACAAATATGAAATGGGTTTTAACATGAAGTCCTAACATAATAAGATGTCTAAAGAGCACATCGCTGGCTTTCAAGCAACATAAAAAAAACAGAATATATATATATATCTCTCTCAGCTCCACGTCTTGCCCTGTTCCACCCCTCCAATCGCTAACTACGCAAGCATTGTGGAAAACAAGCAAAAATCTGCTCTTTCCCTCCCCCATCACAACCAGGACAGCCCTACAGCCTGCTGGACCTCACTGCACCACACGAGCAAACACAGAGAATGTGTAGTTCAGAGTTTCCTCACCAGAGGGCACAAGAGGCGCGCACCTCGCTCCCCTGCTCCATCCACATCGTCCCGCACACTGAGCAAGCCAAGAGGCATGCACCCCCCTTCCCTCTTCAACTGCTCCTCACTAAGGGTAAATACATTTTCGAAATGTTACATCTCCAATATTATATTACGTTACCCAATACAAAATTAAGAAATACTCCCTAAAATCCTTAGCAAATTTCAATATATTACACGATATTAAAAAAAATTACTGGAGGCAAGCTACGTAACTGCTTGTGAAATGGTGTATACAGTTCAAAAACATTTAATGTGTGAACGACATGAAAGCAAAGCTGGGAAATAAGAATTTTATCCATAGCCACCAAAAATCCAGTTACTTGATACGCAGAGAACACCATTTCAAGCCAAGACTTGGGAAGTACGCATGTTTTGCGCGCTGAAAGCAGTTTCCAAGCACGACACTGTTCTCCCACTGTGCCGACAAGACCCCACTGTGGAAAGGATAGCGTAAAATACCTTTTGTAGAAATAAAAACGAGAGTAAATTTTCACAATTCCCGCCCCCTGTTCATGTAGACCCGCCAACACAGTTCTAACATGACACAAATACACTAAAGTAGTTATGTTACATCGCCAACCTCCATATAGTAATTGGTTAACACTATGTGTGGCTCCGGGTTCGAATTCCAGATAAGGCATGCCTCTTAATGGATAAATTCTGACCTGGAGTCCTGGGTACGACATGACAAGTTAGTTTGTAGGTTATAATCCCGGATAATATAAGCTGGGTTCGATTCCCAGACAAAACATGGGTAATATAAGCTGGGTTGTATTCCCAGGTAAGACATGGGTTAGTTTCCAAGGTAATATAATTCAGAATCCTTACACAATAGATGGGACATTAATTTTGTCAATGCTTGTTACATAATTACAATTAATAGATATTTCAAAACCGTACGTGCTGCATTACAAAAACCTAAAGTGGGTCCGGAATCATATCACATAATAAAATACGTACAAAATCGGTAAATAAAATGCGATTCGAATTAAATGTAATTGCTAAAACCAAAGAAATATGCTTATTCCACATCAAAATATCAACTTAGTACAAATGTAGACAATGAAAAACTTTAAAAAACCAGTTAATTCATTAAAATCTTCTAATTTTGCTTAAAATCATTTAAGGAAATCATATTTCCTCAAGTAAGAAATATGTTTTATCATAAAATAATACTATTTCCAAATCTATATATTTTTACACTGTAAAATTCAGAAAATGCATTAAAATATTTTAATTTATCTTAAAAATAATTTAATTTTGTGTTAACATTATATACCCTTTATTAAAAATACGTTTTATTATCAAATCCGACCAAATTCCTTGTTCGTGTGGGTTCCCTGGAGGAGGGAGGGGAGGTGGGTGTCAGGTTATATATTCATATGCTGGAGCAGTGGCCACCATGCTTGTTCCAACCACCATGGGGTGCAGACCGCTCCGCGCATCGCTGGACTGAGCACCGCTGCCCAGTGCATCCCTGCCGGGACATCACTTCAGCCTGGGCATGCAGCCATCCGCGGGGCGCTCTACTGCATCCCTGTCGGCCTGCTTCCAGCTTAGGCGGGGCCTGCTTCCAGCTTAGGCGGGGCCAGCTTCGCTCGTCTGGCCCAGCCTAGGAGGCGACCCGCCACCAGGAAGCAGCGCTCGGGCTCTTTAGCCTGGGCAGACACTACATTCGACTCTCACCTGCCTGAACTGAGGGTTCAGGCTTCAGGCTTCAGCGAACAGCAGCTTCGCTACTGCACTTAGGTTAATAAATAGCGATGAAATTTAGGGCTTCTTAATACTTTTCGATATTGTGTTAACATTTCTTTACTCTGATATTTGTTGTACATTTGTTAACTGAGATATATTAATTTTTTTTACTTCGGGGTTAAACTACTTTGTTTCCAGAATTTGTTACATTTTCAGAATTCCTACTTAGTTATTTTTTAATATTTTCAAAATAAGGAACTTTTACCGATTTTTTGCAAATAACTTAATGTTTTAGTAACTTGCATAGCTTTTTAACAAACTTTTATGAGTTTTTGTAAACTTTTTATAAGTCATTCCAAATTTTATCAAACTTTCATGAAAAAACTGTAAAACTCTTTACATTTCAATATGAGATGTAATAAACTTTTTACAAACTTTTATGATATTTAATTAACTTTTTACAAATCGTCAAAAATCTTATCAAACTTTTATTAAATTTCATAAAGTTTTTACAAATGTTCAAAAACTTTTGTTTTATATAATATTACTTTAACAAGATTTTGTACAAATCTGTAAAACTTAGTGAAATTTCTTAAACTTTTAACACCAGCAGTTAAATTTTTTTTTAATTTTCTAAATATTTATAAAATTGTTAGTTTGACATCTTTTTGAGTAGTTTAAAGTATTTTTAAGGGCGTTTGAGTGTTTTTAGTAGTTTTAAGTATTTTTAAAATGTAAGTCTGTTTTTAAGGGTGGGTTTGCTTTTGATTGCAAGTATAAATTATGAAATTCAGAAAAACAAAGAAGAAACTAAGCCACTTGTGCACTGCACACTTGGGGAGCACATAGCTCCACCTTGACTCTATATTCTGAATGTGTTATTTCAGTGAAGGTTGTCTGTGTGATGGATGAATGAACTTAGAGTAATTATAACAAATTAAATGTGTTGATGTGTGATAGGGGGTGGGATGACTTGGCCATATTATGTTAGTTTTAATTATTTTGAAGATGTTTAAAGGTGTGAGTGCAGGTGAAAAGTAATGTAAAATTTATTTCCAGATGTAATTTTTTTCATGTAGTTTTGAGTTTACTAAACAGAGCTAAGAGGAGAGGTATGCCACCAGTAGAAGAATCTTGCACCATATAGAATAAGGTTCGTGTCAATAACACACACCTACAGCCTCTCTTCACTGTTTAAACATTCACAAAACTGCGTGAAAAAGCATCTGTAATGTATGGCCAAGTAATCTGAGAAATTTTGGTTAGGTAGGTGTGAGTGAGTGAGTGAGTGTGAGTGTGTGAGTGTGTGTGTGAATGTGTGTGTGAGAGAGAGAGAGAGAGAGAGAGAAAGAGAGAGAGAGAGAGAGAGAGAGAGAGAGAGAGAGAGAGAGCAAGTGTAGGGTAAAATTGGGTTGAAATTTTTGTTTTCAATTTAGTTAGTTTTAAGGGACTTAAGGGTGGGCTGTTGTGTGTTTGGGTGTGAATTATGGAACATAGAAAAAGATTTGGGAACTAAACTAGACTATGCCCAGTATTTCTGGAGGGCGCAAAACCCTGCCCATGTCTATGTTCTGAATGCATTGGTTGAGTGAAGGATGTCTGTGTGATGGATGTTTGGACAATGAGCAACACTAACAATTGTGGAATCTATGTGATGGGGTGGGAAGTTATAAGTATGTTATTTAGTTGTAAAAGTATAGAATGTTAAAGATTTAAGTAATTTTAAGAATATGTTTTTAATTTAAGTAATTTTATGAATATTTTTAAATTTAAGTAATTTTGATTAAGTGATGTAATTTTGTAGTAACATAATAATTTCCCTCGCTGAAAACATTTCTAAAAATTTATATTTAAAGTTTCGTCTTAAACAAATCATTTTTTCTATTCAAAATAAAAGTATTGAATGTGTTGTAAACACAGCTGAATTGTTTTCAAACATAGAACTGATATGTCTCATTAAAATTATATTTTTTTAGAAAACACATTTTTAGAACAGGCATTTTAAAGTACATATTTGATGTTAGTAACATTAATAAACATTTATTTACAGAAACAATTTCGTTTCGAGACATTATAATGTTTTCGTATTGTTTCCAGCGCTTCACAGCCTTTTATGTTTTGTTGTGCTGAAATTTCTATATTGGGAAACAAAAATTCATCTTGCATTATTATGAGTGAGGATATACACCAAAGTTTTGCTAGTTGGTTGGACGATCTTTTCGTTAACGACAGAGTCTGATTCTGAGTTGCAAACAAAAATAACTCCTAGTACAAGCTGTCAGAATGTTGTCATTTCGCCTAAACGACATTTCGGTCTCTTGTTAGATGATAGAGCGATTCGAGCATTGATTCACACACAGAAAGATCATCAGCTGCAACAGATCGGAATGGTATCGTTTCCCCCAAACATGAGAAAGTAAATCTCATTGCAGATGATTTGTTTCTATCTAACACGGACAATTCGAGTGATTCAGATAGTGCATCGTCCGTCCCACAGCCGACTTTCGAGCCAACTAGAGAGACTTCTAGGGAAACAGAAAATAATTTGCTTTCCGATTCCTCTAACTCAGTGGAAGCTTCATTGCCTAACCTGACATATGAACTTTCGGCCGCGACGTTCGCATATAGGCTAACTGATGCGCGGATATGTAATGATCAAGTAGAGTCTGATGTGGATATTGAAATATTTTTCACAAGGTGCAGGGTCCATTTGTCAGAGTTAACAACAGCATCACCCCAGCCAATAAAGCTTATAGTGTCAGCATAGTGGTTAAATCCTTGAAATCCTCCTTGATTGAGGATGCCAATATGCAGATGTTTCACTTTCAGAGCAATTCACTTCCTGTCCTGCATTCAACCGATATAGGTGAAATCAACTATGAGACAATTAGGCCTTATATCATAAACAGGCTTGAGGGATTTAGTGCTCATGTTAGCAGCTGGAGTCTGCTTCTAATTCTGCATATGTCCATTCAAATATCGCAGTTTAGAGCATTCACTGTCTGTGCTGCTCATGCTATGCTCCCCAAGTTCATTACCAATAGGAGTGCATGCATTAATGTGCAGAGTCCTGAGGAACTATATTTCCATTGTGCAGTTATATCAGCTTTGTTTCCTGCTGCACATCATTCCAATAAATAAACTAAATATCACGATCCTCACAAGGTTTTGGTTACCGAAGATCTGTCGACTCCTATAGTTTTACAAGATATTCGAAAGTTTGAGGAGAACAATGGAATTTCAATCAATGTCTACACTGCAGTAGACAAAGATAATAATATTATTGGCGAAACTTTCGATAAACAAGGAGTTATAACACCAATGCGTATTTCTCCTTTATGACATGCAAGTCATGTAAATGTATTAGCCATTCATGCTTGTGGTAATAATGCCCATTTGCATTTTGTTTCCATTAAGGATTTGTCAATGCTGCTCAAAGCCAGTTAAGTAAAAACACACACAGGAAATTTGTTCGCGATCGTTGTCTCCAATAATTTAGTAGTGAGGAGAAAATCGCAAAACATTATGATTTCTCTCAGCAACATAAGGCTGTTCGCAGTACTTTAACTACTAGGGATGATTAGTACTTGCAATTTCAGGATAATAGCAAACATCAAATATTGGGTTTCGTCGCCTATTGCGACACAGAATCATATTTGAAAACCTTGTCCACTTAGCTGCCCAATGATGAAACAAGTAATACAAATACCATCAACCAATGTGTTCCATATGCTTACAGCATTTTGTTGGTATGTTCATACAATCCAGCATTATCGGAGTATTTTGAGTTTGTGGATGACATTTGTATGAACCAGTTAGTAAATAAATTGGTTGAATTGACAAAGTGGGTTGCAGGAATATACAGCGTTGCTGTTCCGAGGAAGCCAAACCCTGCTGATGAAGCTTTGGTTGGCAACTTAGACATGTTATTTTTGTAAGAAGGAACTCTCTACAGATAATATTGTGGTCGACCATGACCATCTGACCAGGGAAATCAGAGGGGCTGCATATAAAAAATGCAACTTGAACTTCAAACTACCCAAGAAACAACTTGTTGCTGTCTTTCATAATCTGCAAAATTATAATGCTCACTTTCTCCTAAAGCCATTGGCCGAGAATCACATAACAAAAGCAGAGGGAACCATGGTAATCAGAAACCTGGGTAGAATCGAGGTGATTGGAATGGCCCTTGAAAAGAATAAGTCCATTACCAAACGTATTCCGAATGGGACTGACTCAATGGAAAGGCACAACATTTCAAGTTACGATTTATTGATTATTTTCAGTTCATGAGGGCCTTTCTGGAAACTTTGGCAGGTAATTGGAAAACTGAGCAACTAAGTATCACCCACTCTATGTTTCTAGACAGCATCCAATTTGAATTGGCAAAAAGGAAGGGAGTTTTTCCTTATAACTTTTTAAAGTCTGAAGACAGTCTTATGTGCACATCACTCTCACCAAAAGATGCATTTGACAATGTCATGAAATGTAAAGGCATTAGCGATGATTAAACTCACCATATGTTTTCAGGACCACATGTTTTCAGGACCGTAGGTTTTGTTCATTATGGCCTTGATCCCACCATGTATGTCACAGCTGTGTCTCTTGAGTGGGATGATTTATTTTCGATTAAAGATGTGCGGCTAGAGCTGTTGATTGACCCTGATGTGTACCTTTTTGTTGAATGTGGGGTTAGGGGTGGCATTATTAAGGTTTCCAGAAGGTATGCGGAAGCCAATAACATTTACATGGGTGAAGTGTACGACCTCAGTGTGCCATCGAAATACATCTGCTTTTTTGACGTAAATGGAATGTACAGCCATACTATGAAGTGCAAGCTTCCTATTGGTAAATTCGAGTGGGTTGAGGCTGAAGTGTTTTCAATGTGGAATTTTACAAACACTGTGAATGATGGGGACACATGCTTTTTTGCAGAAGTGGATTTGTTGTTTCCAGACGAATGCTCCGCTCTGCTATCGGATATGTCTTTGGCTCCAGTAAATGCCATACCTACCAACAGCTTGCATGAAAAACTTCTTTTGACACTCATGCCACACAAGAATTATGTTATTCATGGGGAAATACTGAGGCAGTACTTGATGTATGGAGCCAGACCCTGTTCTGTTCACTGCGATTTGTGCTTTGATCAGAAGGCTTGGATGGCTCAGTACATCGAGTTTAACTTTGAGAAACATGCCCAGGCTGCGAACACCTTTGAGAAATAGTTTTTTTTTATTAATGAATAATGCAGTATACGGAAACACTTTGCAGAATGTCCATCGGGGAAGAGACATAAGAGTCACCAGGTATGACACTATATATGGAACTGCAGAAATGATTGGGCATCCTACATTCCAGGCACAACAGATCATCGATGAGAATCTTGTACTTATCGAAATGTCAAAGAGCTGTGTTACATTCAACAAGCCTTTGTAAACTGGTGTTGCCATTCTTGATCTTTCAAAACTAACCCTTCAGAAATTTCAATATAAGTACATATGTGATAAATTTCCTCTGTCAGCCTTACACCGTTTATATTGCGACACAGACAGCCTCATCTACGAAATTGCCTGTAGAGATTTTTATGATGTAATTTCCCCAAATTTAAAGGCATAGTTTGATACATCCAACTATGTGCTGGATAACCCACAAGGATTCTCGACCAAGAATGAAGGCCGTACCAGAGTGATGAAAGATGAATGTGCAGGCCACATCACACACTTTGTAGGTTTACATCCCAAGCTTTACACATACATTGTTTCGAATGAGCAGTGGATATGTAAGGCGAAATGTGTAGAACCTAACGTGCTCAATCCCTCTGATACGAGGATTATCGACATTGCCTCGATAATTGCACCAGTGTTATGGGTACCCAATACCAGTTCCATTCGCATGGTCACGAGGTTTACACCTAATGCGTGACCAAAGTAGTGTTGTCAGATTTAGATGATAAGCGCTTCATTGTGCCGACTTTACCCTGGGAGTACTACAGGATGCCCAAGTAAATTTTTTTCTTTCCGCAACACAGTAATTTCAGCACCATTTAAAATATAGGACTGCCATCGCCGAGCTCCCAACACCATACCCTGCTCCACACCACACCCTGCTCTGCACCGCAATCTGCATCACAGCTGCCTTCAAACCTACTGCATCAATGCCATATACCTCTTCAAAGCTGCTGCTTTGCCATAACTTCATGGCATTTAAAATCGATGCAATAACCGTGCTGTCCTTTGTGTCACCCAGGTATTACTCTTCACAGCATGGGATTACATAATTTTAAATCTTGAAGCTATGTGTGTGTGTGAGTGTGTGCATGGAGTCATTGTAGGTGTTGGTGTGTGTGGCATATTTTAACCCAGATGTGACATGATGGATGCTCCAAACATAGTGCCGCAATGGACAACACATATTTCCGTTTGTAAAATAAGTATATATTTTTAGTTTTAACATCATGACTGTGAAACATAAGGACGGCAACACATATCACCTTTTGTAAAAAAAAAAAGTATATTTTTTAGTTTTAATGTTTGTAAATAGCTTTGTAATGTTAATTTGTATGCATGAATGCATGTGTATTAATGTTTGTGTAAAGATTTTTAAAGTGTTTTCATATGTAAATATAGTATTAAGGAATGTTTTTGTAGATGTTTGTGAAGTTTTAAAGATTTGTAAATATAGTCTTTAAGGATATATTTAGAAAAATAAATAAATTTAAATGGTAACAGGGAATAGAGTGACTTGTTATTTAGTAGTTTGATTTCCTTTTCGCATATTTTAAATTTATCTTTAACTATGAGTCATTTTTGGGTGAGTTGCAATGTTTTTTTACACTAACAAATATGAAAATGGAAGTATGAAAATGAGTGAATGAACTGTGAAAAGCAATGGAATGAGGGAGAATCTCCTGAAAATCTTGTGAATGAACTCTGAAAGTATTGGAATGGTGAGAAAATACACTATAGCTAATGGAGGACAACTTCAGGTAAATCGACTCTTGCCCTGCAGAGCAAGGATAATGAGTGAATAGCTGGTAACAAACAAAAATATTAATTTTAACAAATTTCAAAGGAAATACAAACTTACGATTTTTACTTTAACATACAAAAGAAATAATTACTGCAGCTGTGAATCTACAAGTGAATGTTTACTGTGAAGAAATATTATTCTTCAAATATATGCTTACCTATTTTTCCAACAACACTTTAAAGAAACATAATACAATTAGCAAGACTGTCTATACTTGCTCCTCCTCCTCCTCCTCATCCACATAGCACAACACTACCACCACTCAAGCACCGTAATTGGCACTGCAATCTGCTCCTCAGTTAGCTCCTTACACAGCTCTTCAGGCTCCTCACACAGCACCTCACACAGTACCTCATGTAGCACCTCAATCAGCACCTCACTTCATATTTGGGCTAAGTATGTACGCGATAATATGTGTTGGGGGTTGTAATTTTATTGTGTTAGCTGGGCGTTTCTATTAATTTAATGTGTTCCATTCGGTAATCGCATGTATATGTGTCTATAGATTCAATGTTACATGATTAAAGCGGATTATTGCTAAAGAAAACAGTTTCATCGCATGATTAAAATCAGTTTAACGAATTTACTTCGCCGAAATAGTTTGTTACATTTATGCTATTCGAGGAGTGATTAAAGCAATTCGTTCGGTAACCTATTTCAATGTCTCATTTCATTAAAAAAATATTTACTTCGCCGAAAACATTTCTCCCGTATCTAAACTAGTCAAATCCTCAGAATGCCTCCAGATTTTCAACCTGGCCATGTAGCCCACTCCACATATCAGTCACAAAAAAAGTCCCTTGTACCACTTTTACACCAACATAAAATCCTATATAAACAATTACAACTCACTCCTCTGGTCAGTCGGCTGCAGAACGTCACAGAACACATCGATGCTGCTCCGCCAATATGATCCTTATGACATGAATAAATTAATAAACATTCTTTGATATCGCAAAATTCTATAACATTAAAATAAATGTGATATCAAAATGTTATTTAATTATTTAGTTAATCGAATTAATCACTTTTATTAATCTATTCATTAATATAATTATTATTCGGACAATTAATCTGTACTGCATATCATGATTTGGCACTTAGTCCACTATTGCACCAAATGCGACTCAGGTCACTCTTGCGCAAAATGGTCCAGAAGTGACATGCGTGCTCTACTGTTATGACTGCATCTCTTCGAGTGTTATGACTTTCAGGTAAAGGCTGCCCACGATAAAGTGAGCACATTTGAAATCATCCTTAGAAATAAGTCACTGCTCCTACCCGCATATATTTTAACGGACGCAATTAACGACATACGCCCAGTAATGTTGGGAACATGGAGAGAAAGTAGTTCCATATCTTAATGTCGAATAAAAAGTGTTAGGTGGCCATTTGTGATAACTTAAGTTATTTCTTTCGCTTACTGTGTTTTTTAGTGCTTCGAAGTGTAAAAATTACCAGATTTGTAAAATATTTACTTTTCTAAAAATTTCACATTTTCACTTGACCCACGCATGAATAAAGTTACGAGGCCCATGACAATGTTAATCTTACATAAGAGGGAAGAATAAACTAAGTTCACGCATGACTTTCTAAAGTGCTCATTTTAATGCGAACAGCCCATAGGTATGATTATCATGGCAATCTGAATTTGCCGAGGAATTAGGCGCAGGCAGGGCACTTTATGAGAGACGAGTTTATATACCAGCAGAAATGATGGATGTTCTACTTTAATATTTTTTTTCTCAGCAGCAATATTTCCCATGCGTTTGCTCGTACGACGGCTGCGCATATATTTATTTTATCGTCTGTGTACGGCTTTGTCGCGACGAGTTTTTATGTGCTACGATGCTTGCACAGCGCCGGAAATAGGTTATCAGCGTTCACGCTGCATCGATTCCTTGCGCACGTGTTGATGGGCAGCTTGCTGTGCGCGCGCCGCATGGCGTTTCCGCCCAAGAGTTATTCACACGCAACTCAAGAAAGTAATTTTTGTTGCATTGGCGAAAAAACAATATCAGCAACCCGGGCGACCTGACTTGAAAGAGACTTTCCTTCGCCGAGTTCGTTAAAGTGGCTTTGGACGAGTCCTCAGGATAATTCATTAAGTGCGTGCTTTTTTAAAAACTACTAGTTTAATGTGAAAAAAACGCTTTCCCTATTAGTCTCCCGGCATAAAAGCGAGAGTGCATTACAAGTTGAATAAAAAAACTGCCTGGTTGTTGAACAGAGGCATATAAAGAAAACAACGATGCCAGTCCTTACACAAATATGAAACAATAAGTGACTTTTGTTGGCACGCTTATTGCACGATTCTGTGCAAGACCTTGCCTTCTGTATCATGTATGTTGTCTGTTTCACAATAGCGTTCAGATAAAGAGAAGTATAATGAACTTGTGCTATGCATTATACAAAAAAAATATTGAGATAACACACCTAAAGAATTTATTTATTTTTACGATTTAATTCTGGGTAAAATTCAAAAGCACGTTATCTACAGATGTGAAAAATGTTTGTTCGCTTTTATCCGTTATAATGGCGCCAAAAAATTTTTCCCGTGTTTAACCAGATACTTAAAATCAATTGTGTCAGTCCTGCAGATACCTACAAAGGAAATAATCAGTGTTTCTCAATGTGTGATGGGATGCTTATGTAAATATGTTAGATAATAATAATTCCAGCCAGATAAAAAACAGTCAATATTCATCTCATTTTCTTTTTTACAAAGCAATCTTTCAAAGCGTATGACGATTCCGGTATGTGTACCTCGGTTTTCCCTTCTACTAACCACGATCTGTCCTTTATAGGAGTCGGGGCCGCGGTGGCTGAGCAGTTAGCCTGCTCACATCCCACTAAAGCGAACCGGGTTCAATCCCTGGCCGGGTCACTCCCGGACTTTCACATGTGGGAATCGTGGCGTATGATGCCACTGGTTGTGAGGTTTTCTCGGGGATCTCCCGGTTCCCCCACACTTTCATTCCGGGGCTGCTCCATACTCACCTCAATCATCCTCATCGGCTCTCAAGACCTCGCCGTAAAGAGCCATAGATAACGAGAATCATGAGTAAAAGCATAAAAGATAAGATTATTGACGAGATTATATAAACCATTTATTTTGAACGCGTCAAAGTAGATTTGGAATTAAAGAATGAAGAATATGAACTAATTTGCAGTATGGAGTTTCAAAATCGGGACACATGTCAGGCTATGACGATATTGTGTGGAAACCTTCATTGTACTCACGCGATTCATTCATGGTAATCGAATTTTTGCCAATGGGTTTATTATAAGAGAAAAAAAGTCTTAGGCCATGAAGGACCTTCATAGTATATAAAATACCAGAAATTGAGACTGTTTTAATACAAAAAGGATGTTCGATAATTCGCATATAATGTTAGTTAACCTACGCTGGCCCAACAGAAAAATACATACAATTGCTATCGATTATGGAATTTTCTGATTTAGTGGCTTCACTGTCTGGAGGGTGCTAAGTGGATAAAATTTTCCTAGTATCGAATTTTCGCTGGCATTTTACGTTGGCCCAAAGTTGTATTAATGTGTTTGCTCCAGCTCAACATATAGCCAACCTTTCCAACCAAC
This sequence comes from Dryococelus australis, assembly GCA_029891345.1. Lineage (NCBI taxonomy): Eukaryota > Metazoa > Arthropoda > Insecta > Phasmatodea > Phasmatidae > Dryococelus > Dryococelus australis. The sequence goes on along the minus strand of CM056993.1, from coordinate 322,761,214 downwards.
ATTGTGATAACGCAGGTTTCTACTGTGTTATTTAATTGGTCACATGGTGTTAACGTCAAAATATAGCGGATGGTCATAATAACGTGCTCGACCATGTTACGTTACATTATTGCGACGTTTTAAAGAACCGAATAGAAAACACGCGGAGAAACTATGTTTAATAAAAGTTTGGAGACTGACGTGTGGAGTTCCGCTGGTTAGCTGGAGAAAAGAGAGCGATGTTTCCAGGGCATGTGTATACGTGGTGGTGCTAGTATCCAGCACCCGGGTGATGAAGCCTAATGCCTGGTTCACATGTACGCCGATCACGGCAAACAGACAGAACAGACAAAACAAACAAAACCGATGGTTGTTCACATGTAAGCAGATTCTATACGTAGTCATTTTGCTTCTGAATTCGTGATTTTTAACGCCGAGATCCTAAAACATAGATAAATTAGATGCTGCCGTCTTTCTAATATTTTTTTTAATGCTCTTATAATGAGATTTATTTACTAGATTATTTTTGAGAGATTGTAAATTTATTTTTGCATCCAAAAATATTTTACACTTTAGCGCTACCGTTCAGTTAATTTTAAAACTATATTTATTTAACACAAATGTTGAAGAAAAGTAATGTTTATATTCGCGTATTTCATTATAAATACGTACACTGAACTAGTCTATAAATTTACATCAATACACGTCTATTATCCAAGAAATTAGTAGTAGGGCCTATAAACTATGTGAACCAGCAGACTTCTGGGAAATATCGGTGACGTCTGTTCTTTCTGTGGGCACAAAATATCGGCGTGAACTCAACTCTTCTGCGCGACTCGCGCAGACATCGAGTACAGCTTCTGATTGGCTGTTCTAGTCTTCCGCTCTGTCTGTTCGGCGTGATCGGCGTACGTGTGAACCAGGCATAACGATTCCCGTAATTACGGGGGAATAGAAGCGACACTGAGTGATGGTCCACTTCAGGTACACGTGACTCGTTCGTCAATTCTCTGCGCGCTGCTCTGTAAAAGGAACCTCAGAACCGGCTGCGCCGTGCTGTAAGCGGCGTTCTGGAGGGCGCTATCTCTATGAAGGTGTTTTGCGTGCCCGAGGTCTAGAAGCGTGAGAGCGCTACGGGCGACCTAGGTATGCGCATCAAATGCCCGGTCGCATTTAAGCGCAAGGCACAGATTTCTAGGGGTGACCCTACCATTTTATGGTGTAATATTAAAGACAAAGGTTTGTTGCACGTCCGTACACTGTGTTAAGTAGCCCGTACCGAAAGTTTCATACCTAAAAATAACTATGAAACACTTTTTTCGTTTAAAATAACACGAATTACAGACGGATATAGAAAACGGAAACTAGTATTTGGGCATGACATATTTCTTAAGAATGCGTGAAACATAACGTCAAAGTAGTTAATTGGCGCGCACAGGTTCTTGAAATCCCCATAGAAAAAACTAACAACTGTGTATTTTTCATGAAAATATTTTTCCACTTTGATGTATTTATTTCACTTTAACACCTTGCGCTGCAACGGAATAGATTTACGGGGCAAGAAGAATACCCCACTGACATAATTTGCTCTTAGAGTAATGCACAGTTGCTGGATTGACCTTTATTGTTTACAGGTTCTTCCAATACGAGCGCACAAAAAATGAGATATGGCCGTAAACATGCCTAACACGAATGCAGGTGTCCGGACTAAATACTTCACACTGCATGTGTACACTATTGACAAGTAGTGCTGTATACAACAGGACCATTCCATTGTCGGACCGGGGTTAACGTATCAGTTTGTACCTCACAGGAGTTGCTCAAAGTGATGGCCACTGACCTCAACACAAGCATGACAACGGCATACGAGATTACGTTGCACCAGTTCACTATCCCACGCGCGTTGCGTCTGCCGTCAATACACGCTACTGTGGAACTGCAGGGACGACAGTGCCTCCTTGCGGACGGTAGGTGAACCACACACACACAAACACACACGCCATGGGTCGCCCTCGTGTTTACTCTGATATCTCGTTTAGCCAGACTCGCGGGTCACACGTTCGCAATCTCAAAACGTTCTGTGGTGCGGCCTCGGTTGCCAGTTTCATTTTTGTACGCTTTTGACGTGAATACGTCTTTATATTTGCTACCATAATGGGAGGCGATCCAGAAAATCCGATGATAACAATATCAGGGGATACAGTTTGCAACTTCAAATCTATCGTCAACATTCAAAATTCAATTACACCACTTGAGAAATCTTAAAACAATGTCAGCCTATGTCAAAAAGCCAAGTCGAAATACAGAAATCGTATACGACTGAGAAGAGCACCTCAAAAGCAATCCAGTGATACCCATAAAACCCCATAAGATCGAGTGATGCGGTGCCGGAAAAAAAAAATCAAGGCGTTCGAACGCGTTAACGTAGACTTATTCACGCAAAACAAACGGCCGTGTCTCCAACACAGCCAAACCCAATTTTTTTCTGAAATATTTTGTATACTAGCTTTCATAGACTTGTGGAATGCAAAGTCGCAAATTCTAAACAGTTTGTCTAATGAGAACTATACAAATTAACCTTTGCGCTCTCTTTGCGGGCCTGGACAGATGGCGGATAATCTCGAGCATCGGGCCGGGGCCGTCTTGCTGGTGAAATTTTTACGAGCGAGGAACAAGAAGCAGTTCCTCTCATGTGCATCTCACGTGATCTAATGCGACACAGCCACAGAGTACTTAAAAAGCCTGTTCACGATTAAGTGAGCACTTTTGAAATCAACCTCAGAAAAATGTCACTGCTCCTGCCTGGCACATTCCCCACTCGTCCGGCTGCCGTAGTCTCCAGGAAGGTGATTGGTGGACGACGTTCCGCCATATTGATTCACCGTTACACCTCTGTACACCTATAGATTTTCACGGTAAACTGAGCACTTTTGAAAGCCCTGCTTAAGATCTATTTGTATCCACGTTCTGTATTCCTCCAACATATGTATAATTAACATTGCCATTGGCCGCATCACTTTATCATGCGTCGGTCAAGTGAAACTGTGAAATTATTGGAAATATAAATATTTTACTAATCTGCTCACATATAGACTTTGATGCATAAAAAAAACGGGAAACGAAATTAATAATTTAATTTATCACAAATGGTTATCTAACTCTTTTTATTCGACGTTAAAATATGAACTTTATTGGGCGCATGTCGCTCAGTGAGCCCGTTAACACTCAGGGCGCCCGTTAAAATATATACAGCTAGGAGCAGTGACTTTTTTCCGAGGTTGATTTCAAAAGTGCTCACTTTATCGTGAACAGCCTTTACATGTCTACAGTAAATGCTATCTTTATCATAAACGTACATCATACAAAAATCAATAAACATGTTGCTATTGGTTAAGAATTTCGTCTTAAGTTATTAAGCCAGAATGCGCCATTTTTATATTATTATTTTTATATTTTGTGCTCTAGTTTCTCTAAGTATTACAGACCAGATTATAACAAAATACGTTCATTTTAGTTTATTTTAATGTACTTAATTATGATCCGTCATGAATATTCGATTGTCCTTTCGCATAGCGAAATCTCAAACAGGTTGGCAATCACCATTATTCCCATGTTCCATTATGTACTTTAACTAAGACAGTATTTGCTGTAGATGTGTATCGTAGTTTAAGGCATACTATCTATACAATGAGAGTTCCAGGTCTAATATCCCATAACGTGCGACAGCCAATCACACCCGAGAGCCGTTTCTACAGCTTCACGTGGTCAATGAGCACCCGAGTTCACTTACACGAATGGAACCGCATGACCATTTCGCTTCCATATATAGTCTATTCGCGGTTCCTTCACAATTTTCGAATTAAACATTTGAAAAACTAATCTATGCATGACGTGTTTCGTTGTTTCATTTATACGTCGTGTATCACAAATGTTTTATAGTTAACATGAAGGTATTTAATTCTTTGTTAAATTGAACTTTCACTTGCATTTTATTTACAAATTATAATTTTTCATCTATAATTAATGTGAATAAAAACAGGGAGGAAATCGGTGTGTTGGTAACGCCTAGTAAGAAATAGTGCTTATGCAAAATATTATTACACTGAGCGCGCACGAAATCGGTGCGTTGTCCCTCTAGTGTAATTTTCTAGACTCTATTACGCTTTGTTTGTGTGAGGCGGAGGAATATCCTGGAAGTAAAACTTCAGCAGGGCTTCAGGAAAGTATGAAAGGTATTATAGCCACCTAAAGGCTGTTCACGATTAAGTGAGCGCTTTTAAAAGCAACCTCAGAAATATTTCGCTTCTCCTATCTGCATGTATTTTAACAGGCGCACTGAGTGGCATGCTGCTAGTGAGGTTGGTAACGACAGAGATAAAAGTAGTTCCATGTCTTCACGTTGAATTAAAAATGCCAGGCAAACATTTTTGCATAGAAATATAATGTTAAGCAAATTTGTGAAATATTTACTTTTCTAATTATTTCACAGTTTTACCCGACCGAAGGGGCAACGGTGGCGCAGTGGCTAGGGCGCTCACCTCCCACCATGGCGATCCGGGATTCGATACCCGACGGGTTCACTCCCGGATTTTCGCATGTATGAATCGTACTGGACGATACCGCTTGCTGGCGGGTTTTCTCGGGGTACTCCCGTTTCCCCCGCCCTTGAATTGCAGCGCCGCTCCATCCCAGGGTCTCATTTCACGTCATGCCCGGGGATGACGGGTACCTACGGGTCCCAGCTGTAAAGATCGTTACTCGGTGAGTGTCGCCTCGACCTGGGTTCACTCCCCACTAGAGATATTTTTTTTACCCGACCGACGCATGAATTAAGGAACGAGTCCCAAGAAATGTTAATTTTACATAAGGTGGAAGAATACACAACGTGCCTGTAAGTATACCTTAAGCGGGGATTTCGAAAGTGCTCAGTTTATCATGAACAGCCTATAGTGTGAGAGAGAGCCGAGCGTGGAGCTCGGGGCTGGTACACCTACTATTTTCTCAGCCTCAAAGGCCGCGGCACGGCCGGCTACACGCTGATCGAAGCGGACGTGAAACCCTGCCGTGTATTTTTACTGCCTTTGTAGCACGCGTGTGTCTGCGTCGCGTCGGGGATACAGGTCGCGTGATCGGCATCGCTCTCTGACGGCGCTTCCTGGTCGGGCAAGCTGCATCTGCAGGTGGACTGGAGCTATCCGACCTATGCATGCCTCCACCCCCTTACACGGCCCCTAATTTCTTTGCCCACTCTTCATAATGTGTGCATTATTTTCCCCAAATCTTCCCTGGCACTCTCATTCAATGTAGAATGCACTGAAGTTCAAATTAACCGAATCGCGATTTTACGAATTTCCGGATTAACCGCATCCCGACGCAGTGAAGATAAAATTTTGGTTTTGACAGTTTACAGATGATGCATTTAATTTTTTCACTTAATTATACACCAATAATTTATAAAACGCTTGCAATGTATAATAAAAATAACTTGAATCATTTCGAATTTATATTTAATATATTTGTACATTATGAACGTAAAAATAAGAGTACTCTTACGTACAGTAATGAAAGACAAATATATGTAAGTACAGTATGTCTTGTTTACGGGCAGGTTTTGTTCTCGCAACATCCGTTAATTAAACCCCATTTTCATAAAAAAAAAAAAAAAAACAGTAAATCGGCCGGGATGCAGAAACGTCTACATTTCGCATCTTATCTCAAAAATAGCGCGTCTTATAAAAAAATGTACGGGAATCAAATTAAGTTATAAAAATGTTTAGTTTAATTTAAAATACAGTAATTCTTTTAACATGTATCTAGTGCTAAACTATGGAAAGCACCTATAGTTCCGGTATAGCCAAATTTTCGTTTAATATAATCTCTCTTGGTTCCATCAAACTCGGTTAAATGAAACTCAATTGTACACCGAAATTGTATCTCACATTGCTGAATTCATTGACTGTGTAATGTTAAGAGTTCCATGATTACGTATTATATTTTCAGGAATTAATGTGAATTTTTTTTTTTTTTTTTGTAATAGCTCATCAGAATTGAATGAAATATTTAGAAAACAACTTGGTAGATTTAAATTACAAATAACTGAAAAAATTAGCCAACTATATACATACGTGTTTAGGAAACATGTGTACAAACTCAGGCACGTGGTTCATAACCGGAAAGAGGAAGAATTATATAAGACACCTATGGTCCATTTCAAATAATAAGGGCTGTAGAAGTTTTTAAAAGCGGAGGGGGGACAAGCATATTACGTGGGATATTATGCAAAGTACTTGCAACAGAGGAACACAAATTGGTATACAGATAAATGAAACCAAGATCATGGATAAAAGGAAGGTATGGTACGTCGTACACACCCCATAATGTAAATAATAGGGAGTGGCACTCTTTGATTGCATGCAAAATTAACACCGTGAAGTTGGATTGCGGATACCATCGGATGAAGCAGGACGTCCTAATTGGCAAATAATGTCCCCGAGTTGCAACTTGCTAGGACCCATCGTTTCCGGTTGGATCACAAACGACTTGTTAAGTGGTAGAAATAACATGGTCTGGTGAATAGGCAACCCTTCCTGCACCCGGAGGAATACAGCGGGGAATCCCCACCGAAGGAGTATGACCAGGAACCAAAATTCAACAAACAGATTAGCATTAGGAAATATGCTACACCAAAGTGTATCTGCGTATGTGGCAGACTGTGCAGCACAGGGTAGAAACGAAGGAAACAGAATATTGGTTGCGTTGGCTAACTGTGGCCGTATCCGAGATAAGTATACACGTTTGGTGCGTCCAGTGATGATGTATGATGTACAATGCAGTCGATGTCGCGATACGTTGAGAGTTGTGATAATGACTTAATGGGCCCAGTGGCGTGACTCTGTACTAATGTGTGTAAACACATGTAAATTCCGTGACATAGCAATGCCTCATCGACACTGCAATCATTCGATAATAAGCAGGTGGCGTATCACAATCAATTTCACAACAAATATTCGAAATGTGCTCCTCCAATGTCATTGCAGTAGTTCATGCAGTGTATTAAGAGACAAGCGGATGCGTTGAAAAACTCCTGGTATCTCGCACTGATCGCAGATAGCCACGACCCTCGTTAACAGGTCCTCTCCAGATGCCACGAGGGTCTCGTACACACACGCCTTAATAAATCCCCAGAGCCAGAAATCTAATGGCATAAGGTCCGGGGAGCGTGGTGGCCAAGCACAAGGCCTACCCCGTCCTATCCAGCGAGCGGGATACGCTGTTTTGAGGTGGTTACGCACATTCTTGGTGAAATGAGATGTTGCGTCGTCATGTTGCAGCCACATCAGTTATCTGATGGCGAGCGGAACATCCTCCACTAACTGTGGCAATCGAAACTGTAGGATACCATCATATTGAATTCCGGACACACGGTTCGGCAGCAAGAATGAGGGCCAATAACATTACCTCCCACTATTCCGGCCCAAATGTTGATGGCAAAGCGGTGCTGGTAGCCTCTCGTTACAGTTCACATGGGTTGGAGTCGTCCCACATGTGGACATCTCTACTGTTACAAAAGCCTTCCTGTGTGAACGTGGCTTTGTCTGTAACCATTACAATTTCCGGAAAGGCAGGATCAATTTTCCACTGCTGCATTAACCATCGGAAGAATTCTAGCCGAGGGGCGTAATCTGCTGATCTCATTGCTTGAACCCTAAGCACATGGTATGGTCGCAGCAACAGTTCATGGGGAACACACCATACTGTGCCATTCATGCATCCATTCGCCGTGCGATCACGCTGGTGCTCTTGGAAGCGTTGTCCGCTTTATTCTCCAAGACCGCCTCTTCAAACTGACTAGTGCTGACAATTCTCGATCGACCTGGTCCACGCCGATGCTGTAAGTCAGGGTGTAAAACCCTGTATACTCGCGTGCAGCTGCCCTGCGATTCTCTCTCACTTCACCATACACCAATACTATGTCCGTCATTTCAGAAATTGTGTACTCGTCCATGTCAACATCTGCAGTACCTAGTGAATCGAAGTAGTGACAGGCTGATAATAACAGGCCGCACGGGCATTTGCTAAGGGGGGGGGGGGGGGACTACACTGCTCAGGAGGGGGAAAGAGGATTTGGCTGTGACATGTAACATCGTGCATCATACCTACAACATGAGTTCACACCGGGTGAATGACGTGTTGCCTACCGTCCAGGCCATGGCGTTGCTACACCTGTAACCTTCGTTTGCGATTTAACTGGAAACGATGGGTCCTAGAGAGTTGCAACTAGGAAGTCTTATCTTCTAATTACGACGTTCTGCTTCATCCGATCGTATCCGCAATGACTTCATCCTCACGGTGTAAATGTTGCATGCAATCAATTATTTACATTATGGGGTGTGTACGACGTACCATGCCTCCCTTTTATCCAATATCTTGGTTTAAGTAATCCGTTTATTTATTAGTGTTCCTCTACCGCAAATACTTTGCATAATATCCCACGAAATATGCTTTCCCCTAGCCTTTAAGGGCTTCTACAGCCCTTATTATTTGAGATGGACCATGTGTGTCTTATATTATACTTCTTTTCCGATCACGAATCACGTGCCCGAGTGTGTATACATGTTTCTTAAACACGTCATGTGTGTGCGTGTGAACAAAAAAGTGACTCAAAAAGTTACGTTTGTTTAGATCGAAGTCTTTAGAAAAAAAGTCTTGTTAAACTTTGCGTTTAAGTGCATCTGCAAAAATAAGCGTAAAAAGTTGCAAAAAAGAGTGGCTAGAAAAAATTTGAATACGAAAAAATAAAATGATGTACATAATAAATGGGCGCAAATAAAAATCAACTTACGTCTAATATGATAACGACCATGGCAATGAAAAAGACTAGCGCAACTGGTAATATTTGGAAAGAATATCAATTTAAGAAAGACGTTTTTGCGGAAAGAAAGAAGAAGAAATCTCAAGAGAAGTATGTCAAGTGTGAAATTTGTAAACATGTTTACAAACCATCTCTAATAAGAAGTCATCTTAAAAGTAGATTGCACAAAGTTCTTGCACCAATACATAACAAATCACATGAACCAACAAATGCAAGGGAAATTTTTAAAGTGCCACAACATTTAATATCAAAACAGAAGTTCCCACGAGAGAAACAAGTGAAATGTGTAGTCACTATTACAAAACGTCTCTCATAAGAAGTCACTTGAGAAGTAAAATTCATAAGTACACACCCAGATTCAGTGTAGAATAAATCGAAACAGCATTTCAAAATAGAATCAAGACTTATGCTGTAAAGAATGTGAATGCATACAAAGACCCAAATCATTTCCTAAACTATGTAAAAGAAACTGTCGCGGAACTAATTAGTAAACTTCTAAAATCATTCAAAGTGAACATGAAATTCTTCACTGAGTACAAAAGGGAAATTGGTGAGAATACTGAATATGTAGAAAGCTCTTTTAAAACAAAGATAGAAATTATACTGAAATCGACTAATCTGAAAGAATATTATACCAACAGTATATTGAAAAGCATAGCTGAGATGGGGGGCTTTCGAAGCAAAGGGGTCTCAGTGGGTACTCAACAGAATATTTAAACTATAAGTGCAAATAAATAAATATGTACCATCCAAGGGCAGTTCTTATGTTGATCTCCCAGAAAAAATCAAAACTAAGCAGGCGGTAATTAATGTTAAGAACAATGTTCAAAAATGTTTTTTGTGGTCTGTTCTATCTGCATTGCATCAAGTTCAAAAATACTCTCAAAGAGTGAATAAATACATAGCTTACGAACACGTGTTTGATGATGCACTTAAGGGTTTGGAATTTCCAATGAAATTGGATAGCATACAAACTTTTGAGAAAAGAAGTGGAATTTCTATTAATGTATACGCATACGAAGAAGATGGTGGTAAGAAATATATAATCTCTCCATTAATAATAACAAAAAATAAGACGCATAAGCACATAAACCTATTCGATATCAAAGACGAAAAGAACGACCACTACTGCTGGATAAAAAGTCTTTCTAGACTTATCGCATCACAAGTAACAAATAATGGTCACAAAATATTTATATGTGATAGATGTTTGAAAAATTTCTACTCTGTAAATAAGCTAAAATATCACGAACAAGACTGTCGAGATCACGATGGTGTTAAGAGTTGAACTACCAGCTAAAGGAAAAACGACATATTAAGATTTAAAAACCAAAATCATTCTTATAGAGTTTCGTTTGTGATATATGCTGATTTTGAATGTTTGTTGACTAAAATTGAAACTTGCCAACCAAAACCCGACGAATATTACACGAAACCATACCAAAAAACACGAGCCTATTAGCTTCTGTTACTATGTAAAATACGAACATAGATACTATAAATCACCAGTAACTTATGAAGGATCTGACTCATCTAGTGTATTCGTTAAAATGCTAATGGAAGAAGCAAAGTCTGTTGGTGATATATACACAAATGAAAAACCAACCAATACTTCCACTAATTCACAAAGAACAAATTGTTTATGATACAGCTACCCATTGTCATATATGTGAAAAGCCTTTGAATGGTGATTCTGTGAGAGATCATGATCATCTTACTGGGAAATTTAACGGAGCTGAACACAGAGATTGTAATTTATCGTATAGAAGTCCATGTTTCGTCCCAGAGTTTATACACAATCTATCTCTATCATTTATTCATAACAGATCTCGGCATCGATGAAAATAAAATTGAGCTAATTCCCAACATAGAAGAAAAATATATTTATTTTACGAAACATGTATGTGAAAGTGTAAATCTTAGATTTATTGATGCATTTAAATTTATGGCTAGTAGTATCGATAAACTCTCTAGCAACCTTTCCAGAAGTCAATTCCGAAAAACGTGTAAGCATTTTTCCAATGAACTTCTTGACTTTGTTATAAGAAAAGGTGTTTACCCATATGACTACATGGATAGTGCTGAAAAATTTTGTGCGACATCACTTCCATCCAAAGATGCATTTTACAACAAACTCAATAAATGTGACATTACAGACGAAGATTACGAATTTGCGAGAAAGGTGTGGGACAAATTCAACGTAAAATCTCTAAGAGAGTACACAGAACTCTCTAACAAATCTGGTGTATTGAATTTTACCGATATAATGGAAAATTTTAGAGATGTGTGTCTCAAAACATATAAGCTAGATCCAGCATGGTATTTCCCAGCCCCAGAGTTAGCATGGGAAGCTATGCTCAAACATTTTAAAATAGAACTAGAATTATTAACAGAGTACGGCATGATTTTGATGATAGAAAAAGGTGTTCGTGGTGGAAGTTCACAATGTTGTAAGCAATATGCTATAGCAAATAATAAATATATGAATGCTTATGATAGTACAAAGGAAATCTTTTATCTTACATATCTGGATGGCAATCATTTATATGGATGGGCTATGAGCCAGTATTTACCCTATGGTGGGCGTAAGTGGGGAAATACAAATATAGATGTAACAAAAACAGAAGACGATTCTAGCAAAGGTTATATATTGGAAGTTGATTTGGAATATCCACATGAACTACACGATCTCCACAAAGATCTGCCATTGGCAACAGAAATAAAATACCAGAAGGTTCAAAAAATCCCAAACTCTTGACTACTCTGTGATAAAGAAATATATGTATTACACTATGTAAATCTTAAGCAATATCTATCTCTCGGAATGAAGTTGAAAAAGATCCATAGAGTTCTGGAGTTTGATCAATCAGATTGGCTAAAGTCCTACAGTGATCTAAACACAAATATGCGAACAAAGTCTACAAATGACTTTGAAAAAGATTTCTACAAATTAATGAACAATTCCGTTTTTGGTAAAACAATCGAAAATATTAGGAACAGAGTGGATATATGGTTGTGCACAAGTTTTAAGCAAATGGATAAACTAGTGGCTAAACCAAACTTTAAAGATAGAACTATATTTACTTACTTTTGTTGCAGTTCATATGATTAAAACAAAACTGTGCTTTAACAAACCCATTTATGTTGGAATGAGTATTCTTGATCCATCGAAAGTCTTAAAGTACCATTTTCACTATAACATAATTAAACCAAAGTATGAGGAAAATATTGAACTGTGCTACCAAGATACTGATTCGTACATATATGATATAAAACCATCAGACTTCGACAGTGGCATGAAAGAAATGGTCGATCATTTTGAGACTTCTGACTATAAAAAAGATAATCCATATGGTATACCATTAGTTAACAAAAAGATTATTGGCAAAATGAAAGATGAATGTAATGGAAAAATAATGGAAGAATTTATTGGATTGAAATCGAAAATGTATGCAATAAATGTGGAAGGTGGTGTAAAGAAAAGAGCAAAGAGTGTGAAAAATACTGTAGTCATAAATGAGGTTAGTTTTGGTGACTACAAAAAGTGTTTGTTTGGTAAAAAAGTGTTGTACAAAAGTATGAATATTATTAAAAGGAAGAAACATGACCTCTATACGAATGAGTTGAGAAAATCACTAAGTCCCGAAGATGATAAAAGATTTATTCTTAAAGATGGCATTAATACTACCATGGGGACACTACAAAATTGAAAAAGAGTGATACTATGAAAGAGCAGCTGCCCATCACGAAGCACGAGTCGCCTTATCGCTGATATCATGCATGAGATTAAAGGAAAGCACATGAATAATAAAATGCAATCACTCATCGACATCGTAAACAACAAGCCTATATATGGTGGTAAAAAGGTGTACGTGATTATCGACGAAGGAGGCAATCCGTGGTTCAAGGCGAAAGACGTTGCAAGAATACTCGAGTATGCGAATCCACGAGAAGCAATCATAGAACATGTCAGAGAAATGCATAGGCAATCATACATTGATATAAGGATGAACCATTCGTTCACCCCTTTGAATACACAGCCACACACCGTATTTATCAATGAGCCAGGCTTGTATGCCTTGATCATGAAATCAAAGATGGTAGATGCCGAACAGTTCCAGGACTGGGTGTTTGAAGAAGGGTTGCCAACTCTACGCAAACACAGCGTCGACCAGAAGTATAAACCGCTACTGGACGCAAAAAACACAATCATCGACAAGCACGCGCTGTCGAGAAAAGATGTTATCGACACAGAAGGCAACCCGTGGTTCAAAGCGAAAGACCTTGTGAGAATACTTGGCTATGCCAATCTGAAAAAGCCATTGCAAGTGCATGTGATGGACAAGTACAAGAAGCTGTTGTCGAATGTAGGTAGACCCCAAAATGGGGCCCACCTTAAGAATTCACAACCTCTCATGCTTTTTTCAGATCCCATTTAAAACACTCATAGCGCTATTAAAGAAAAATTATATAACAGTAAATGTTTGTAATGGATAACCACCCATTAAAAACTTAAAAACCATACATGTTTGCACACTATTGGACTTTGGTGATTCTTTCACTTTTAACATCATTAATTAGGTTTCTTTGGCTTACTAGTACCACATTACAAATAGTTTCAGATTAGTTCGATCATTTACAATAGTGGTTTTTCTGTAAGAACAATCAATAACATACAACGGTCTTCTCCCAATAAATGACCCAGAGTTGAAGCACAATTCATTATTACGATAAGGGGTATCTAGTTTAGTCTTTGAATTTCTAAAATCATTGTAAGCAATATACATTTTATCGAAAATTTTATCATTAAAGTTTTAATTCCAATTATCTTTGGGAAACACTTCATTCCGTCCATTCTTAATAGAAATATTTTTGACAAAAAAAGTCAAACATTGAACCATATGTGTATTGCACAGGATCTTCTTTTCTGCTGTGCTGAAAACCAACAATGATAAGTCTGGCATATCGAATTGAATTGAATCGAACTGATATTTTATATCAAACTGAAATGAGTTTTCATTGGAATTTTGGGGTGTTTGTAAAATTTTGATTTAATTTCGTCTCCATAAATAGGATTGTATTCCACAATTGGCCACAGAATTTCCAATTTCTCAATAACAATTTTACCAGCATCTGGTATATTATCTGCATCATACGATCCACCTGCTTTCTTTGGGTGTCTCCTGTAAATGAAACATCATCATTAGAATTTTGAATGAATGTGATCTTGTACCCACCTTTCCAGAATATTTCATTACAATCTCTTAAACCCAAACAAATATCTTAATCGATAGGTAACTTCGTTACACTTATCTTTCCTAACATATTTACCTAGTTCTATCCCCGACATTTGGAAGTATGCTGAGTCTGATTCTGAACCTAGCAATGTATGCATCATTGTTGAAGTGATGCCAGGGTTGTCAATACTTTCGATTATACAACCATGCTTAGAGATCTCTATTCTTGAGAACTTGAATGGGAAGAAATTCTCACAAAGATCAATAGTTGAAGTATTTTCATAATCTGTATTTGTATCTCTTTTAGTTAGCTTATACTGTTGGTATACATAAGCTTCATTCGGATGTGAAAATGCATCGCCAATAGGAATATCAAACTCAATGCGCATGCGTATTCATTCAAACAATTTTTTGTTTGGTCGTTTGATGGAAATGACTGATGCTCATAACATTCAATTTTCTGATGATCCATTTATTATATAGAGAAAAAAATTTCTTAAACAACTACACTTTTCTTATCAACCCAAGAATTATGACTACTATCAAAACCTAACCATTTAATTAGCAGCTTATTGCCTTTTCTTCACAAAACTTTTTCCACTAAGTAGTCTTTATCATATTTGGTCTTAAGCAGCTCTGGCTCATAAAAAATACCTTTAATAAGTTCATTTTTTAAATCTTTAATTCTGTGTGTCGTATGGTTTGTGCACAATACTTCACACACCTCAAATACTTCAGTGGACCAATTTGGTGTATATCCTTTTTCAAAAGAATTTTTACTTTTACTTATACAAACTTTATCTCCTATAGCAGACTTTGGTTTAACCATTTTTCTTTCTCCTCCAAACATGTTGATTAGAATGGAACTTTCATTCTTTGCATTTACATTGGTGGGCATCATTCTGATTGTACTGTGAACAGTGTTATTGTATTCACTTATTAATTTAGGTAATATAGCCACCCATTTATAGTTTCCCAGCACAGTAAATATCTTCCACATTTTCTCCTTCAATGTTCTATTAAATCTTTCTACAACACTAGCTTTCTTTTCACTGTATGTTGAATAGTGTGTTATGTTATTGGCCATTAATGTCTTAAATGATTTATTGTAAAATTCTTTACCTTCATCTGTTTGCAAATGCATGGGTTTGCAATCATTCAAAATAGTTTTAATTGCTAACATAACATTTTCACCAGTTTTATCTTTGATTGGTATTGCCCATGCATTTTTGGAGAAAAAAACATCTATCACGGTTAACATATACTTAAACACTTTGTCAATTCTATGTTAATTCTTTTAAAGATCCAGAATTCGTGTCTACTAAAACTGTTTGACCAAGATCATCGATGCCAAAAGATAGAACAGTTCTTCTGGGGAAGTTTTTCGTATTAGTTTATGAATTTCATTTACAATATTGTTTTTTATACTCCCACCAGTGAATTTCGAGTTATTGGTAACACAACATCTACAAACACATTTAATTCTTACTTTGTTGTTATTTGTAAGTTCATATGAAATTTTATCACTTAGTGTATTTTTCATACATTTGAGACAGGATACAATTAAGCTATCATTGTTCATTTTATTTATTTATATAATAAATGAGACAACAAAAAATTGTAAATGATATAGAGAAGCATAGAGAGAGGAGAAGACAGCTAATTGAAAAGTTTAAAACTTTTAGAAAATTTTGCCAAGATGAATATGATAAAAATAAAAAACACGATCAACCATTGATAGATACGATAGAAGATTTGGGGAAAAAAATAAAAACACGTAACAAATGAGAATAAGAACTTAATAAAAGAACTGTTCTATTTGCTGTTAAGAATTTAGACTACCGACAGACACCAACAGAAACATCTTTTGACAGAAAACTGTTTGATAAAACAGTCACCGATGAACACTATGATGATGGCTTTAAACGAATTGGCGATGGCGATGAACGCTATGACGATGGCATTAAATGCATTGATAATGACGAATGCTATAATGATGAACACTATGATGATGGCCTTAAACGCATAAGTGATGATCATGAACGCTATGATGAAGCACTGGGGCAATTAAAAACTGATGTCTCACAGTTAACTAACTACAAAACAACATTTATTGATAAGAAAGTGGCCGATTTCTTAATTGACTGCAAAGACAATGTTTTTGGACTAAAGGTTGATAAAGGTAGATTGTATATTGGTGATAGCAAAGTAACATTTATCAATGATAAATTTACTGTAAAAGGTTGAACATATACACTGGAACTGATGGTGTGATGAAATTACTAACTAGTAATAAAGTAACAGAAAGTGACTACACTGCAACCGACTATGAACACTATAGTCATATCCTAGCAGATACAAACACAGTTTTACAAAACAATTATCCAAACTTGGGAATGCCAAAATCGAGTAAAGGGAATAAATGGAAAATTATTGTTACATATATTTACGATTCGATTAAAAAGAAACGTCCCTCGCCTAAAAAAGGGAAAGGTGTAAAGAAGTATACAGACTATCCCAAAGAATACATACAGATGGATGATGTTAGGATGCTTATTGATCGACATCTCATTATTTATGGCGGCGATAATGCTGGAAATGATAACTATATACAATGAAAAAGTTGGAATAATGAATATGAACAGAAAGTTTAGTGACTTTGGTGTGAATAATCCAAAAGGTATACCATATCTGATACGAATGTTAAACACAATACCACATACTTTTTGGGAGTCTGAGCATCACAGGAAAAGGGTTACTCAATGACATAATAAATTTGCTAGATTTTGAGTTGCATGCACCCAGTTATCAGTACTTAGGTCCGGGTACCAGACTAAAAGAGAGAATTGAGCGTGGCGATAAACACATTAATCCACTAGATGCGGCTGCAATGGAACATGATATAGTTCATCATCATCATAAAGATCTAGCTGAAAGACATTTAACTGACAAAGAATTAGAAAAGAAAGCGTTCAAAAGATTTTTTAGTTGAGATGCTGATCTCAATGAGAGATTGTGGGCTGATGTTACTGGATCTGCATTGCATATTAAACATAAGCTTGGCTAGGGAATTAAAATTAACTGATAAAATATTTGTTATAATAAATGAAAGTAAAAAACATAATATTTCACGTTCCTAACAAGGAGTTGAAGAGTTTGAATATTGATTCTTTCCTAACAAAAGACCAACTAGATCGTAAAAAAACAAGAAATTAAAGGAGGACAAAGGGATGACTATCACAATTTCAGTTCCATAGCTTAAGAAAATGTCCAAAGAAATTAAAACTGGAAATGGTTTGGCAGTTCACAAGGGTGGATTTTTACCCTTAATTTTCGCAGCATTGGGAGCTCTAGGAGCATCAGCTGGCAGTGCATCATCTATCGCGACATCAGTAATTAATGCTAAGAAGAAAAACCAAGAATTGGAAGAACAACGCAGACATAATTTAGCTATGGAGGAATACGGCAAGTGATTGAAGAAAGTTAAATGGGGAAGAATGTTAAAAAAAAAAAAAAAAAAAAAAGAAACTCCACTCAGTAACTTTGAAATTGATCAAATGGTTAAAAAATTAAACATTAAAAATTTTCAGGGTGTATTTATGATCGATGAGCTACTTAACACGCCACTCGATAATGAAAGTGGGATTGTTAATCTAGATGTTTCAACAAACTCTGGTACACACTGGGTATGCTATTGGAAAAAAGCTAACAACAAATATTATTTTGATTCATTTGCCGGAAATCCACCGCGACAATTAATAGCATATCTCGGAAGTAATATTTTTATAACGATGATAGAATTCAAAATTTCAAACAAGTAACCTGTGGTCATTTGTGTGTAATTGTGCTAAATCAAATTTCACATAATTTATAATTTCCAAAAACTATTTCACTATTAATAAACAATGGATATACGTGGAAATGCACTAATGAGCTCTTGGATTGAAGATCAAATTAATGAACACACAGACAATGATACAACTACTGAGAAGATCAATCCTAATGATTTTGTTTCCAACACACAGTTCAACGACTTTATAGCCACACAAACAAGAAATAAAAGATAATTGGATAAAGCCTATCTTACTTACTTGGAAGTAGAAAATATTATAGATTTTGAACAAAAAAGACTAAGACATGTGGGAGATCCCATAGCACCGATGAATGCAATCAATTTAGAGTACTATCAGAAAAACAGAATTAACATTATTCGTTTAGTTGGGAAATACAGTTCAAAAGAAAAAGTATTTTACTTTGATAATCAAATAGAATATTTTTTTTAATGAGAAATGGAACTATAGTTGAAATAATAATAAAACCAAAAAAATATATGCGTTATCAACTTATATCAACAGAAAAGAATTGACATGTATAAAACTTTTGAAGTATACCCTGATGATATGTTATATTTTAAAATACCAAAAGCCCACAATGTACCCAAAGGTACAATTGTGTTTATTGAAAAAGCTATGGTATATGAATACATTTTTTTAAAATCAGATTATGTTGGTTTTTAATGGAAACACTTCCATTAAAGACAAAAAAAAACTTGCTTATAATCTAAGAATTTAAAAAGTCTTTAATTTTATTACAGTACTTGCCATTATTTAACATATGAGTCATATCTATTATAACAAAACCATATTCATTATTCCAACATTTTGAACAAGTCTCCCTATATTTCTCAAACGACATACAACCACCAACAAAATCACTATGAGTATGTTTAAGATTCGTATCATCTTGTCTGAATATGCAAAGAAAATTAGCATTGTCTCTTATAAGCTGCTTAGGTACTTTTGAGTATGTCTGGGCTAAATATAAACAATTAATATCTTTGTATCTACAGCGAGTAAAGTAATCCCTTACCATATTTTGATTTTCAAGTATGATATCATCGAAAACAACTACAGACTCTTTATGACATTCATTTACATCAAACATTTCTTCATTTGATGGAAAGAAGTATGCTATTGGTAGATTAAATAATTTTGATGCTACATCTATAACTTTCTTTAAATTGATATATTTTGGTTGGTCTAGACTTTTTGAACATACATAGAGAGTACCAAAGTTGAACCATCCCTGAGCACATATAGAATTATCTATCATAAGTGCAGTTTTTCCACAGTTACTAGGACCCACTACCAAACATCTAATATTATTAGGTAATAATTCACCATGACGTTTTGTCGATATGCTCTTGTCTGATATTCTTATTCTAATATCCCAGTATACATGTTTCATGTTTTTCTTGTACGTTTATTAACAGATTTTTAAAATAATATAATAAATGAGTAAAGTATTCAAACTAAGAGATAACAAATCAGTGTTGAAGAAGAGACTACATTACCCTTTAGAGATAGAGGGGCACTCATTGGCTTTAGTTCAGTTCTATACTACATATCTAACACATAACATTATCTCTGGGATAAATAAGCTATATTTGGTGGGTCAGAATGATATGGAATCAACAATTGATATTCCAGTTGGTCAATACAGCTTAAAAGATCTTGAAAAATCTATAAAAGCAATTTTTTCATTTACTGTAGATTCAATGGGTGGGAAAGAAAATTATATAGCTTTCGAGCTCGATAAAATAACAGAGTGAAAGTAAAATGTACGCTTAAATTACAGTTTGGAAAACGGGGTTCAATAGGAAAACTTTTGGGTTTCGTAGAAAATAATACACTGAAAGCAAATGTGGACCATCATGGCGATACAATTCCAAAATTTGCTCCATTTGAAACAATAAATATACACTGTGATATAGTAAATGGTATGATATTAAAACATTATGAATATAATCATAGATAAACTAACATAATTACCACTCTTAAACCAAGAACAACATTTGGATTTGGCGACACAATCTATTACGAACCGGCTTATCCATTATTTTTTCCAGTGCAAACAAATCAAGTTAATGAAATAATAGATGAAGTTAAGGATGTAAAAGGTAAGTTAATTAACTTTGATTTGTCTGAAAGAACAGTGGTATTAGAGGTGAGACAGTAGATATTTTTTCGGTTGGAAGTAGTCATATTCTACATATAATAACTTTAATATTTTAAAAACTATTAAAGTTTCATGTGATAAAGATGAATAATATTTCTATAGAAAGAGCAATGAAAGATTTAGAAACAGTATTCAATGTTTCGGCTACTTTAATATGTCGAATTTGGAGATGTGTATCTAAATTTTTAATTAGACTATGTTGTAGCACATTGCCGAAGGCAGAGTGATAATTGTGTTTTAATGATTGGATAACCATCAAAACTTTATAGAGATATGAGCACAAATAAAAATCAACTGACGTCTAATTATACGACGACGATCATTTACCTTTTAAAAAACCGAATAGAATGCAGTTTTTTAACACCATAATCCGCCATTCCATCACATGTAAAACTTATACCTCCACATTTAGCATAATTTAAAACTTTTTCACTGAAAATCTGAACATATCTGTCTGGTAAGGTCACTTTGTAAGTTAGGAAAGTTTCTTAAATTGTTTGGTTCCGTTTAATACATTTAGCAACTGATCCATCTTTATTATATACAACATTTTATTTTTACGTATTCAAATTTTTCGAGCCACTCATTTTTTTGCAACTACTCTCAAACGCATGTTTTAAGCGTATTTTTGCTGATGCACCCAAACGCAACTTTTTGAGCCACTTTTTGCTACTGCTCCCAAACGCAACTTTTTACGCGTATTTTTGCTGATGCACCCAAACGCAACTTTTTGAGCCACATTTTTGCGGTTGCGCTCGAATCGGCATTTGATGTTTTGGATTAAAAAAATTCAGAGGAATTTTTTCTGATGGTTTTCTGATGGCTCGAGCATTTAATTTACCGTTGTTTTTTTTCTGATAACTGGGAGCTGCGATCGAATCGGCATATTTATACTACTTATATATATATATATATATATATATATATATATATATATATATATATATATACACACACACATATAGACATACTTATATACATATAGTCCATTCTCCATTGGAAGCAACTTTCTCGGAGCCCTGCTAAATATCTACTTGCAGGCCCGTTTTGTATCCTTCCGCCAAATGTAAACAAACATTGCCATGTAGCATCTGTCAAATTCAATGTTTACATGCCATTGCGTGTGTACATTGGTCGTATACTTTCACTACACCTAAACATAAACTTTGAAATGTGACTTCTACTTTTATACCTTCCAAATGTGTTGTTTTCTGTTTACATGTTTTCCAAGAATTCTGTCATATTCCAAAAACCATTCCGTACGAATATTCACAGTTAAGGGCTCTAACATTGCTTAGGTAAGCTTTATGACGTTTTAAAAATGCCAGAATTGACGATAGTTCTTACGATTATTTTACATTAACATATTTGTTTTACACGACATAGCATAATACATGTAATGCACGTTAGTATTTTGCCGCGACTGTGTTTAACACTGTACAACTGCGAGGTAAATGTCTGTACTAGTTGTAATTATCCTTTTGTTATTGATGTGTGTTGGTTTATTTTTTTTAAAGGACGGCCTCAATTGAATAAATATTAAAACGAAGGAACAACCAGTCAAACGAAAAAGGCACATTAAATTCAAGCACGCAACTTGTGTTGCTCATTTTTGTCATACAAACTTAAAAGATAGCGGCGAACATGCACACAAATAAGCTTAGGGTAACTTTTATTCCGCTCATATTTCGTTGTATTGCTACTTACTGTGTATTAGATTTATTGAAATTTATCGGCCTGGGTATAATATTTTTCTTATGGGATTGTGACAAATTACGTTACGCGACTGTGTTTCAAACCCCTTAGGGCAAAGGTACAACGTTGTGATAAATAAACAGACGTAGATGTAAACAACTAACTTCGTCATAAAAACAGTCACGCACTCACAAAGGGCCAGCGTATCGACCACGATGCACAAAGGCACGACATTTCACAGACGTAATGATTAAGGAAACACACGTCACAATGTATTTATTACTACCGTGGAAACTCAGATTTATTACAACATCGTAACTTGCCTAGGCAGGTTTAAGAAACACAACGTCTACAGACGTGTTGTGTTAATTTGAAGTATTTTTCGGGAGTAACAATAATTTACACTTCGTTTGGTAAAAAGCAACACGCCATGTCATGGCTCGCTTGGTAACTACCCCGCCATCATATCTAAATAATTTATTAAAATAAGTATTCAAACATTACAATTGAAAACATGTATATTGTTCCGGATTATTAGCGAAGTGCGTGAGTGTGTGAGTGTGTGTGTGTGTGTGTGTGTGTGTGTGTGTGTGTGTGTGTGTGCGTGTGTGTGAGTGCGTGTGTGAGTGTGTGAGTGTGAGAGTGTGTATGTGTGTGAGAGCGAGAGCGTGAGCGTGAGCGAGAAATGTGTGACAAGTCTCGCCCAGCAGACAGTTCTTTTCAGTTGCTTTTTCGCTCAATAAACAACACTGTACCATTACGGCCTACTCATGATATTTTCCGCTGTTATTTTAAACTGTAAAAATTAGATATGTTTCCATCGGGGCTACCTAAATATTTAAACAATTCAATAGGCACCGTTTAATTTACAAATAGTATACTAAAAATCTAGGTTAAAATAATATTTTAACTGTGAACTATTTCTCACCGGTCGTTGCCAACACGTCGCTGCTTTCGCTGTTGTTAATTCGTATTTAAAAATAAGTAAATATTACAAATTATAGAAGACATTAAGGTAAAGTTTCATTTATTCAATAATATAGTACTCTAAAGTTAACCACAGTGTTATATATTTGTGGAATACAGGTTATTGAAAAAACTGGTTGACATGTTATGCCTAGAGTGTTTTTTTCAAAGGTTGATTTTCATTTAGTCGCTTCCAGTCGGGAATGGACTATACATACCTACATACATACATGTATACATATACACACGTATATACATACACACACATGTATATGTACATATATACATATACACACGTATATATACATATATACATATACACACGTATATACATACACATATACATATACACACGTATATACATACACATATACATATACACACGTATATACATACACACATGTATATATATATACATATATACATATACACATATACACATATATACACATATATATATGTGTTGTCTGAAATGCCGTTCAGGATGACAAATGCAATGAATCCCTTGCTGCTCCTACACTTACATCAATCGATGAATGGATTGGCAAAATTGAATGGAGTTTAGTAATTTATGAGGAACCGCTTTGTTTTTAAAATGTTTACGATATCCTGTTTATATGGATGATGCGAACCCCCTGAACTGCAAATTTTGTAAGTAATGAATTCTGCTAGTCATAATGAACATAAGACTGAGCCAGTTAAAAATAGACCAGAGCTGAGCTAGCTTGCATATATTACTGGATTATGATACATTATTACAGCGCCAAAAAATCAACCGAGATCCAAACTATAGAGCAAACTGCGTAAGTACGCACCTTACTGTAATTTTAAGAGTACAATAACCGAACACTTTCAAGAAAGTTTAGTTAGGGCAAAATTGTTAGCGTCTGATCAAGCTTGTGGAATATGTAATTAGAATATTTTAGAGTGAGAGCCACTTCTTGAATAATGTATCAAGGCGTTAAGAACACGATTTGTAAAAACAAACGTGTTTTGTATTTATATTTTTCAGAAATTTTTAAGAGGATATTTTCAGCGAAATATTTGGTACGTGATCTAGTGCTATTCATGTTAATATTACAACAATGTCAACAAAATCTAATATATACTTTAGTTGCTCTTTATAGAGTGCTATATTTACTTTGAAGCAAATAACACATTTATTAAATTTATCCGGTGTAACTATAAACCATTAAACACCTAAAGTATGAATTTATTTTCTGCCGTTACTTTGCGAAGTAATTAACGTTTAGTGATAAAACGATAACATGTTGATGTTAAATTATTTAGAAAATAGTATCGCAATCAGTTCTCA
The DNA here is from genome assembly GCA_029891345.1 of Dryococelus australis. Classification (NCBI taxonomy): domain Eukaryota; kingdom Metazoa; phylum Arthropoda; class Insecta; order Phasmatodea; family Phasmatidae; genus Dryococelus; species Dryococelus australis. Next base: position 322,737,132 of record CM056993.1, on the reverse strand, counting down.
TATTACCTACGTAGTTACAGAAATAACTACTAAATTAATTTGTTCTCGCGCGGGGGAAACGAGCGGATCATAAGTCGGTGTATATTTTAGAAGTGAAAACGTAATATTTTTTTCAATATTGAAATGCTGTCAGGTCTTTCAAGTCTTCGAGGTGCATTGATAACATTTTCTACACTCACTGGGCTAAGGCTTCTTCGGAATTCTCACGGATAACAAATCACGCTATCGGCCTCGTTTTAAGAGTGAATGGCGTGGCGTCCCTATTTTCAGTAGAAGTGACAGCATCTCTGGGGAGATATCTGCAGACAATACACTATCGACTTATTAGCCACCTCAAGCGCTGTAAAACTGTTACAATTCTCCTTTATTTTTTATTTTATTGGCTGCCTTAATATAAACCAAGAAGTACCACGGCGAACATTTTCAGAGTTATAAATTCTCCTACACTTACATGGACAAACAAAAAATATATTATTTAATGGAAGAAAAACTATCCCTGGCTACGAAAATCTACCGTTATTAGATATGACCATGGTTTCAATCTGACGAGAAAGATGGTCACAACTCACCCTACCATGGCGTCGTTTAGAAAATAGCTCCATAAAACCTTCTAGGGACAAAGCGAAAGCTATTTCGTAGTGTTCGCCGTTCTATGCTTCTGACACTCTGCTTTGATCATTAAAGGTATTATAAATCCCTCCGGTTATGTATAAAAGCCTTAATGGTCAAAATTAATATTCTTATATATTATTTATTTATCAATTTTTGTATGTTAGGAGAGTTAACGCATATACATAAATATAATAAAACTAGTATCATTGTAGATAATTTTGCGAACCGTAAAAGTATACTATCGTGATATTTATTACATTTTCCAATAGTCATCTTGTTCACTAACTCTTAAGTAATTTAAACATTAAACTTTTTTACAAACAACACATATTTCACTTGACATGTTAAGCGTAATATATTCCGAGTACTTTTTAGCAAAAACTTAAAATTGAAATCGAAAACCTTCTAAATTTCCCGCAGATTTTTTGTCTTTCCCATGAATTTGTGTTTCCCTGAAAACTTGAAACTTAGCGAATATTTCTCACAAAATTAAACGTCTCCTAGCATTCGAATGATTCCACTCATGCATGAAATATCGCTATGTTCTTTACTCTAAAAGGCTACTTACATAAATGCTTAAAAACTAATCTTTGGATGTTTCGAGATTTAAGTTTTAAGAAGGTTGAAACGTGTAAAATATATTTTCGAGGACTCCTCAACAGCTTATTAACCAGATAAAATATTGATATACTCTTTGCACTCAAATGTTGTGTACATAAAAAACCTATATGATTATTTTCGAGATTAATCTCCTAAGAAAATGGAAATGTGTAAAATATATTCCAGAATATTTCTAAATAGCTCATTAACGCAATGAGGTATCGTTATACCCTATACCTGAAAATGTTGGTCACATAAATACATAAAATTTTATTTCGGGATACTTAAAATTCCATTCCTAGCAATTTGATAAGGGTTTAAAAGTGTTTTCGAGGAATCCTTCGATAGTTTAACAGCCCGATATATCGTTAAGCCCTTTTATTCCAAAGGTCTACAACGTAAATAGGCCTACCTATAAACGAATTTCCGGATTTTTACGAATTAAAACCCTTTAGTAGTTTGAAAAATTAAAGTGTGTGGTCGAACATATGTTACCTCGAGCATCACATCGATTCCATGCCCAATTTTCCAATTTGATTATCTTACAAAAACTCATCAAACGATAAAATTACAAACACAAAGTAAACCCATCTCTTTCTGTAAAACAAAAAGTTTCATTGCCCTTATAGTTGCAGAAAAGTTGTCAGAACTAAATTGGATCAATAATTAAATCCGTCATCTCGTAAATTGCGCGATTAGAAAAATACATCGTGCCTTGCACCCCCCTCCTTTTTTTTCCACAATCAGCACTGTGGAGTTAATCAACAGCATCTGGCCAATCACAATCACCACACAAGCTTTTCCTTAACGTTGGGATCCCAGTAATGTTACTGCGAAATCTTAACCTGTCAAACCGCTACAATAGCACTAGGCTCCAAGTGAAGGATTTGTAAAGAAACAAGTATATAATCGAGGCGACAGTCCCCCATTGGACGCGCTCGGAAGGAATCAGTTCCCATACCGCACATATCAATCATTACATCCAAGTGTATACTGTTCACGGTAAAGTGAGCATTTTTTGAAGCCCTCTCATTTGGAATAATATACAATAAATATATTTTATTGTAGCCCTAGACGCTAACTTTAGAGTCTGGTGAAGAATATACACTATGTTTACTACTTACGTGCCAATATTTATTTTAAAAAGTGGCGGTAGGATAAAAATGGCAGATAGGAAAAAAGTTACCGAGGGCCTTAAAAGTGCTCACTTTACCGTGAACAGCCTATATACATTCAAATTTAAGAGATTTAAATTCCCCCTAAAATTCTGTTTTGCTGTAACTGCAAGTGGGGTCCAGGAACAGTCGCTGAAGGGGCTAGTAGAGATTTGAGAAAGTACTGCTTCTCATATGGGCAGCTCTACAAGGGCTTCTCTTGAGTAAGCTTGGAACCGAGGGCATAACCACTAATGTGGTGTACAGAAACTTCCTTCGGTAAAGGAAATTGGTAGCTGCTTGGTGCAGTACATGCGTTCGAAGCAGATACAGAAAACAAGTGTATTATGAACTAAAATTTACTGTCTCAATACCATCATTTGTATGGAAACAGTCCTCTATCCACAAGATAATTTACTCTAATAACAATTTCGGGTATATCTGAATGCACAAAATGCCTTTGAGGTTAGATTGTGTTTGTGTGTTCTGCACCCTTAATGCGTACTTCGCTTGATTGTACTTCGGCAAATAATTCGTATCTTCTCATTCGTGTTTGGTTACAATCAAGTGCATTTTTTTTCATAAAACGATACTAAAGGTGTAAGAGAAAGTACCGCTTCAATAAATGCATAGATAAATTTCTTGGGTACATAATAATTGTAAAGTCTGATTCTTATATGATCATGGCTTCGCATACCGCGCGAGCGAGTGGAAGTGAAGGAGAGCAGTTATATGATAGTGGCGGCAAGTCACTGGAATGTTTTGAATTAAAGGCGCGCGCTAAACGAAGAGCCACATATCTATTACCAAAAAGCGATCCGGGACGATAATCCTTTTGCACCACGCTGCTGACCTTGGTTGTATTGAATTTCTGTGTTTATCTGAAGAATGTTCTAGTGGTTTGCTGCCCTAGTTTCTCTAAGCGTGACTCGGGGTGCATCGAACTTTCCTAGTCAAGGCCAGCAAAGTATAAATTGTGCGACGAGCATCCGGGCCGATAGCTATTGTTGAATCTACGAGTGGCTGAGTTTCAGGGATAGAAGGCGAGCTGCGGGAGAAGTGACCAACGGAAGAGAGATCTGCGACTGCGTGTATCAAGTAGTGAAGGGTGCGACTGGCCGACTGGACTATTGAACTAGATGCGTGAGTGAAAGACATTACAAATTAGGGCAACAGATAGACTTAACATGTGATAATGATGAGTATTAGTTAATTGACTAACCAAACAAAGATATAAAGAAGGACCTTAATCGTAGTTGAAATAGATATTAAATATTGCGCTCGATGTCAAATAAAAAGAGGAATAATGGAGACAGATAACTAAATGATATACACGATAGCTGTGTGAATAAATTGAAAATCAAATTTAGTTAGTTTATTTTTATTAAGACCTCCATTCCTCACGAACTCAGTTACACACCTCAGGCGTCAATGTAACAATATCAACATACATTGACAAGTTAAATTTTATGTAAATAATTTGAAACAAAATAAATCATGATGAAATTAGGAACAAAATATTGCAAGATGTATCGTTCAGGCCGATTTTAATCTTACGTGATCTATGCTAATTTAATTCGTAACTCTGATATTTTAGAATTTATCCAACTGTAGTTTTATACATTATATCCAACTGTAGTTTTATACATTATTGTCCTTCAGATGTATTCGTTCAGTTGCTCTTAAGTATGTGAAAAGCTGTAATTTAATGCTAGTGAAACTAACGCAAACAAATCGAGATTTCTTAAAGTATTGCTTAAGATTTTGGTGCACATATAATGAATCTTATCTTTAAATTCCCGCATTCGGATAAGCTATACTCTCGGAATGTGGTGAAAACTTAGGTCATCAAAAAGAAACCTAAGAACTAAGCAGTACGAAATAATGAAAATCTTATATTGTAACACTAGGATTTTGGGCCTGAGCCGCGTCAAATCTTTTGACAATCACTGCAGCTGCCTCCATCACATGAGTTTGTCAGGCAGTGCTACGAGATGAAGCTGGCTGCTGCCCCGACTGCCAAAACAACTGAAGAAAAACATTTGACGCGAGCCAAGTCTGGAAGCCCAGCAAATGACAATAGCCCATAAAGTCAGCTATTGATTTTAAAACACAGTTTGTTAGGCAGCTACGAAAATCCTTTTTGGAAAATAATTTAATAAAAAACTTCAGAGAACCATTACTTGTGTGCAGAGAAGAGCGGCGTATTGAGGGCTGGGAGGAGCGGAAAGTATCGCGCGCCATTTTCGAAACACGTGCACATTAAAGTAACTGTTACGTTGGAAACCATATGGGAAATGAAATATACATATGTGCACAGGTTATTCACGGTAAAGTGAGCACTATTTAAAGCTCTTTCATTCAGAATAATAATCAATCAATTAATTTTACTTTAGCCTTAGACGTTAACTTCTGAGTGCAATGTGTTTGTTACATTACAATATATATTTCAAAAAGGCAGTTAAAGGAAAAAAATGTATTAAAGGTAAAAGTAACTATGGCCTCAAAAGTGTTCGCTTTAGCGCGAACTACCTATACAAACACTTTTAATTGAAACGACCTTTCCTTTCACCTCCAGGAATTATGACCTTTCCTCCTGGGGCACTTTGTATAACTCTTAGATGTTTGGTGTGGAGAAAATAGTTGTTTTTATTAATAAAAACACATTCGTTTGTACCTGTTTAAGGAATTACAAGACTTGTACAGGTTTGTTGAGCATAAGGAAATAACAAAATTTCAAAGTATTAAAAATAAATTATCTACACAACATGGGGAAAAAAGTAAATATGCACCTACGAATTTTTATTTAGCAAACTTGATTTATTAATTACTATCCACCGAATGATCTACGGCATGACTTTTTATAAGGAACGCTCTTTGAATATTTTATCTAAAAGTCTATTTCCTGACCGTTTCTAGAGGCCAAGCCAGGCCACAGCTGTATGGCCATGAGTTTACTAATAAAATAAGCTCCAGTTTCCACGATTCCATTCCTACAATACTCAGCTATGTTTTCTCCAAACAATTAGCATATCAGCATGCCATCAACCAAGTAATTGGCTAGTTCAATTACTTCAAATAAAATTACAGGTAATTATTTTTATACGTATTTTTCGTAACACACGACCGACTATACTTTGTGATAATTTCCAATGACTATCAATTTGGTACTAAAATATCAATAACGTGCTCAGTTATGTGTGGATTATTGTTTAACTAAGTTATGTCATTTATTCCGTCGTTTGTTATCCTCCTTTCGCCGTTTCTTAGCCCGAGAGCATTTTACGTATAAGTAAGGTTCCAACATTGCATAAAATAACTGCTGGTTAATTTCAGTCAGTTTTCTTGTATTTATTATTCATTTCCAAGTAAATTCTGGCATATATCTACTCAGTACGCATAGTTTAGGAACAGTGCAAGACAGAGCAAAAACAACTCTTCCGAAACACAGACAAACTTCATTATCAGGTCTTCCGGCGGCAAGTAAAACCTTGGCAAGCAACTATGGTTTTAGATTGAGAGATAACTTTAATACAGTCTCAAAATGAAAGTACCGTTATCAGTGACCTCTCTCATAGTAAAGGTCTGGGCAGATGATGATGTTTATATAACTTTTAAAAGTACAGCGAATTTTACGAGCTCTAATTATGGTAGTTTTTAAAAGTAAAAGTGAAAATAAAATTTTTGCTTTCACTGTGTTGATTTGATCATGTTTTAACTCGTAGCTATGGAAAGAAAAGTTCGTGGAGGATCAAACAGGAACAAAACTTAAATACGAATTACTTTCAGATAAAAATATTTAATATAGCATTTTAACAATCATTTATCGCCAAAAACTACAAACGCGTCTGTGAGTATTATCTACGCAGCAAGTTCTTGTTGTCCTTTTTGTGTTTTAAAATTATTTTGTAGCGTACGTGAAGGAAGACACGATATTCAGCTGTGGTATTTCTAAGGCCACGAGTCCCAAAGCTCTTTAAATTATTTTGGTAATGTTTGATAGTGAATTTATTATAGGGCCTACGTGTTTGGAAAATAAACTTTGTTGACTTCTGTATTTTAGCTGTACGTCGATTAGTATTGCAACACAAATATGTATTTTTCCTTCTCTAAAAAAAAACAACGCATACGTATACATTCATAAAACGATAAATTGAATGTCTTATTAGTGCGTTACACTGTATAAAACGTTGAAATAACTATAATCATATAAAGTAAAATTAGAAATTAATAAATATTAAACTAATACTACAAAATTCTAAATTGTGATACGTTTTTACGATTAAAATAATTTTTTAATAAACTTAACTGCAAGGTTTTAAAAATATTTCATAGGAGTAATTTTTTTCATTTTATTTTAAGTTTGATCGTAAAACATAGGAACTAGAAGAATTTTATATCATTGCATCATGTATTATAATAAATTTATTTTAAAATATAAAATTTAAAAACTATTTTTTTCCTAATTGCGGTTGTATACTCGTTATAAGATATTTGTATTCTTTGTACAATAATTTTACTGTAGGTATTGGAAAATCAAAATTTATAAAAGGCGACACACTTTGAACGATCGTAAGATAAAAGTGACTCCAAAGTATCCGATACATTAGTACGTGAAATTAGCAAATAGGACGTCGAAAAGATCTTCAAAGAATTCGCGTGTACACGGCTTAGATTCAACTAAATGGCATGGCATTCTGGCATTAGCAGCACCATCTCTCTAAACTGCAACATTTATTCTTGAGAATATTTTGAATTCATGGGATACACCAAATATCACTGAAATTCTTCAAAGATAGAGTGAATTTTATAAGTGTGTTTAGCGAGGGCTAGAAACAACTGTAACATGCACTTGTCGGTCATGAGAAAGTTTAATCATTCAAGATATGCGGTTACCTTTACTGTAGCAGCTAGGAAACGACTAAATGTAGTGATAATATAGGACATGCATTTATTTTAAGTGTGTTTAGCGAGGGCTAGTAACAACTGTAACATGCACTTGTCGGTCATGAGAAAGTTTAATCATTCAAGATATGCGGTTACCTTTACTGTAGCAGCTAGGAAACGACTAAATGTAATGATAATATAGGACATGCATTTATTTTAAGTTCTGGGATCGGATGTCTTTAAAAAGATCACATAAACGTTTAACGACACTGCAATCCTTTTTTTTTTTCGACGCAGTTCCAATACAAATCTGGAGCTTAGCAACTGGATTAGTTTGTAAGACATGGATGTTAAAATGTTGTTTTATATTTTATTCTGTTCTGAGTAGCTGAGGAAACCCTGAACCTACTGTTCTGTCTGCTCATAACAATCGTTTTGAAAATCGCATCGCATATTGTCTCCACTGTAAGTTTATTCAGTGCATTTATATTTATTGCAATGGGAAGAGGGGAATAACTGCACGCGCTTAATTAAATACATTTTTTTTTTCACTAGCACATATTTTGACGAGACGACCTTCGTAGCCGTAGTCGTTAAACCACCCTCGTAACATGAGGTCATTGGTTCGAAAGCCAAGTGAGTTATGTGTGTGACGTTTGTATATGAATAAGTTCGTTTAGGTTGGAAGTTATGGCCTAGGGTATCCTTCCTTAACTTCTTCAATTAACACACTTTCTGATGACTTCCCAACGCAGCAGCCTTCCTACATGTACTAAAGGCTGTTCACGATAAAGTGAGCACTTTTCAAATCAACCTCAGAAAAAAGTCACTGCTTCCACCTGCATATATTTTAACGGGGTAACCATTTGTGATAACTTAAGCTATTTATTTCGCTTTCTGTTTATTTATGTGCAAAAATTACAAGATCAAAACATATTTACTTTTCTAATAATTTCACTTTTTCACCTGACCGACGCATGAACAAAGTGATGAGGCCCATGGCAATGTTAATTTTACATAAAGCGGGAGAATACACAACGTGCATTCAAGAAGATCTCAAGCAGGGCTTTCAGAAGTGCTCATTTTAGTGTGAACCTCGTATAGCAGTGTTATTGTGAATCTCTACGACTCAGGGCAGACAGTGAGCTCTGCTGCAGGCACAACAGTGTTGAGAGGAAAGTTGGCGCTATCGAGCAGCGAGGATATCAGAACGCTTAATACCGTACTTAGTGCCGCTTAGCAGGCTTGCCCAGCTCGATAATACACGCGCGCTTCTCCTCCCAGCAAACGCTGTGAGCCCAGAGCACACCCGACCAGCCCTACATCGTGGGATATGGGGAGTCACAAGTTCAGTTGCTTGTCGTGCGTGGTCAAGGGGCCGCGGTGGTGTAGCAGTCAGAACACTCGCCTCCCACCTGGGCGAACCGGGCTCGATCCCCGCACACTAAAAAATGGTTTGTACTTTTACAAGAAAATTTCTCACACCCCCAGATGCCAAGAAAATCCTTTGCAAAACTACAGAGAGGTTTTCTTGTAAAATCTTTGGAATATTACAAATGACAACCTTGTACTACAATTGACATTATTGACAAGTGTACACAATTTTTTTTATTCTAGAAAACAATTTTGATAAATTAAGAACAGAGAATATATTTTTAAAAAATGTTTTCAGAATATAATTAGCCTAACGAAATAAAACGAATTACCAATTGCCAGCACGGGGACTAGAACCCACACTCTTCATATTATTAGCCGGCACCTTTAACCAGAATACCAACGTCACTTACGATCTGAAAGTATATCTTTACAGTGAATATAACCACCTACAACATTTTAATGAAGTTATTTGGTTAAGATGATAAGTACGTTTATTTCATTTTAAGCGATCTGTTGTTGAGTTAAGAGAGTTGGCCGGCTCTTAACGAGTTATACCATGTTGCTGTCTTACTGGGCGGGCCTACAGCGACATTTTCGGTGCGAAGAAGCCTTCTAAGCTGAGGTAGATAGAATGTAATTTATTGTGAGTGCTCGGGTCTGTACAGTGTCCCCCTTTCAGTGGTTTCCATTGCCAGGGGCGAAGAGGCGAAGGGAACATGCTAGACCAAAGAAGAGAAGAATAGTAGCAAAACTATAAGGCAAATGAAAAAGACGGCTTCAGGTAAAAGGTTCAGTTACACTACGCCGAAATAAATGAGTGGTGGTTGTCTCAGTTATGCGTGCGCGTGTGCGTGTCGAAAGAGATGCGCGAAGTAAAACAGGAGTGATTGTTCACTTCTAGTCTTCTTCCACGAGACAGGTTTTTTTTATGGTTTCTTTAGCGTCAGATATAAATGCTAGATAAATATTGAAAGAAATTTGTTTGTAATCAATAGCGATGCAATGTCACCCGGTGTTGTTTCCAGACATTTTTTCCTCGCAAAATAAATGTGCCGGTTAAATCTGTACCGTAATATTTGTGTTCCAATAAATTATATTTTTATATGAACACTGAAAATATATGGCATATAAAGAAATTGCAAAATTCTTGGGATGAATAAATTATAGCATTTTATAGCGTTTAACACAAGAACATGGGGTAGGTTTGGAAATGTGGGCGCGTATGTCAGTATTTTTTTTAACTCTTCCTCATTTACGCCCCACTTCATACCGAACAGCTAATTGGATAGGGGTTTTTAACTAAAATAAACCTAAATTTAAATCTGTAAACAGCACAACATAATCATTCCTTACCTATAATTCAAACCAAGAATAGCTCGCAATTGAGAATGACTCCTAAACTAGTCACGTGTAATGAGTAAAAAGATACTATCGGCAAAAAAAATTATTTGGAAGGTTGAGGAAAATTAACTGCACAAAATAAGATTTACAAATTTACTCAGCTTGAACGGGCCCGTGGCCGCTTTGGCAATTAATAATTAGCCTCATACTTTTGAGGCTCCTGCGTCAATGCACTAAAATTTTCGGGCAGAGAAAGTGTGGCAGGCACTACTGTGATGTAGGGTTTCATCAAAATGCTCGCATTTTCTTTCATATCGTAATTCCGCCGCCATTTCGTCATTTCGTCATTTCTGGCCTATCTCACGCATTCTGCGGGGAACCTCGAGTAGGGCGGCTAGCCCGCTTCAGTCAGAGTGAGTGAACACAGATTTAGGTGGCTCTTAACAGCGAGGTCTTGATAAATGATGAGTGATTGAGGTGAGTATGGAGCGGTGCCGGAATGAAAGAGCCAGGGGTACGGGAGATCCCCGAGAAAACCCGCCGACCAGCGGTATCATACCGCACAATTCCCACATGCGGGAATCCGGTGACCCGGCCGGGGATTGAACCCAATTCGCCATGGTGGTAGGCGAGCAGGCTAACCGCTCAGCACCCGAACCGCTGTTTCAGTCTCGGAGTAAGGTATATTCTACCCAGGTTGGGTTTCGGTTTTGACGTGAATACGTCTTTAAATTTGCGACCATAGTGGGAGGCAATCCAGAAAATCCAATGATAAAATCGGGGGATACAGTTTGGCATTGCAGCTCCGAATCTATCGCCTACATTCAAATTTCAATTACACCTCTCGATTGCCAAAGTATCGAAGAATATGTTACGTTGAGTGAGGACTGCGAAGCATCGTACACGGGGGGGAGGGGGGGGGGGGAGGCGCAATGTTGACTTCGTTTCGCCGCGTCTCATAACTTCCACGTAGTATAACTTTTGACTAGGAGCTACGGCGCTCGTTTTAGTTTCAGTCGAGAGCTCTCGTCAAGATCAATCGATTGCGTCTATAAAACATTCGTGTGGCGTGGTTATGGTGAAATTGTATGCGTTTAATGTAGAAAAATTAAGAAAACTCAACACTATCTCGTCCTATACTCGTCAAAAAGCAAAGTCGAAATACAGTTGTCATATACGGTTGTAAAGAGCATATAGAAAGTAATCCAGTGATACACATAAAACGCCATATGATTAAGTGAAGCGGTGCCAGGAACGTAAAATAAACATCAAGGCGTCCGAGCGCGTCAACGTAGGCGTATTCACGCGAAACAAACGACCGTGTCCCCAACACAGCCCAACCCATTTATTATTTACTTTTAGTCGAAGTATAAATTATAACATTTAATTTATATTAAATACGAATTTAAAAAAGAGGTAATGGGTGTGTTAGTAATGCCTGATAAGAAATAGTTCTCATGCAAAATATTATTAAATTGAGTGAGTACGAATGCGGGGTTTTGTCCCTTTGGCGTAATTATGTAAACTTGGTTAAGCTTTGTTTGCATAAGGTATAAGAATATCCTGAATAGGCTTCAGAATAGTTGTAAGTAACCGTGAATACACTACAGCCGGATTGTTACGCGAGAGAGCGCTGGCCGTAGAGGCTGCATGCCGCGGTGGCGCAAGCTATTGCGGAGCACTTTTTAAATCAACCTTAGAAAAAATCACTACCTGCATATATTTTATTTAACGAACAAACTGACTGACATGCGCCCAGTAAAGTTGGTAACGATGAATAGAAAGTAGTTCCCTATCTTAAAGTCGGTTAAAAAGTGCGAGGTAACCATTTGTGATAACGTAGATTATTTATTTCACTTTGTTTTCTTTAATGAATCGAATTGTAAAAATAAGCAGATTTGCAAAACGATTCTTTGTAATAATTTCACAGTTGCACTTGACCAACGCATGAATAAAGTGACTAGGCTCATGGCAATGTTAATTTTACATATGGTGAAATGACACACAACGTGCATACAAGAAGATCTTAAGCAGGACTTTAAAAAGTGCTCATTTTTCCGTGAACAGCCTATATTAATTGCAATTATAAATTAATAATTATAATTTATATATCACATATAAATAAATCTTCAATTTAAACAAAAATAACATACTTGGATGTCAACAGAAGTGTAAAATTCTTGTGATACAAGACATATTTTAGGATCAACCACAACACGTCATAAACGAGATGATTTTCCACATGTCTGATTAAAAACTTGTGAAGAAACCGCGAACAGACTTCAACCTAACAGCATCACATAATCTTACCTAGAGCAGTATGTGAATACGTGTTTTTTCCAGTTTAAGCTGACGTGATCTGAATGAGTACGTGAATATTCCAAGCTCCATCTTCGATTGATTTGGCTGTACCATAAAGCATGCAAATAAGCCTTGAATACATTTTGAATAATGACGTCTACAGCAGAAGCTAGACGTCGCGGCGACGCAGAAATTAAACACCTCGCGTTAAAAGTTGGCCAACTTCCAAGTCTTTTCGTTCAACGTTTGCCGCTGATTGAGCAGAATCCATAAAGTCACATAAATGCGAAAACAAATAGTATAGATATTCGTCAGTATTTATAGGATCGTCATTGTCGTACATTTTCCCCCCTGTTCATTTATAGGAAATCAGAAGAAGAAAAATAGGCAGAAAACATTTAAAAGTAATTTAGGGAAACTATGAAGTCTGCGAAATAAACTTTTTAGAAAAATAATTAATAGTAACAAGTATTAATTATACTCCTTGCTCCCTTCCCAAATAACGCACCCATACACTATTATATGCAAACGCGCCATGAACTCTATGGTTCTTAATTTAAAACAACATTGGGTGTTTCCTGTTTCAAGACCAACTAACTGAATTTGGTATTTCCATTCCTGCACGTGATCTGCGCATGACTGCTGTACCGATGAGACTGTGCCATATAACTGCGTGGGAGTCGAACTTATGCCTGGTTCCCACGTACGCCGATCACGCAGAACAGACAGAGCGGCAGGTTAGAACAGCCAATCAGAAGCTGTCCTTGGTGTTCCCGCGAGTCGCGCAGAAAAGTTGAGCTCACGCAGATATGTTTTGCTCGCGGAAAGAGCAGACATCACCGATATTACCCTGAAGTCACCTGGTTCACATATTTTTATGCTACTAATGTCTTGAATAATCGACGTGTATTGATGTAATTGGATAGGATAATTTAATGTACTACTTAATAATGAAATACGTGAATACAAACGTTATTTTCAGTCAATATTTGTATTAAATAAATCTAGTTTGAAAATGAAGCGAAAGATAGCACTGAAGTTTGAAATATTTCTGGATATAAAAATAAAATTTCAATCGCTTGAAAATTATTTAGCAAGTAAATTTCACTATAATATGATTAATAAACTAGAGTAGAAAGACGACAACATCTAGTTTGTTATCTATAGTTTGTTTTAGAATCTTGGCATTAAAAATTACAAATAAAACATCAACACGGCTACGTAGAAAATCTGCTTACATGAGAACCACCGGTTCTATCTGCTGTCTGTTTGACATGATCGACGTACTTGTGAACCAGGCATTAGTTCTTAGCTTGCACGAGGTGGAGGAATTTCCTGGAAGAAGAACTTTAGCAGGCCTTCATAAAAGTGTGAAGTAACCGTGAATGGATTATATAACAGATTCGGAACACAACATGTATCTTAAAGACGCCTTCTGCTCAGGCCTAGAAACAAACTTGTACCATTTAAAACATTTTCCATGTCCGCATACTAGATTCCGCTTTCTGTTACCGTATCTAATGTGTTTTTTTAATGATAAATTAAGTGAAGTGAATAAACCGTAGTAATTGGTATCACTACGTTATTTTGTTGCAAATGCTTGATCTTGCATGCATAAATACAGAAATAACTAGATCCCGTAGTAGTAACTCGGCTCTTCCAAGAACTTCTTATTTGACGTTAATAAAGAGAACATGCTAATACGTGTCTGTATTAGAAACGTCATTGTTGTCTTCAAATTTGCAGCCATAGTGTGAGGCAATCCAAAAAAGCCAATGATAACAAAATCAAGGGATACAGTTTGGCATTGCAGCTCCGAATGTATCGTCTACATTCGAAATTCAATTACACCACTCGACTGCCAAAGGATCGAAGAATATGTTACGTTGAGCGAAGACTGCGAAGCATCGTACACGCGGGGGGGGGGGGGGAGAGCACAATTTTGAGTTCATTTCGCCCGGTCTCGTAACTTCCGCGTAGTATAACTTTTAGCTAGGAGAAGCTACGACGCTCGAAGTTACAACAGACAGCTCTCGTCAAGATCAATCTATTGCGTGTATAAAAACATTTGTGTGGCGTGGTTATGGTGAAAACGTATGCGTTTAATATAAAAAATTAAGAAAACTTAAAACAATGTCTGCCTATACTCGCCAAAAAGCCAAATGGAAATACAGTAATCGTATACGGTTGGAAAGAGCATTTCAAAAGCAACCCAGTGATAACAATAAAATCCCATACGATAGAGTGAAGCGGTGCCGGGAACATAAAATAAACATCAAGGCGTCCAAGCGCGCCAACGTAGACGTATTCACGCAAAACAAACGGCCGTGTCCCCAACACATCAAAAACCCAATTTTGTTTGCAGTAGGTGAGATGACATGCATCGATCTCATCAGCTGACTTAGTTCGCATAATGATCATGTTCATGCCCATAAGAGAACGGAAAAAATATGGCGTGCGAAGAGTTATGGATGAATCTACGCAACTTCTAAGAGTCCAGCGTGAAAACGTAAAAAAAATTTAGCAACGAAATGTGTACTTATCGGAGACGAAACGCGCGGAGCTGTGCCGACTCCGATGGGATGGAGATGCTTCTAAGTTATTTCGCCGGTCCTGTCTTTTAGAGTGGAGTGGCGGAGGATTTCTCAATTGAGGGTTCACGTCAGTTGTCTGTAAAACTGTTAGCTATGTTCTGAATCGCATTATAGCAGGCAGCCCATGATTGGATATGTTTTCCTAGCACAGTGCCGTGAGTAAATTATAAATCTGCAACTTCACAAACAAAGCTCTGTTCACACATTTATTTTCGGCTTTAGTTTCTTCTTCACGATGACATATTTACCTTAGTGGGTTGCAATCCGTTTCATGCTGCAAGTGCACGCAGCAAATAATACCTATTTTGGAGTAATGCCGGAATCACATAGCCACGACGAGCACGACACGACAAAAACCGCGACCACGACCATTTTCAATATGACTGCTCGAATTTACAGCCCGGCAGTTTACTGACGTGACACAGCGAGCAGAATTTTTCAGATCCTTTAGTAGAAGGCGCTGATTAACTACGCTAGTTTCAAAGGCGGTGGAAAGACGGGACATTCAGAATACATGATGGTGACAAAGTGTTATAGTTAATGCATACAAAGGTAAAACTATTATTTATAAGAGTTAAATACAATAATTTTCATAATTTATTTTCTATTAAGCTATGTATTTCCCATTGTAGCGAAAGATTGTCATGCAATTTCAGTTAGCAAGGTTGTACACTGCTAGAAATAATTTCTAATACAAATTTGCTGGTCGGACGTGCGTCAGATCTATCTTGTATTTCATTGGTTGTTTAGTTTTAAGTGTCGTGTCGTGCTTGTGGGGTCGTGCTGGTCGGGGCTATGTGATTCCGGCATAATCCAGAGGGAGTGGTGCTATTTTCGTTTCTAGCCGCAAAGATAGATGGTTCTACCCGTAGTATATGTAACTTAACATGTTAATTTCAGAAGTGCTTACTTTAACATGAACACTTTTTGAATCAAACCTTTGAAAAATCATACCATGTAGAACGTGCTTGGTTTTTTTTTTACTAAGTATATAATGTATAACAAGAATTTTGTACGTGTGTTAGCATAAAGGTACCTCATTTTTTGTTGAATTGGAATTTCTTATATTTTATTTATAAATTATAATAATTCGCGTATATTTAATATGAATGCAAAAAAGGACGAATATAGGTGTGTTGGTAATGCCTAGTGATAAATTGTTCATGTGCAAAATATTATTACAGAGAGGGCGCACGAATGCGATGCATTGTCCCTTTGGTGAAATTTCCGAGACCAAGTTAAGCTTTGTTTGCATGAGGCGGAGAAATATCCTGGAAGTAGTACTTCAGCAGTGCTTCAGCAAAGTTGGAAGTAACTGGGAATGGTCTATATATATAGGACGTTTATGAATTCAAGGATGGTAGGACACACCAGGACGATTAATTTTTATATGGGAGCGTGTGGTCGGAGACAGTTTTCTTAGGGGGGGGGGGGGGGGCACAGGCGCCGAACGCACCACGCACGTTTTAAACTTGGCGCACGCGCTGTAACGGCGCGTCACATTAGTGCGTTAGTAAACCACCACGTGCGTTTGTTTACGCAGCAAGTTGTTACCAGAGATGTTCGTTGCCTGCGAGGGCCCGCGACACGTGCGCGCCAAGTTTTAAATATGCACGGTGCATTCGGCGCCTGTAGCGCAGTAGAGAAACGTTTCCGACCACATGTTACTATACAAAAAAAAAAACGATCGTCCTGCACTTTAAATCCAAATATGTGATGCTTTCACTGTTTCAATCAGTCAACAGTAACTCTCTGACTCAACAGTCACTTAAGTGAATTTAACTGGTGAATCAGTGACAAAATTCCAGATTTCTTTCTCTTATTGATTCAATGACATTTTCCACCAAGTGGTTTTTTCACTGTTTTACAGTGGATTATTTTTGACTGGTGGATCAGTTAAACTGCGTGTGGAAATGGCCATCAAACAACGTTTAAAAATGGCCGTTAAAGAACGTGTATTAAGTGAAATAATAACAAATATACTAATAAAACAAATACAAAATACTTTCTAAAATGTGTTTTGTCTTTCAAAATACCATTTTACGAGGTAGTATGAACATTCGGCCTTTCATTCCGTTTTTACGTCTTTCACTTCGTTTTCATGTAATCATCACAGCGCTCTGTTTGAAGGTTTAAACTGCATACATCTAATGGGGCTAAGAGAGCGTACTCACATATGTTATTCGTTTTAACAATCTTAACGGTATTAACTAAACCAAAAACATAAGGAACGTCAGACAATTCAAATCTTCGCGAATTTGAAAACACTTATAAGACATCTATTTTTTTCATAAAACTTCACCTGACTTGGTAACGCAGATGGTAAGATAATGTCTAATAAGCGAAGGAGGAAGGGTGTGCGAGTTCAATCCTAGCCACCTACAAAATTTTCTTACTTTTTAAAATTAGTTTAAATTGTGCGATATAAATAGCAAACTAACGTAAATATGTTTATTTTACGCAATTATTTGGCTAAATTCAATAAAAAAAATACTTAATTCGCCATTGCAGTCGGCCGTCACTTATTCAAACAGTGAAAAATTTTTCACTTACATAATCAATGGATTTCCACTGATTCTAAATGGAGCCATTTTCACTGATTCGAGTAGTTGGATTTCACTGCGAATCAGTGGTTTTCCACTAATTCGAATATAGGGTGTGGTGTGGCGTACCATCCCTTAAAAAATTAATGTTAGTACAGTGTTGAATCACGAAAAAACCTGTATAGGCTGCTCACGGTAATATGAGCACTTTTGAAAATCCTGCTAAGGTTTACTTGTATGCACATTGTGTATTCTTCCACCTTATGCAAAATTAACATTGTCATGGGCCTCGTCACTTCGTTCATTCGTCGGTCTAGTGCAACTGTGAAATTCTTGCAAAAAAAAGTGTTTTGCAAATTTGCCCATTTTTGCACTTCAATGCATTAAAAAAAATTAAGAGAGTCAAAGAAATAATTTAAGTTATCACAAACGGTTACCTGGCACTTTTTATTCGACGTTAAAATACGGAACAACTGCTTTCCAGTCACCGTTACCAACTTTAACGGGCGCATGTCACTCAATTCGCCCGTTAAAATATATGCAGATAGAGATAGCGACTTTCATCTGGGGTTGATTTCAAAATTGCTGACTTTATGGTAAGTAAGTAAGTAATTAAGTGTGTGTGTGTGTGTGTGAAGGCAGGCAGCACTCACCCTCGAAGGTGCGGTTCCACATGCGGCGCGTGATGACAGCACCGTCGCGCTCGCTCCCGCCAGCGGCGAGCGTCTCGTTGAGAGCGACGGCGTACAGCAGCACGGCGTCGTAGAAGGCCGTCACGAAGGTGGACACCGACTCGTCGCCGAAGGTGTAGTTGTATCGCTGTCGCGCGAGCAGCTTCACCTGGCGCGAGAAGTTGCGGTAGGTGGTCGTGTTGGGCGTGGACGCAGTCACCGTCAGCAGCGCCTGGTAGGCCTGCTTCGCCCTCAGGTTGTTCTCCTCGGAGTCGTCGCTCGCGTACCACGGCATCAGGCTGTCCTCGTTCATACTGCAACACCAAGACACACACACTTTACAAAACACCATTTTTTTTACAACACCACAGCCAATAAGTCCGTGGACTGGCCGCTCTAAAAACACTGTCTTTGATGAAACCAGGCCTTACAAGTAGGGGGGGGGGGGGGGAAAGGGGATGCAATGCTCAGGGGCCCGGGACGTAAATATTTATTTATGAAACTAAGTATTACATAAAAATCTAATGACACTCCAAACTTATTAACTTTTTTGCATGGATGACGATTATTTATGTTGTTGTAAATGGTCGATTTTTGCCGAGGAGGAGATAGGGGGGGGGGGGGGCACAGCATGCATTGCTTAGGGGCCCGGAATTTCTCTTGGTGGGCCTGCTCCTGAAACACAATTATTGCTGTTGCAAATAAACGTGAGTGAAGTGAGTGAGTGGAAGAGTGAAGAGATTTGGGCGGCTCTTAATTCGAGGTCTTGAGAGCCGATGAGGATGAAGCGAGGCGAGTGTGGAGCAGCACCATAATGCCCGGGCGAAGGGAAACGGGAGACCCCCGAGAAAAACCGCCGACCAGCGTCGTAGTTGGGGAAAATTCCCACATAGCGAAAATCCGGGGCCGGACCCGCCGGGAATCGAACCCGGTTCGTCTTGGTGGGATGCAAAGAAATGTGCGGCTAAAAATGAAGCACTGCTAATTAGGTTTGCCGCAAAAAATATTTTCTTTGAAGTAAATATTAAAGTCCTGGTAAAGCCTGTAACCGAATTTTGAAGTTTAAACTATTATGACGAAGATCAAAAGAACTTGTTATTTATGTACTTAGCATTTAATAAATTTCTTTACGTACTTGAAACTACAATGTACGAAAGAAATGATTTAATATTACTTAACCCTTTCCTTTGATATACATAAATATGGATGTACTGTAAACATAAAAAGCTCAAAG
Source organism: Dryococelus australis (assembly GCA_029891345.1). Taxonomy (NCBI): domain Eukaryota; kingdom Metazoa; phylum Arthropoda; class Insecta; order Phasmatodea; family Phasmatidae; genus Dryococelus; species Dryococelus australis. The sequence goes on along the minus strand of CM056993.1, from coordinate 322,717,818 downwards.
AAAGGTAATGCTGGCATAAAACAAAAACGTACAAAAAAAATTTTATAGCACAGTAAACCTTGGTTTTTCTAACATTCCCTGTGTACTAAACGAAATTTTGTTTCAATAAACAGAACCGTTTCAAAGAATTTATTTGCTATGCAGAAATGTTTTAACGCATTTATTTTACATGGCGCCCCGAATGACGGCAGCCACGCATGACGTAGACATTCGATAAGTTCGTGAACTTGCGCCTGGAGTGTAGGCACCCACGTAGTGAAAGTTTGACTCGTGATTCCAGCTCGGCGAGCTTGCCTCAGAAGACGCACAGACTCCGAATGTTGCTCGTACAATCCAGTACGCAAAATGAGTTTGTTTAAGAAAGTTGCAGCTGGAGCCTAACCGAAGGCCCTATCGTGCCACGTCGGGCTCGTCTCATCAGGCCCTGAGCACGGCTGGTCACGTCCCACACACGTACGAGTTTGGCAATTACAACCCGAGCCGGACACGTAAGCGTATGAGCCGCTTAAGGCTGAAGTAAAGCAACTGCCTATGGAGCACTGCACCCGATTATGATTATTGTATTCAACGTTTTTTAGTGTGAAGTAAATAAATCGCACCATTAGATAAGCGCTTTTTATGATGTTGCTCCTATAGCTTTTATCTCTCAGACGAAGTTAACATAAAGCATCTTCTTGGCCATTATATTTTATCCCACTATTTTTTAAAATATATATATATTTACGGCTATTTTCACATTTTAACATAGGCGTATCCTAAAGTTTCTTTCAACATAAACAATGTATTTCTTTTAACTTAATACATTAAATTAATAAAACCGAATGGAAGTTTATAGCATCAGAATTTCAATCTTATAACGAGTGTGTAAAAATAATTAAATAATTCACAATATGCTTTCTAAATTGCTACCACGAAATTACTGTAAAACTGGGAAATAGAGTTAAAAATTGGACGATTAGAAGGGGGGAGGGGGCATGAAAACATTTTTTTCATACATAGCAAAAAATGTGATCCGTCCCTGACTACTGTCCCCCAAGTACTGGCATTCGAAAAGAATCCGAAATTCAGACGAGGTCAGAATTGTACTCTCTAAACATCGCACACGTTAGAAACATTATTTTGGAGCACCCCAACAAACAGAAGCAAACCAAAAATTGCATTTGTATGCTTCTCTGTCTCAAATTAAATTTATCGTACACTTAAACCTTAAAGCTTCAAATAAATATATAATTTCAGGCGTCCTAAAGAACAAACATTTTATTTGGAACTAAACTAATATCGTCAAATTACTCTGTCATATATTGCGACTATAGTCTGTTCACGGTAAAGTGGGCACTTTTCAAGGCCCACCCAACAACCATTAACCAGTAATAAATATATTTTATTGCAGCCTCACACGTGAACTTTTGAGAGTGATGAAATGTATATACTGTGTTTATCAGACACATAGTAATGTTTCTATTAAAAAGTGGCCGAAAGATGTGCTTGATGCTATTGGAAACAGCTATTGACGAGGCTACGGAACATATTATCAACGAATGATATCTGTCGCACACAAGTGACTTCTCATATTGGACGCTCGTATTTTGCCGTGTACAGTGTAGATTCATTAAGGCCAATTACTGTGTTGCGGCCTGTATATCGGGTACCATGACAGAGGGCTAATTATACTGCTGAACTAAAAATGAATGGTCACCGCTAAAGTCTTACACTAAATTCAGCAGAACGGAAAACCAGAGCGCTTAGCGGCTATGGAGCACTTTATTTATGAGCGTGAGTCGCCCGTAGCGCTCCCATGCTTCTGTACCTCAGACACGGAAAATAAGTCCAGGTAGGCGACGCCTTTACTGTCGCGTTGTATTCTAAGCACTTGCTTATAAGGGCATCGGACAGCAAACATTTTTGTTTTGTTTATAACGCACAACATTTTTTGGCGCTATATAAAATAACTTTTAGAAATAATAATTCTTTAATTTTCCTATAATCACATGTCGAAATCAAATTTTTGCTCTTTTAAGAACACGCACTAAACTTAATTAACAAAAGTTAGCAAGTTATAAACATAAGGCGTCGTCTTGGCTAATTTAGATACACCTTTAGCTCACAGTCGTCCCACAAAAATTCAAAACTTCCGTAGACCGAAAAAAAACATTTCCTTAAAACGTTTAAACAATTCCGGAATTTATCGTCAGTTCCCAGACTCTGTCGTTTCATTTCAATGGATGCTGTCTAAACTTTTTTTGACAACCACACAATTGCTATGAAATATTATTTTTCAAACCATAAAAAAATATAATTAAATTAATAACAGTTTACTGAAAAATTCTTACACTTTTGAGAATTGGAGCACTTCAAAATTACCTTCTATTCGAACCCACGTTCAGGTTATTATTCCGAAATTAATTAAAATGCTAGCTGATTAAACGGCTGTGATTAAAATTCATTTTATGAAAGTGGCTACCTGTTCTTCGATATCTTCAATCTCTTGGATGAGATTTAAAACACCAAACGAACTGTGCACTGATAAAGCAATAATCAATTTTCACAGTTTTGAATACGTCTATTTTTCCTAATTATACCAATATGTAGTTTATGCACTTTAGAAAGTGACTTATCTCAACAAGGGATGCAGAAGCTATTGTAAGGTATAAAATAATGATGTTTCTTCGCTCCGTTTCAAAACGCATTGGTTACTGAATGCCGCTCATATATAATTTTCTTGTTATTTATATACTCATTCCGTTCAGAAATACACAACAAACCAACGATATCCATTACTTTTAGTGCAATGAAAAATCTCAAAGTTAAATTTTCTAGTGGTTTTGTATATGCGGTTGTAAGTATGGAATGTGGATCCAAAATGATTTTACAGTAACTGATTTAGTTATAGGTTTTGTTAGGTTTTTTTGAGACTGCATCACCACAGTTGTATATTCAGGAAATGGCTTGGCAATTAAGTTATTAAAACACATATATTTTATAAAACAAATATTGGTATCCTCTACAGCATTACTGCATCAAACAGCAGTTGGATTAAAAAGGTAATGATTTAATGAACTACAACTTTGTCTGGAAATGTCAAAACATTTTGGCCGCTGTTAGTGTTGTGCATGTAATAAGGAGGAGATTAGTGATTTATTTAAAATGTTAAGTTTATATATTTTCATACGATAAAAGCCTATTTAAGAGTGCATATCAGACAAAATATATTCGTTCAGGTGGACAGGATCGGTTCCATCCGATTCTCAACATTAAATAGAGAGAAAAATATGGACCGTCGATTGGGGATTTCACGAACTTGATAACATTATGTTTGCAGAATAAACTAGAATATAACATACACAAGATACACGACGGTAAAGCGTGTGGAGACACAAAGGATGCGGTGGTAAGTATCATAATGTTCGAGGATTCCATGCATTTGGACGTGGCGGTGTAATTTTTTGAGCTTGAATAATGCATGGGCGTCGTAGAAGTTTAATAATTATTGAAGAGAAAGTGAATTGCCAAAAGTACATTGCTGACATTCTATGGACACCTGTCCAGCTGTCTGGGTAGCATACAATGCGAAATGAATTTTTTGGCAATGATGTTCGCATTAATCACAAGTGTGTTAGTGACGTATACAGTGCTAATGGAGACCATATCCTGTATTAAGGGACGTTGCGAAAGATAATAACAACCTTCCAGACTGAGACTCCGCTAATTTCATTTTGTTATTCCTAGTTTATGTGACGTGAAACTGGAAAATAAACACATGCTTGGCTGGTAACAGTTTCGTTTTCATTTTATTTTTTTTGCATGTTAAACAAAAGTGATACCTCATAACCGCATTGATTTCTAGCATGTACCTGTACTCGAAATGTTATTGGGAAATGTATAATAAATCATAATTGTGTAACTCAAATCAATATACGAATGATAATTACCGATCTTTAAATAACTATTTGTGAAAATTTCAACTTCGATGTAACGTTAATTTAATACGACTGGAATGCTTTTGTAAGCTACAGCTACCAAATATGTAGGGAGAAGTTACGACCAACAAAATAACAGGAAGAAGAATAGTAATTACAAATTTCGTCACTTGATATTACAATAGACAGCACCGGGTTATGAATAAATTAAACCCGTGAGACTGGTTGAGCACGTAATTGGACGAGGAACAAGCATCCTAGACAGATAGATATACACTACTTGCGGACTAGAAGGCAGAATGGGAACACGAGCAAGGAGTACATATAAAGTGAAGTACAAAACACGACCGCCAGAAAGACGTGGTAAATACATGAGTAGCAGCTCTCGACATATTGCACATCACTGATAGCTCCCGAGAAGCGATTACAGTTGTGCCAGTCTAAATAACTTACTCCATAATAGGACTTAGAAATCAATCCAAAACAATGTCAAATTTTATTTTATGAGCTGTTCCTAGTTATTAAGTCATTCATCTGGTGTCTCACTGACTTTTGGCGTGTAAGATTGCAATTTGATGAGCTTTACAACAGACACATACGTAGCTATATGGGGTCAGTTACATTACAGGCTGTTCACGGTAAAGTGAGCACTTTATAAGACCCTGCTAAATTTTTCCATTAAGACAATTTATTTCTTTCTGCCACTCTTTAATATAAACATTGCTATGTGACTAATAAACACAGTGTTTACATTTCACCACTATCAAAAGTTAACGTGTGAGGCTGCAATAAAATATATTTATTAGCGGTTAATAGGTGTTGTGGGGGGGGGGGCTTAAAAAGTGCCCACTTTACCGTGAATAGCCTATAACTCTTTGTTCTAGGTGTGAGGAATGAAGCTAATAATTCAACTGGAAGGCGAAGTGTATTCAACGCGATATTCATGTTCGGTGTATTGTTTGTAGAAGGTGACATTCAGAGTAAGATATGTACACAAAAGACATACACTTTCCTTGCCAGCATGGCTTATAAAGAGATTCCACAGTAAAAAAATATTTAGGTCTTACTTTACAAAAAAATCCAAGGAACTGAAAACCGTACATAAGTGATATAAAATGAAGTTTAGAAAATTACAAATAATTTACTTAAAAACAATACTTATCAAAAATAATACTTGCTATATATTGTCATTGTGCATATAAATAGATTCATATTTTATAACCTCTAAACGCTTAGTATAAGTATGCTTTGCATACTACGCGTTTTATATCTGCACTCTAAATTCGAATCAGTGGAAAACCACTGAATTTCAGTGAAAATGGCTCCAGAATCAGTCAAATTTTTCACATCACTAATTCAATCCGCGTATTTTTTCCACTGAAACAATCAGTGTTTTTTTTTCACTGATTCTAAGTGGAGTCATTTTCACTGCGAATCAGTGGTTTTCCCCCGATTCGAGTTTAGAGTGTGAGGGCTGAAACAACGACGCAATAAGGATGTTCAGCCGGGGGGGGGGGGGATGACACTGTCAATTCCTGGAATCCATTAGTTAACCATTTAAAGCCTGCTGCTTTATGAAAAGAACAACAAAAGAAATTATCCGTGATGGCGCACTTGTTCTTGGTTAATAACAAAGCTTCCTTTAATTTACTAATAACGGGCGACGTGATTGCCCGTCAAATTTCACCGATAGCAGATACCAAACCCGGCTAACATAATACAAGAATTAGTTTTTACATCTCACGATGTTTCTGATATTTCGTAAATAAATACTTTTAATTCCCAAGTTTCATGGGTCTTCCTCTCAATATGTCTTACTGTGTTTTCTGCCGCATAACACATAACGTATCACCACAAGAAGTTTGTATCTTAGAGTTCAATATAAACCCGTATACGTTGCTTGAAACGTTAGTACGCTATCACCCACCAAGTTTTAATGCCCGTTGCATATATTCAAAGTACGGTAAATATAGTTCTTTTAAGCATGATTCCTTTGAAAAGTAAAAATGTTTAGATTCTTTTAAGGAATTTTACAATGGCGCTAACATATCAAAAGAATCCTTATTTTGTATATACTCAACTGTATGGGAGTACGTCCAAAATAGTGTATTGTTAATGTACGCTGTCTAACAAGCAAGCGTCCACGCAGTTTAAATGGGGAATTAATGTTAAATAAATTCTTTCTCACATACAATCAAATTTAAAGATACACGTTTCAAACAAAAATTATTCACGGAAATTTCGCAAGTAATACTGGCACGGTAAGGGCTTTTGGCAGTTTTTAAATCTAATTTTTTTTTAAAACTTCATGATTAAACTCACGATAAAAATTATAAATAGTTTTCTATTTCATTTTAGTCTTTTAACTTAACTGTATTCCATGAGAAAATTGCTTTGGATATATTTTGTTTTAAACAGATATCATAAAACTGATGCAACGATAAAGGAATTTCTTTAACATATATTCTACACTTAAACTCCGTATCTGCAAGCTTGGTAGGCAGGGTCCTTAATATAAAAACGTACAGATTACTGTTTGAAAACCTTACATTTGAACGACAAACTTCGGCTACAGGTTAATCACGAGACAATAAGTTGAAAACATATACGATCTATGGTCTAAAGTGAATACTGAAGGTGGTACACATCTTTTAATTAGGACCTGGAACACTTGCTTATTGCAAATATTGAAGATAATATTTACGATCGAATACCGATTGTCTGGCTAATTGTTAACTGAACGAAGATCTTCAAACACCACAACACTTGTCGCTGTCATCAAATTATTACATGTAAATAATCACTGTAACTACCCCTATTTAGAACTAACGTCCATGTCGCGGTAGCATAACTGGGATTTAAAGGATGGATTATTGATCCTCAAGTCACAATTAACAAAAATGTCACCTTGTGTAAATATCCTACACCTCATCGTTTTCGAGGAACTTATGTTTTATTTTCAAAACAAATAATTTTTATCAATACCTGGCAGGTGGGGCACGCACAATACCTAATAACACCCTTTTTTGGCTATTAAAGGGAGGGGAATATTCCAGAGAGAAGTACATTACAGTGGTACTGTAATAAACATTTTCTTCTATAACAATTTCAAAAATGTGTACCTCCCTTAGATTTAATTTTATACCATACGTCGTATATATGTTTTCAACATCTTTTTTCGTGATTAACCTACACCCGAAGTTTGTCGTGTGTGTGTGTGTATACATATATATATATATGTATATATATATATACATATATATGTATACATATATACATATATATATACATATATATGTATATATATATACATATTATATATATATATGTATACATACGTGGTTCACGATAAAATACGTACTTTTGAAAATCCCTGTTTAAGATCTGCTTGTATGCACATTGTGTATTCTTCCGCCTTATGTAAATTAACATTGCCACGGACCTCGTCACTTTATTCATGCGTCGCTCGGTCAAGTACAACTGTGAAGTTATTATAAAGGAAAATATTTTGCTAATATGCACATTTTTACACTTTGATGCATTAAAAACAACATGAAACGAAAGAAATAATTTAAGTATCACACATGGCTACCTGACACTTTTTATCCGACGCTAAGACATTGAACCACTTTCTATCCATCATTACCAACTTTACTAGGCACATGCCACTCAGTTCGCCTGTTAAAATACATGCAGGTAGGGACAGCGACTTTTTTCTAAGGTTTATTTCGAAAGCGCTCACTTTATAGTGAACAGCCATTACAAATATGTGATGAAAATAAAGTGCCAGCGACATATTTTGGCGTACGACCTGTGCATCGCTTTACCTGCTCAATGAGGGAGCGCGCGGGCGCCGCTGATGGAAGGGCGCACGCATTGTCTCGACCCGGAGCGGGGCTTTGTCAAAGCCGGGGATCGTTAAACCCGGTGCAGTTGCCGATTGTTCGTCGCCGCCAGCCTTTCAGAACCTCGGGCATGCCCTTTGCGACGGCAGGCTGGCGGCTCCAACCCACACACCATCAGTCGTCCAAGCACAGGGTAGACATCTGTAGTTGATTCACGGTATCTTCGACCTTTTTTGAAGCCCGGCTGAAGTTCTACTTCCAGGATATCCCTCCGTCTCGTGGAAGCTAAGCTTAACTAAGTCTGAAAGATTACACCAGAGGGACAACGCACCGGATTCGTGCGCACTCTGTTGTAACAGTGTTTTGTATAACAACTATTTCTTACTAGGTGCTACCAATCCACATGTTTTCTCACTGTTTTCATTCGAATTATTTATAAATGAAGCATTATAATTTATAGATAAAATATAAACAAAATTTCAATTTAACAGAAAAATAAAAGTACCTTCCATGAAGACAAGTATAAAACGGTTGTGATATATGACATATGTTGGAAAGAAACAAGCACGTCATACATGGAGAGATTTTTCAATGGTTTCATTCAAAAAGGCCGAAGAAACCGTGAATGGGCTATATAGTACATTCAAGGTTACTTCCAACTTCTCTGAAGCAAGCGCCGAAATTATACTTCTAATATATTCCTCCGCCTCGTGTAAAGAAAGCTTAACCTATCTACAAAATTACACCAACAGGACTATACACCGCAGCCGTGCGCACTCGTAATAGTAATATTCTGCATATGAACTATTTCTTACAAGGCATTACCAACACACATTTTTTCTCCCTGTTTATTCAGCTTAGTTATAAAAGAAATATTATAATTTATAAATATAATATAAATAAATTGTATTTTCTTTATCAAGAAAAACGTATTTCTACGATCTTTTATTATAACTTATACATAGTATAAAACAAATGTTGACCGGCCGCGTGTGTCTGTGTATTCGGCTAAGGGTTCTAAACTACTTGATGGATTTTAATGCGGTTTTCACCATCGCTTAGAGAATTTCTTGAGGAAGGTGTAAGTATATAATACATTAATATTTAACGTAAGAACAGTAGAGAAATGTCGATGTTTTATAAGAAAGTCGGAAAAAGCCGCTTTTCGGGCGCTTACGTGGCTTACACTGACCAAAACATAAGAGATAAACCAAATTAATGTACTACAGAATTTTAGATCTCAATAAAGGTCTACATAAAAGTTCGCGACAGCGTATGTCTATCTTTTAAGGATGACCCATAGTAACCATTTTAGTCTTTTAAAATTAGATAAAAAATAGGCCTTGACTTACAAAAACTTTTTGATTAACACAGTATTAATCCTATGTTATTTACCGTAAGCACTTAGTGTAGGTATTACTTGCTGTATACCTAAACAACGTTATACTTTTAAGTCGCACCCGAACAATGCTGGGACGAGTCGCTAGTACAAGTGTAAAACGCTTATGATAGATGACATTTTTAGGATACAACCATGCACGTCATAAATTGCGTGATTCTTCAAAGGTTTGATTAAAAAACCTTTGAATAAACCCGAACAGACTATACACACCAACGAAAAGGCGTGGCGGTTCTGTTGATGTGCGCATACCCATTCTCTCATTAGCTGCGCGAGGTTCTGGGATCGGACCTTGTGTCTTATTGGCCCTTGCATGCTCCCAAAGGTTCCTTATTGGCCAGGCGACGCCATTTTGCTACCGCGTGTGTGGCTGGAGTTCACGGCATCAGCTGGTATTTCACATTTGTATTCTTGCGACTTCGTTCAGCGTATTAGAACCACGTTATTCGTGACCCACCGCAGAACCTAAGATCAAAAATTTCTCAGCACCTCATTGGTAGCGAAGCGTTTCTGATGCGCATTGCGTTTTGTAGGTTGGGACGTCTTTGACCTCTCGGCGGGACCGTGGCGCGAACATGGAGTAGTGTGAGCATGCCATCTGCACAATAACCACTCTTCTTCGTTTTCCAGTATTCGACTGCTATTTTGCCAGTAGCACTGTCAATACAAATGCCAGTCAAATTATATTCTATTAATATAAGGAAGTATCTGTGGAGGAATAAAATGTAAATAGTTTCATGCAGGTAGGTGCCTTAAGGGCGTCTTATTACAAAAAATTAATATTTTCATATTTGTACCAAACATTGCTCAACTTGTATGCATTGTATGTGATAAGTTTCTTCAAATAAAATTTTTCCTCTTTATATTTTTTTAATAATTTGATGTCAAATACAAAATTTCTCTGTTTTGCCTCTGCCGTTATAACACATACTAACTACGTTGTATAGATGAAAAGATTTGCAAAGTAAATTACTTCCGTGGGCTACAGCGCGACACACATTTAATAATACCCAAAAACAAGTTTTATATTATATATACACACATACATGCATACATACATACATACAGGTGTATATAATAGTATGTTACAAACTTTGTGAGGTGATTCCTTGTCGAAAATGAGGTACAGTTGTATAAAAGACTTCTAGCTTGGCGCGAATTCTAAGGGAGAAATTCGTCCTTGAAAAGAGAAAATAAATATCGTATTTTGGCAAAATATCGCAAACTACCTAGAAATAAAGCACAATTCTCTGGATTTTGTGCTATGTTAACAAGACCGAAAATCTGTGAAGAAATCGTTTCAAATACCTACTGCCTTCATTAAAATAATGGGGGCGGCCACCCCCTTTTTGACTTTATTTTCTCTTCCATAAGATTCTTTAGAGATTTTATGCCATTATTCGTATCAAGAGGGCCCAATGAACGAAAAAGGTCGTCTTGTCGCAACACCCTCAGGCGAACCGTTATCGAGTAAAATTGAATAGAAACTGTGTTGCCTGAGGGATTGGCACCCACATAACACAGGAAGAGTGACTGAACGATACGCTATTTGGCAACAAACGAATAGTGCACACAGTAATGTAAACGTACAGAGCGTCATGTTCTACGTGTGTGTGTGTGTGTGAGTTATGAACAGGTAACGAGTGATGCCTGGTGTATTCGAACAAATGTGTCGGTAAAAGTCAAGGCAATGCTCAAGGGTTCTACCATGAGGTTGCAGTCTACTTTCTGACAAGTAAATGCACCACACCAAATAATAAAACAATGCCATGTCTTTATTAAAAGAGTATTTAAATTTACGCTCGATTAAACAACAAAATCGTTATCTGTTCATAAGTATTTTTTAAAAAAATGTCCTTCATTTACGAGTTTTTACCGTAATTTCAACAGAGTTGTCTATCGGCCATGCTAGACGCATCTACTCACAGCTCGACGTAAGTGCTACGCACTGACACATCGAACGGACTTATTTTAATATCATATGGGGTAAGATTTTTTTATCGTTATATATTTTACTTATCAGAATATACGTACACTATTGTGTCTGGTTTAAATCGTATTCAGAGTTTTTTTTTTCCGTAATATAACATTCACCAGGCTGGATCGTCTAAGGCATGTGTAATTAGTATGTGTAAACTTGTTAATGTGTTATTTATTCATACTGACTAGCTGAATTTTATTTAAAGACAGTAGTTGTTCGTTATACTTGTCTTTCATGTAAATTATATTTCTAAGCTCGAGACTCACGTTACGTTTAAGACTCACGTAATTCCACTTATTACCGTAGTCATTTGAAATTTCCGGTTCGATGCGTGTAATTTACTTACACAAAGAACACTCTGAAATTCTCTGACACTTAATTGCATTCCGAAAACAGATTGTTTAACACATAAATCGCATCTTTGAAAGTCGCCTGCCTATCTACCGTCTACAAGCAGTATCCCCCCAAAAAACATAAAATTTTCATTTAGGCCTCTCTTAGAAATCGTTTAAACACTCCGAATTTCTCTCGTGTGTTAAATGGCCTATCTACCACCAACAACCCTCCAAACACATCAAAATTAGAAAAATTAGAAAAAATTAGTCTTAGCCCACTCTTCCACTAAACTGTACACCTATATAAGACATTGCAACCCACGGTCAGTCGTCTGCCAGAGCTCCCTCTCCAAGGGTGAGGACGTGCCAGAGCTCCTGCTATCCCCTCCCCCCACCCAAAAAGAAAGAAAGAAAGACGTAAGTAAGTACAACAACAAAAATTAACCCTTTCAATAAAATAACCCTTTCCATTTTTGATCGGATTAAGATCGGACTAAGAAATTTTTTATCGGATTAAGTACGGGTTAAGCATTTTTTGATTGGATGAAGATCGGACTAACGATTAACTCCTTCAATCAATTAAATTAACCCTTTGATATCAAATTGATAATCCGATTAATCAAAAGTGAAATATAATCTGCCCGCCCCTATTCCACCTCTACAAATTGTACTGAAGAGATGTTATATATATTGCTTAGCAGTGGTCATGGTAACAATGAAAGCTTAGATGCCGGATAGAAACTAGTGCACATTTATTTTACTTTTAACTTCTTTTGTTAAAACCAATGGATATTCTCAATAATCAGGAAATAATAGAAGTACCCAAAGTACTGTCGTAAGATAAAAAGCCTTCCTCTTAACAGTCACATTTTCTTTATTTTCTGTGATAAATTTCGCCTTGAAATAACACAACTAGCAACAAGGCATTCAATTCAGAAACTTCGGAGAGTGAACGTCTCTCAAACTTATTTTTGCTGGCAAAAATGTTTCATTTTAAAGTAAGTTTTATCCTTTTTGGCAGTAAGAGGCAATCGTAGTATGAATATGCTTGACTCGTCTATACATAGATTTGTGCCAGAAAGTGGTCGTTATGTCCCTTATTTCTATCTGAAGCCTTTTTCAATAACATTTTTTTTTCTCATCCGATTAACCCTTCCCTCTTTCCGCTTCACCAGAAACCACATTTTTCTTCATCCCTTTTTCCTCACAAACCCCTTACCATTTCTATTACGTGAAAAAAATCTGATTTTTTTCTCGGTGTTTTGGCATTACTTTTACTAGTTCAAGTGCAATATTTATTCGACTGTTCTCTTTAGGAACTGATAAGTGGCTTTACAGAAATAATTCCTCTTTTATATCCCACTGCCCGCGACTGAAATTCTTGAGAAAAAGCAGTTAAAATAAGACGCTATATCGTAGGTATTGAAAATGTTATAGGACATGATTCTATGAGAAAGAAACATGATTTTCATGCAGAAAACAATGTGGGTGGAGAAATTTATAACTACTGCTGTGTTGCTGTCCCTTGACATATTAGCAAAGACCAGAAAAATGTTTGTTCTAGTCAACAGAATACTTGTTTGTATAGGGCCAAATATACATTTAGTAGTCCCGACAAAATACTGTGTTGAGTAAACAAAACTTGGAAAGCAACAAAATCAATTTATGTTCTTCTAACAAAATACACGCTTGAATAAACAAAACCCCTGTGTGGGGTCAAAAAAATTAGACTATCGACAAAATATTCAGTTTAACCAACTGTATCTGTATTTGCTTGGCTACTCATTTAATGCACTTCCTTCGAAAATACAGCTCGAGAGTTTGTTTGTAATATTTGTGACAGTTAGGATAGTGACAATCTTTGTTAGTGCATTCGTTAATGCACAATAATAGTATAAACAAGATAACAAGATCAACAGCAAACTAAATAGAACAGCTGTAAAACTTGAAATACATATTTACGTACGTTGTCTACACTGTAAAAAATAATGGTAAAATTACCTGACAAGTGTAATGTAATATTCGAAAACTTGTGTTGGGAAACATAGTTTTCCTTACATTTAAGGTAAAATTACTGCACTCTGGAGTAAAATTCACATACATAGTAGTGGAAAATCCCATACATGTGTGGGAAAATTACCTTAGACGTGTGGATCTCCTAGTCAATTTGTAACTATTTGATACTTATATAATATATATTTTCTACCTTAAAATTAATTTTTATTAACTAGTCGTACAAGCTGCCCAACACGACACTTTGTATGTACGGTATAATTAACGTACTATGACCCGTGCATCTTTTCAGCATTGTCTCAACAGCTAATTGGGAGGAAGGACGGAAGAAACGACTCTTTAACACACTTACATTTACTCATGTTATCATGACGGCGTGGTGGTGTAATGGATAGCGCATCGGCCTATCGTGATAGAGGTCCATTATTCTGGATTTTAGAGTTGAAGTTTCGGTTAGTCTTCGTCAGAGGATTTAGGTAATAATAAACATTACCAGTACTCTCTACCCGTGTTATTTTTAATATAAATTTATTATACAATATATTTAATATTACCTTACTTGTATGGAATTTTTCCCCACTTTTGTCAATTATTTTTTCCGTACATTTAGAGAATAGTACCTTATTTGTTATGTTAATTTATTCCACATTTGACAGGTAATTTTACCTTATATGTAGAGGTAATTAGCTTCACTTACATAAAAGGGAATTTTACGTAAACATTTTTTACAGTGTAGTATTTGAATTGCATGTATTCAAAAAAATCCTATTTCATCAGTAGTCACTTCAGCTGAGGTTACTTGAGGTCTAGTCCTAGGGCGTGAAAACCTAGCTTTTAACCTTGTCGGGCTTTCACTTTTTTATAATAACCGAAACTGTTTATCGAACATAGGAGCCAGACAAATATGTATTTGCACCTGCAAAATCTTATAGTATGGGGCAACAAATAAGAACAAAATAATTTCGTTTCACCAACAAATATTTTATTGCCTGTATGGACACAATTAGTTTCTTCGTGCCAAACAAAACTTGTTTTATTCAACGAAACCTTTATCTCAGTGTAACTCCTTATCGACTGCGAGGTCATCAAATACGGAACAAACTGCTCAGAGAATAAGAAACTCCATGGCGTGTATTTCACATTTCTGCCTGAAGTGATTTCGGGATGCGGGGGCAGTGAATCGATCTGTTACGCCGATGTGAAGGTGCCATTAATTTAAGTCGTCCCCTGAACACGCTCGCTCACCTTAAGCAGTATTCAGGGCAGCGTTTGCGGCAACCGGGGCGTGCATGACCAAATAGCTGTAAGCAGAAGCACCCACCACCAGCAAGGAATCAGGGCAGATTGCGCCAATGTGATGCCAATATCTAGCACTACTGAGTGGCGGACATTGTCTTTCTCTTCATGAGGCCGGCAGCGATGAATCCGTACAAAGACCAACTGTGGTGATCGCCGTAGCCGCAATAACAACAGCCTCAGGACTCAACTTAAGGTGGGATAAACCCAGTTGATACAATTTAGGCAGGTAACCAACATTTAATATATTATTGCTCCCCCGATGTTCCAGTGCAGCTTGTAATTGTAATATTACGTTAAACAGATTAATAATCCGGCTCTATTCCAGATAGTCTTACAGTTAATCAACCTCTTACTCTGCCACCAGCTGAAACCCCTACCATGATTCAGAGCCATAAAGACCCTAACCTTTTTTGTGTAAAGTCGACCACCGATCGGCTTTGTAACAGATCGAACCAGTGTCCTCCCGAATGGAAGTTCAGCGTGTTGTCGCTGTGCCACCTCGCCACAGAATAGATAAGAAGACCGGGACAAAGGTTGAATAGGCGTGGCCGTTTCTTTAGTTGCCTAGCGCTGATTGGCGCATGGGGTTCCAAAATGATGCTGATCAGTGGCGCCATTTTACTAGCTCGTGTGGCTGGAATGTGGCAATTTCACACCTGTATTCTATAAGTCTCTGAACTTCGTTTGGTATATGAGCTTCGGTAACGAAGTGTTTCTGGTACACTTTCAATTTTATGGATTTTTCTCTCGATAAGACGGCGTCCTTTCTACCTAAATATATGTAAATGCTATTCACGGTAAAGTGATCACGTCTTGAGGCCCTTTAAAAATGCTTTAAACATTAATAAATATATTTGGTGGCTGCTTGAGGCGTTGACTTTTGGAATTTTTGAAATGTCTATATTGTGTTTGTCACACGGCAATATTTATATTAAAAAATGGTGAAAATATAGAAATTGGCAGAAAGCAAAAATTTAGCAGGGCCTTAATACGTGATATTTTGTACCGTGAACAGAATATAGGAAATAATACGCAAATATTATTGTGTTCCGGAACATTTTAACCTCGTCTCGAGTTAGATTCTTCGCTTGACGATAAACTTCCCCCCCATTTCCGAGGGGCAACGTTCCGTGCCAAACGTTTTGCAAGTTTAGTACCTGGTCCGCAATAATTATATGTTAGTCAATGTAATTGAAATGGTAATTTATTAATCAATGTATTCAATATACTGCGTCCTTTTTTGACACATTTAGTATGAGCCATTGTTTTCAACTGAATGTGAACCCATATATAGACCTGCAGTTATAGTTTTCCGTTAGTGCATTACGTAATACTGCGTAATTGCGTACAAATGAAGGTTATATAACGAAATGTACATCTGCCGGTAATTGTAAATACGAAAGAAAACTTAATTTAACAGAAACATTGTTTACGTTTACCATCAAATATACGTTGTATAAAAAGCAGTCCTCCTTCATGTGGAAAAACTTGTGTTATTATGTCGTTGTTAGAGCATCCGAATGGACTTAAATTTGAAAATGTACGTGTTTTCTAAAACAATTCAACAAGATAATTATCAACGATTAGAGACCATTTTGTCGTTAATTGAAAGAATGCGATCTTTTCATTTTACAAATAAAGAAGATATAGTGCCCCCGAATGAAGCATTACCGAATTCCATATTTATTTTTGACGTTGTTTGGTGTGAACCACAGAGTAAAATACAGCAATACTTTAGTTTTTGTCGACATTCAAACATTGATTGTTTTTATCTATCACAGAGTTACGTGCATATACCGAAACATAATTCACGCGATAAAGCAAATATGGTAATTGTGTTTCAAATGGATAATATGAATCTGCAACATATTTACAATGATCATGTTTTAGACGATTAGACATTTACAAATTCAAAACAAAAGTGTTTTTACTGTTGGAAAGAAATATATGGGTTTTTGGTGATTATACCAACACTTATCTTATATAAAGGTCTGGTTTTGACAGTTTTTTACTTCCAAACGAAGAAGAATGAGCATTTCAAAGTTTGGACACAGCGGCATAAAACGCAATCATTACAATAGCTGTTTAACCAAAAATCTCGATGGGAATTGTGATTTGAATGGGCATATATATTAAGTAATATGGGTATGGCCGTGAAAGATAGCGATGCGGTAAATAAACGTTATGTGGAAGACTTAAACACTATTACGCTAAACATATTTAAATAACAATCAAACGATATTCAGGGGAAATTAATAAAGTTAGATGATAATGTTTATAAAAATACGAGTATAATAGCAAACATTTTAAGCAATATTATCACTGATTTGTAGAGTAATGAATTTAGAATAGAAGAATGTTTAACTGTATTTAGTAAGGATTTTAACGATATGACAAACATAGTTGTTACAACTATGTTTGTACAGAAATGCAAGAAAATTTAAGAGTTGTAATTAATAAAGTGGTAAATGTTACTATAACAAAACATATTGAATAGAACAAATGACACAATATAAGAGATAAGTTGATTAATAAAAGATTTGGTTTAGTTATGCAAACAGATTTGAGAAAACAAAATAATTATTTGGAAACACGAATGAACTATTTTATCAATGATTTGAAAGCTAAACCTATAACAAAATTAGATGTTTTAAGAAAAAACCGATAAGTTTGAAAAATCTCAAAGTAATCACCTACTACATCAGTTAGAAAAGCAACGACTTAATTCATATATAAATATATTGAATTTTATGTAATATAATAAAACCATGTCTTACTCTGCTTCGGAATTACATAACATTTTATCTGCTGTAAAAGAAAATTATTTACAAGTCAAACGAACTCGTATGGAACGAGATGTTTTAAACAAAGAAATATTTAAACATGTTACCAGTACATAGCATTCTGTGTAGAATCAACCTAAAGAAGCAGCTTTGGAAATTAAAATGGAAGAAGAACCTTTAACAAAGAAAAAGCAATCTCTTTATCAATTAACACGGCGTTATTTAGTTTTAAAACAGTCTACATATATGCGCGATACGACATTTGGTGTTTATCGACATGAAAACAATTTGTTTCTGCGAGATTCGTTAGTTAAAATTTTGCCTGAGAATAAAATTTTAATAAGTAATTACGTAAATGATTTTAGTGAAGGATTATTTGAATTATTGTTTAAAAACTTTCCAAATGGATATTCCGACACCGATTTGCAGAAATATAAAGAAATTATTCGTCGAACGAATGTTAATGTTCGTTAAGGAGATGAAAACCACCCGAAAATACATTTAATAGGAGACATAGTAGGAAGTGGAATATATAGATTAAATTGACAACTGTTTTTCACCTGTATATTGAAACAATCCTAATTAATTGTTTGATAGATTAAAACTTCTCATCGCTTCGAGAGGGTCTGGCAATAATTCACATACAAACGAAATTGTTTCTATTATTGAAGAGTTAACAGAAGATGGTTATATTACAAATAAAGTTTAGTATGATAGTTCAAGAGCTTCATGCTCCTGCAAGGATAAGATATCCTAGAAGAAGAGTTATAACTCATGATTTAAATTATCCTTTTCAAGCCGATTTGTGTAAAATGACACTGCTTTCAAAATACAATAAGGGGTAAGAGTATATTTTAACCATAATAGACATTTATTCGAAACATGGTTAGGGTATACCTATGAAAAATAAAACTGGGAAACAGGTTACCGATGCAATGAAGATCGTTTTGAAAGAGAGAATGCCCAATTCGCTCCAAACCGAAAGAGGATCTGAATCTTTTTCTGCACTGCTCCGGAAACTAATGCCCGAATATGGTATTAATCACTATGCAACATATTCGGAGCTTAAAGCGAGTGTTTGGAACGTTAAAACAAATCAATTCAACAATTAATATCAGTGTCCGAGCGAAAATAACAGTTGGTAGTGGAGAGGGGAAATATTCCACGTCAGTTCAAAATCCACTGCTGCCTCCCTAAGGAAACCGTCAATTTGGCCTTGAAGGAAGCTTTGTTCATAGCCGACGCAGTGCTCTAGAGGTGAAGGGCCAGCGAGCAGAAGCAGGGAAACAAACACTATAAAAACATTTTCTGAATACTGATGTGGGGGAGGGGTGTGTAGCCATGGTGTTGGAGAACTCGCTTTTCGCACAAAGACAGCTTCTGGAGTAGGGGTTGGAGGGTGGGTGGACAGGGACATGTTCCTCTGGACTAGGGCCGGTTCTGAGGGCGAGGGGTGCGAGGAGGTGGCTACGAGCAGCCTGCTCCTGATGTGCACGCACGTAGGTAGTTGTCGCCATCTTGAAACAGTGGAGAAAAATGACAATCGAGGACAGATAGGTGACTGACCCCCAGGACCTCGCGCTATGGCGAGGGGTGTTAGGGGGCGTATGGGTGGCTGGAATTGTGGATTCGCGCCGGTTCTGAGGGGAGCAGGGTAGGGGTGGGTGGTTGGAGTGTGAGGGATTGGCAGGCAGGCTTCCTCCGATCGGAACGCAACTAATCAGATGACGCCATCTTGAAAAATTACCGAAAACATTTGACGATCGCTGGCAGCTCGGGGCATCGTGCAATGATAATGGGTGGGAAAGGAAAGGGGGTCCAAGCTGGTTTCTTGACCTCAGGGTCCCGCAGATGCGGTCTGGTGAGGAGGGGAAAGGGAGTGCAGGGAATTTTGGAGCGAAGTGATCTTAACAATTGCAGTGAATTTCATAAACATAAAAAAAAAATCCTTCATTTACGAGTTTTTACCATAATTTAAACAGAGTTGTCTCGGCCAAGATAGACGTATCTACTCAGAGCTCGACGTAAGCACTACTCATTCATACATCGAATGGACTTATTTTAATATCCTTTGGGGTAAAATTTTTTCTATCATTATATATTTTACTTATCAGAATAGACGTACGATATTGTGTCTGGTTTAAATCGTATTCAGAGTTTTTTTTTCTGTAAGATAACATTCACCAGGCTAGATCATGCAAGGCATGCATAATTTGTACATGTAAACTTGTTAATGTGTTATTTATTCGTATTGACTAGCTGGATTTCATTTAAAGACAGTGGTTGTTCGTTATACTTGTCTCTCATGCAAATTACATTTCTAAACTCGAGATTCACGTTACATTTAAGACTCGCATAATTCCACTTATTATTCACGTCATTTGAAATTTCCGATTCGATGTGTGCAATTTATTCATACATAGAACACGCTGAAATTATCTAATGCTCAATTGTATTCCGAAAACAGATTTTTTAACACTTAAATTGCATCCTTGAAAGTCGCCTATCTACAAGCAATATCACCCAAAAAAAAAACATAAAATTTACACTTAGGCCACTCTAGGAAATCGTTTAAACACACTTAATTTCTGTCATGTGTTAAATATATTCGTAAAAATCGCCTATCTACCACCAACATCCCTCCAAATCCCTAAAAATTAGAAAAATTATTTTTAAAAAAATAGCCTTAGCCCACTCTTGCACTAAACTCTACACCTATATAAGACATTGTAACTCACCATTCTGGTCAGTCCACTGCCAGAGCTCCTGTTACCCTCTCCCCCAACCCAAAAAGATAGAAAGAAAGTAGTACAACAACCAGAAAATTAACCCTTTCAATAAATTTAACACTTCCCATTTTTGATCGGATTAAGATCATATTAAGAAAAGTTTAATCGGATTAAGATCAGATTAAGAATTTTTTATCGGATTAAAATCGGATTAATGATCAACCCTTTCAATCCATTAAATCAATTTAATTAACTCTTTAATATCAAATTGATAATCCGTTTAATCCAAAGTGAAATCGAACCCGCCGGCCGCTTCTACTAGAGGTTCCTATCCTACTTACACATAATATTCAAACTGATGTGGAGAGTTGAAGTTAACTATTTAATCACATTGGGCTGCGGTATTGTCGGTTGCCATTAGTGACCACTGTAAACTAACGAGTGCTGCATGAAATAATTTAGACGCCGAAGAAATGTGAAAACAGACGTAGAAAACAATAGAAAATTGTTCCAGTTTTTAGAAAGTAGACAATTAAATTTACAGTTTTGTTGTCTGTCTGACAAGCATTTAACTTTGTGAAGTGAGTGCACTCTTACTTTATATGTAACACATAAAATCACAACAAATTAAAAGTTCGTAAATTATTTCATGACCAAAATAATAATGTTGATTATAACTTAGTTTATATTATTGCTTCAGATACTTAATAGTAAGTTCACCACACAGAAGAAAAATAGGTATATTTTATGAATAATTTCACTCAGTGAGAACAAATGCTTTTGCACGTCTTGACATAAACTATAATGTAATGTGACGACTGATATGATAATTTATAGAAGCGGTGTTATTTCCCCTTTACTCACTGTCGGCCTATCCTTCCTAATAACGCATTGTTTCATGGCATAAGAAATCAAGTGAAGAACTTGCGAGAAATATTACGCATATTTTCAGTGAAAAAAAAATTACATTTCCCTTGTCATCAAATTAATATATTATTGGCACTGGTATAAATTTTATATACCCCAAATAATTTTATATTACATGCTTTCATGAAGACGAAATGTTCTTAAACCAAAAATGGGATAGAAAAATTAATCAATTTAAGCTCGTCACAAGCACACAATGTTAGCAGGAGGAGGGAAATATAATTGGACCTTTGGCGTAAAAATTTTACGATTTTGCGAACTTAACAGTAACAATTTGATAATTCTGGTCTAGTGTTGCAATAATTAGAGTTCTGGGTCTTAGGCATGAACTTAATTTACTAGTTTATCCCAGAAAGGTTAAGGTAGCACCATTCACGTACAATTGTTTATAACTGATGTGCAATTTAGTAGTTAGGCGTAACAAATGGTTAGGGCATTCTTGTAAGCACGCTTACATACTTAAAAATCATTTACACGCTAGATATATACTTAAAGAATTTAAGAACTGTGAAGATTACAACTGGAAGTATTAAATTTAAGACAAAGATCTGAATACATAATTGAGGAAAGGAAAATTGTTGTGGTATGTTTCTATGTTAATTCAATGTATCAACAATCTGGTGCTAAAACAATGGCATTTTCTCCGAGATAATTAAACCAAATATGCTAATAACTTTTAATTTATTATTTTATTCTTTGTTTACTTATCTTAAAAATTTAAACAATGTTGTCTAACTTTTTGATAATATACCTCGTTAACATTTGTTGTTTTGACTGTATAAAAATTACAAAACTAAAAACATAAAAAAAAATTTCGTGTATTTGTTATACGTTTTCATTACTGTCCCTAATTAAGTAATTAATATATTACCATCGTTCAGTGATGCGTGCGTGCGCGTGCGTGGTGACAAATTTTTTTTCACTTATGTAAGAGAGTTTAGAAGTAGAAAGCTCTGAACACGCGTTAAAAATTACACGTGATAATAACAAGTTTTTTTTTTTTCGCAACCAGAATGTATAGCAGCGTGCAAAACGTGAAAGTATAAAGTGTAAAGTGCACAGTTTCAGCACGAGTAATGGACCCTTTTGAGCTCGTCCCACAAACCATCCGTAATTACCTATTTAACTCCATTATTAAGTAATCAATTCAACTACAATGGAAATTTAACCATGAATCTGTTTGGCAAACCCGCCATATAATTACACACGATTACTGTTAACCAGTTAGTTCTCATACGAGATAATTTGCCTATTTGTGGCATTTGCCCTTTTCCCAATAAATTATATAGCCTACATCAACATATCGACAAAATTAAAAATAACCAATTTAGCGAGGGAAAATATTACGTTTTTTGGACTGTACTTTATTTAAATTTTATGCACTGCATCCGCCAACCAGGTTATAATCTATTCGCAGTATCTCCACACTTTTTAACCAAACCTTTGAAAAAATCACCCCCTCCCACATGTTTTGTTCTTTCATAAATATGTCATGTTTAACAAGCGTTTCACTCTTTTGTTAACATAAAATTATCTTATTTAATGTAATGTTGAGCTGTGGCCTACACTTTATCTATAAATTTGGTTTATAATAATTAATACGAATAAAAAAAGGACGAAAATAAATGTGTTGGTAATACCTAGAAAGAAATTGTTTTAATGCAAAATATTAATAAATTCAGTATGCACGATTGCGAGGCGTTGTCCCTTTTGAGTAATCCTCTGTACTTAGTTAGGCTATATTTTCATGAGACTGGGGAATATCCTGGAAGAATTTCAGCATGACTTCAGAAAAGTTGAAGTAATCCGTGAATGGGTTACATGTGTTCAAGAATAAAGTGAAAACAAGAATTTTCTTTTGGAAACACCATTAGCAACACTTTTAATGTTCAAAAGTGGATGCCACGACGACAATAAGGACGTGTTCTGTTTGTCACGTTAAGTATGCAATTATTGCTGCTAACACACTCGTGATCGCGCTGACACGCTGGGAGTTTCAGTTCCCCAGTCAGCGTCCCCTCGCAACAGTACCAAATCTCCAGAAGTTTTCTCGGGGCCGCGGTGGTGTAGTGGTTACACTACTCGCCTCCCACCAAGGCGAACCGGGTTTGATTCCCGGCAGGGTCGCTCCCGGATTTTTGCATGTGGGAACCGTGCTGGGCGAGGCTACTGGTCTGCGGGTTTCCTCTCATCCTCGTCGGCTCTCAAGACCTCGGTGTTAAGAGCCGCCCAAATTTCTTCACTCAAAGCATACTACATCTGAGGGACTCCAACTGACAAGGATTGGGATAGAATGACTAAACGCAAATGCTTCCAGCCTGCTACTATCACACAGACGTAAAGGCTGTTCATGATAAAGTGAGCATTTTTGAAATCAACCATAGAAAATAATCACTGTTCCTGTCCGCATGTATTTCAACGGGCGCAATGAGTGGCATGTGTCCAGTAAAGTTGGTAACGGCAGAGGGGAAAGTAGTTCCATATATTAACGTCGAAAAGAAAAGTGTTAGGTAACAATTTGGAATAACTTAAGAAATTTATCTCGCTTTCTGTATTTTTATAATGCGCCGAAGAGTAAAAATGGGTAGATTTGTACAAAATTTACTTTTCTAGTAATTTCACAGTTCGCTTGACCGGCTCATGAATAAAGTGAGGAGGCCCATGGCAATGTTAATTTTACATAAGGCCGAAGAACACACAACATGTATACAAGTAGATCCAAAGCAGGGCTTACAAAAGTGCTCATTTTACCGTGAACAGCCTATAGCTAAAGGGGCCTGTAGCTTCTCCTGCCTTCTAATGGAGTGAGAGGCATCGTCCGACACGATTAACACATGCTAAAACTCGGGAGTGACCCGACCGACAATCGAAACCGGTTCGCCTAGGTGGGAGACAATTAGTCTAACCACTAAACCCCGCGGCCCCCTTTCTAATGAAGTTGAACTTATACTCTAATATGGTGTTCCAGGATGAGAAGGGTGGAAAGAGAGGTTCGAGAAACTTCCTGGTTCGCCGCACGATGGCGATACGGGCAAATTGAAGTAATAACAAAGCTCTCTTTTGGCGAGCCAGACAGTTTGAAGAAGCGGAGAAAATCTCTAAAAGCATAAATTCATCTATAGTAGGAAATACACAATTCAATGGTACCAGCTCCTCTAGTAAAAGTTCATTTTTATTTCGTAACATATAGGCTGTTCACGATTAATAACTCATCACTTTTAAAAGCCTTGCTTACGATCTACTTTTGTTCTAATTTGATATACTTCTGTAATATGTAATAGTCACACTGCAATGGGTTTTATCACTTTATTCATGTATTGTACAATCAAAACCTTGGAATCGTAGAAATTTATGTACATTAATAACATAGAAACTGCTACTCTAATATTTATAAAACCAGAAATACTATTTTCAGTGGCCATTCAAAATACAACATCAAGTGTTAAGAAATAAATTCGTCCCGTGCCAATTTGACTAGGAATATGCATGATATGTGCAGCAACAGGCGTGCTAACCTGATTGCAAGCACAAACATAACGTGAGGGATTGGGATGAAGCATTGGGCGACTAAAACAAACCCCCATCAAACAGTTCGAACGCAGGGTCGGTTGTTATTCAACGCGGGCCAATATTGCGGCAGGAAACACGGCGAACGAGGTTTTTGTCGTCGAGACGCTGCACCAGGAAGACGTCCAGAGATGGGGGCGTGCCGTCCACCGACATACGTCTACAACATCATGTTTAAGGTGACGACATTCCTTATGTACTATTTCAAGTGGCGTGGCTTAAAGCATACAAGTAACTAATTAATTCATACTAATAATAATTAACACACTGTAACCAGTAATTATAATTACAGCTCCTCCTAGTTAAAGAGTATCTTAAAGGTTTGTAAACGAGATGTAAGTTATATAATTTCAATATAGGAACGATAAACCCCATACCTGTACAGATTAAGCAGTAAATAAATTAGATATAAACGTAAAAAACTTAATATATTACATTGACAATGTATAATGTAGAGTATGTGTTTAGTTATATATATGTGTGTGTGGTTGCAGTGTTTTTTTAAAGTGAACAATTTTACCGTGAACAATTAATAGTAGATAGTTATGTATAGTGCCCGGACCTTAGCGTTCAAGGTTATTCTGTCTTTGTGGTGTACTTGAGACTGGCCTTTATAACGCTTGTATCTGGTTGAGAAAAAAAAAGGGGGGGGGGGGGTGTATACTCTAACTAATCACCACGCCTATAAACGGCGCACTTCCACATTGCTTATACGGAATTCGAATTAGCAGATAATGCCTGTTCCAAATGCATCTTAATACCCTTGGACATGTAGGCGGTCACGTACTCCAACGCAGAGTCGCAGGTGAAAACAATGCTGGCAGTGCAAGTGGATCGCTAATAACTGTCCTCGAAAAAATTAAATATTGCTAAATATCTTGAATAAATTACTCTAGGCTTCCTCCTACCCTCTACGGAAATTTCCGTTACGTCGCATACACAATGAGTGCATTCGAGACGCAAGGTAAAGTGATTTGATACACACTGCTATAGCGGGAATTTAATACTCTTTATTTATTTTTGAAAGCATATGCAACATTAGATTTATACGAGTTACACATATCACGCAATTACACACGTATGTTCGCTCGCAAAATAAATAATGGCGCCACTCGATAGTTTTCTTTTATATGTCATTAGTACCTTACAGTATGTGACGTGTACGTCTCTTAATAGTTTGTTATGTACAGCAACCCCTTGTCTAAGTAGTAATGCTAATTTATTTGGACAAATGTGTAGTTAAAATATCATTATTCTTGTATTAGCAATTATCACGCACTGAAATTAAAACGTCACTTTACGAAACACATAATACGTGGAAATTTTTGGATGCATAAAAACAGTGCAACTAACTCTGGACTGCTTGCTGTTTTGAATAGTCTTCACAAACAGTGTGATATTCTCGTCTTCTAAAACAAAAGCATTCGCAGTGAAACAAAACTTTATGAAAATACTTACAAAACATATCTGAACAATAATAAGTTTTATTTAAAATAGTTTTGTGCATCCAATCTATTCCGTGCGAACCACTGACTTTAGCTAAAATAAGCGTAGGTTGTGAAATGGAAAATATTTTGCAAAGGGAGTTAGGATAAATGCTTTTTAATATTTGTATTCGTGTACGATAATGTTGTACTTTTAAACAATTATCTAACTACGCGATTTCTTAAATGTAACACCGGAATGTGAAAACACTACTATGTATTATTAAATTTTATGCCCTGTCTACACTTTTCTTACGCATATACTACTTAACTCCTGTAATAACTATAAAAAAAAAGGTTTTGCACGTGTAAAAAAGGACTGCAAAATATAATAAAAGAAAGAGGAAATGTAACATTTTTGCCGCTGCAGTAAAGAAATAAAACGTTTTAAATTCACACAGCTTACTTTCTTTCTTTTTTTATTTTCGTTGACACGTTGGCTGACAGGCGGTTTCCGGTAATCTTCACCAGTTTCCATTAGTGTATTTTTTTTCTTCGTAAAGTTGAATACCATGAGCAGAACCGCCAAATGACAGTCGTAATCCCACTGAACGCAATGACGTCATCAGTAACTGAAGCAGAAACTGTCAATAACCGAAGAGAAACGGTATTCGACGCTCCGACATCACGCTCGCTGGAATATCGTTGGCCAATGAACTATTCCGTTATAGTCTATTCGCGGTTTCTTCACCTTTTTTTAATCAAACCTTCGAAAAATCTTCCCATG
Organism: Dryococelus australis; assembly: GCA_029891345.1. Classification (NCBI taxonomy): domain Eukaryota; kingdom Metazoa; phylum Arthropoda; class Insecta; order Phasmatodea; family Phasmatidae; genus Dryococelus; species Dryococelus australis. The sequence goes on along the minus strand of CM056993.1, from coordinate 322,690,812 downwards.
TATGACGTGTTTAGTTATATCCAATATGCCATATATCACAAGCGTTTTATTCTTGTGTTCATATTTTATCTATAAATTATAATGCTTCATTTATAGGTGTGTTGGTAACGCCTAGTGCGAAATAGTTCTTATACACGATACTGTTACAACCGAGTGCGCACGAATGCGGTGCACGAGGACGAGGAATATCCTGGAAGTACAACTTAATGAGGCATTCAGAAAAGTCTAAAGTAATCGTGAATTGATCATAGTCTTCCATCGAACAGTGCAATGAGAAGTGTTTTTAATCACCACTCACGTGAACATAATTCTTCTCAGGTTAGCAACAAAACGAGTTTTCTTACGAGAGCTCTTCGCATAAGGAACATTTCCACCGCTAGTTGCGCATTGTTCCAAAGAGGTCACTTTTAATTAAAATTTTCAGCTAAGTGAATAATAAAATAGAAAGATTTTACCTAGTTACGTAATTATTTTATGTTGTATTTATGATTACTGCAATTATTTTATTTTTTGACGTAGAAAATAGAGAAAATCCGGTAAACATTCGACACTAGCGCTTACATAGTGGCGAAAAATGTCAGTTATCAAACTAAAAGCATTGAGCTTCCCAACCTGAGTATAATAAACCTTAACTAAGGTAAGGTTGACGGCCCCGTACACCTCCAGCTCCCACGTAGCTCACGTAGATCAAAAACGTTGGACGTAACTTCTTGTACCAGATAACCGTCGCTAGGTGTGATACCGTTACAGTCTTTGGTCTGAGAGCTATCCAATTATAATTGATAACTTGATATCTTTTTGTAACATATCACAATAACAGTGATTTTAAACATTTTTATATTTACAATTGCAAAATGTTAGTATCATAATACACCCTGCCAGAAGTTTGGAAATAGTTATAAAAAATTCTTTCTGAAAACTGTTTTGTGAAACCTGTTAGGTGACATTGTGTATTCAGTTAATAGCATTATAAATCCTTACATTACTTAATGCTCTGCTGTATATTGGTTAATTGTAGATGTAATGTGTTTATCCCGTATTTATTCGCTTATTCTCATTCGCATCAAGACATATTTAATTTGAAAGGTATTTATTAACGCCTGATACGTATGCAGCCAGATTCGCCATTTGCACGACAATGTAACAGAACAACCAAGCGATTCTCCACATGAAGGTACCTGCATTGTCCTGGATCGTGTCGTTCGTAATTTCCATGTACCGTAACCAGTTTCCACGTGACGTGTCGTCACATTCGTATGGTGACGAGTAGTTCGCTTTCTTTTACACTTACTTACTTAGCTGCATATTCGTTTGCTGCGCCCTAGTTATTACAATAACCAATTGGAGCTCTTTGGAATTATATATACTGAATGTGCAATACCATTGTGTTCAGTGGCGCGGCAACGGCGGGGTCACGTTTGAAAGCATTCAAACGCATGTGTTTACTTTAACTTCCTCTCGTAATATACGGAATCAGTTAAGGCAAAGCTAATTTCGAACTATTTTATTAATATATTTTTAAAAATTGAAATCGGAAAATATTTTTACTAACGTGCCCTTCACAGCTCTGATCCATATAGCAAACGGGCGATAAAAACAGGGCCGAATCCTATGTCACCAGGTCTGCAAATTTAGTTTCAGATTGCACTAATTATTTGAATCGCATGTCAATTGTTTCCAGAACAGAATGATACGAAACTGACAGTGTCCACGAGAGTCGACTGAGAATAGACGTCTGAAACGCGAGGCACGGGGCCTGGCCCCTGACGGATCTTGCGAGGACAGTGTTGGCATTCGGTAGCCACTGTAATGGGAAAGGGAAAGGAGTACAGTTCACACATATCGGTCTCACGACTTCAATGTTGTATGTGTGGGGTGAGTTTTGGAGATAGAAAAGGGGGGAGGGTATATGGCTGTCTCACGGGGGGGGGGGGGGGGGGTGATGACTGCTCGTCCTTCTTCCCCTCCAGCTCCAAGGCCAGACTGAGTGTGCCAGTTGCGTGTGCCGTAGCTCATTTAAGACCGAGACATCAATCTTCACATATGAATTCCTCGCTGTGAATGTGATCTTTTCTGGTTGGTGAGAATGCCTGTTGTGACACGCATAAATTGTCTTTAAAAAATACATGGCGGTTAATACCGTGAACTGGAATCGACACGTTTCATCCTGCTGCAAAAAAAAAAGTGAATTGGCTGGTCACCATTCGATTAAAAGCTTTTTTCTCTGGGTTCCAACAAGAAAATACGGCTCGCCTAAAGTGAAGGAATAACTGCTGATGGAGGTAAGTTAAAAGCCTACCCTACACGCTACACTAGAAACTTGAAGTGAGAGTTGAGATCAACCACACGGCAGAACTGGTATTTGAAACGTATTTTTTTTTATAAAAGGCTTCTAAATGACAAGTGCAACTGTTCGAGTCTTCTCGAAATGTTTAATTTTCGACATTAGACAAACTTAGTTTTTATCGATGACATACTTTCATGTTTTTTTCTTCTTTAAATAATGAGATTACAACACATATTTAATATTTCTTTCAGGCGAAGACTGCAATACCGTTAAAATAGTTGCACAGAAATCCTGTTCCATCCCATCAACGCCACAGTATGATAATCGTATATGCAGGTAAGTCGTCTTTGTTTTATAATGCATATTTCCTTCCTTTTCTTAGAATATATTAGGAAAGTCGTAGGTTATTAATTATTAATACTATGGAAATTATTCGGTGTAACAGTTTGTAATAGTTTCCAGGCGCAAATTTAAATGGTGCATTAATCCCCTCCTCATTCACCCTTTTTAATTGTGTAAATTTTCCCAATTTTCTTGAAACAGTCCCGCTGTGTCAATTCGAAAATCATAACTTCCATGAAAAATGTTTGCGAAAATCGTCCTTATCGTATCATCCGACTGGTTTCACGTTTACGTAAACCTGGATAAAGAATACTGTTAATATGAATTACGATTATTAAAAAATGCTTATGCTTTACAGGGGTTCCACCTTGCTAGGCCGCCAAACCACGTGCTGTTGTTCAGGATATAACTGTTTATTCAAAAACTATGTCACATGTGAATGTGGCGTCTGCTTACGAATATCAGTTAAGAAATATTACACGCCTAACGACACAAGTAAATTTATTCCCACCAAATATTTTAACTTTTCACTGAAAAATTTCGTGTGGTGCTTATTGCCTACGGTAAAGAACGCAATATATATATATATATATATATATATATATATATATATATATATATATATATATATATATATTATGTGTGTGTGTGTGCGTGTGTGTGTGTGTGTGTCAGTGCAAAATCAAATATGAAAACAAATGTGCGTCATCTATTACTCATGGCGATGCGATGCTTTACGAAACTGCATTATTTTATGCACTTCTGCACTATCAGATACTTAATATTAAATATTTGATCGTATAATATAAAATTAAAATCTAATCTATATACTTTATGCTCAACGCATTCTGTTTCCACTGCTTATGCATATACCTCTGTTGGTGTAGTAGAGTGATTGATACATATGCCATTTTTAAGATTAAGATATTTCCAGTGGAAATTATATGAAAATCGATTAAGCAGTTTGAGCATGATGTTGGAACAAACATACAGGCATAAAAATAGAATAATTAGTTGCAATATACATAGGTTATTGATATAAATTTTGGTATGATAATACAGTGGTATCAACATGCTCAAAGTTATGACAGGGACCCATGCAGTGTTTTATACTATGTAAATGTACAATAATAGTATTTTTGATTACCAAATGACATGCTTTTCCAGTCTTTTATGGCTTTTAAAATGTTTACATATAATTTGTGTTTTTCGTCAAAAATTTTGCGAAAGGAATGCCACTTAATTGTTTGTCGACTGTGGTTCGTCGGACTGCATATGCAATCATTCCTGTATTAAATAATTTTAACGAAAAATAAAATGTTCATTAAATATTTGATGGCGTTAAATTTTTTGTATAAAAAAAAAAATTTTTTTAAGGAAAACAAAGTTACTGTATTTTCATTAGAAGACTGAGAAGCACCTGTGTGAAGTCTCAATTTTGTGTTAATATTAGACTTAGTTTTACTAAAATTCTTGCATTACTGCGAAATGACTACAATTTCATTAAAAGTTGACAGATTTGATGATCTCAAAATTAGATGTCCTAAAATTTACCTCTCCTTTTTGTTATAAATAATATATTGATTAACGCTATTTGTAGAAATATATACGTGTACTGAAATAGCTAAAGCTAAAACAAATGACTAAAAACACTGAATTCATTGTAGGTAGCAATCCTGAAGAAATATTCGCAGCCAGTTCGCATCATGACGACGATATAACGCATGACAAGCCTCATCAGCCAGATCACATTCCATCAAATAAAGAAGAAGGAAAGCTTCGTCATTTCCAGTATAAGTGGTTTAGTGTCTACCCCTGGCTTGACTACCAACCCTTCTAGAAATGCTGCTTTATTTTTTCACTTGCGTTAAAGCACTACGTAAGAAACTTGTCCAACACAATCCTCTATACAAATCTAATCTTATATGCGATAGTTTCACTCTTTGAAAGAAAGCAGTTGAAAAGTTTTCGCAGCACGGAAATAGTTCCATGCATAAGGAATCAACAGAGAAATTCATTTTGTTACAACAAACAACAGTTGTAAACCAGCTAAACAAAACACAAAGTGAGCAACAACAAAAAAAAATATAGCACTACGAATAATTTTTACAACTGCGAAGTATTGGCATGTGAAGGGTTGGCTTTTCGTTCTCATGACGACATATCAGGGAACTTTGATCAGCTTTTAAATTTACGAGCTAATGACATTCCTGAGTTTCAGCACTTCTTAAGAAACAAAAATTATTTTGCATCTTGGGAAATTCAGAAAGAAGTAATAAATGACATGACACACTCAATCTTGTGAGGATTATTGAGTGAAATTAGAAACGGGAAGGAGTTTAGTTTTATAGTAGATGAAACTAGAGGCGAAAGCTGCAAGGAACAGATGTCAATCTGCATACGAACGGTAAACTCGCAAATCCTCGAGGTAGAATAAGTATTTCTGGGTTTATATGAAACATCCGATATCACAGGATAGAGGCTGTTTGCTGTTATTGAAAATGTTCTTTGTCGTTTCAGTTTGTCATTTAAAGATCTCGGAGGAGAATGTTATGATGGCGAGAGCAACATGTCTGGCGCTGTCAAAGGAGTTCAGGCAAAAATAACACAAAAACAGCCGAAGGCACATTACCACTGTACAAATAACTCACTAAATCTTGCTCTTCAGGACTGTGTTAAAATATCTCTCTACTGAGAGACTGCATGCAGTGGGTGCAGGAAATTGGTAATATTGTTAAATGTTTTCCAAAAAGAAAAAAATAAGTTTGCTGATTTAGCTGCAGATTTAGATCTAAAAGAAACCCGTGATCACAAACCACTGTGCCCCACACGCTGGACAGTCAGAGTAAAATATATTACTAGTGCGATCAACTCTTATTCGGTGATTCTTCAATTTTCGCAGTCTCTAGCAGAAAGTAACGATGATGTTGCAAGTAAAGCACGGGGTTTATGCGACCATATTTCTAAAGGAGAAGTGTATATATGTTTGCGAATATGCCTGGAGTTGTTTTCAGAGACTGGATGTCTTAATTTTGTGTTGCAAAAGAAAACTATGACGGTAGCAGGTGCTGGTGAGGCAATAAATGTTGTCTTGAAGTGTTCGAGGGGGAAAAAAAAAAAAAAAAAAATGGTTTCCCATCTATGGTCTGAGATGGATTTGAAAGTCGTAGAATATGAACTTATTTTCCCAACTTTTTCAAGAAGCAAAAATACTCAAAAAAGACTTCAGCAATCAAATCACGCTGTGCCAGACTACCAGTTTGCATCCCCAGAAGTTTGTAGAGGAAAGTGTACTTCGAAGCACTAGACAGAATTATTGGAGAAATGCAAACAAGATTTGAACAATCTGGCTACAAAAAATATGCTTACCTTGAAGAGGCACTTGCAACTCAGCAAATAGAATGGAACTCTAAGGTAACAGAAACTTTCCAAGAAAAATATTTCGATCTGCAACAGCTAGGACAGCAGATTGAAATGTTAAAAAAGCTCTCTCCTCACTGTACAAAAACAATGGAATATGTGCAGCGTTTAAGGGATATGCATCCTGTGAATATATCTCTTTTTCCGGAGCTGGAAAAATTTCTTTGTTATCTTCTGGTCACACCTTTCACATTTGCTACAGCCGATCGTTCTTTCTCCACGCTTAGAATGCTAAAAAAATGCTACCTGCGAACGACAATGCCACAGGAGAGACTGGATTTATTGTGTATTCTGCATGTGTATGGTAAACTAACTGATAATCTCAATATTGAAAAACTCATACCAGAGTTCATTAACAAAAGTGAGTATAGGGTTCATGCATTTGGCAAAAAATAACTACTATGCTCATATTTAATGTTTTATATATGAAACATTGATATATTTAACATGTATCATATTCTCAACTGTTTAAAACATTTTTTTTTGCTATCTTGAAAACTTGATTTTATGAATATGACGAGGTTATGCTTATTAGGTGTAAAATTCCTTAATTTGTTTGGAATTTGAATGAAAATATATTTTTACTTTTAGTATGAATACTAACTGTTTTCCATAGGAAAATGTTTCCTGGTTTTTAAACAATTATCTTATTAATGTTTATTGATTAGTACTCGCGCTTTCTTGGTTTCCTGTACATACAAGTTTTTCATTCCTTTCTCACGTTATGCGTGTGTTCCACTTAGAAATAGATATTGTTAAAAGCCTATATTATTTCTACGAGAAAATATTAATTTAGCCATAGTTATCTTTCAATAATATTGCATTTCTTGTCGACGAATAATTAAGCTTATAAATAATTTCCGAAGGTTGAAAATCAGGCGCTGATAAGCTAATGTAACGGGCCCTAAATACCATTAAAAAATACAATTTTGAAAATGGTAGAACTGGAGTTGTGATTTCAAATCGTACAAAGAGCTCAACCAATAAACACTTAATAATGTGTATATTACTTATGATTTAGTTAGACCCTTGGCAGTCATCGATTCAGTTATTCTGAGTTTTAAGCTTAATGTGAAAAACATTATTTACAAGAATAACAGTTGGAATTTTATATGGCAACATCCTGTACGAGATGTTCTTCGAACATCTCAATATCACCGCTAATAGCAAATTGTCGAAGAAATTTTCCAAATTGGATTGATTAGTATAGAATACACACACTATACACAAACATATAAAACACTTTGGCATTCGGTTCGCCTGACCAGGGGTGATGTGGTGGGTGGTCTGTGTTTGCCTTGTGTCGTAATTATGAGGCATTAGTACACACCTTTCAAATTAAACACGTAATTGCCTCGAAAACTGCTAACCTGAGCTATTTAGAAAATATATTTCTTTCTTGTTACTTCCCACAACGTGATTAACTGATTGTAGTGCAACTTGGAATATGGAATAGTATTACAAAATAGAAAGCCCAAAATAACAAGTAATCACTAGTCAAGTATTGAAATGGGAGGAGGGACGATATTGACTACCAAATTTTCACAGCATTAATATCTTGAAATTTCTAAACAAAGTTTATAGGTTGATTAATAATAAGTTTTAAGAACTTTCCGATGCTTTTTACTAACTGCGATTTTTTATTCGATTTTCAAGGGCGCAAAACTACAACAATATTCACCTTAGAGGCTGTTCACGGTAAAGTGAGCACTTTCGAGGCATTAGTTACTTTTTCCTTTACGCCATTTTTTTCCTTTTCAAATCAATATTGTCATGTAAGTAACAAACACAGTGTGTATATTCCATTACATTCTGAAGTTAATGTCTAAAGCTAAAATAAAATATACTTATTGAATATTATTCATGAGAGGGCTTTCAAAAGTGCTCACTTTACCACGAAAGCACCTCTTTCAACTTCAGAACTGATTGTGCGTCGCTGGTTCGAAAAACTTCGTGTCGGTAACCGCAGTCTCTAAGGCGAGGAAGAATCTACGCGCCATTATTATATAACTTGCACAGTAGTCCAAAGTTTCCAGTTAATATATTTTCTAAAATTTACAACGAGCAGGGTAGTGGAGTGGAGTTGTATGCGCGGTTGCTAACAATGAGAGCCAGTAAAACTTACAGAAAATGAAAACAAATTGGACAGCTGTGTATCACATAAACTGGCGGAGAAGAGAGTGGAAATCAGCTTTCAAAACTTCCGGTTCGTCGCCACATATTACTGCATAAAACTCGCTCCCTGAATAAAAGGTTGTTTAAAAACAGCAATAGTGTAGAAAGTGACTTCCAGGATTTCGCTGCCTCACGGGAATCAAATTTCTTCAAGGAACGGTAATAAGAACCTTGCTAATTGTTAGCAGCGACGCGTCGCAGCAGACGGAGACAATTTTAAACGTCGCAGACTCAGTAGTTGTATGAGGTACAAACACTGCCACTTATTTCCAGAACAACGTGGCAAATTAACACTCAGCATTCAAAATGAGTTCATAAAGGCTCACATTCACGCGCACTGTCATCTGCTTTGTCTGTGCAGGGGTCATTATACACTGTCATGACTAAAGTCATTGGATAGCACTATGTAACTGAATGACTCGTGGTGCCCCCTCCGCAGACATTGCACCGCCAAAACCGGCCTCAGTTGTGAACAAGTGGTCGTGTCATTCGGATTGACTGCTGTTTACATGCTCATAGCAAGGCGACTTAAGTTGATCGTAATTCGAACGGGTCATGATTGTGGGTGCCAGAAGGATGGGGCATTCAATTTCAGAAGTTGTGGAGACTGTCAATATTCTTAGATCCACAGTGTCACGTGTGCACAGGGAATATTGAAATCAAGGCATTACGATCCACAGTGGGCAACGCAGTGGCTGTCCAAAGTTACTTGATGATCATGACCGGAGGAGGTTGATTAGAGTTGCCCGTGCTAACAGAACAGGAACATTTGCTCAAATCACAGCCACATTCAATGCAGGAGGTGTCAGACGCGTATCTAACAGATCCGTGCAACGTACATTAGTTTCCATGGAATATGGAAGTAGAGGACACGCCAGAGTGCCCCTGTTAACAGAACGACACCGGCCACAATGATTGCGAGGTTGCTAATTGGATCCTGGAGGACTGGAAACATGTGGCCTGGTCCGATGAGTCACGATATAGGTTGTTTCGAGCTGATGGCAGGGTTCGGGTATGGCGCAAACCCAATGAGACCATGGATCCCAGTTGTCAACAAGGCACCGTGCAGGCTGGTGGTGGTTCCGTAATGGTGTGGGGTGTGTTCACATGGCATAGGTTGGGTCCACTTGTCCATGTACCCACAAAACTCGATGGCAACAGCTACAAAACTCTTCTTGGTGACAATTTGCAGCCGTTCAGAGATTTCAGTTTTTCTGACAACGATGGGATGTTCCAACAGGATAACGCGCCGTCTCATCGGGCTTCGGATGTCGAGGACTGGTTTTAAGAGCATTCTGGAGAGTTCCAGCGAATGGAGTGGCCAGCACGTTCCCCCGACATGAACCCAATCGAACATTTATGGGACGTGGTGGAGACAGCCATTCACAACCAAGATCCTGCACCTAGAAATACCAGGGAACTTTGGGCAGTTATTCAGACAGCATGGCTTACCATCTCTCCAGATGTCTTCCGTCCACTTGTGGTGTACATGCCACGTTGAGTTACTGCACTTCTTCGGGCTAGAGGAGGCCCCACACATTAGCCTGACATCCCAATACTTTTGTCATATCAGTGTATATCTCAGTGACTATTTTACTTAATCGTTACGCTGTTTCCTAGCTTAGTTAGATGCAGTAATGTCTGGAATCGGTAAGACGTTTGCCAATGTATGTCGTGTTCAGGCACTTCAGACTATCCTGCGTCTTGAGTCGAGCTCCCTGTGAATTATCCCTGAGGGAGTGTACCAACCACCTGATAGGGCACCATGCAAACTGCTGTTCCTTCATCACTCCATTTAGTTTTTTCTAACTTGTGGACTGGTTTAACTTTATTCGTGTTATTTCTCGGAAAAAGAGACAGGAAATCTGAACAGAACAACGTATAATATACTGTGGTCTGTTCACGGTTAACAATATTTAAAAAAAATGCTGACATTACCATGAACATCCCATATATATATGACTGATCAGAATATCTGAAATACTGTTTAAATCTATTAATTGTTATTAGAGTTTTGGGGGAATAAAATACTTTCCTTACGTACATCGTTTAGACCACACAGTGATGTGCACGACTAGAAGTAAAGTTGATAAAGTTTTTTGAAGATTTTGTTCTATACTTTACTATACGAGTAAACACACACAGAGAGATAGAGAGAGAGAGATAGAGAGAGATAGATAGAGATAGATAGATACAGAGAGATATAGAGAGAGATATAGAGAGAGATAGAGATATAGAGAGATAGAGATATAGAGAGATAGATAGATAGAGAGAGATAGATAGAGAGAGATAGAAGGTTGCTTCCAATCTTCCCCAAAGCATAGCCACATTTCACAGGAACTTCGTTCAAAAGCAGTCAATGCGTCCACTGATTACCCAGCAGCAATCTGGAAATACTTCAGCCGAGATCAGCTCTTCGCAGGAAACGCGCAGCGGTCAACGGCATTTGTTTCCAAGGAGACCTTCCCAAGTCTTGCGAGGCTTCTAAAATGACATAAAAGGATGCCAGACGACACTAAAAATTTATGGTCTATACCCCAAACAAACTTTTACGTTTTATAGCAGTTATTCCAATACGCTCAGAATCCCCTGTGGTTTAAGTAATCTACCCACACAAGTTTAATTGCGAGAAATGTGTAATTTTCAATACATATATTTCGGACTACAAAGTAAGGCTAAACATTATTTTAATTAAAATTGTTACGTACTGTAAATGCTCATATAATGTTTTAATTCAGAATAAGTGGACTAATACTAATATCAACACATTTAAGTATTTCGTCCACCCTCCGATACGTATAAAAATTCAGGCCCTGTAAGAAAATGGAATGATGAATAATTATTATAATTACATGTAATATTACATTAAAAAAATTTAGAACACACTATCTACACTAGTTAATTTTTTGTTTAATAATCTACAACATGACGCAAAAAGTTACCGGACGCCTTCTCTTCCCTTTGAACTTGTCCAGTAGAATGTTACATAAGTACAGGTACCTGGATTTTGTATATTCTGTTGGTAAAGGCTGTTCACGGTAAAAGGGGCACTTTTGAAAGCCCTACTTAAGATCTACTTGTATTCCTGTTGCGTATTTTCCCGCCTTATGCAAAATTAACATTTCCATGGGCCTCATCACTTTATTAATGCGTCGGTCAGGTAAAACGGTGACATTATTGGTAAATAAAATATTTTACAAATCTGGTTATTCTTATACTTCGATGCATTAAAAAAACAGAAAGCTAAAGAAATAATTTCAGTTACCACAAATGGGTTATCTAACAATTTTTATTTGACGTTAATGTATGGAACTACTTTCCATCAATCGTTACCAACTTTACTGGGAGCATGTCACTCAGTACGCCCGTTAAAATATATGACGTTAGTAGCAGTGACATTTTCCTTAGGTTGATTTCAGAATTGCTCACTTTATCGTGAACAGTCTTTATCAATGAAGATATGGTTTACAGTATACCTCACAAAATCGCCTACGACTAACCATTGTTATGGCTCTCCTTACGATCACGACGATCACGTTGACTGTCTTTAAGACAGTTCGAGTTACAGACTAGGACCCCTAGACTACCATCCACCGAGTCTCTCACGCCAGTGCGCTATTCCGCCGGCAAACAACCCCTTAAACTGGGTTTACAATTAAAAAAATTGACGTTACATTATACATTATTTCGTGTGCAGAAGAACTGAAACTATGTCATCTTATGCATACTTTTTCAATTTAACTTAGGTTATTTGCGTTGTTGGGATTTCCTTAACCGTTAAAAGAAAAAGTTATATTCTATATCTTAAGTGAAAACTGTGAGGCGGCGACCAATCAGAACGGAGATGTCGGTATTGTTGGCGGGAAACTGTTGTTTACAGTAATTTAAGTATAGAAATTATTAAAAAGGCGCGTGCGCGCGTGCGTGCGTGCGCGTGCGTGCGCGCGCGCGCGCGCGTGTGTGTGTGTGTGTGTGTGTGTGTGCACATGTTTACGATTGTGTGTGTTCACAAACATAAGCTTCTATTATAAGAAATGTTGGTTTTGAAGTTGGATGTGCTTATATGGTTGCGATATACGAGATTGGGTCAGAAAAGAAAGTAAACGTGACAGGCATGTTGCCTGTTCCCATTGGCTGAAATTAAGAATTAAAATATTAATTGCAAACTGCAAATACATAAAACATGTTTCCGTATGCCCTCCGTATGCCTCGCCCTCCCTTTATTGAATAAAGTGACGCTTTCCACCATACAGCATGCTATAGGCGTTTGACGTTAAAATGAGCATTTCTGAAACCCCTGTTTAAGATCTACTTGTACACACGTTGGGTATTCCTCCGCTTTATATGAAATAAACATTGCCATGGACCTCATCACTTAATTCATTTGCCGCCCAAATGAAACAGTGAAATTATTAAGAAAGTAAATACTTTTAAATCTGCACATTTTTACACTTAACTGCTTAAAAAAAAAAAAAAAAAAACACACACACACAAAACGAAATAAATAATTTTAAGTTATCACAAATAGCTGCCTAAACACATTTTATTCGACAGTAATATATGGAACTACTTTCCATCTATCGTTACCAACTTTACTAGGCGAATATCACTCAGTGCATGCGCCCATTAAAATATATGCATACAGGTGGAGTGACTTTTTTCTAGGATTCGTTTCGAAAGTGCCCACTTTATCGTGAGAAGCCTTTACTTAATGGTTCACGTATCCAGAAAATGTTAAATAGGTTCGTTGTAAATGAATACGCATTTATTGAAGCAAACTTACATTTGACATTTCTACATTTATTTCGCCATAATGATTACATACCTTCGTATACGGCTATAACGGACACGCGTCGTGGGAGACAGGGTCGGGTTTCCTGTTGAAGACGTTAAAACGGACGGGCAGACAAGAAACTGCAGTTTAAACGTGACGAACAGAACGCCATTCGAAGCACATGAGCGACCTGAGCGAAATTGACGTCACACGTATGTGGCTTGCCTGAGCTTAGTTTAACTTAGTGGTTAGTTGGTGTATCCAATGTCTTACTAATAATGTAGCGTATTTCATTTAAAATTCGGGAATCACTGGAAATATCCACATAAATGTATTTCATACTACCGTACGCCAGTACTTAGTTTGAACTGTGAAATGAGTGAAGAGATGTGGGTTCTTGAGAGCCGAAGGGGGCGACTGAGGAATATGGAGCAGCGCCGGAATGAAGGGGCGGGGGAAACGGGAAATCCCTTAGAAGTCCCGCCGACCAACGGCATGTTGGTCCCCGGCCGGAGTGTCCCGGCCGGGGATTGAACCCGGTTCGCCTTGGTAGGAGGAGAGCGGGCTAACCACTCAGCCACCGTGGCCCCGTTAATCAAATGATGTTCAATTTCACAGATAAATTTCTAAATATCAAATATTATAAGCGAGCGAGTGGGATTTCCTCACTCGCCTATTCTGTCCACAAGGTGGGACGTGCGCGTGTTCAACGCGACGTTTTGTTCGACTTGGCTGATCCGCTACCAACGGCGTCACCCACGGGTGTGAAACATTTGTTTACGTTTCAGCATTTGACCACGTGGGTTACGTTGTAGACTGTAACCCACAGCGTGTCGTTCGCCGCGTTTTCAACTGTCGTATATTACAGCCCTTTAATGTTGCTTCTCCTGTAATTTACTTGAAAACTCTCTTCCTTTACGCCAGGTGGCAGGGACCAAAAATAAATATGGGTGTGTTGGAAGAGGGCTGGCCGCTCTTTTCATAGTACAAGCTGCTCGATATCTGATATAATGTTGCAAATAATATTATCTTCTGATAGCTGATAAAATTATGAAAAAAGTGGCACCCGACAAGCACTAATACATATGAACATTACCAATTAGGCCTACTTCACCGGACATAAATTAAATATAGGCTATCAGTCACAAAATAGGGTCATTACAAGTGGGATGAAAGTTAAACTAAGCAGTACTTTCAAAATCACTCATATAACAGCAAGTTCCTGCAATTGTTAGTGTAACAACGGGAATGCATATGTAACACGCATATTACAAAGAATGCACGAAATTATAAACCAAATATCTACGCCCTGCATCTACAAACAAATAGGCATGTCTGGCTCGTAGTTTTATTCAAGTCAATTTAATATTCTTAAAACTGATCATTCACTTAATTTCGCCAATTATATGCAAAAGAAAACTGAAATTGTTATCCAGTACCATAATTCTGTCTTGGCTGTATTAACTATTGGCCCCACTGTGGTTGAGAAGCGACAAGAAGACGTGTCATTGGCGTTTCGCTGCCTTTGTTGCTTGGGGCAGAGGTCAACGATACCACCTATTCCGCCGCTTCGCCGGACTTGGTGATTAGCTTTCATCGCTTCACGCTAGCTTCAGGTAGTATGTTTCGTTGCCCTCGGTGGCCATTACGGTTCTAATTGCTGGCGGATATGAAGCGAGTGATACAATTTGTACCCTCGGACTACCAATTCACTCTCGTATCATAACTACTAGTGTCTTCAGCCATTATGTCTCCACCAGCTGTTACCGGCCCAAGCATCACCGTGCTGGGAAGATACTTCTTTATAAACTAGATAGTTTTTTTTATACAGCCTGTGTAATAAAACGTAAATCAACTTATAGAAAACAATACTAACATTTCCCTTAACGTTTCTATCATCATATGTAAAATTAAATCGTGTCGCAAACTTGTGACTGTGATTACAAGAACATAAAGGTTTGTTCACGTGGTAGGATTTTCTACTATAGGCTGTTCACGGTACAGTGAGCACTTTTTAAGGCCCTCCCAACAAGCGCAAAACAATAATAAATATATCTTATTGCAGCCTCAGGCATTGCATTTTAAGGGCGGGGAAATGTATACACTGGGTTTATTAGTCACACTGCAATTATTAAATTAAAAAACAGCAAGAAGATGGAAATTGGACGAAAGGAAAAATTTAGAAGGGCCTTAAAAAGTGCTCACTTTACCGCTAACAACCTATATCTGGGAGCAAGTGATGAGCCGTAAAGTAGCAAAGACAGCCGTTACTCTCGGCAGGACGACACAAACGACGAACATCAGAAAACTAACACGTGAAAATTAAATAAAATTCTATTTTAAAAATGTTGATAATCATTATTGCCTCTATGTAATTTACGTGTATTAAAATTTTTGGCTACTCAAGATAACTTACTTTCGAGGATAAATGTGTCTTAGTTATATTTATTTCCCTCTGCACTTCTTACAGGATATCCAAACATATTCTCTTCATCAATCTGCGTAAAAGCAAACTACTATTCGCAATCGTCACTCTCAAGACACTTCGACGATTGTAATTTTATTTTGGCATCCATTTTTTTCCACCTTGCTTGTTTTGATATTTATGCTGTACCTCGGCGAGCTAGAGCAGAAATATGTGCTTTTCATAGCACAAATAGCAACTGCTACTGCCACCCTAACAGCATACAAAAAAAAGGGCTTCTGGTAACACGAACGGCAATTAGCAGAAATAGCACTAAACTAGCAGAATAGCAAACCACGTGAACACGCCTAAAATATAAACCTGTCACTAAATACGAGCTTGCAGTGACCCTACAGTAACCTAGAAATTTGAACGTACAACTTTAAATATTACGAAACGATTCGTTCTACAGAGAGAACAGGTCTGTACAGAATAGTGAAACTTTGATTTAATGTCTCTGTTTCATGCTGAAAAGTTAACCGGGGAGAGAAATACATAACAAACAAACTTGAATATATCCTAAATCAAGACATTTATTCATGCTTTTCTCGAGATTCAGAACTGGGACTTTGTGTTCGTAAGTTACGTTAATAACGTCTACCACAGAAAATAGCTGATCCTGTGTGTCTACTGCAGACGTCACATAAACCAATAGGGACAAAAACATTTTCAATCACTAGATCCAAAATAATTTTCTTGATTTTTTTAAAGAAAAAGCTGTATGATGCTTCCAATATTAGAATAGTTTGTAAGGTTCTCAATTTTTGCTTAGCTTTGCTGATATCAGAATTAAACTTTTTTCGAAAGTATAATGCGTTTCTTCTATAGTTCTGCTCTTAAATTTCTGGACAATGTTATTTATACAAAAGGTTAATTTTTAAAACAGAATTAGGTGTTTTTTTTTTTTGTAACGCAACAGTCATGACAGTTGAAAACTGCACTACCTTAAAGTGCGCAAGCTCTTGACTCACTAGGCTCATTTCCCCCTGTGTCGCTAAACTGTGTGTGTTTAAGCACGATTCCGCAACATATAAACATAATTAATAATTGAACAAAAGTTAGTTAATATTTCTCGAATTAATTACACAATATTACAGACAATGACACACGCCTTGTATCTGACATTTGTTAAAACTTATTTACTTGAAAAAAAAGTATTTTCCCAAGTTATTTTAGTTGATGCTGAATTGTCTGTATGCTTGAAGTTACTGTAACCACATTCTGGGAAACTGCTGGAGTTTGACTGAGAGGGAACTTAGCCGTCAGGCACAAAGTGTCGCGGGCGCAATTGGCTGGATTAAGGATGGAACGTAGCGCGGTAATAATTAGTCCTTGTGCGGTCAAGCACGGTTGAACACATGAGCTTCGGAATGCGATCACACATGCTATTGCACAATCAAACACGTCATTTGTACACGGAGGTGAGTGTAGCCTTTTTTGGCACAACTTTCTTATTTTAACTACAATTGCCCATCCCGCCCTCACGTTAACAACATTTTTTAATTTACAGTTCCAGTTAAAATACGCACAGTTAAAATCTGAATTCCAAGTTTTCTTTGTAAGTAAATGTTTTCTCCAGAGCGCACTCATATGCCAAACCAGGTCCATCATTTGTATTCCAAAACATACAAAGAGCGATGCAACAGTCTAGCAAACTGGAGATCTAGTTTAACTTATAGGAATGAGAAATTCAAGACGTTTTGTCATGTTCAACATAACAGCGAGAAGGATTAAATTGGAATGATGTAAATAGCCAAGTTGGGAAGGGGAGGAATATACACATAAATTAAAGGGACAACTGTGTACAAGTTGTCAAGTAATGCATATATTCTATTCTTCCTTCTAGCCTCCCCTGTCCACCAGCACGAATAAAATCATTTAGCAGCAATTTGCACATTATATTTTCGTTGTTTTCTCTTTTAACATTTGTGCTTCTTTTCTCACAGTGAACATTAAGTACTTCTTTTGTTTCATTTATTCGTGTTTTTTTTTTCCACGTCGTATGATAAACTGAAACAAATTTAACTCCAGTTTTTTTTTTCTTGTTTCATATTTCCTTCTGCCTTTCTTTAGATTCCGATAGTGATATGGTTGTGTGTGCGAAGAGAATGTGAACTTTAACTGGTAGTGCATAGACGTACTAGACAAAAATGTTTCATTTGCGAAAGAAAGTGGAGAGAAATCGTTTGTTCAGCCTATTCTTCTAATAATAAACAATACTCTTTTACTTGTGGTCTTAATTTCGAATTTTCCATTGCTGGTGAAAATAATTATATTCATTTATGTTTTTTTTTCGACGGCATGCGCGACTGTAATAAATTAGTTGAATTAAAAAATGCCTGTGAATAAAATTGTGTTTTATTACATGTTTGCTGAATTTGCCAAAATAAAATCAATATTTAAAAGGCACAGAAATAATATAAATTTAATTAAAAGGTGTTTTATAATGTACCATTGTACTACTAGTACAATTGGGTAATAAAATAAATACTTTTTAAATTGAACAACTTTAAATTCTTAATAGAATAATATGTTTAATATGTTATTCAGACTATCGAAGTCCCGCATCACGCATGTAGGCATACTGTTGATAGAGAAAGTATTTTTTTTATAGGAATGAAAAATTACAGATTTTCCCTATATCTATAAAAATGAGTGCCATCAGCTTACCTGGCGGCTGAATAGAGAAATGAACGCCACCTATATGTTGAAAAAAGAATCTAACATGAATGGCACCGACAGAGCAACCTATACTGCAAAGAATTAAAACAAATATGGCTGACACCTGGCGACGATATCGATTATTAATACACTGGTGGCACCTAGGTGATGTAAAAGTAAACATATGAAATCCAAGATTGCGTCCTCCAGAAATGTATAAACAAACGACAAACGAAAAAACCAAGACGGCTGCATACGATAGAATGAGTATAGATGAGAGGGGTGGGGCGGTGGAGACCTGCCGACTAAACAGCCAATAGCAATTGGTGGTGGGGGTTCAGTCGTCTGCTGGCTGTGGTGCTTGGGGGGAACCTCCGGAAATGTAAGTTTTTTTAAAAATAATTGTTTAAATAATAATTTCTTAAATACATTTTTTTTAGTATTTTAATAATAAAAATTTAATTACAAAGTTTTAAACAATTTAATATCTAAAAAAAATGTAATTTTTTTAAATAATTTTTTGGGCATATTTGGGGTTTCAAGGTCAAAGGTCACCGGGGTAAAGGTCAAAGTTCAAGGTCACCGACATCCAACATGGCGGACATGTTGACTGCCAGGGGATCGGAATGACATAGCATGAAAACTTACAGTCAGTCTTCTTCTGACGTCTGTGTGCTTGTGTATCACTTTTTACGTCGCTCCGTTTGCATATGTATACACGCAGTGTATTCGATCTAAGTCGGTGGTGCCATAGTGTCCAGGGTCCCATTAACAATGTTAAATATTATACTTCATCTTACAGCATAACTCCTTTCCTCTCGAAGAGAGGGCGAAATGCAGAAAGCGTCGAATGGGATAAGGGCAAGAGATAACTTACCCTAAGAATAGCGATATTGTGTGCGCACAGATACAAGCCGCACAAAAAGGAAGCAGAGAAAAAAAATCATTTATTATATGCTTGCTGAGGGACGAAAACCTACGAACGTCAAACAAAGTGAAAAATATATACGCGCTAAAAATGGTTTCCTACCTTCTAGGCGGGACTGGCGCATCAGAGAGGCAAAACTTCTGGATTTCATCAAAACTCTTGTGCTCGTACGTTTAAGTGTCATCTATTTTGTACGATGTTATACACATCCCCAGCAACCAGATTACTTACATATTCTCAGCTTCATAATTAACATGTCAGAGATCTCTAATCGGGAAATAAATTGTTACCAATTAAAAGAACTTTGGCTTTGAAACTCACGTCTGCAAACCTTCCCTCAAATTTATACTTCAGTGATTCTAGGGAATAACAACATCAGCGATCTTCTATATTTCGTTCTCCAGAGTATTTTATAAACCGTAACACCTAGTGCGCAGCATTTAGATAAGAAGTTTCCACGCGTATATTTTTTTGAAAAAGCTTTCGTTTTCTTGATTTCTCCTTAAAATACTTTAATTTATACTAGGCAATTTTGCTTCGAATTTTAATATTTTTACTCATGTTGTGCTTATCATATCTCATAGCCGTAAAAAATTGAAAATCATCTATTAATAATGTCTTTTGATTGAGAGCGGTGTCAGTATTCAGGTTGTAAGTCAAACGATACATATTACTTACTCCACAGTGGACTCTGTAAAGCTTCAAAGGCTTTAAATATAGTGAAGCTGTCAGCTATTTAACCATAGTTCCATATGTATTAAAACATTTAATGCACAGTATAAAGAGATACATTGGCGAAGCTGCATTCAACAGAAAAGTTTACATCTTTGTCCGTTACTGAAGACAGATGCTGATATTGCTAAACGTTCAGCAATGTATTTATCCTATTGAAAGCTGCACTATAGTCAAAACTTATCGAAAATGTGCGTTAATGTGGTATTTTATAATGCCTCAAGCCAAAACTCCGTTCAGTCACTGTCGCAGATTTCTTGAGACCGGGTGCCACAACGGCGAAAATTCGTTTGATATTTGTAACAGAATCGAAATTATTTTTTTTAAATTCCAGCTTACACAAGAACGTCCGGACTGAAACATTAAGGGTACATCGCCATTTAAAGTGTATTTTGTCTCACTTGTTTGTCTAGGTGCGTGCGCGTGTATCTCCTTAGAAATTTTTGATTATGTGCACGAAATTTTATCATTTCGGTGCTTGGTGTGCTGAAGTACCAAGCGTGTTCCCTAAACTAACTCAGTAATATCTTCACTCACTTGTGACGTTATTAGGTAGTGCCACCAAAACGGTTATTCCTATGGATTTACATTTTACATCAGTAATTATTTCACCAACTATCGCTTAATATAATGGAATATCCTTTGTTGCCTCTTTTTAACAGGCATGGTGCTACAATATAAGATTTTATAACTAATTAAAACGACGAATTTAATATTTGTTTGAAAGTAGTTCAATAAGTTATATAGTAACTCTTGTTTATTTCATTCAAGCCTAAAGATAAACATTTCTTGCTGTCATTTTCACGTCCCAATATTCGTTACAACCCAGTCAAAGTTTGGTTTAATGCAGTAATTTATGAAATCGTGAAACTCTAACTACAAATTAAAGACTCGTTTTTCTTTTCCACACCCGAAAAAAATTGGAAATTTAATATTCTTGAAATGCGAGGAAATTTACAAAATAAATTATGCGGAATGTGCAAGACAGCAAAAAGCAAAACAAGCGACGTCATTAAGCGTTTTAAACGGCGCCTTTACAAACAGACAGCAAATTTAATTTGTAAAACTGCGACGGTTGAATTAGTTTGCATGAGACTTGAAACAGAACAGAAAATAAATTACAATTACTAGTGCTTAAATACTACACGGGATAAAATATACACGTTGTGATTACAAAAAAAAAAAAAGTTCACAAGCTCAGCATTATCCTACGCGCTTGTAATATTTAATTCTGAACGAATTTTGCGTGCTCGAGGCCAAGAAGCACTGAAGCGATAACGGCGAAGTAGGAACTAGCATCTAATATCTGGTCGCCTTTACGTGCAACGTACTGAACTGCCGTGCAGTATTATTCTCGTCGACTCGCCTCATAAAACTTCCAGTGGCGAACCTACCATTTTATGGACTAACAATAACAACAAAGGTGCATTCCATGTCCCTATGGTACGGTAAATCGTCTATGTCGGAAGTTTAAAACTTAGAAATGATTGTGAAATATTCGTACAAGCCCTTTTCCGCTTTAAAAAAAACACACATTAGAGACGGGAATGCAAAAAAAAAACAAGTGCCTTAAATGCTATTCGCACGCAGGTGCCACTCAAAAACACTGAACAGGTTTTTAGATGACAATTATAAAATAGACGACTTTTTAATGCTTTAGTGACGTTACGGAATAAAAGTGTTCAGAAAAATTTTGACTCTCTTATCTTTAAACTTTAGATTTAAAAAAAATCAAATGCATACGCATTGCATCATGAAGTGTAAGTGGAGACACGCTAAGGCTGAATTATTCGCCTAAGTACATACTTGTACGTGCCTGTCTCCGTAAGTGGCATAAGTGCTGTCCGAACTGGAAGTAAAGTATGCTAGTATACAAGTAAACGAAGATATAAACTTCTCGCATACTTGCCGTATGTGTGCTGCCACTTTGAGAAGCAATATGTAGGTACCATTGATTTCCGACATAATTTTATTTTAATATTAATAGGGCAAAATTACAACTTCGTAGGCATAGCATTTTGAGCTGAGTAGCGCAAGGGCCACATTCAAAAAGGTATAAACAATAAATTTGTATTAGGCCTACGTTCATAACCTACAAAATATAAGTTTAAAAAAGCAATCAAAACTGCAAAATAATGTACGATCAGCAAGAAAATAAATGTCACGCAAATCGAATTGAAATATTGTTTAATTCTTTGATTTACCTCTATAACTATCGATAATACACGTTCGACGGAATAATACACGTTCGACGGAATAATACACGTTTATTAAAAGTGATCAGCTCGCTTATAGCTGTTGCAGAAGCCAACAAGACTGCCTGTCCGAATTCATCAAGCTTGGTGTCAAAGGTAAGTAAAGTATGCAAGGATGCAAGTACGACAGTATATACCTGAATCTGGAAACGTCCTTAAAATTATTATAAAGTATATAGCCAATCTTGGTACAGAAAATACTGCTAGACATTCATTGGTCTCTCCTGAAAAATCTGACATCTTTCACGAAACCTTTCTTCCGTAACACGACAGTGTTGCCACCTGCGGCGGCAACGAAGCGATTTCCCACTCGCTGGATGGCGGCAGCCCTTCGTGCGAAGTCGCGTCAGTGCTTCCGTCCCTCTTGTTTGTTTGTTTTATTGCACCCGTAAAATCTTTTTTTCAATACATCACTATACAAATATATCAGACAAGTCAAATTGCGTCATGCAAAGTTTATACACTGGGTATATAATAAACACACACATACACACACGCGCGCGTCAGATTGCACGTACACATCATATTTTCTCTTCGTAATGTGACTGATCTTTTTCGAACATGCTTTAGGGCGTCATCGTTTTACTGAAACAGAAGAAAAAGGGAACGATAAAAACAGGAACAAGCAAAGATTGGACGCCGCCTGAAGTCAACTGTTGGATTGCTCTGCCCTGCTTGACCAATCGCAGTCAAGCCATCTCCGCACACGAGGGATTATGGTGACTTCGCATTATAGGCTGTTCACGGTAAACTGAGCACTTTTGAAAGCTTAAGATCTACTTGTATACACGTTGTGTATTATTCCGCCTAATATAAAATTAACATTGCCATGAGCCTCATCACTTTATTTTCGTGCGTCGGTCTAGTGAAAATGTGAAATCAACCAGAAAACTAAATTTTTTACAAATCAGCTCAATCTATACTTCGATGCATTAGAAAATAAACAACAAACAAAATTAATAATTTAAGTTTTCACAAATAGTTACCCAACATATTTTATTGGACGTTAAGGTACGGAACTACTTTCCCTCCATCGTTACCAGCTTTAATGGGTGCATGTCACACAGTGCGCCCGTTGAAGTATATCTTGGTAGGCTCAGTAACTTTTTCCTAAGGTTGATTTCAAAAGTGCTCACTTAATCGTGAACAGCCTTTGCACGCTACGTGCATCACGCTACGCTTTGTCGTGTAAGTAAAACGTGGTATTTTTTAGTCGTATATTGTGATGTTGGGCGTGAGCTCGTAACTTGTGTGTGACAAATAAAAATCTCGGGGATAAGTGTTGTTGATTTTCGGATTAAAAACTGTGAAAATTCAAGTTATATGTGCGTATTTGCGTCGTAACGTTGATGTGAATAGAACAGGTTTTGAAAGTACGTCATTTGTGTTTTCTACAAACTTTTGGAACTAGGAGATCGCCAAAACTTCCAGAACGAAATGTCTCAGAGATGTAGACATGTTTTTCATGTGTACGGGAATATATTTTATTAAATTAACTGATCTGCTGAGAAAATATATTCGTTTCACGAAGTCGACCTTCTAAAAATTGCAAACTTAATGGTAAAGAATTAGTTTTTCACTGAAGCCTTTATTACACCTCTGTGGAACATAATTAACGACTTATGGCAACGTAAATCTCCCTAAATATTTACGAATTTAGAAACAAAAAATAATCGTAATCTAACTTTTGTTACTATTTCGTCATTTCCTGGAGATTGCATATGGGGTACACTAATTAAAAACGCGAGTATACAACATCATGATTATAAAAGCAAGTCAATGCAAAGCAAAAACAACACAACATCGTCCTATTGCGATTGGCCAGCGAGATGACGTGGTGCCAAGTCACGTATAGGCTGTTCATAGTAAAGTGGCACTTTTTAGGCCCTCATTAATTTTTGAAATAAATATTGTCACGTAAGTAATAAACACAGTGTATATACTTCACCTGAAGCGAAAGTTAACGTCTAAAGCTACAATAAATTATGTGTATTGACTATTATTCCAAATGAGTGGGATTCAAATAGTGCTAACTTTACCGTGAATAGCCTATAACAAGTATCAAGCAAAAGCTAGATATTGGCAAGCTTTTCAATCACGCGAAAGTTACGTGAAATGATCGTAGAAAAAGAGAAACGCCGACTTCAGTGACTACAAAGTTAAAGGCATTGGCCACGAAAAAAAAAAGATTATATATATATATATAAATAAATTTGTTCCACATACTGTAATCACAACTTATAAACATTATCAATGATTACACTCTTTCCTCGCAAAAACAATCAGTTCATAGTTTTCGCATCAATACATATCAAAATCAGAATTTTACCGTTTTAGAAAATGCATAAAAATTATAGCTATCTTGCGTGCAGAAATGAGATAATTCAGACTGAAAGAATATGCCAAGAGCTACTTCAATACCGCCATAAAATCGCGCAAGGAAATGTTTTCCTCAATTAAAAAATGTCCTGAAAATGAGAAATTCTCGCAGATTTTTTTAATTAAGGGTTTCCACGAATTTAAAAAAAATAATATTTGCTAAGCATACTTTGAAACGAGTTTCCCTTTTCGTGATTACAGCATTTATTTACATTAATATTAATCGTATATTACAAAAACAAGTAAAATTTTGTCTTCGACAAGTCATTTTGCAAAAACCATGCGTGGAAACATTAGTCACAGATGCCTGCAACTTTAACAGTGTGCCGTACAAATATACAGTATACAATATAACCCATTCACGGCTACTTCACACTTTTCTGAAGCCCTTCTAAAGTTCTGCTTCCAGGATATTCCTCAGCCTCGTGAAAACTAAGCCTAACTATGTCTCGAAAATTACACGAGAGAGCAACGCACCGAATTCGTGCGCACTCAGTTGTAACAGTATTGAGGGCGAAGCGAGATCAGTATGGAGCAGCGCCGGAATGCATGTATAATTTTATTTCATCAACTCTACCGGCAGTTTGCTAGATAGGGCAGCGGACAGCTATAAAGATGTTCTCTTTTCTGTCACAAGTTGTGAGATCTCAAGAATTTCGAAATTTCCAAAACTCTGTTTTAATGTACAGCGTAACATAGGTAGTAGAAGTTTCTGGCAGCGAATTATGTACAAAAAAAATAAATTTAGGAGATTGTGAAATATATCATCCCGCAGACCATTTGAATGTAAACTAAGTTTTTAAGTTCTTGTTATTATTTAATTGGGAAAATTAATTTTACGAGCCAAAAGTACAACTCTCCAATGACATAATTTACGTGACTGCGCGATGTTGCTTGGTTTTAAACCATTTCCATTTTGATCTCCTAATACAAGACTCTCACCAAGTCGAACCGAAATTCGATTCCCAGCGGAATTGCCCCCCGGATTTTCACACGTGGGAATCGTGCTGTGCCATGCCACTGGTCGGCGAGTTTTCTCGGAAATCTAGGCACTACCAACCATTCAACCGATTTCTGGAATAATTCACCTACGTTCAACAAAATTTTGCCACACAAAGTTACGTGATTTAAATGGGGTCAGGCAATGATTTTAAAAATTATAACCATATAAATATTTTGCATATTCATTTAACAATTTAACCAAACTTTTTATGCTGAAAGTATATATTAGACACACAGAAAATAAGGTTTTGATGCCTTATATAGTGTACCAATCAACCGATTTCCACAAAATTTCTCACACAAGTAACGTTATGGTAGGCTACTTATGTGGTTTTAGTGGCCCCTTGTTTTCAAAATGACGGCCGTGTAAATATTAGGTTAGTGAACCCTACCATACAAAACATTAGACTGATTACATCCTAAGTTAATGCTCCGAATCCTAGCTCCGTCATGAAGTTGATTACAAACTAATTTAATTTTAGGACTTTTTCTGAATTCGAACCACAGGTAAGTGACACGGGTATTTTAACTGTCTTGCTACTGTTTCACAGTTTTCTGGTTTCATCTCTAATGATATTGCTGTCAATAAGATGTCAACGCCTAACTGCCATCTTAGCTTTTACGAACTACACTAAAATTTATTTCCACCCATGTAGTAGCGCGTAGTTCAGCGTCACGAGTCGTGAAGTCAAGTCTTTCAATGGCCATTAGGGTGAGTTTCCTGCTTTTACCCGATTAGCAGCGGGCTCTCAATTTTCACCGTTGTTCCGCGAGCATGCACTTGTAAAGTCGTCAATTTGTTCTCAGAGAAGTAAGTATTCGTATCATGTTATCAGTGATTTGAATGGTTTTCATGTAGCGAGTTTTCTTACCGTAGTTTATTTAAAGGTGTAACTTTTCGCTCTAAGATGATTGTTAAGTGATCGCGGGTCGTTTTTTTTTTTACAGCGCGAGCATGTCTACGTTATAAATCTTTTAACAGCGCAAGTTTTAGTGGAAATACGTGCTCACACAGCCCAAGTTTCTAAAGTTGTAAATTCTCCATCACGATAAAAACTTAGTCATGTTCTTTTTCCGAGGGTAGCGCTGAAAATAAATTGTGCGATCGGTGGAATACCACGCTACTGCGCTCTTTGGTGGCGTATTTGGCTGATGACGAGGCAGAAAAATAAATGAAGCGAATGGCGTTCACATTAGAAACTGATGACTCAAAGAGAGCGGCCAATTACTTATTTTATTTCATAAAGTTGAAAATTTTGCGGTCCAGCACCGGGGAAACGTGAGTATATTGTTACGCGCGGTAGCTCATACCGGCTACGAGTCCCCGTTACGTGCAGGCCAGTGCTATGAGAGAGCTGACTCTCCTCGCCCCTATCCATCCACACGGCGGCCAGCCCGTCACTCTGCCTGTCTCCTGGCTGGCGTCGCAGCCCCATATCCCCTTGCTGGAGATGCCAACAAATGTAGCGGAGACGCAAGAATCCTCTGAGAATCAGGACACTCGTTACAACTAGGGAATTCGAGAGATTTCTGGATGACGGCCTACGACCTTATAAATATTGCAGCGGTTCAGTGGTCAGGAATATTGGCAGAAGCCGAGGGCTGAGTGCGTACAACCGGAACATCGGTGAAGAGGATGGACGACGACGGGAGACTACGAGGCGGCGGCAGACGAGGTATTTGTGGTGTGAATGGACAAGAGGGCGTGGAAGCCGACGAGTAAAGGCCACTGTGCGTGAGGCGCTAGGAGAACTCTAGAACGTTGCGGACTGACGGACATGGTCTAAACTGAGGTGGCACTGAATGGACAGGCAATACGGATTTTATTGTAAATGTTGAACTGTCAAATATGGACACAGAATTTTTCAAATAATTTGATAGGTTTTGATAGTCTATTGGGACTTATTTTTAATTTTACTGATTTCTTAGAGGTGATTACACATTGTATTAATTGTAAGTGATAAAGGCTGTTCACGATAAAGTGAGCACTTTCGAAATCAACGTAGAAAAAATTTACTGCTCCTACCAGCGTATATTTTAACGGGCGCCATGAGTGACATGCGTGCAGTCAAGTTGGTAACGATGGATAGAAAGTAGTTCCTTATCTTAACGTCTAATAAAAAGTGTTAGGTAACCATTTCTGATAGCTTAAATTATTTCTTACGCTATATATATATTTTTTTTAATAACTCGAAGTTTAAAAATTAGCAGATATTAAAAAGGTACTTTTCTAATCGTTTCACAGTTTCACTTGGCCCACGCATGAATAAAGTGAAGAGGCCCATGGCAATGTTAATTTTACATAAGGCGGAAGAATACACAATGTGCATACAAGTAGATCTTAAGCAGCACTTTCAAAAGTACTCATTTTACCGTGAACAGCCTATACCAATTTATTGTGAGATGTTGAGTCGAGAAAATTTTGTTTGTAGTTAATGTAAATACTATTAGGAAATTATAATGAACTCTTATTTAATTAAGACGTCCATCCCTTAACTAAATTGGTTTAGCCCACTGAATTTCGAGAGAGAAACTATAACAATATCTTCAAGTACACAACCCATAGTCACAGAGTAGATAACACAGACGAAATGGTGTGGCGGTTGATTTGATGTAGACATACCCATTCTGTGATCAGCCGCGCGAGGCTCTGAGGACGGAGCTTGCGTCCGATTGGCTACTGTGTGCTGCAGAAATTCCCTATTGGCTGGGATGCGGGCTGGCAAACAGGTCACCAGCCGCCAATTAGATAACTGCGTCTAGACACGTTCGCGGCCAACGACGCAATTTTGCGCATGCGGATGGAGCTCGTGGAATAAGAGGCTACTTCACCTCTCTACTCTTATTTATTCTGTGGTAGTCTTACGAAAGTCATTAGCTAGACGGAAAAAATACTGTATAAGCTGATTCACCATTGATGAAACCTCTTCAATGTAACAGGAAATTTATCAAAATATCTGTCCTAAACTGTACATATTCTAAACTAAACGTGAATGTATACAATACAACTAGTAAATAAAATATATCGAATTATTAATCGATTTCTATGAACGTATTACTGAAAATTATAGGAGAATATTCGTACAGATATTTTAAATCCATTTTTTACATATTCATTATAAATATAAAAAAAAACGGATTTTTAACTTGGGTGATTTTTAATATTTTTAAAAACAAAACGTGGTTTAAATCAATTTAATAACCATAGTCAGCAAAAAACTTCACATTGCTCAAGTTTTATACACAGTGTTGGGACTAGAATATAGGTGAAATATGCCCACACACCACACCGGCCGTGGCGAGCCACACTGGCGGTGAGGGGAGCTGAGAAGACAGTGGGGTGGCAAAGAAACGACGTCAGAAAACTGGCCCGATGGGGCATGCAATGTATAGAGCCGCTGGACGCGCGCTCTCCCCCACTCTTCAGCCACTTGTCGGCTTGTGCGAAGCCGTGTACAGAAGACGACTTCTGAGGTACCACCGACGCGAGCCGTCGCTGCGCAGCTGTCATCCCACGTTAGGAGACGTACTCAATCGGCACCACATCTCCACCACTCGACATTGGGACGGAGGAGCTTCGTGCGACCGAAATCGAATTCAGTGGTAGGTGTCCAAACAGCTAGGGTACAAGATTGAGTTGCTAGGGAAGCTACGCGGTTAGAGTTTGAGAGACTAACTTAGATATTGCAATTCTACGCAGAACCAGTAAAGAATTAGTGTTTGTAATATAAAATGATTGTGAATAATTTAGAAGTAAATAAAAAGGATATTTTTGTAATCGTCGCCCGCAGTTAATCCTTGTGGTATTTTAGCAACAGTAGAAGTGCAGAGTCTGTGAGAGATATTGAGTGTAAAGTAAAAGTTTTGCATGTTATAGTTGAACCAAGGACAGGTTTGGCGGCCTTAGGTCAGCAAGGCTTGGTGGACTCACCAGTCATAGTAAATTGTAGAGTCCAGTTTAATCTGCCATACTCTGGCAGAAGTAAGTATTCAGTGCTGACCAGGCGAACCATAAAAACAACAGGTACACCACTCGATGAAAGAAATATATTTTAATCCTTTCCGACCCAGTATACACGTGAACATGACACGCAGTAAGTTTTCTTTGTCCGGCACTGTAAACTGCGAGGCTTAATTCCCAATAATATTTACTGTGGGTAACTCAGTCGTAAAACGTGTTCTGTTCTAGCTTATTAATGGTTCTTATTTCTTATGGACGAGCGCATAGCCTACAGCAAATTGGTTGTGATATAAAAACAAATACTGTTTAGGGTTAAAGTACAGCATGCATCATAATTTCCTTGTTTGCTAAGCCAGAAACTATAGATTTTCGGGTCTGAAAGGATCAGATTAAGATGATATTTGAATATTTCCGATAACTGTATTTAACACTCTCAACAGGCACTGCGTGAACACCAAATTTGGTTGAAACTATATAAATTTTTCAGTAAATAAGTTATTGACATTCTAAGGTATGAGCATTATTTCGAAAATTATTTTGCGATCTACCAATAATATATAATTTTTTGGGTTGCCTAATGAAGCACCACTCGTAGGAACAGTAGAAGGAGATTATATTGAAGTCTATTCATGGTTGCTTCATACTTTTTAAATAGAACCTTTGAAAAATTACCCTCTTTGTGACGTGCCTGTTTCCAAAATATCGCAAGCCTTTCATTCTTCTGTTAACATGGGAAGTGCCTTATTTTTGGGTTAAATTTAAATTATTGAACTTTAATTTTATTTCTAAATAACAATATTTAATTTATAATTTATTGTAGTAAAACAGGGAGACATTAGGTGTGTTGGTAATGCCTAGTAAGAAACAGTTCTCATTCAAAGTTTTACTCAAGTGAGTGCGCACAAATGTGATGCGTTGTCCGTTGGTGAAACTTTCTAGACTTAGGAAAGCTTTGTTTGCATGAGGAGGAGGAATATCCTGGAAGTAGAACTTAAGCAAGGCTTAAGAAATGTTGGAAGTAATTGTGAATGAAGTATAATTGAGTTATTTACGAGATATGTGACAGTTTTATTTATTCATATGCCACTATTTTTCAATATTTCATATCGTTTTGAGCACGCTTTTCTGAACGTAACGATGAAAAATATACCGTCAAATTGGTTAAATGCACATGAGTTACCACGGTGGGTGAGCGGTTAGCCTGCTCGCCTCCCACCAAGGCGATCCGGGTTCAATACCCGGCCGGGTCACTCCGGATTTTCGCATGTGGGAATCGTGCGGGACGATCATCATTCCGGCGCTGCTCCATACTCACCTCAATCACCCTCATCGGCTCTCAAGACCTCGATGTTAAGAGTTGTCCAAATCTCTTCACTCAATCACATGACTTACCATCCACATACTATATAAAATGGCAGCCTTTTTCTAAATACGCATCCGGCACAGTCTGAGTATTTTAGAAGTCGGGTGTTATAAATATGTAGTTTATGTAAATGCCTAGAGAGTGAGACGAAAATCGGTGCACATATCCCAAAGCTTTCAGCGACAAACACGCATGGACACACAACAGACACACAAGCGTAAATATACACATACAAAATTGAATATGGTCCCATAAGTGTGTCTTTTTTTCAGAAAGCTGCAAATAATAAACTAGTGGCTCCACATTATGAAGCTGATAATATGGAAATACTTCAGTGCGAACAATATTTATCCAGTTACCAATAATAATTAATATTAATGTGTGAGTACTCTGTACAATACACAAGTTACTGCAACCTATTCGTTCAGCTAGTGGGATACATATTTTTATGATCATTTACGCACCTATCGAATGTGACTAACACTAGTACGCTAACTTCCATGCCGGCTAGCATAGCGGCTGGTGTACCAGCGCGTGCACTTTGCCTTACAGAGCGCTGTACAATAATAAAACCGGCAGGAGGATCGTATAATATCGGCTTTAACTATCGTGGCAGCTTAGGACAAATTAAAAAAGACTTATGATAAACAAAGTATACAACTACGATACATACAAATACCACATACGTAAACGACTGTAGTTAGTAAGGCACATTATTAAAACTGTGATAGCTGTTTCTATAACACCGATTCTCAGAACATTTCAGCAAATAATTGTTGATGAGCTTAAACAAATATTTTGTCTAAAGACACTGTTTTGTCCTAAAAATAAAAAAAAAAGCCCCAAACATACAGTTGCCGATACCTACTTATAATAACGAGTTTAAATTTTTATCAACTGTGTGTTTAAATCAATAATTTAAAAAATCCACATTTGAGACATGTTGCACAAATGCAAATTAAAGATCAATTTTAAGAATCATAATATGCTGTCAACAACATTAGATGACAAGTCTATTCACGGTGGGAATGTAATCTCAACTAACACTATAGTAGGTTCAAATAGTTACATGAAATATTTAATTTTAACAAATAATCACTTAATTGTCCTGGAATTTCAAAAAAGTGTAGTTCTTCTTAAGTTGAACAATAAAATAAAACAAAGTAATTTTCATTCCATGGATGTCATCTACCTGGCTCCTCGCACAATGAAACTAGGAATAGACAGGAAACAATGGCTAATCGTCTTCACACCGCAAGTTCTTCCAAATTCACATGGTCATATAGACTATATGAAACAAAATACACATAAAAAAGTTTCCATATTTAAAACAAAGTAATATTTTCTTCTTAATTTAACTGTAGCATAATACTTCAAAACTATAAGACAACAGGAAACACAATTTCGCAGCAAATTACTCGCAAAGAAAAAAACAAAGGAGGAAAAACGAACTAAAAATTAATTTCAAGTTATTACCCTGCAATCAACGGAGTTCAGAACTTACATAGTTCCGCCGAAGAAACTCTCCTCGTCTTTTGGGGAAGATGGAGAAGGGGGGGGGGGGGAGGGAGAGAGAGAGAGAGAGAGAGAGAACAAGGGGGCGAAGTAACACGATCAAAGAATATTGCCCCTCCAAGCAGTGTTGTCACCATCGATGTATTTTGCAGCCATCCGTAAAATCACCCATTTATTGGTGATAAATGTAATCTTTACTATGCGAACAAGATGTGTAGTGTAAAAAGAACGGGTAAGTTCATCATAAAATTCTACTGCTGATACAACTTTCAGGCCCTAATTTCCCTAGGGCTGCCCAGAGATAATCAAATTTTTTTTTAGATTAAAATGTTAGAGACAACTTTCCTGATATTTATTGGTAGTAGGAAAACGCCGATATAATGGCAAGGCAGCCATAAAGTAAACCACTAAATATTTATTCTCACTTACTATACGTTGTCCTTGAAAACTATATAAATTATGACAGCAATACTGCAACACTTCAGTTTTCAGACTTTCGAACAGGTAATTTGCATTTGTACTATACACTGAATATTTTTATAGTTTCCTTAATACTATTGCACATTTAATTTTTCTGTCTTTTCATGAATGGAAATAATTATTCACTTGTTTTATGTGAGAACAGTCAGAGCATATGTTATATATACTTAAGATATTTTATTCTAGGTCACACATTTATATGCGTTTCATTTTTCCAGTATTTCCACGTTTATGTTTTGCGGCCTATGACTATGCTATTTTGACGTTACGGAGATTTAAGTGGCATTTTGAATGAAATTTTCAATGTTTACCTTGTGATTGGCTGTAGGATGCCGAATATTCCGGAGCTAGGCTTCGCAAGGGTAGAAGTACAAATACACTCCATCTTGAATCGTGCAATGAGACGGCAGGTCGCAGACGCGCCGCGTGCGTGCGTGCGTGCGTGCGTGCGTGCGTGTGTGTGTGTGTGTGTGATAGTGAGAGGAATTTTAAATTAGTAACATAGGGAAGTCCGAGTTTGTCCCTGACACTCATAGGCCGTCGTCGAGAGACGAGCGGGCGAGGTGTAAGGTACTATAAATGGCCTGATAGAGCCCCCCTCTCCGCGTTAATTTCAGGCAGGTAGATTTCGAACTCGGTAACAGGTTGTTAGCCCGTAATCTGGGGCCATTTCGTAAAAAGACTTCACCTTAATTTTCATTACATCCGGGGGATGCCCCATCGTTGCGTTACGATCTTCAAGAACTTCCAGCTCTGTCAGAATACACGCAAAATAAAGAACCCAGATAAGAATTTGAATATATCAAAGTTTCGCCATTTTCCTATATCTCTGAACTTTTAGAACATTATGACATCCACTTGTTCACAAAACTTGCAGACTTTCCCGTCCTTTATCACGGTAAACCCATAAGAGACTTTCGATTTGCCGCAAGCTAATTTGACACAATTTTAAATTTAAACATTTAATTGAAACGGACACTACCAGATTATTACGTTTATTTTTAAACACTTTTATATCTTAAACCAACCAATTGCAAGGGCTTATGTGTTGCAACGGCCACTACCTAAAACAGCCCTATTTCAGTTTCTTGAGTCAAAGTCTATTTGTTCTCAATTCCCATCTGAATTAAAATTACGAATTGTCAAGATGAATTCAGTCATTTTAAAGTTAACTTAAATAATTCTATTTTTCAAAACTACCCTACCCAATGTTGTATTTTGGTAGAAAAGTTAGTTTTATTCTGGTTCTCCTGTGTAATTATATTGGTAACCTGTCTCCAAGTATTTGTTCGTGCCAGAGTATGGTCCAGCATAGTGAACAAATAGTACACCCTACGTTAGGCTAAACTGGGTAAGATAGTATGCGTCACCTATGTTCCAGCCTCGACGGGTACGGGCCAGAACATCCCACCAGACTGTTGGTTACGGTCAATGATACCTCAATGGCATTCTCTACATCTTGATTTGTGTGGAAGATGGAAGAATTATTTTCTGTCAAGCACGATTTGGGCCATTGGTACTGCTTGTTACGAACAATTCTTATAAACTAGTTGCAAAGATTTTTTTGTAACTTCATAAAAATAAAATATTGTTTATTTACAATACATTATTTTAGAAAACATACAAAACTCTTTATGTATCTTAATATTTATAATAACACAGGCCTGCGATGAAAAAGCGGTTTTGACTATGTTACATCTTTTAAGTGTATTTTAGCGTGCTGAATTTGGAAATGGTACTCAAATGGTCATATCACACAAGGTTTTCCGACAAACTGAGGCTATGTATCTGAATAATGCAAGCTGTACATTTGCCATCATTAAGGAACTCCTTTACTTTATATCTTCTTATCTTGGGGAGAAAAAAAGTTTCTCAAATACATGGAATTACCAGGACCATTGGTGATGTAAATATGATATGCTACACTTCGCCATGACAATATGAGCACTGAGCACAACCCAAACCTGCTCCTTCAAGTCCAAGAGAAAAAGGGACTATAAAGTTATTGAATAAAATTAATTCATAAATATAAGCATTTTGAAAATAAAATATTGACTTACGAATATGTTTTGTTCAGTAACATACCCCTGAATAATTTAGTAACAACACTAAATAGACTTACAATACAAAGACGGATTACAATAAAATTGGTACGTGATTGAGAAAAACTGAAGTCAGTTTTGGATTCAGCATCCCAAAAACATGTTAGGACAACATACATTTTGAAAAAAAAGTTTTTAATGGCCCGAATTTTGCAGACCTGTGTAACGTTTAAGTCTACATTACTTGCTAGCTAGAACTGAATATCAGTTTCACACATTCCCCACTAAAATTTTAATAAATTTAGTCTACATTATTTGTAGTGTTCAAAACATATTTGGCAACCAGTTGCCAATGAATTCCTTTCACAAATACACACATATTTTACAGTGTATTACGCAATATAATTAAACTCGTGCATAATTCTTAAATCATTTAACGATGGCTTAAGAAATGTCTTCTGTATGAAGGAGTAAAAACAGCATATTATCTCAAAGTTTCAGCTGTACCACTTTTTAAAGGTGAACGTCCGAGACGTTTTGGCGTTGATTTTATTGCGGCAAATAGAATTGTTAAATCTTCTGCTTTTCTGTTGATAACGTATATCAAACATAATTTCTTATGTTCTCGGAATTGCCAACATTAGTTAAAGTCATTAATTTACGTCTAAACAGAAAAGGATTGTGAACATTGATCAATATTCACAAACCAATATACTTTGCTGGAATTATAGTGTACGAGTTTATAGTGCTAATCACTATATTTATTAATTTTTGTTGTTTATTTAGTGAGTATGTGGTGGGCATGTTACCCAACAGATATAAACACCAGTTGAAAGTCACGTGTCAGTGTTTATTTTGATAGGTCCGCGGAAAGATACGCAGCCAATGGGCTGAAAGTCGAAATTTAGCAGCCTTTACCCACCCACCCCCTTTCAAAGTGCAGCAACCACTTCACCTGGCTTATGAACTGTTCGCCACTGCGTGTAATAATGGTTTGGAACAACCGAACGTTTGTTCGCTTTCGTTAACTCCACTTCTATTTTCTCACGTATATACAAATACATCTCATTGCAGCACACCTTACGACAGCATATGAGTCGAGGAACTTTGCAGTCCTGAACTCATTTACACTCGATACACACTTGCTGCACATCCGTTGTTCGCCCGTAGCGAGTAGCCATGTTGTCTAAAAGTAGCGTCTTTGTAATCTCGCCCATGGTGATGAGTGTTACGACGTGAGTATAAATAAAACCTCTTCACGATAAAGTTAGCACGTTTGAAATCAACCTTAGAAAAAAGCCACTGCTCCTACCTGCATATATTTTAACGGGCGCACTGAGTGAAATGCGCCCAGTAAAGTTGGTAACGATGGAGGGAAAGTAGTTCCACATTTTGATGTTGGATTGAAAGTGTTAGGTAACCGACAACTGAAATTATTTATTTCGCTTTCAGTTTTTTAAATGCACCGAAGTGTAAGAAGAGCCTATATGTAACATATATACTTGACCAACGCATGAATAAATTGATGAGGCCCATGGCAATGTAATACATAAGACGAAAGAATACACAACGTGCATACAAGTAGATCTTAAGCAGGAATTTCGATAGTGCACATTTTAACCTACAAAAAGACAGCTTGTAGCATCAAATACTCTAGATGGGCTACTGCAATGACAGTCGTAATTTCGACATAACCCTAATCTTGCCACGCCTGATAAAACAAAAACTAAGTTATTGCCAATGCTGTTGGTTATTAGGGGCAATTCAGTGCCCATTTTATTGCTTGGCATATTGAACTGGCCTGTGATTGGTTACCTTATGACAAGTATTTAATAATCACTGCGACTGTCATTTCAACACTTGCCTTCAATGATAAACATAATAATCGTATCATTATCTACAACTACATGCCCTTCAGCAGTTCTCAGAGGATGGCTGAACATATTCGCAAATAAATAAACGTCATAGAAAAGACTTTGAAGCAAAATTAGCAACTATCTCGTACAGTCCAGACTATAAACACATAAAATTTGGCGCCTTTTTTTCTTCCTCTCGACCTCACTACTCCTCTGCTCTTCCTGGACAGCAAGAGCAGAAAGTTCATGAAAAAACTAATACACCTGACGCCAGAACAGCCATGGAAAAAAAAAAAACTTCCTGTGAAACGAACGCTCTAAATGAAAAAGAGCAAGAAAAGAGTAGACGTAGTAAATGGCACAGGTTGCCCGAACAAAACTATAGCCACACGCTAACCACGCTCATTCTAAAAGGCTGTTCACGATAAAGTGAGCACTTCTGAAATCACCCTTAGGAAATATATATCCCTTCCTGTATATATTTTAACGGGCTTACTGAGTGACATGCGTCCAGTAAAGTTGGTAACGGTTGATGGAAAGTAGTTCCATATCTTAACGTCGAATAAAAAGTGTCAAGTAACCATTTGTGATAACTTAAATTATTTCTTTCACTTTGTTTATTTTATGCAACGAAGTGTAAACATTAGCAGATTTGTAAAATATTTACTTTTCCAATAATTTCACAGTTGCACTTCACCGACGCATGAATAAAGTGACGAGGCCCATGGCAATGTTAGTTTTACATAAGGCGGAAGAATACACAACGTGCATACAAACACATCTTAAGCAGGGCTTTCAGAAGTGCTAATTTTCCCGTGAACAGCCTATAACACGCTGCAACGCAGTCCAAGGACCAGGTAGCGGGAGCTGAGGAGCATGAAGTCTGTCTTCCAGGCGAACACGTGGGTTACGTGGAGGCCGTGCTCAGTCCAGAACACAGAGTAAGTAAGGAGACAAGAGCGGACACTTATGTTGTAACGATCTTCTTATTTTGAAGTCTTTTTCAAGGGTGGTGGGTGGGTGGTAGGTGCCTGGTTTAATACCAGCAGCAGACACGCATTACGAAAAATAATCACTTAGATTAATAAAACAAAAATAATAGTTTTTAATGATTATTTTGTGATAAAAACGCTTCATTGAAGTAGTTAATAATTACGCTGTGTTCAATGTTTAATAAAATAGCTTATTTACAAAAAAAAGAACTTTTTTTTTTTTCAGGCTTGCCAGGTAGTATTTACAGTATGTTTACAGCTTGCATTATTCTTGAGAGGTTCTAGAACGACGTTTTAAAATGGCTTAATTAGAACCTACTTGACTAAATAATATACCTGTGCTGTTTGTGTTAGCTCTGTTTTTGAAATATTTACTTTACCTCCAATCGTGACCAACAAAATAGATTAACTATTTCTAATCGTTTTAGTAAGTAACTAAATCAGCACCTGACATATATGTACGTTAAATCAACATGTTTGAGACACAAAACACTCATAGTTTTAACTCAAACCGAGATATTCCACTAAATCATTAATTCTAGTGGTAAAATGTCTATGTTGGTGTTTCCACGGGCACTTACTTCAAATAACGCGATTGTAAGCCCTATCTTGTGTCTCCCCCTATGGTCCAGAAGGTATAATTAACCTGATGTTCCAGCGGACGCGTGCAGGGTGGAGGAGGTAGAGGCCCACGCAACAAACGCGCGTGTCAGTGGCAGCAGGGGAACGTCACGTCAGCGACCGCGGCTGCAGGGAAAAGCGAGAGCTGAGAGACACGCCGTGTCCCCCTCCACCTGTCTGCCCGAGCGGTGTAGCCAATGACGCCGCGGTAATTATCTCCGGGAAGCGGGCAGCCAGGCGGCTGACAGCGCGCGCACCTCGCTGTTCTGAGGGACGTTCGCCAAACAAGCATTCCCCCCCTCACTCCCCCCTTCAATCGTCAACTTCTCCCGCAGACTCATCCGTAGTCACGCGCTACACTCTCCTCCTGGTTTCGACAGCTTCGCATTGCTGACACACGTCTCTCGCGACGTTTCCCCACCAGGTTATACGAAATTCCCGATTTTTCCTCCCCACTCGCCACAAAAAAAAACCTAACTGATAGTTACATTAACTTAGAGGCACAATTTGTTTTACTAACGTCCGTAAATTATATCTTTCGCAGTTTACTACCTTCATATTGATTATACATAACATTCTTACTTTCCTCTGTGCATCAATTTGAAGGGGAAGGGGGAAGAATTTATTACTTTTTGCGGGTGACTGCAGTACTGCATACGTCTATTCCATCCTAATAATGAATTCTACTTTCCACCTAGTTCATGGGAAACTTCTTTAGCCCATTTCTATACCATGATATTCTCGGGAAATAGCCACTGGCGTTATAATTTTTCATCCTTTACTCCTACGTTCCGTGATATGAGATACCTTTGCGCCTCTTGCACTGTAGCGTCACTCCATCGTAGCGAGCAAAGACTACAAGACGGGTATACCAATCTGTGTCTTATGGTCATGTGCCCAACAATGACTCCACCATTGCCAGTACAACCGCCACAGTTAAATTGTCAACAACGAATAACGAGTTTGTTCACATCCGAATTTTTAACAGACCCGCATTTGATATTAATAAAATACTTCGACTCACTTGAATACACTACCACAGTGAGTAAATTCGTGGATTGACTGGCGCCTATAGTGTAAGGAGCAACGCATCAAGGTATCCTACTAACTTACTGAATGTAGTACGTGTTATATAGTTTGTTATATTTCAAATTAATCAAAAAGTTGAGATTTCAAAGTTTATCAAGATTTCATTTTCCCATTATTCTTCTTCAACAAATTATTCAAATACTACTCTTTAATCGTATCAGACCAATTATGTATACATATAATTTGTAAATCTTAAATTCAACATAAATTAATATCATTATTTTTAAATTTATTGCAGCAATTAAATTCAATACGGTAATCATATTATATGTATGTATTATATATACATATATATATATATATATATATATATATATATATATATATATATATATATATATATATATATATATATATATATATATACACACACACAGTAATATCATTAAAACTTATTTTTACAATACTCACATCCATTCTTGGAGGTGGCGAGAATTGTTCTAAAGAAAAAATTAATTATATTTTACATTTGCCTTGCTTATGTTGTCTCCCGTCCTCCGATCGGCTGTCTTCTGACCATGACATATCTCTCCGCCAATCAGCAATAACGAGACGAGAAACAACTAGGATAATTTCATTTAGAACTTTTATTTAATAAACATTTAATGCTGACTACCTTCTAGGAAAGAAAGGAAAAAATTAACAAACAAAATATCAATACTGAATACTGTCGAGAAACAAATGAAATTTACTTACACATGATCTTTCTGTCAAGAAACTATTAAATATTACACTATTAACTCATAAAATAAGGCGTAATTTGGAATAAAATTAAATGATGTGACAACGTAGTGCTGTGACCCCGCCGAAGGCTGGCAGGTTACGCACTAATAGAGCGATGTGTTGAACACAAAGACGGACTCTCGTTAAGCGTAAGCGTCTTTATATAAATCTCTGTAACTCACAAAGGTACAACACTTTACAATAATTACGTTGTGACAAACGGGAGAGTAATTATGCTTTACTTCTATTCAATTACGTTAAAGCCACTTGTGTTAGTTACCAAACTAAAGTCTCTCCGACGTAAACGCTTGGAACCAGTTCACCTTAATCCTCGTTGCTGAAGGCAGCGTCTCCTCGTCGTATCAGCAGCGGCGGTCCCCGATGCATCCCTCTCGTGGCCCTCCCTGAGAGGTCGGCCACTGGCTGACGTTCCGATGGCGTCTCACTGGCGTCTGGCACCGCGACGAACCTAGCGCTGGCATATATCCGCGCTTTTTTTGTGGTATCGCCATACTGTTTACTGTCTACTGTTTGTCTCAGTCCCTGGCGTCCTGAATCCCCGCTGAGTGTGATGCTAGGTTCACGCGAGCGGCAAGTAAGTGCTCGCTCAGATCGCAGCATCTGGCAAATACTCTTTAATTAGATATAATGAAACACTTTACGATTAACGATGAACACAACCCGGAAAATCTGAAATGTTTCAAGTTGCAATTAAAAAAAAGGTTAAATTATGTGCACTAACATTCAAAGTACTTGAACACACAGTCAGTGCTGTAACCTCGAATCCCACCCACTTAGTTTGTGATAGTGCTACTGACAGGAAAACAATCTGTCATTGTGGGAACACGGCAGGTGTCTACAATGTCCGCAAGGGTTGTAAGTTCACGTAGGGAAGTTGTGGCGTCTATGATTCACTGAATGGCGCCTTCTGTTGCCAACGAGCATCAGTGAGATCGTAGACTAAATACGGGGTAGACTGATTCTTCGTCTTCCTGCCCATGTACCCACCATTGCCCTACCCCAAATCTACCCAACTGTCAAAGTCACATGGTCATTCCATGCTGTTTCCTCCGCCAGTGGTTGTGTTTGAAGGTGAAAGATGTTGAGGGGGCGCTGCCAGCGCCTTTAAAGTGGAAAGGCAGGGAGTATATTCTCAGGCATCCTCGACTGTATGGTGGGAGTGACTGATGATCCGGGGCAATGTCACCACCTAGCTGGAGTTGGCAAGGAAAGTATCCTTAGGCCTGGCAGGGTCTAAGTGAAGATTCTTCTGAGAGGAGGTTTGTGTATGAGTGCGAGTGTGAAAGATTGGGTTGTTGGGAAAGGTTTTAGTGATGTGGGAACGAATATGGTAAAGATTTTCATTACCTGCGAGACCATTACCTCCGGCGAGTCTCTCTATTGGTGTTTGTAATTTTTTAACATGGTAATGGTGTTTGTACAAAAAGTATGTTTTCCTTGATAGGAATATAAATGTGAAGTGCAAATATTAATGGAAAGCGCACTCGTTTAGTCGAAACAGAGGTTTCATTGATATTGTAATGTGTGTGTTTGAATTGGGGTTTTAGATTTTTAACTGGGAGGATAGCTCAAAAGGCTAGCATAACTTTTAATGTACGGTTTATTCAACCAAGTGAAGGTTGGGAGTTTGTCTAGTTATCTGTTACTTTTTTGTACAGGCGATATTGGGAGCAGTGTTTATTTTGGAAAAATAGTAATAAGATACTGTTTTTCTCCCAAGAAAGTTCAAAAACAAAAACAAATTTACTAGGCATTTTATACTGATATTTAATGTGATTGTATTAAATTTTTAGTAAGAGTCGTATACTGTATATGTTGGAATTGAGGCTGAACTATATTGGGAAATTAGAAGTATGTATGGAATAAAACATATTTAAAACAAGTTGTAGAGCTGATCTTTTTTCAAAGGATGTATTAAAGAAAGGAACCTGAAAATTAAATTAAGGTCTTGTATGATGTTTAAGGTAGTCAGAACCCTACCCATTTCGGACCAGGTTAAAATGGCACAAATCTTCAACTGAGACACCTTTCCTGACTTTTTTTTGGGGTGGACCCTTGCTTTTCCCTGGTCCTTGTGGTTAAAGATGTAGAGAAGCGGGTTGGATCGAAGTTGTGCTCCTGAGGCAGAGGTAAAAGGGGCACAATAATTTATAGATAACATATTAATAATATGTCAATTTAACAGAAAAAAAAGTAACTTATGAACACAAGTATAAAACGCTTGTGATACATGGCATATGTTGGAAATAACTAAACACGTCATACATGGGGAGATTTTCCAAAGGTTTAATTCAAAAATGGCAAAGAAACCGCGAATAGACTATAACGCAGACGTATTCACGTAAAACTTACGACTGTTTCTTCGACGCAGCCAAACCCGTATTTTTTTTCAGGGTTAGTAATCGAAGTGCATATTACGTAACATTGTTCAAAATCATACTTCTCCACTTCCCCTTACCAATCCCGAGCGAGCGGAGTGTGAAGGGCAGATTAGTGGCGT
The DNA here is from genome assembly GCA_029891345.1 of Dryococelus australis. Taxonomy (NCBI): domain Eukaryota; kingdom Metazoa; phylum Arthropoda; class Insecta; order Phasmatodea; family Phasmatidae; genus Dryococelus; species Dryococelus australis. The sequence goes on along the minus strand of CM056993.1, from coordinate 322,648,230 downwards.
GAGAAGTACGCAGCAATTTTCAAAGGCAAGCCGCCGCGGGCCGCGACGATCAGCCTATCGCGACTCGAGCGTCCTGACTTTCGGCGGATTGAATTCCTGAGGCTATCTTTGAAAGAACGTTCTTGTCATTACTACGGCCTTTCTCGTCGGGACTTTCGGGATGCCGGGAACCTTCCAGACCGGGCCAGCTGGACTACTAAACAGCGACAGGACCTCGGAGCCGACAGTTTGTTAGGCAGGATTTAAAACGACTCGTCGCGTCCGTCAATCACGTGACCAACAGCCAATCAGTCCGTCCGTCAAAACGTTGGAAAGCTTTAACTTTTGACAGGCGAACGGATGAACCTTCTAAACTTGCAAGTTTTGTTACTCTTTCATCCCGAGTTCTTTACAAGGCCGTGTAGTGTGTGCAGTGTTTTGTTTTGGCTGTCTTTTGTTTTCATATGTTTATGTAACTATAAAATGAAATTAAGCTACATTTTTCTGAACACTAATTGATAATTACGTATGGAAACAGGAGCTCCTTTCGTGCAATAGTAAAAGTTATGAAATAATTCTTAAATGCTATTAAAAAAATTCTACATTTATTACATTTATTAATTTCCGTTACGTACGTGTTTGTGCATTTTGAGTACGTAGAAATACAATACCGCCAAAAAATTTCACTTTTAATGGAGAATTATTTTTTTAATTTGGTTAACAGTTTTGTTTTTATTCATTTGCCGCAATGAACTTATGACGGACATACGAAGTTTGGATGTAAATCGCTCGGCTGGGAGACGGACAAATGTATGACAGACGGACGAGACTTGCTGTTGTAAATCCTTAGTCTGGAGGATTGCGCGACATTAAGCGACAGATGTGCGATGACAATGAAGCAAGGAGCCAGCAGAGCGTCAAGTGGCGGCAAGTGTGAACAGCGGGAGTGAAGTCTGCGGACTGCGAGCATCGGTACAGAAAAGAGAGAGAGAGAGAGAGAGAGAGAGAGAGAGAGAGAGAGAGAGAGAGAGAGAGAGAGAGAGAGAGAGAGAGAGACATACAGAAAAAGAGAAAAAATAAAGAAAAAAGAGAGAGAAAGAGAGAGAGACAATGGCGGGCGGGACTACGAACTGGATGCGTGAGTGCAAGACATTTGGAATGATAGCAATAGACAGATTTAATATGTGTAAATAATTAGTTTGAAATGTCGCTAACTGAGAGTAACAAGAGTAACAGCGGCGATAGACAGTTTAATGTTGTAAATAATAAGTGTGTGAATAAAATTAAGATTAAACTTAGTCGTTTTGGTTCTTTAATTTTTATTAAGACCTCCATCGCTCACGAAATCGGATACACCCCTCTGGCGCCTAGTAGCAATACAGTGGTATTCAACACTTTAGCTCCTTAGTAGATGTATAATGCGGGAGCTGGGCCACCTCAATTTTTTACTCCAAAATCAATGTTTTTAGCTCCAAAATCAAGGTCTTTTAAGTCGTTATCAAGTTTGCACTTTCTAAAAAAAAAAAAAAACTAATTTAAGCCAAAGTAAAGTAAATTTAAGCAAAAAACAAGCAAATTTGTTAATTTTTTCCATAAACTGCTGTGCAGGATTGGTGTCAATTTAAAAACAGGAAATTTATGCTGAAATCAAGTAAATTTAAGCTAACATCAAATGAAATATTACAAATATTCAAACTAATATAATATATATTTTTAAGCGAATTCAATATCATGAACAGATTTTCCATTTTTTATTTCTTTTAAGCATCTATATATTATAAAAACTTCTTCTCATTTATTAATATCGAAGTATTTGCATAAAATATTTTCACATAATGGTCTGGCAATGTAATTTAATACTTACCATTTTTTTTACCTAACTTCGATTCATAAATTTCAAAATATTTAGAAATAAACCATTTATTTTTTCCAGGTCTTGCAGTTTAGTCAATTCAAACGAATTGTTTAACTTCTTGAGCAGAGATTCCATTTTGATTTGTAGAGAAAAACATTTATAAACATTAACAAAATATCTTATATAAATTATTAAATAAAAAATGGAAAATCAAGAAATGCAATGTAAAAAGTGTGGTGAAGTATTAAACATAGGAAGTTTTGTATCACATAAACACACAAAAGATAAGCATACTAACACTTGTAAAAAATGTTGTAGAGAATATGCTAAAAATCATTATGATTTAAATAAAGGGAACGTTCTATGTGGATGTGGAAAATATGTTTGTCAGGCATATCTCGACACAAAAATTTAAAATCTCACAATAGAGTAATAGATAATCTAAATTAAATTCAATACGGTAATTATCCAACAAAGATGGGTACAGCATGTAAAGAGAATAAATATATAAAATTGTTTTCTCCTAATAAAAATCCCAAGGATATGCACGCATCAATATGCAAAAAAATGCTATAATGATAAATATCCTTACAACAAGAAGTTAAATATTTAAAACGATTTAATTATTATCAATAAATTAAGCACGGTGCTTTCAATTTCATTCCATCTTATTTAATATTTTTATATTTATTCAGCAGCAATCTTCATAAATTGTTTTACTAATAAATAAAATATGGCGACGAACAATCTAACAGTTGAGTTGAGCAATAGGAGAGTGAAGGATTTGAGAATTATAGGTAGAGATATCAAAATTAAATATTTGTAATATTTAAGGAAAGCTGATTTAATTACAGCTATTATACCAAGAATTAAAATTCACCAAAGAAGAAGAAACTTCGCAAATTTAGCATTTTATTATGACAATATCAAATAATTATATCCCCAATATAAAAAGAAATTAAAGAAAATATTTTCATTCTCTAATAATTTATTTGTTAAGCCTAGAAATAAAAGTAAGAGAAACAAAGACCAATTATACATATTTACCTTTATCAGATGCCAATATAAATAAATTATATAAGCTAGATATAAATGAATTAAAATAAATATTGCCTTATTCTACTAATATTTTTGTTAATAAAAGAAATAGAAGAACCTAAATAACTTACTTAGTTAATACAGCTTTTTTTAAAAGCATCGTGTCCGCATATAACATTGAAAATTCCTTTGATTTAGTACAGCCTAATCATTTTTTGACTTCACTAAAAAATAAGGTATTTAAGATAATAGGCAATAATCTTAGAACATTTAGAGGCCTGAAAACTAGCATTAAATTATATACAAATTGTCGCAAATAAGAAAATAATCAAGTAGGATTATTTACATTTCAATCAACCAACCACACAATAATGAATAAAGTGGAAATTGAAAGGATTTACAAATTTATAAAACAAGAAATAATTACACAATTACCTGAACTTCAATATGAGGTTCAGGATGAACTTTAGATAGAGCAATTGGTATACAATTAGCTATAAATAAGCATACTCCATTAAATGGTGCACCATATATTGAACTACCAGAAGTTATTAAGAATAAAAATGTGTGAATTAATGTAAAGAAGTAAGATCAAAATGTTTTCTTTGGGCAATATAGTCCGCATTGTTTCCAGTAAAAAAATTCAAAGAGAGTAAATAAATATAGAAATTTTGGGCTTAATATTGATAAAGTAATAGACAATTATGAATATCCTATAAAATTGATGAGATACAAAAAATAGAAAATGAAATTGCTACATCTATAAATTTATACTCTATTGAAGATAAATCTGCAGTATACCCACTAAAACTTTCAAAAAATAAAAAGGAAAAACATAAATTTACTTTGTTTCAAAGATGATAAAATCTCACTATCTTGTATTAAAGATTTATCGAAGTTAATTTGAGCACAAAAAATAATCACCAACATAAAACATGTGTGTGATATGTGTCCTCAATTCTTTATATCACAAGAAAAATTAAATAAACATGTAGACGACTGCTCTAAAAAGGAATCGGTATACCTTCGAAAGGAGAGAAAATTATTTCAAGAATTACAAACAAACCAAAGACGGTTCCTTTAACAATATATGCCGATTTCGAATCAATTCTAAAGAAAATTCCAACCACCAAACCAAACCCAAGAGAATTAAGTAAATTGAACCTTATCAAAAATATCCAATTATAACCAAAGATGATATTGATAATGGCTTTTAAAAAGAAATACTTAAAGAAAGATATAAACTTACTAATGATCAAATAAATACCATCGATTTAAAGTTGAATAATGAATTATATACTATGAAATATCAATTATATGGAGCACCTAGTTTTTGCTACTATATTGTATCTAGTTATGGTGATTATAAGCCAGAAGAAGTATATCGAGGACCAAATTGACGTAAGAAATGTACAGAATTAATGAAAAGGGAAGTAGAAGAAATTGGGGAAATGTATTCACAAATTGAACCAATGCATCCATTAACTAAAGAAGAAAAAGTGTTATATAATAGATCAAAAATCGTACTGTATGCAAATGTGAATATATGAAGGAAAATAAAAAAGTATGTTGTCTTGATCACATAACTGGAAAATTCATTAAATCCAGTATGTAATAATTTTGTTCCAATTGATTTTCATAACTTAGCTGGGTATGATGCAAATTTATTCATTAAAGAGTTAGGATATGATGACAAAAATATAGATTTAATTGCAAATAATGAAGGAAAGTTTATTACTTTTGGGATGGAACAGAAAACTTAAAAACTATATTTATAGGAGTATTTAAATTTATGGCAAGTAGTTTGGATAAATTTTCATCTAATTCAACTAATGAAACATACTCAAAAACGTTTTCGAAAAGATAAAGTAGATTTAGTTGATTATGAACATGCAAAATGTGCGTGGGATCAATTTAATATTAAAATCTTGGCGAATATATTAATTTATTTTTAAAAAGTAATGTGTTATTGTCAGCATATATTGGAAAATTTTATAAATATGTGTATAAATACATATGAATTAGATTCTGTTTGGAAATTTACTGCACCAGCATTATCATGGGAAGCAGTGTTAAAAATGACTAAACAGCCATTAGATTTATTGCATAATTATATTATTTTATGACAGAAAAGAGTATTAGGCGTGGGATATCACAATGTTCTAAACTATATGATAAAGCCAATAAATATTTATATGATTTTAATTCTAATCAAGAGTAAGTTTATTTAGCATATCTAGACGCTAATAATTTATATGGTTGGGTAATGTCACAATATTTACCATATGGTGGTTTCGAATAGGTTGATTATCCTGAATTTAAATTAGATTTTTGGCAAAATTATAGATTAAATCTTAAGGATGTTTCTGATCATGGTTACAATTTAGTAGTAGATTTAGAGTATCCACAATAACTACATAATTTACATAAAGATCTACCACTTTGTCAAGAAAATAAAATAGTCCCAAAAACAAGTCAATCTAAATTATTAACAACTTTATATACTAAACGAAAGTATGTTCTTCACTATTGTAATTTAAAAGTGTCTAAATAATGAATTAAAACTTACTAAAATACACAGAATATTAAAGTTTAATTGGCGTGGTTGATTGAAGAAGTATATAGAATGAAATACATCGATGAGAACTAATGCAAAAAATTATTTTGAGAAGGATTTTTATAAGCTAATGAATAATTCAGTTTTTGGTAAAACTATGGAAAATATTAGTAATAAAGTAGTTATAAAACTGATATCAAATGGAAGAGTCTGTAAAAAATTAGTAACAAAAGCAAATTTCAAGAAAAGTACTATATTTAATGATAATCTTGTGTCCATAAATATGAATAAAACAAGTGTAAAATTTAATAAGCCCATTTATGTTGGTATGTCAATTTTACAGCTATAAAAATAATTAATGCATGATTTACATTATAGAGTTATGAAACCAAAATATGGTGATAAAATATAATTGTGCTATCAAGATACAAATTTATATATTTATAACATAAAAACAGAAGATTTTTATGAAGACATGAAAACAATGATAGAAAAATTTGACACAAGGGATTATTCAAATGACAATATCTAAAACATGCCACAAATAATTAAGAAAGTTATACGTATGTTGAAAGATGAATGTAATGGGAAAATAATGAAAGAATTTGTTGGTTTAATAGCAAAAATGTATGCATATAGAGTTGATGACAAAGAAAATGAAATATCAAATGGTGTAAAGAAGTGTGTTAACAAGACAATTGCATTTGAAGACTATAAGAATTGTTTGTTTATTGAAAAAATAGAATACAGAACAATGCATTTAATAAGGAGTGAAAAGCATGAAATATATACAGTAGAAGCTAGTAAATTAGATTCAAGTACTTGAGATAACAAAAAAATTGTAAGTACTAGAAAATAAAATCGATACATTTCCATATTGATATCAGAACATGTAATTTCAATTCATTTTTATATTATATTATTATATTCTATATTATAAAGTAAACATATTTAATCTCCGCAATAATGTCAGTACCAGAACAATCAAAATCAATCAATTTACCATTTTTTCTCCAATTTCTAAAATAATGTGATAAAACTGTTCATTATATATTCAATGAAAAAACGCATATGGTGGTTCGTAACTAACAAAATCTTTAAAGCCAAACAAAGTTTTTGGTGGAAAACTAGCAATTAAATCAGTTTCTAAATGGTTAGATTCGTCATAATTATTAAACATTCCATATTCCAAATTACAGTGAACATTTAATATTTTTAATGAATTAAAATTAGGGTAACTTAGTGCCAATTACATTTTTTCTTTTTCAATGGTAATATTTCTTTCAAAACCAAGCACATAAGATATTTGGTCGTCAAATTTACTATCAAACTAAAATTTAATCAATATTCTGTTTCTCACATTGTCTGCTGTTAATTCAATGTAATTTGTTGAATATGAATCGATTGAATTTATAGCTTCTTTTAAACATTCGACATCGTATTAGCCTCTAGGAATAGAGATAACTTCATTTTTATCAAACAAAGAACTCATTTTTTCAATTGTTGTTATAGTATTATTATGTATATTAGGGGCCAAAAATTTCACATTAGATCTAACCAAAGCAATAGATTTGTCTTTATGAATTATATCATAGTGAAGCTTCTTCCTTAGAAGGGATTTACTGTTTGTTAACTTAAGAACTTTATTATCCATTTATTGCAAAAATTACCACATTACATGAAGGTAGTTGATTGCGATGTTGGTGTCTTAATTTCCGAACAAAATGCTAAAAATCAAAAGAATGGTGAACTTTTGCCTGACAATATGAGAGCAATTATTGTCGGGCCCAGTAAGTGTGAAAAAACCAACCTGATGATTTTATTTATAAGACAGGATGGCTATAATTCAATAAATTGTATGTTTGCTCAAAAAATTTAAATCAACCAAAATGTATTGAGTTACAAAATGACTGATGTAATATCCAACGAGTTTAATGAAAAAATGGCTTATTTTTATAATAACAATGGTAATTGATTTCATTAGATCAATGTGAAAACTAGTCTCTAGTTATATTTCGCGATGTCATTTTAGAAAACCAGGATGTCATCCACACATATTTTAAAATGGGAAAACATAAAAATATTGATGTATTTTATTTCACACCAACATATTCGAGAGTGCCCAAACAACTTGTGAGAGACAATACAAGCTATCTGTGTATATTTAGACAAAATGACATGAGCCTTAAACACATAATGATGATTATTTTGGTGGAGACATGCCCTATGAGAAATTTAAAGAGATCTGCACAAAATGCTGGAATGAAGATTATGGTTTTATCACAATAGATTTGAGAAGAAAAATGAACAAAGGTAAGTACAGAAATCATATCCGACGATTTTTAACTCGCATCTCGATATCTCACTTTTGTGTCTCGCAAGTTTTTCTCAACAGAGCTTCAGTGAACTCTTACCACGACAAGAAGCTTTACCGCTGTTGTACTACTATCTACTAAACATATAAGGAAACCTCAGTGGTTGGCCACAAGAAAGAATAACTTGCCGCATGACGACTTTTAATCATTGCGTCACCTGTCTTGTCGCCATGGCTCAGCGACAAGGTGTTTGATTTCAAATATGAAGGTCATGGGTTCGATCCCCAGTCTGAGCAGATAATTTAATAATGTGAATATGTGGTGCCCATATATGCATTACTAGATTATCACCAAATCATTTAAAATTCGAGCCAAAAAATGTTTGCTCTTTCTGATATAATCAATATATAAGTATTGATGCAAATAAATGACACTTCTTAATCTACAACCAAAAAAACTCTATAATGTACTATATCAGATGTACAGGGTAGAGTGATTAGTTTGTAAAAAAAATAATAAAAACTCCCAACTTCACCACTAAAAAAAGAGGCCAGTGGTGAAGTTTAGAGTTTTTCGAATGGATTTTTGATTGTGCTAAATAAGGCCAGAAAATAATATATAACAGGTCACTGGCGAGGTGTAACAACCCCGAAACCTTTTGTCATTTTAAAAAATAAAGTTCACCATACGTGAAATGTGCCTTGAAAGAACAACCAAGGTTGAACAAATGTTGAATGTACGATGAACAGATGCCTAACAAGCATAGAACGAATGATGAATGAACATTGAATGCATTTTATGTATGTTAAAATATGTTATGTTTGAACCACCCCAATTCGGGGCCATTGATAAAAAACAAAAATCATCCATATTTATTGATGAATCTGCTTTATATAATCCATTATTCCTTCTCTTGCATTGAACAAATTTTTTTTATGTTCAATTATTAGAATTACATATAGAACATTTACTTTTCTGAACTAATTGTCCATTTTTAGTATTTTCATATTTTATATTATTTTTGTGCCATTTTTACATTTCAAGCACCAAGTATTCTCCATTTAATAGTAAAAAATTATTTAATTTCTATATTTTATGACTATTCCTATTGTAGTTATCAAACCATCATATTCAGATATTTTAGTTTTTTAAATTTAGAAGTTAAAATATCGCCTATTTTAACATTAAAAGGCTTAATATAATCTTTTTTTTTAGATACCTTAATAACAGTCACAGTATCGTTAGGTAAATTGGGAATAACAGTAATCATTGTATAAACATTACAATCCATCAAAAAAGCAAAGAAAATTTTATTATTATCTAAGTGGAAACTAATATTACTTTTATTCCACTTTGTAGGCAAATAAAATATATGTGATTTTTCTTCCTTACATTTTTCAATTTTCGAGTTAACACATGTACCACAATAATTCAAAAGTAATTGGTTTAAATTTCGTAATTTAACAGCTATTTCTTTATCAAAAAATCTTTTCTGACCGCATCCTTTCCATATACAAGAAGAGCAATATTATTTATTGTACAATTTTTAATAGAAACATAATCTTTTGTGTAAACAAAATCTTTACTAAGTTGATCTTGTAAAGCGATAACAGTGATATTGTATTTTGAATCTACATATTATTTTAATGCATAAGCAGAAACCATATTACTGTATTTCGAGTCTACATCCCTTTTTAATACCTGCTTTGCATCATTATTCGTTTTATTAAACATGAGATTTTGTGAATCTACATAGGTTTTAAAGTGTAATCAGAAGCAATAGTTTTACTTTAAATCAACATCTTTTTTTAAAGCTTTGAACACTAGTGTCAATAATTTTATTTAAAGATTTGATTAATGGTTTCCCAAATATATCTGTCATTATATAATAAAGATATTATTTCATTAAATTTACAACCTTTCAAATAAGGTATAATATAATTAAACATAAATGTCCACATATAACTGAATTAACATTCTGCATTCGATACATTGTAATAAACACATCTATTTTTGAAGTAATTAATTCAACTATTAGGAATATTACCTCCAAATGAATCAAAATTGTAAACATCGTTTTCTTTTTAAAATAGCAAACTCAATAGTACCAGAATTTGAGAAAATGTCGAAATTAACCACAGCATATTCATTTTTGTGCATAATTTTTGGTAATTAATCAGTCGTATAAACATTTCTGCATTTTTTTATTTAATATTTTTTACATATTTTGCAATATTGATATTTGATAGTGGGTATATTAAAACATTTTTTGGTCTCCCCTTCTTTTTTGCAACTAAACCCCTTCCTGATTTATTTCCCATTGCTAAATTGTCTCTCTCTTGTTCTTCTAATTCTTTTTTATTTTTTCTAGTTTGTTCAACAGCATTGTGGATTGCAGTAGTTCCACCGACTAAAGCACCAAAAGTACCTAGAAATGGAAATATATGTGGTATATCTCCTCTGAGATGTAGTCCATTTCTGTTTTTTCTTTTAATATTTTTTTTGGATATTGGAAGCATCAAAGTTAGTAAGAAAAATTTACCTTGTTCTCATTTTTTTCTTAAGTTGATCTTTTGTTAAAAAATTATTTATACCCAAATCTCTTAATTGATCAATGGGTATATCGAAAGTTAAACTTTTAATCTTCATCTTTAAGTAAAATATATATATAAATTATAAAACATTTTAATACACCAACCTAATTTTCTTCTTGTAAACATAGTTGAAGCAACACCCGCAGAAGGAATTTTTTCACCGATTGGTGTATTTTTATATAACATAATTTCTTCTGTTACTTTTTGTAAAATTTTATCAGTATTATGTCTAGATGCTATATTTTTATGATCTCTATAAGCAATATTGTTATATTTGCATGCTTCATCTAATTTATTTATTATATCTGTGTTTTCTCTTTCGAGTCTTTTGTTTAATATTTTTAATAGTCCACAATAGTTATAACCTGGGAAATGCATTTCGGGTAAATTTAAATTATTTAATGCCCAATTAATTATTCCTTTGCCATGATGTGCATAATTCCAAAAAGATTGTGGAATTGCATTTAAAACAATTATTAGATATGGAATTACTTTTGGTTTATTAATAACAAGATCAGAAAATTTATTTTTCAACATATTCATTATGTTTACTTTTCAGTGTAACAATTTTCATTTCCAGAATTTGCTTTACAATGAATAAGTAATAAACTATCAATAAATTTTCTAGCATCATCCATCCACAAATATACTTTTGTTAATTTATTGTACTTTTTATACCTTCCAGATCTAGGATTTCTTGGAGAAATCATTCTTTCTGGTGAATTTGGTGCGGTTCTTGAATGTGATTCTTTTATATAGTTATCGTAAATTAGTTTTATTATATTTTTGTATTTCCAAGTTTTATTCGAGTTCAATTTCTTTTTTGGATTATATTCTTGGAATACAGCATTGGTATCTAAAACATTTTTTGTGTAGTTTTCATAGTCATTAACAGTGAAATTATCCTCAAGATGATGATCTTTTTCTTTTAGTTACAAATTAGAAAGTCCTTCCGTTAATTCATAATCTTTATTTTTAACAGATATTTTATCATCACCTACCTTTACTTGTGTATTACCAATGTAAATATTTTGTCCTTCTGCGCAAACCATATTGTGTATCAATAACATTTATTATTTTTGAAATTTCTTTTCCGAGATTTATAGTAGTGTCACACGCAGTGCACATCGAATCAGACACTGCATGCGGTAAATTTTTTAATGGTGCAATTCCTATTTGCTCTTCAAAATATGGAAATTTTGAGAATAATTCTCTTTCAAATGATATTTATTCTGGTGGTGGTGGATAAACTAAAATTTTTGCTGCAACAAGAACTAATGTTGATATTAAATTTTTGTTTTCTTTATTCATTTCTTCTACTTTTTTTAACCAATATTTCGTAATTCGTCAATAAATGGTTGCTATTTCTTATTTTTTTCATTCTTTTTTTCATGGAGGTTTTTATATTTTCAATATCTTTCCATGAGTAATTTAACTCGAGAAACTCCCTTCGATTCAGTCATTTATATATTATTTTATTCCATATATATTAGTTTTTTTTTCTTACAAATGAGTTATTAAAGTATTAAGAGTTTTGAGAGACAAAACTTTTCTACCAAATGATTAAACTAGGGGGAATTTAAATATTTACAATAATAGAATTGATTATGATATTCCTATTCGAGATGGCTTTTCTTTTCCAAATGAAGCTTATGTCAATGAGCTAGTCTACTATAGGAAGATAATGTTGGAGATGAAGCAAAATATGGTGAATAAGATAATATTGATGTTTGTTATAATTTGTTTCCTTTTCAGTTTTCTAGAGTAGAAATTTCAAAACATGGAAATATTATTGAAGCTGTTAATAATCCAGGAATAACATCAACAATGATGAATGCTTTATTAAGATCACCAAGAGAACAAAATTATTCAGAATTTACTGGTGTTGATAATCTATATCGAGATAAATCTGTTTCTAGTACTATAACAAAAGAGGTGAAAACTGTTTCTAGTGATAAAACAAATGAATTATTATATCCACTGATATATTTCTTTGGCTTTATTCGTGATAACAATGAGGTTTATTGGAAAGGTGGTTATAAAATTACTTTTTCTCGTAAATCAATTGATAACAACTGTTTATTTCTTTATGGAACTTCAGATAAAGATGATAAAGATACGAAACATCGTCCTGATCATTGTAAATTTATCATTAAAAAATTATACATTATGTGGCCTATTGTTGAATACGAATCTAACCATGTCATTGCACTTAAAGAAAAAATATACAAAGATCCAAAAATACCTATAAGTTTTGATTATTGGCAATTTTTAGAAAAATAAGTTCCTACTGGATCAACTGTTTTTACCTTTGATATAAAAGATCAATGTAATAATTTAAAATTTGATATGCCTGATTTTATAATTGTACGTTTTCAACTTAATAGAAGAAATCGTGTAAAAAAAAAAAACACACTACCATGTTTGATCATTGAAATATTAAAAATATTTATGTTAAAAAGTATAGATACGAAATTTTTCCTAAAGAAAGCTGGACTATAAACATTGAAAATGGTGTTTGTTTTAAAAAATTTCTTTCTTATAATGATTTTAGAAATTCAAAACCAAACTAGATAGCAACTATAGAAATAATGAACTTTATTACGAACGAACTGTAAACTTTGGTGGTGATATTAATTACTATTCATTTTGGGGGCGAAAACCGTTATAGGTTATAGATTGTATGTATAGAAAAACTACTGTAGTTAAAAAAAACGAACATAAATAGTAGTTTTGATTTTAATAAATCTGTTGAAGCATGTACCATTTGTAATGTTTTTCGAATTAGTAAAAGAAATTTAACTTATGATTACTTGAAAGAAAGAATTACTGAATATAAATAAAAAAAATTATTATTATTAAATGGAAGAATCAACAAAATGTTTCGATAATTTAATACAATATTTTAGATTTACAGTAAGGTGATTACTTTTAAAAGTTTTACGAATTATTTGATCAAATAAAAAATCATTTTCATGATTCTATAGGAGTTCTTTCTCTCTATTAATAAATTAATTTTGTTCATAAATAAAAATGACTGTTTCCATGCAGTTTCACTAACATTTTAAAAGCTGGTGATGGTTCAAGATCACCTTCCTATAGATTAGATAAAGCATCTGAAGATCTTAAAAATATAATTTACAAATTTAATTCAAATTTTAAAAAATTACAATTATCACTCTTAGAAATCGTTGACGACAAATATGAACTTCGAGATACTGATGAAAATGTAGAGCAAATAGAAGAAAAAATAGTGGAACTTCGAATGTAAACCGCAAAGAATAATAAGATAGTATTTCCTTTGATTGTAGCTTAAATTTGCTGGTTTTAATCTGAATTAATAAAATATCTTATTTCATATTTCATTTGATTTTAGCTAAACTCTACTTGACATTGGCTTAAATTTACATGATTTCAGCTTAAATTTGCTGTTTTAAGTTTTACACAAATCCTGCAAGGCTGTTTTTGGAAAAGTGGAAAAATTAGGTTTTTTTTGCTTAAATTTACTTGATTTTGGCTTAAATTTGCTTGTTTTGAGAAAGTTTAAACTTGATAATGACTTAAAATACCTTTATATTGAAGCGAAAAACCTTGATTTTGGATTTAAAAAAACCTAGATTTTCAATGAAAAAAATGAGGTGCGCCAGAACTCCCCTTTTACATCTACTCCCCTTACAATCATATAATATACGAAAAACAGTCAAATGTATTTCACACCTTTAGGAACTCCGTTTAACTTTTTTCACAACTTCGTTCTGGACGTTAAAAAACATAAGAATTAAAGGCTGTGCACGATAAAGGAAGTACTTTTGAAATCAACCTTAAAAAAAGTTACTGCCGCTCTTTGAATTTATTTAAACAGGTGCACTGAGTGATATGCACTCAGTAAAGTTGGTAACGATGGAGGCACAGTAGTTCCAGATCTTATCAAATAAAAAGTGTTAGGTAATCATTTGTGACAAATTAAATTATTTCTTTCACCTTCTGCTTTCTTAATGCATCGAAGTGTACAAACGAGCAGAGTTGTAAAATACTTTATTTCCTAACAATTTCACAGTGTTACTCGACTGACGCATGAATAAAGTGATGAGGCCCATGACAACATTAAGGTGGAACAATACAAAACGTCCTGAAAGTAGATCTTAAGTAAGGTTTTCAAAATTGCTCATTTTACCGTGAATAGCCTATAGTTCTCCGTAAACAATCTACGTGAAACGAATTATCGTGTAAAAAATACGCAGTGAATATAAAAGCTTTCTAAACGAGGTTCTAAAAGGTATTTAAAAAAATTGAAACTTTGAAACAAACGTAGGAGACAGTAAGTTGCAGCATTTATACCTTATTTCTGATAAAACTGTTGCACTGACATTTGGTCCTTTTATGGCTCCATAAAACAAGAGTGCATTTTTATGTCACAAGAAGGAGAAACGTAAGATAAGTGCTTTTTATAAAAGTGGCAGTTCCGTGGACAACAGAAACCAAGCCGTAAAATCTTATTTTCGTGTTTGTTGGGAAGAAGATGCCATGGCAATAATTCAGACTTTGAAGGTTAAGTGATACGCGAGCATAAAGAATTCCTTAACCAAAAGTTATGAAATTTCTGTGACGTTTCATTGCTCTAACAGTCATATAGGCTTTTCACACTTAACTGAACACGTTTGAATCTACTTCAGTTATCCCTAAATCTGCAAATAAACAAAGAAAATTAAACAACTACGACAAAAAATTAATATAAACTAAAATTTTAAGAAAATAAATTGAACTTAAAAAACGAGAAAAAATGTCGTATTAACTATTTTTTTGTTCTTTCTCAGTCAATAATAATTAATATAGCTTTTTTCGGTTTTTCACATATTAGTATGGTTTTTAATTCTAATTACTTAGTTTTGTTCATATTCGCAAGTTGTTAATATACGGCTAGCAAGTATTGTAGTCAGTCACAAATGTTCAGTACATTTCACGAGGTGGGCAAGTATGGATATTGCCGGAGTTGGATCACTTAGAATTTTAAGCTCATCCGTTGAAAGACCTCCGACTCCGGATAGAGAGAATAGAAACTATCTGTGATATTAACATTAAAATATACATACTTCTATGTGCATGCAAGTAGTTAAATTAAATATAACTTACTATTTCAAATTGCTTTTACATGGATGTCTAAACAATTCTCCATGATGCTGTTTGTTTGTAAAAAAAAAAGTTTTTCCGACTACTTATACATTTTAATACGTTTGTATTTGTTTCTTAGTCCGTTTTTTTAATAGCACTTTCTTATTCCCTCCTTTTTAGGTTTAAAGTTCTTTATCTCACCAAGGAAAACCAAATTTTTTTGTGTATGGGATTACTCCTTTTTTCTGTCTAAGGGTGTATGTCAACCGGCTATACTATAGTAGTTAATATCAAGTCTTGCGTAGTAACGTTATAAATCGTGATGTAAAAAATCCCCCAAAGTCAAGGAAATCGAAAACAACATAAGACATAATTATACAAAATGGTAGTAGTTTTGTATAGCAGTGCCGGTGACACAACATTTTGTATGTGTATAGTAATAATATATATATATCATAAAAACAACTAGTTAGACGTTTAATTAATTTCTTTTCATTATTGACCCGTACGCTGATTTATGGTATCACTATAAAAGTAACGTAACCCGAATTTCTTGACAACGCAAAACTACATCTCCCCCCCCCCCCCTCCCCACGTAGGTCTGTATGTCAATAATGAATTAGAGATAGTCGTGTGAAGCCGTTAGTATCTTGGCCACAGTTCGAGGCCGCCACTTTTCAATATTATTAACTAGTTTAGTTACTATTCCATTGCTATTTGCTTACTTATTTTATTTATGAATCACTAATTTTCCTATAATTTATCATCATAACCATTTATGAGTCATATATTTTTCTATCATTTTCGTAACACTAGCTTTAATTTGATGACAAGTCCGACTTTGTGATAGTTAATGTTCGTCAAATGGAAATTGTTATCATATATACATAATTGCTATAGTATTATATATGGAGCCCTTTCGTTAAAACCTTCCATAAAATAATTAAATTACAGGAGCTTGAAAAAATTCGAATACGATATTATTGCGACCAGCGTTCGACATATTCATTTCGTGACTCACACATCCTATGTCACCGGCAGTGCCAAGACAAATCTAATGATACCTCATATGTTAGAATCGGTCCAGTCGTTTGGGCTCTAGAGCGGAACTAATGAACACAGATACATACAGACACGCTAAATATATTGCCCTCATTTGGCTTCGCCGTAGTCAGGTGATCAATATTAACGTTGACGTTGGTCTGATTACTTTATTGATGCGCTAATGAAGCAAATTCGTGGAATTGGTAGGAAATTAAATGTGTTAATGACATTCGAATTGGCAACTCTAATGTGCATAAAGCGAAGAAAAAAAAAGTATTGACATACAGGTAAACATTACAATCGCAATTACATCTTAAGTATAGTCTATTCGCGGTTTATTCACCCTTTTTGAATCAAACCTTTGAAAAATCTTCCCACGTATGACGTGTTTAGTTATTTCCAACATATACCATATATATCACATCTTTTTATACTTGTGTTCATAAGAGTTACTTTGTTTTAATTAAAATGTTATTCATATTTAATCTTTTAATCTATAAATGATAATGCTTCTTTTATGAACAATTTCGATAAAAACAGTGAGAAAACACGTGCGTTGGTAAGACTGCCTAGTGAGAAATAGTTCTTATACAAAATACTGTTACACTGAGAGGGCACGAATTCCGTGCATTGTCCCTCTGGTGTAATCTTCCAGACTTAGTTAAGCTTAGTTTGCATGAAGGGGGCGGAGGAATATCTTGGAAGTAGAACTTTAGCAGGGCTTCCGAAAAGTCTGAAGTAACCATGAATGGATTATACTTAGGTTGGCAGTGAACTGAATATAACAATATAACTCGGAGCCTGGAAGCGAACGTGTGCGTCAGAATATATGCTATGCGGCTAACGGCTAGTGGCTTATTCAGAAGCTGATTTAAAACGTGTGAATGGTCGATAACAACAGTTTGACTAAGTATTTTATACAAAAAAGACTGATCACAAATGGATGGCTAACATTTTTACGATTAACGGTAAAAATGCAAACTAATCTGCCGTTTAACAAGTCTGCATAATGATATAAAAATAAACAAAAAATCACTACGGACAAAATTGTTAGTTTGCCGTTATTCGCTTAGTATACAGGAGAGAAGGCTTGCAAGCCATAAGGAAGTGAAAATTAATATAGGATATTCACGGTGAAGTGGGCACTTTTGTAAGCACTCTCATTTGGAATAATAGTCAATACATATTTTTTATTTTAGCCTTAGACATAACTTTCGAGTGCAGTGGGATATACAGACCGAGTTTATTACTTACATGACAATATTTATTTAGAAAGGTGTCTAAAGGATAAAAAATGGCTGAAAAGAAAAAGTAACTAAGGCCTCAAAAGCGCCCACTTTACCGTGAACATCCTATAAAGGCACGGAAGGTTTAGAAGCGTTTTGGGCATGCGACAAAAAATAAATTCCATGCTGACCTTCCATAACACAATCACTTCGTGCTGAATTCATGTCGAAAAGTGGTTTTCACAGCTTTAATCAAGGCAGCTAAGGCACAAACAAGGTTTTCAGCAGTTAGTTGGAAATTCTCGCCTAACGCAGCAGCTATGTCTGAGCCATAGATAGGTATTCAGTGCGGTAGTAGGTTTATTCGTACGAAAAACATTTCTTCTCATTTTTTCGAGAAAAAATTAAATTTTTTATTATTAAATATATGATGCGTTTATTATGACTTTATGATCTACCTTAAAACTACCAAATAAAAGCGTTTCATTATTTGCAGAAGTTTCATGTGTTGTCTTCGTTGGGATGCTTCTCAGGGACCGCGGTGGCACAGTGTCGCTCCCGGATTTTTGCATGTGGGACTCGTGCTGGACGATGCCGCTGTACGGCGGGTTTTCTCATGGATCTCCAGTTTCTCCACCGCTTGCATTCCGGCGTTGCTCCAAACTCACCTCACTTCACCCTCATCGGCTCTCTCCACTCCACTCCTATACTTTTCCATCCACAACTCGATTCACTTCATTCATACTTCACGCTGATCAGAATAATCCTTCGTCTCTGAATCAGGTACGGCATACGGCTCTAACTTTCGTCTCCTTTCTTCCCACACATTCTGTTAACATGTCCAAAATGTTTAATTAATTTATGCTAGATAAAAGCTATGGGTTTTGCAACAGGCAGATGCGTAAATAAAGAATTGTTTATCCGACACTTTTTATACGCATGTGAAATTCTCCTGTGAGATATATATATAACCATTTTATTTTACGATTAACTTTGGATAGGGAGAGAGAGTGTGGCGCATTGGCCACCGCGATCACCAGCCTCAGAATATGTTGCATTTTTCATCTGGGCACTCACTAGTTGGGTGGTGCATATCGTCCCACAATAGACACGTGGAACCTTTCGTATTAGTCCGTACGCCAGTATGGTGAGAAGTTTCAATATCTGCCGTGTAAAAAGAATCTATCTATATTATCACACGCTGCGGTAGAGCGGAACACCGAATGAAACCGCATTATTGCGGAAAATAACAGTTCTTTTATCGTTTAAAGTTACAAAATAATAAAAATTATAATAACAAATCCTCGAGGCGCAGTGGGGTCTAGCTAACTACCTGTAGAAAGAAAATATTTAATGTCTGGTTCATGGTTAAATTTCTTTCACATCAAAGAATAGTAACAATAACGATTCAGTTTGTTTACAATTCTGAAAACGTCATGTATGATAAAGTTTCTTCGAATTACAGTGTCATATCATGATAATGGAAATAACGAAGATAGTTACGGCTGAGGATTCAGCAAAGGTAAAATGTAAATATAATTAATCAACAAGCTGCCTCGCAGTACCTGAATAAGTTTAAACAATAAATACTGGAACCATTGCCGATATATTAATTGAGACTAGCGACCATTTCCCATTTAACAATACCCTGAGACCGAACTTAATTTATTTACTTGCGGTACATGAACGAGTAAAACACACGACTGAGCTTGAAAGACTGCCAATTATAACTACTGGTCGTGTTCGCCCCAGAACGTCTACCAATTTAAACAATAATTTATTTACTTGCGGTACATGAACGAGTAAGACACACGACTGAGCTTGAAAGACCGCTAATTATAACTACTGGTCGTGTTCGCCCCAGAACGTCTACCAATTTAAACAATGATTGGGTTTTCAAACGATACATCCTATGCGTCATCATAAAGTAGCTGCAAAAATACAG
This sequence comes from Dryococelus australis, assembly GCA_029891345.1. Lineage (NCBI taxonomy): Eukaryota > Metazoa > Arthropoda > Insecta > Phasmatodea > Phasmatidae > Dryococelus > Dryococelus australis. The sequence continues at coordinate 322,628,568 of CM056993.1, read as the reverse complement.
CAGCAGCTACGTACTTACTACGATACGTACAATTTTCCAAAAATGTTTATTTAGTGCCATATTTTTTATTCATGTTTATTAGTGATGGAATTTTTACCCACACACGAGGCTGCTATAACCTACTTCCGTATGAAACATAATTATGTAGTTTAATAATGAATTCCGCTTTAATTAGGTCTCAGGGTGCTGACAGCGCTCCACTGATTAAAAATATCTGGTTCACTCCGCTAAGACTCCCAGGAATTTCCGTCCACATTACGAAAGTCAGCCTGTCTTTTTTAATTATGTGAGAAACGTGGTTCACATACAGTTACGGACTGTTCGCGATAAACTGGGCAATTTTGAAAGCCCCGCTAAAGACATATTTGTATGCACGCTGTGTATTATTCCACCATATTTAAATTAACGGTGCCATTGTCCTGATCACTTTATTCATGCGTCGGTCGAGTGAAACTCTCTGATTATTTAAATAACAATTTTTTTTACAAATTTGCTAAATCTTTTATTTGAATGCATTCAAACACAAGTGTCTAAGGAAGCTATCTCAGTATTTACAAATGTTTACCAACACTTTTAAGGTGTCCGCCTGGGTAGGCCACTGAGCGGTGTGCAGAGATCAAGCAGAAAACGTTTTATTAAAAAACCGTTCAAACGTGTCTGAGTGAGGTCTGCTTACGAATAACATTTAAGAAACGTTACGCGCTTGTATACCTTTAACATTTTCTCCATTTCTCTCTAAAGTATGTTTTTGTGATAGTGAAAATGGATCAAACGGATGTTTTCACGGTCATTTTTAGTCATGAACATTCCGGTACAAAACATTAAAAAAACAAATAGGGGCGTGCAATAAACCTTTATTTTTATTATTACGTCATTGAATGGTAGGGTCTCCGCTGAAAGTCTCACAAAGACGCGTTATCGAAGGCAAGACTGCACGCCAGTTCAGTCATTTGCTCGTAGAGGCGATGAGAGTGTCTCGGTAGCCCCTAGCGCTCCCACGCATTTAGGCCCCAGACGTGCAAAATTCCTTCAAACAGGCGGCCACCTTAATTAATCTATTCGTCGTTACATACTTTACTGAGCGCATGACATTCACTGTGCCCGTTAAAATACTGTGCATGCATGTAGGAGCACAGACATTTTTCTAAAGTTGATTTTAAAAGTGCTCTACATTGTAAACATTTTCCTGATAAACTTCCTAAACATTAATGGAAGTTTTTAACCTATTCAGTGTATGGAAATGATACCATGTGTCTGTTTGAAAGTATGGGGATGTTTAGCATTGCTACTATACAATGTTCGGAACTTCTATGCATTTGACTCTTTTCTGAGCAACTGTAGGAACGTTACCATGAATGTATTGAAAAATATTTACCATACGTGCTTTTTCACTGTGTATATATATATATATATATATATATATATATATATATATATATATATATATTCCATTCCCGATTGGAAGCGACTTATGAAAATCAACCTTTGAAAAAAACACTCTAGGCAAAACATGTCAACCTGTTTTTTCAATAACCTGTATTCCACAAATATATAACACTATGGTTAACTTCAGGGTACTGTATAATTGAATAAATGGATCTTTACGTTAATATTTTCTATAACTGGTAATATTTATTAATTTTTAAATATGAATTAACAACAGCGAGAGCAGCGACGTGTTGGCAACGGCAGGTAAGAAATAGTTCACAGTTAGAATATTATTTTAACCTAGTTTTTTAGTATACTATTTGTAAATTAAACGGTGCCTATTTAAATATTTAGGTAGCCCCGATGGCAACATCTCATTTTTACAGTTTAAAATAATAGCGGAAAATATCGTGAGTAGGCCGTAATGGTACGGTGTTGTTTTATCGAGCGAGAGGAATTTTTGAAGCAACTGTGTGCTGAGCGAGCTTTGTCACACTCTCTCTGTCTTTGTCTGTTTCACACTCGAGAAGTTTCACTTCGCTAGTACGCCGACAAATTGTACATGTTTTCAATGTTAACATATTTCATACTTATTACAGCAAAATAATGATTTTTTAATGTTTAATTTACAACTGAAAAGAGATTTTAATGTTTGAATACTTATTCTAATATACTTAGATTTGATGGCGGGGCAGAAACAAAGTGAAGTTGGCAGACGTGGCGAGCCATGTCATGGCGTGTTGCTGTTTTACCAAACGAAACGTAAATTATACTTACTCCGAAAAAAACTTCAAATTACCACATCACGTTTGTAGACATGATTTTTAAACCTACCTAGGCAAGTTACGATGTTGTGATAAATCTGTGTTTCCGCGGCAGTAATAAATATACTGTGACGTGTGTTTCGTTAATCATTGCGCCTGTGAAATGGCGTGCGTTTGTGCATCGTGGTCGATTCGCTGGCCCTGTGTGTACGTGATTTCAAATATTTGATTAGCACTATTTATACGTTTTAAATGTGAACTGTTTTTATGACGAAGTTATTTATTTACATCCACGTATGTATATTTATCACAACACTGCACCTTTGCCCTGGGTGTTTGAAACACAGTCGTGTAATGTGATTTACCAACAATCCCAACAAAATAACCAACCCCAGCCTCAATAAATTTAAATAAACCTAATACACAGTAAGTAGCAATACATAAAAATATGAGTGGAATAAAAATTTCGATAGGTTTATTTGAGTGCATGTTCACCGTTATATTTTAAGTTTCTATAGCAAAAAACGAGCGACACGAGTTGCGTGCTTGATTTTAATGTCGCTTTTTTGTTGGACTGTATTCCTTGGTTATTCGAACTGAGGCCGTCCTTTTAAAGAAATAACCCAACACATATCAATAACAAAGTTAAATACTACAGTTCGTTACCCCGCCCCCAGTTGTAACAGTGTTAAACACAGTCGCGGCAAAATATTAACGTGCATTACGTGTAATGTGCTATGTCGTGGAAAACAAATATGTTAATGTAATGTAACCGTAAGAACTATCGTTAATTCAGGCATTTTCAAAACGTCTTAAAGCTGACCTAAATAATGTTATAGGCCTAAACTGTGAATATTCGTACGAAATTGTTTTTGAAATAGAGCTAAAACACAATTCTTTGAAAAGCTGTGAACAGTAAACAACACATTTGACAGGTATAAAAGTAGGTCACATTTCAATGTTTATTTTTAGGTGTAGCGAAAGTATACGAACACATGTACACACACAATAGCATGTAAACATTTATTTTGACAGATGCTACATGGTAGTCACATGGCAATGTTTGTTTACATTTGGCGGAAGGATACGAAGCGTGCCTGCAAGTAGATATTTAGCAGGGCTCCGAGAAAATTGCTTCCAATGGGGAATGGACTATGCACTGATATGGTAAGTTTACAAATAATTTATTAGAGTGTATTAACCGTGAACAGGCTTTATCCGAGTAGCCACCACATTCCAGTAAGCGCTTCTAAATCCTTCCTGGCTGTAATATTAAAATGTACTCTAACTGGCAGATTTATAACTCTCTAGGAAGCCATACATCACTTCCTTGATTACGGCTAAAAAGAATTAGCCAGTTCATTTTTAATGTTTTTTGCGAGTATTTGCCAACATTTTCATTTACGACATCCGCAAATTGTTAACCCAGTTTGAAACTGGGTCAGCATGAATCATTTATAGTAGTTGAATGGCAAACTGCCATGGCATAACAGGAGAGTGTGAAGAACAGATGTCGCGACGTGAGTGTGGATATGTGAAAGGAAAAAAGCTGTGAGGAAATTGTATTATAAGGTATCCTCTATGCCAGTGAAGTACTTATTTCTCTACACTCTCAAGAAATCTTACGTAAATTTACCACATCGTCGTATACGCATATTGAAAAGCAGGAATGGCAAAGTTTTTTTTTTCTCGTTCACTCATGAAATCTTTCCTAGGTAGAGGTATTGTTGGAAGTGTTTTATAATGGAAAAACCCTAAAATTTACTAGTTGTTTAATACTTTTGTATCTAATTTTCACTGCGTGTTATTTCCTGCATGCAAAAAGGTAGGAACTTATTAATAAAATATAAATATGTTCCTGCCATTTTACAGCAAGCAGGTAATACAAAAAATGAATCACAAAAATATTAAACAACTCATAAAATGTAAGTATTCTATAACAGTAAATGCCAGTAATTACTATGAATCTGAAATTATGCCGCGAAAATTATAATTTCTGCGGAAGGGGTGAAGCCGGACCCCAAGGAAAATTCCAATGCTCAGTGAATTCATAACCTAATTTTATACAGTGGCATTTGTATATTTGTAGCTGTACATGTGCTAAATTTTTCGAACTGCGTACAGATTAAAATCTTCCACAATATCTTAGGACGCTCATTGAAAAATTTTATTTGCAATGTACCCACGCACGGGTCATCTCCAGAATCGGGAAAGCTTGTAAATAAAGACTGCTGCAACCATTGGAATTTGTTATTTACTTTACATCGCTAATTAACAATGCTCCCTCAACTAAGAGACTAGTTTATCTGGAGCTGTTTTGGAAGATACACAAACAAGTTTGAGATAGAATGAAACTAGCATGTGTATCGACTGCCTTGCTGTAGCTATGCGCAACGACTTGAGCTTGCATGCGGCTCTTCAGTCGTAAAATCCACAGTATACCACATTAAAAAGTGATTTTGTTAATTTCATCTGATAAAAATTATGTCTTTTGCCATGCACGTTCTTGTGATAACGCCTCGGAATTTATGCGTCTATAGGCTGTTCACCGTCAAATGAGCACTTTTGAAAGCCCTGCTTAAGATGATCTTGCACGTGCATTGTGTGTTCTTCCACCATACATACATATAACGTTACCGTGGGCCTGATTACTTTATTCATGCGTCAATCAAGAGAAACTGTAATGTTTTTTTGAAAAGAAAATATTTTACAAATGTTTTTATTCTTATACTTATATGGATGGACAAAAAAAAACAAATAAAATATTTCTCGTATTCATAAATGTTTACTTAACACTTGTAATTAAACGTTAACACATGGAACTATTTTCTTTCCGTCGTTGCCAACTTCACTGGCGCGTGACCAGTTAATGTAAGCAAGTAGGGACAGTGATGATTTTCAACGGTTAGTTTCAAAAGTGCCCACTTTACCGTGAACATCCTTTAGACAAATACTGTTTAGCTATTTCCGAACAAAATTAACTTTACACTAGAGAGAAATGTATACATAGACGACCTGAAAAAAATGGCAAGTATTAATTTGTAAACATTTTAAGGTCGTCCTCGAATAAATATCTGTTTATCTATAAAGGCGTACTGTTTCACCAATTCTTCCAGAAAGACGTTTAACAATAAAAATTACAAACTTTCGATATCTGTATATCCATGACTTAACCGAATAGTGTTTGGAGCAAATTTGTTAGACTGGCAAAATGCAGCAGAAAATCAGTTGCAAATCTCGTCTGGAATCGCAGGGTAACGCGATGTGGAGCACCCTGTGGCTATACACTCACCCCGACTGTTTTGATAAGTGATTTATGTAAATATTAACCTGCGCTCTCTGGTAATTTACTCATCGGCATCCCATAACAAGTTCTCTCAGTACTAGCTCTTACTGCATTCACAGCTTGCACCGTTTACAAAATGTTTGCTTGGAGATTAATTTTACACTTCGCCACTGTTGTTATACAATTTTACACCAAAAAACATTTTCAGTGATGACATAAAAAATACATAATTGCACGGTCTTCGCGAAGTTAGAAATAAAACGATATGAAGTTAAAAAAAAAACTAAACGAAATGCACATGTGTTTTTACCTTTAATTTAAAAACCTACAGGTTAATAAATTATAAACATTTAGATATAATTCTAAGTCATTGTAAACATTTTTGTAATGTTATATTCTTATGTATTGTACATACAAATTTGTGCGCATGATGTTGTGTTAGTGCATATTAATTGACTTCTGTAAGAAGATAAATTGCTATAAAATAATTAATATATGAGGAGTGAAATATATTTTTTACATTCACTTACAAAAATAAGTCAAATACAACAAATTGCTATAAATCATGATAGACGCACTATCTACAAGTAAAAGTGTTATGCAAAATACAAAATTATTTCCTTCACACTGTACTTCAACAAGGCACGGGGCCGCGGAGGCTGAGTGGTTAGCCTGCTAGCCTCCCACCAAGGCCAACCGGGTTCAATCCCCGGCCGGGTCACCGGATTTTCGCAAAATGGGAATCGTGCTGAATGATGCCGTTGGTCGGCGGGTTTTCAAGGTAATCTCTAGTCTAGGTAATCTCCAGTCTAGGTAATCCCGGCACCGCTTCATACCTCAATCACCCTCATCAGCTCACAAGCCCTCGCTGTTAAGAGCCGCCCAAAATCAGCAAGGTACAGAGCCACCTTCGATGAATGACCCGAACCCACGACATCCCGCGAAGATGAGATCTGAGAGTCCTCTCCTTTCTTCCTGTCGCGCAAAAATTCGACGTATAGGGGTTTCTTATTGCCATTGGCGGATTTCTAGTCGTATTATCGTTGACGAGCGCCATTCGACAGTGCGTTGGCCGCGAGTTTATCGCAACTTTGAGCGGGTTGCCAAGGCGAGAGGGTTGATGGATGGTGAAGTGTGGAGGGGAGTGGAAGGCAATCTAATCTCGGCAGTCCGCGGTGCATGTTTTACGGCAACATTTACCGCGCCCCGAGGCATTCATAATTCACGTGGAGCTATGCAGCGAGGTTTGAAGTATCGCGAGCGGCACTGAACCGCTGTATCTCTCACTTGGCAGGCGATCAGGCACCGGCAAAGGTGGACTGCCCGCGCCAACACCCACATCGTTCTACTACGGGGACTCGTATGCCACCCCCCCCCCCTCCCTCAACATTTATTATAACTTCCTATCCTTGATATATGAATAAAACTTAAGAAGGCATTTAAACCACTACTACTAATATTATTCTACATAAATCTGGAGAGCAAGAAAATTAAGCTAGAAACTTAACTTTTGTCACATTATATACACACGTTTATATACACAAGGTGTTTTTTCAACTACATGTCGAAAATCTAACCACAACATATATGGGTCAAATCTGAAGTTGGACAAAACAGCGCCGGGAGTCCGCAACTTAAAATACCTGCGTACACAACAAGTTGCATGTAAAGAAGGCGAACGGAACGACACGCCATGCGGAAAGCGCTTGCACATATGTTGCCATAAGCGCAGAACCTACATCGCTAGTACTGCTTATCGCTGCTTACCATTTAACATTGGGAATACAATAGGTTTCAAAATATAACTATTAAGAGTTCAAATATTATTTTGCATGGCTGTAATTATTCCATGCTTTTATTACTATGATTCATAATAGCTGTGGTTGACGTAATTCTTTTTCCTCCCTGTAACGTGAAATAAAGCATACCGAGTTCAAGGAGACTTGCAGAATATACACATTACATCTGAGCTTTAGAAGATTGTAGAACCCTCGGTTTTGTTCAGCGACACTACTTATTTCTGCGATCTCCCTATAATGGTGGTCTCCGAACTACTCGATTTCCGTGTCGGCGCCCATAAGTAATGACGCTCGCCAGGATTTGAGCTGAAGCTTTCATTCATTCGGACTTCTCAGCAACACGAGCGTTACCCCTTGCGACCAACAGTGAACGCCTCAGTCGGTCGTAACAAGTTCACAACTTTACCTTTCTGTACATTTTTTATTGGTGTTTTAGTCTACACATCTGGATTTAGAGAAGGAAATGAAACTTTCTACTTTATTTTTTTGGACCATGGTAGAAGCATTAAATGCAAACGGCTTCGAATCTTTTATTAATGTAGTGTTTAAGGTATCTTATTTACTTCTATATTAATATTTATTTGATTAATCAGTGGAGAAATAAGTGTAACGAAAATTATTGTTATTGCAATCTGTATATAAAATTTGCGGATATAAAGCAAACTAGCTCTTTTATTCATCGCTTTCAATTATTATACTGGATTGCATTATTTATAACAGTGCTACAGTAACCTTTCAGTTTTGAGTGACACTGCTATCTTCATAAAACCGTCTACTATTGCTTTTTAAGGATCACCCCCTTGCAGACTTGCCGTTGAGTAAATATTTCTTCAATGTATATTTCGATAAAAATGATTTGGTTATAAATTAATTTAGGATGCTTAAATACGCATCTACACTGTGTTGTAAGCATTGTTCCGTACATAATTTCCATTAATATTTGCAATATTGTCTTTTACGTTTCTCTGTGTAAAAGTGCAAAAAAATTGCGCGGGAATGAAAGCTCACATAGAAGCCTTGAAAAATATTGTAATGAAAATATTGTTGCGTGAGACACCAGAGGGGCGTATCTTAGTTCGTGAGGGATGGATGACAATAACAATAAAAGAACTAAATTGTATTTCTAAATTATCCACACACCTATTATTTACAGCTCTAAATTGTTTTCAATTTTACTCTTTTTATTGAACAGTCAGTGCAATATTAAATTTGTGTTTCAATTAATTAACGTCGTTCTTAATTGTCTCCTGTTACAGTCAAATAACTCAATCATTAACGTGTTCTCTCTATATGTTGGTATCATTTGTAATGTCTTTCAGTCACGCATCTAGCCTAATAGTCCAGCCTACTAGCCGCACACGTCACTGCTTGATACTCGCAGTCTCAGACTTCCCTTCTGCTGGTCACTTCTCCCGCTGCTCGAATTCTATCGCCCGGAACTCAGTCACTCATTACTCATCAACTCCAAGTCAATTCGGAGGCCTGTCACGCTTATATAGCGCTCACCCTGGTCATCTGGAAGGTCCAACGCATCCTGAGTCACGCTGAGAGAACGAGGTCAGTAATCCAGAGCATTATTAAGATAAAAGCAGAAATCAATACAACCAGGGTCACCAGCGAACGCCGCAAAAAGAATTATCGTGTCAGCTCGCTTTCTATAACAGATACGCGGTCACCGGCATATCGCTTGCCTGTTCGTTCAAAAGAATCCTTTGCTTGCTGCTGCCGCCGCCGCCGCTATCAAATAACTGCTGTCCTTCACTTCCACTCGCTCGCGTGGGAGGCGAAGCAGCGAGCGCTTAACAATATTTATGAAAACTTTAGATAACAAACACACATTGGAGCAATGTACTAATTCATTTTATTAGGTATTTTGATAGCAGTTAACATGTCAAATATATATTTTGGTTATTATGTCTTCGGGTATTGATAATCCTGAAGTTGTGAAAAACGATAAAAAACAAAATTGATGTCAGTAGTCAAAATGTAATACTGTAAGCTTGACCAACCTCAAAGAAAAGCATATCCGTGCAAATGCTAGACCCTTGTTGTCCAAAGGTGTAGGCTGTTCACGGTACACTAACCGCTTTTGAAAGCCGTAATCAAAATCTATTTTCATGCACATTATGCCTTCTTCCACAATATGTTAAATTAACATATCATGGGCCTAAAAAATTCGTTCATCCATTGGTCCAGCGAAACTATGGAATTACTATAGTAAAAGAAACATTTTACAGTTTTATATGTTCTTACACTTATATACATTAAGGTTGAAGTAAAATAACTGCGTATGGAGCACTGCACCCGACTATACAACGTTTGGAACTCATAAAAAGTAGTACAGATACCATAAAAATTGTCAGAAAAGTGCGATTTATGCTGTATATGAAAGAATGTATATATTTTGCAACATTATGAAATATTTCCCTAAATTGTACCTTTTAAATGCAAAAAATTGATCTAAAATAGTACATATTTTTAACCAAATTTAAGCATATTTCCATTCTGAATGCTTCAGAAATCAGAATTTTCAAGAAAATCTTCGTCATGGAATATCGTCATAATGTTTACTATGATTGTGTGTAAAAAACTGTAATAATAATGTAGGAAATAATTTTTGTAGTTGATTTTATGTGCGTCCATTTCTCACAAACATTTACGGCTGAAACTGGCGTAGATAAAGTTTATTATAAAATTGATATGATACATTATTATTATTTTATTACACATTATCACAGTAAATATTATGACGATCTTTCTTGAAGAAGATTTTCTTTTAATTTCTGCTTTCCGAAGCATTCAAAACGGAAATGCGCTTAAATTTAGTTAAAAATACAGACTATTTTAATATCATTTTTAAATTTGAAAAGTATATATTAGTAAACTATTTTATAATGTTGCAAAATGGATACATTCTTCTTTCATATACAACATAAATCACACTTTTCTGCCATTTTTATGGTGTCTGTACTAATTTGTTTACTAGTTCTTCACACTGTACAGTCAGGTGCAGTGCTCAATAGGTAGTTGCTTTACTTCAAACTTACGTAAAACAAATAGCAAAATTAGTATTTCCAAAATCTACAAATGTTGAAATGAGACTTTTTAACGCAATATTTCACAAAGATCTTTCCCTCGGTCGCTAACAACTTTACTGAACACCTTATAGTCAACATTTTTGGTTGAATACATGAAGATATACGCCGTTCACGGTAAATTGGGTACTTTTGAGGTCTTAGTTACTTTTTCCTTTGTCATTTCTTATCCTTTAACCCCCTTTTCAAATAACTATTGCCATGTAAGTAATAAAAAAAATGGGTGTATTCCGCCACATTCGCAAGTTATCGTATTGGGTAAAATTAAACGTATTTATTCAATATTATTCCAAATGAGAGGATCACTTTACGGTGAATACCTATAAGACATCGGCAATAATTGTACAACTTCCTTGATTTGCGACAAGAATGTCATCAATTATTCACGCATAAAAACTTTACTTGCCGTACGTTGTGTATAATTCTACTCTGACTACTGATTGTCGTACCACAGATATGTGACTTGTACAAACTGCTGTTTTCGCACATAAATATCCTAACACGTGTTTGAAGAATCAAAACGTGCTACAAGATTTACCTGGCCGAACGTTTACTGTTTGTTTTGTCTGTGTAGCGGTCCTCAAAATACCTTACGTTCAGCCATTCTGCAGTTATATTTTTCTTGTTACATGCACCACTGCATCAATAAATCCGCATGTAGTGTAGTCGGGCCCACCGAAAGTTCAAACGAAACGGCATAAGTTTAGGGGGGGAGTAATGCAGGCATGTGAATTCTGCCCCTGCGGTGACGTCAGGAGAACAGCGGACGAGTTTCAGCTGTTTGAAGACGTCACCTTCCTCCTCCTCCTCTCGACGCCCCTACTGAGAGCTCGTAACAGTTGAAACCGTAACAGGTTGGGCCACGCCCCATGTTGCCAGTCACTCAGGGTCCAAACCTTATAGAGCTGTGCAGCGAACAGTCTCTGTGTTCCACCACTATACGGTTTTTTTTTTGCCAATGGCACAGTCGAAAACGTAAATATAGGATTTTAGGCTAGGACACTGCGTGTTTTGAGATGTTTACACGATGGTTTTAATGCATCTATAAGCCGTCCACGGTAAAATGAGCACTTTTGAAAGACCTGTTTAAGATCTACTTGTATGCACTTTGTGTATTTTTCCGCCTTATTTTAAATTAACATTGCCATGGGCCTCATCACTTTATGCATTGGTCAGGAGAAACTGTGAAACCATCGGAAAAGAAAAAAATTTACAAATCTGATAATTTTTACACTTCGATATATTTAAGAAAAACACAAAGCGGAATAAATAATATAAGTTATCACAAATGGTTACTTAATACATTTTATTCAACGGTAAGAAATTGAACTACTTCCCATCCATCACTGCCAATTTTACTGTGTCTATGTCACTCAGTGCACCCGTTAAAATATATGATGTTAGGAGCAGTGACTTTTTTCTAAAGTTGATTTCAAATGTGCCCACTTCATCGTGAACAGCCTTTACACGATATTAAAACAAGTGAAAGTATTTTATTCGCATAAAAGGGTAGATTTGTTTGAAAATTCGAACATAAGCATACGTGTTCATCAATGTAAACCATGTGACTTGGAAAGTTTTATTAGCGATGGATGAATAAATGTTGTAGACATGCGCATAGAGACGATAATCGGTCAATAATCGATTCACGGTTTCTTCACACTTTTTGAATCAAACCTTCGAAAAATAGCCCCATGAATGACGTGTTTAGTTATTTCGTAAGAAATTCCAGGTATAACAAGCATTTTATATCTCTGTTAACACAAAGTATCTATTTTTCCTTAAATCGAAGTTTTGCCTATATTTTATTTGTAAACTATAATATATAATGTATAATAAATATGGATACATTTATTGACAAAATGTGTGTTGGTAGCGCCTAGTAAGAAATAGTTCTCATGCGAAATATTATTACAATTGAGTGCGCACGAATTCGGTGAATTGTCCTTTGGTATAATTTTGTAGACTTAGTTAAGCTTCGTTTGCACGAGACGGAGGGATATTCTGAAAGTATAACTTAGGAAGGGCTTCAGAAAAGCGTGAAGTACCCGCGAATGGATTATACCTCATCTTTAGTCTATGGTCCCAGCAGTCCCAAGCAACACAACTGCCAAAGTCACGTGGTATACAATGATGAACGTGTTTGTTTATACCTTAACTTTCTAAAGACAAGCACTCGTATTAATAAAAGGTCTTTCAGCAATTTTAATCTACTCTACCTGCACTAGAAATTGGCCAAGGGAAGTATACAAACATCTCAAAGCACATTTTGGTGTCCTAATTTCAAAATTCTATCAATGTTGTTTATGGTAGTCGTGTCGGTAGTAAAGCAATTCAATGCTGGGACACTGAGTTCGGTTCTTCACAGCCAGCGAGATCGCTCTACATCAGGGGCATGTGCCCCCCCCCCCGACCATAGTTTGAGGTTACGCCTCCCCATCCCATAATATTATATTGGAAAAAAAAAGGACTGTCGTTTAAGTTTAAAAAAACTAACTTAAATGTGTTTTATAAGGTTTTATTAAAAATATTAGGATAAGCGAAAACATCTGTCTGCTACCCAAATCTAATAGTATTGCACAGAGATCTAGCGGTAGCAAAACGAACTATCCTGTCTCCTAGTTGTAACAAGGCTGTCAAGAGATCTGGCGGTAGCGAGACGAACTACCATGCATGTACTGTAGCGAAGTGTGGATGAAGACGTGTGTCATTTGTCCGTTATCTCAAACATCTATATGTTTACTAAGTTTATGTATGGTTCACTCATTAAACCTCATCTACAATTGCCGTACCGTACACACGTTAGCCACATAAGAAACTGAATACCTGAAGGTTACATAGCAACGTCCACAACTATGACTCGGCTTAACTTACATGGCGTGCATAACGTGAAAGATGGCCATCTCTGAGTATCTTGCGCCACTTTTTAACGCCGGCGAATCAGACTGCAGAACGTCATAATAAAAGTAGTAGTCAAACCACGTTTGCAAGAAACGAAAGTGGATTGTATTTGACTTCGGATTCCTGCAGTGCAGCAAAGTGTTATCTTTGATATTGTTTTGATTCTTCCCGTAGAGATACGTGCAAATACGTACGTAAACCCATTAATTCCATGTCATTCATAATAAAAACAAATAGCAAGGTATAGCTTTCCTTGGCGCCTATGTATACAATTCATAACCTGGATAACCAACGCATGAATGAAAACTATATCGTGACAATATAAAATATTTCCCGTTTACGTACTCCAACGTGATTGGTCACACAAAACTACTACAATTTACGTCAGGGCCAATTGTGGACAGTAGAGATTCAGTCTAAAGCCCTGTAAGTAATGCTATGTAATTTACGGCAATTGTAGATTAGGTTCAACACGCCACGCCTCCCCAGAGGGGCGCGCGCGCCGCCCAGTTTGAGAACCCATGCTCTACATCATATTCATCTGCGCACTATGTCCGCTGTCTGTTGGCTCCTCTGCTTCCATATCTCATTGGAGCTGACGAACGGCTGCACCAGTTTGCGGTAAACGCGTCGGTACGTCCTACACTGATCGTGGATGTGATGACAGCTTCAGTGGTTCTTCTGTTACCTCGGGAATTTTCGACAGACGCCGCTGGGCACGATAATGAATTACCTGTGGTCGGCCACTGCGCTGCAAACTACGGATCGTGAAGCTTTCCAAAAGGCATTCCCGATAGTCACGTAACACGCCGGATTGATGAATGCTGAATATTCGTACATCTTTGAATTCCGATCATTCACGTGGCGGTGGCATATGCACCCTGCAAGCTGTTCACCCTGCTCACGAAGTGTCAGATCACAGTTATTACAGGCCTGGCCATTTACAAAAACGTTAAATAATGTTATCCCGTTACTTTTTGGAACAACATGGTACACGCAGATGCATTACTTGAGTCTGGTTTCACTCCGAGTCAAAGTAAAAGTTTATGAACTCATTAATACGGCAATTGATGGAAATAATTTGTGTAATGTGTAGTTGCAGGTGCTGCGAGAGAGATTTTCACTGTATTATTCTCTTTTAAAAACTGTATTTGATTATGCCAAAAAAAAATTTGTACCACCTTTTTTAAATTAGTACTTCACATAACTGAAATTTTTTCAAAGAAATTTAAGATTAAAAAACCCTGTAGTTGCAACAAAACAATCCAAGCGCTTAGATCAACTTGATTTCAAGTCACAATTAATCGATTTGATTTGTTTTTTAATCGGAAGTTTATAAATAAATACAGCGCGAAAATTCCCCAATAATGTAAAAGAAACACTGCATTACTGCAGTCAATTTTTCAAAAGTAGTCATTAGAAAATAAAACAAGGGAAAACGCATTCAATTTCGTACATTTTGCGGGAGTTTAAATATAAGATTTTATTGTTACATGAACCAAAATATCTACAGTGTGACAACCCCTGAATAGTAACCATTGTAAGGTAATGTACGTTGGACCGAGGGTAAGCAGCATACAAGGCACCGAGTATAGAGTGCACGCAGTGGAGGAAGCGCTGCAACACGATGCGTCGTGTCAGTGTCTTCGCAGCGCAGCGGTGGGCACTCAGGTAGGCAGCACGCCGGCCATACTGGTTGTGTGTGATATGTCGGTGTCCGCCGCAGAGGCGTGAACAGTGGTTCTATACTGCGGTGATGCTCGGTGCCTAGTAACCTGCTGATATTGTAACATGTGTGTACGCGTAAATGGCAAAATATAACAGTAGGGGTGTTCAACCCGGACTGTACTCGTCTCTGTGCAAAGAACCCTTACAAGATTTTCTGGTGTCAGAAGTGGGATCCCGCCTAACTGTTTGCCGGTAATCATGGTACGTTATTCCCGTGTGTGCTTCGCGCCGCGATCTATCGCGACGGAATCTGCTGTCCGACGGCCGGCATTTCGCCGTAAACGTTGACGTGCTTTGCGCAGGATTACTGCGGCACGGGATTTGTATGAACTATGTGCATCGACGTGTCGGGACTGCCAAAGTTGCGAGTAGTACTCATGAACCTTTCGCGTGTCCGTGTTCGCGCTTCTGCACTTCTGCCCTGCCTCCGTGTGACTAGTATGCTTCAAGCATCCGTGCCGCGAGAAGAGCAGCTAATACCTCCGCGGAGCGCCGATAACGGAGTTATCGCGCGGACGCGCCACAGTAGTACGCCCGCTATCCTCATGTCCACCTGGAGTTGCTCTGCAGGCTGTTGCGCCACATCGCCTAAGTTAAGGTGAGATGTTCAACCGCATTTTAATTCTTTGTACAGCACTTGTCACGATGGCCTCTACAGTCACTGGAGAAGGTAAGGAGCTCGACCTGCAAGAAGTGTTAAACCACCTAGCATCTAGATAGGAAGATTTAGAGCGTGGAAATTCAGACCTCAAGAGACAAGTATCGAGTACACCAGTAAATTTAGATGCGGACAAGTAAGATTTCTCGGGTACTGCACCAATGCATGTTAGAAATTTCACATTGCTACCCACCACTCCAGTATTTAGTGGCAAGCTAGAAAACAATGTTAGTGTATTTTTTTTTATTACGATTGATCATGCTGCTAATGTTTGTAGCTGGTCGGAAAATGAGCAATTGGCATTTGAAAAGCTCAGACTCGCAGGTGAAGCATTAGATTTTGTTCTTGCTTACAGTGCTTTTCAAGAGGCCGAAAGTTATGAGGAGCTTAAAAAATATATGTTAGAATGTTTTGGTGGCAGGAAACACACCACTCGTTTTTATCGGGAGCAGCTGAGTCGCCTTGAAATTTTGGACAATGAGTCTATGGAGGAATTTGCGGACAGGGTACACAAAATTCATTCTAACACATAGGAATTAAGTTCCAACAATTAGCGAAATGCGATCAAGCATGAGGCTAACCAACAGGCTCTTGATGCTTTCTTGAATGGTTTGAAGGGTGAAGTAGGCAAGTTTACACGTATATTACGCCCACAAACTTTTAAGGAGGCCCAAGTATCTGTAATAAATGTGGTCGAAACAACCAAGCTGTCTTGCTCTTTACCAGGATGCTTGTCAAAGTTATTGTATTCAAGCTACAGAAATAAGAGTGGAGCCATCGAATGTAGGTATTGTATTTAAGCATCGAAGTGATGTTATTGTGTCCGACAGTGTAGCTGTAGTTAATTTTAATATTTCTGTTTTTTTTTCTGAAGAATGTCACTTGCTAGGAAATATGTTAGATTTAGTGTATAAGGCACATAAAAAATTAATCTTATCTTCGTGAAGATAATAGTACTTATGATAGTAATTTTAATCTTGCATTAGCACAATTGAGTAGTGCATACAATAACTTAAAAATTAAAGTAGGGAGCTTACGTACTTGTTTTCTGATCATGAAGTTACTGTTAGATGTAAACGAGTGCTATTTGATATAGATGGTAAAAGTCATTATAGCAGTGTTTGCTACTGCAACTTCTGGAGATTTAGAAGTCCTAAATCAGCATCTTGAAAATGAGGATTCAAAGTCAAAGAGTATTGCTTTATACGTAGCAAATAATGTAATCTTGCAGACAAAATTTAAGATAATACTAAGTTAGTTCGCAAAATTGCTACTGATTATGCTAGCCATTATGAAACATGATATAAAAATGCAAGTCAAAATTTAGACCAAATAATACATTTGTTTATAAGGAACTTACGGATAGATCTGCAAGGAATTTTGCTGCGACCTCGTGAAGATGTTTCAAATGCTCGTTTTGAATCTAGTAATCTCCATCAGGCAGTTGAAAGCAGTGTTAATCATAAGCTCAGTAGTGTGCTCATCACGCCCATTATGTTTTTAAATATTTTGAAAACGATAAGCGACAGTTTCGGTTTACCAACTCACAGGATAGTTACAAGTTGAAGCTGAAAATCAGAATGTGTATTATGGTTTGCCAACAGCTCAAGCAGTAGTTAATAATAATTTATTAATGTTTGTAATTAAGGTACAACTTAGAAATGAAATTACTCATTTTGAATTGTATGAGTTACACACGTACCCAGTATTTGTTCCAAATTTTATGCAACATAGAGAATTTATAACATATGACTTTTTGCTGTTAAGTTCTAACAGAAGTTATTACAGTTTGCTAAAGAGTAATTACTTGGAAAACAGCAAATCACATGGTGTAACAGTATGCAAAACAGACGTTATGTTGTATGATAGGAGTGAACCGTCATGTGAAACCTCACTGTTTCTTGGAAAAAATGTGAGCAATTTGTGTTCCTCAAATAATGTCAAACTGACAAAGCTATTTTTTAAGAGAGCTCACCCTACCTGTTTGTTTTCTGTAAAGAATCCCATGGATGTTACTTTTGTGCGTCGCAGTACAAAACGTACCTTGCCTCCTGTAACTAAAACAATATCTGGTAATGGAATGATTGAAAATGCTTCTCATTGTGATCTGATTTCGAATCGTTTTAAAGTTCTTGCCACAGTAACCGATGTAATATATCTGAATTAAGTTATCCTGTTTTGCACATTCCTGAATTTCAATTTAATTTCAATCCTGAGCAAATATATGGTTGGTTGCCGACTAATATAACTTTAGATGAACCCATGTTGTCAGAAATTGACGTGTACCTACAAAACCATGAGTACAGTGAACCATAAAATCAAATCATGCCCTTGGATAAGCCAGAAATTAGTTAAATTCCTGTTATTAGCATTGTTAACTCTTGTGTATTGTGTATTTGTATTAGTGTGGTACTTGCGGTTACGAAGTGCTACCTTGCCAAACCCATGAAAAACAGTACACCATACTACGAGTGTACTAGCCTCTGATGTTAGGCTCGTATGGGCTGGTACAAGCGAGCCAAGCTCATCTGAGTAGTAATGGGTCTGTATCTGTTCTGTTTCACTTGCATTTTTTCTTATATCCATCTTAAGTTTCATGTGTTTGTGAGTGTCGCTGCGGTGCTCCACTCTTCAAAGAGGAGGGTGATTGTAAGGTAATGTACGTTGGATCGAGGGTACGCAGCATACGAGGCACCGAGTATAGAGTGCACGCAGTGGAGGAAGCGCTGCAACACGATGCGTCGTGTCAGTGTCTTCGCAGCGCAGCGGTGGTCACGCGGGCAGGCGGCTCGCCGGCCAGGCTGATCGTGTGTGATATGTAGGTGCCCGCCGCTGACGCGTGAATAGTGGTTCACTACTGCGGTGATGCTCGGTGCCTAGTAACATGCTGATATTGTAACATGTGTGTAAACGTAATGGACAAAATATAACAGTAGGGGTGTTCAACCCGGACTGTACTTGTCTCTGTGAAAACAACCCTTACACCATCAATAAATCGCTCGCAGTGTTGCTATTGCATCAACTGAATATTGCGCCGCGCGCTCTCAGTTCCTGTTACTACTACTGCAAAATAAGCGTGTCACTAAGAACATTCTGTTAGTGTAAACTGCAGTTCACTTTCCGCTATGTTGTCGGCTATAACTGCTAGCACTTCGGATCCGCGTGTTGGACGGACTACTGCACATGAAACCTTAAATATTTTATGTAAAGGCTGTTCACGATACAGTGAGCACATTTGAAATAACCTTAGAAAAAAGTCACTGTCCATGCCTGTTTATACTTCAACGGGCGCACTGAGTGACGTGCGCCTGGTGAAGTTGGAACGATAGATCTTAACGTCGAATAAAAAGTGTTAGGTAAAAGTTTGTGATAATTTAAATTATTTATGTCGCTTTCTGTTTTTTTTTAATGCATCAGTGTGTGAAAATTAGCAGATTTATAAAATGTTTAGTTTTCTAATTATTTCAGAGTTTCACTTACCGACGTATAAATAAAGTGATGAGACTCATGAGAATGTTAATTTTACATAAGGCGGGAGAATACACAACGTGCATGCAAGTAGGTCTTAAGCAGAGCTATCAAAAGTGCTCATTTTACCGTGAACAGCCTATAAATATTTTTAATGTATTTTCCATGTTCCATTTAAACACATCTTTTGTACATTGTTTCACAACACAGCCAGCAATCTCCCGCATTACTAATCATCATTCACATCACCATCTTTGTCAAAGTACTTAGTCTGCTCAGCAAGGGGGCCTGGAAAGCAGGAATTTACTGATACAAACAATTACATTCTCAAAAGTTGAGAATTTCTGTCTTAAAAATCTATCGAGTAGAAGAAATTTTTCATCTATATGTCCATAATGTGTAGACTGGTACCCGAGATATGGCGTAGAATATTTTTTTGGAGGCGCTGCATTAAAAAATGCAAGTGTGCAATGTTAGTGTTAACATACTCTACGTTTCTAGAACTATGGTATATAAATCTAAAACAATAAGACAACCATTTTGAAAATAATTAATTGGTGTATAAAATATTTAGGTGGTCTTTCATATTACTTTTTGCATGCCAAAAGTTGTGGGTCTGGGTTTAAAATTTATCGAGGTATGATATTTAAAACATAAGTTTCTGATATCGCTATCTTACAACATGACAAACTAAATAGATTATCATTAGTCGGCACACAAGTAATGCCAGCATACTAAATTATTTTTCAATCGATTTAATGATTTCAAACATACAGCTTGTAACAAAAAAAACACCACTTCCATTTGTTTAAAATTCTTCAATTCAGCTGGGGTAACATCATACTATTCGTAATTATGTCAAATTTGGTGGTGTTCGTTTCGGCATTTCTCGATGTATAATATAAAAATTTAATTTTTCAGCAGCTAAAGAATCTGAGAATAGAGAATTTCGCAGTAAGTACTACGCCTTGTTAGTCTAATGGTTAGCTCTATATGGAATAACAGCCTGAAAAAGGTATAGTTCTGTCTTACTGAAAATAATTCCATAAACATACAAAAATAAGTACGTGGCCTACCATAGCACTACTAGTACGTCAAATTTGGCGGTAAACTTTCACGTAAAAGCTTAACTCATTCCAGTAGTGTTGTCTTTCAAAATAACGCGACTGCTGAGAACATAAGTTTCTGGATTCAATACTGACCGCACACCAATTTTGGTTCCAGTTGGGTGAATAGCTACTTAAATGTTAAAGAACGCAAAAATTGAATGGCAACTGTTTTGAAAACAGTTGTTTACTATAAGTGAATCAAGTTTTCTGAAATTCGGTGGATGGGTTCTAAAAAATTTAGAGTGGAAAGCCACACGGAAACACAGGAAGAAAAATAATTTTGTAAATTTACATTTCGTTCTGAAAAGAGGGATTAAGCCCCAATTAAAAAGCGCTTTCAATAAGTCAAAGGGTAATATGAAAGAATATGTGATTTAAACGTACATAGCTTAATAAAACAACATTTTTGATATTCATAAAAAAATGGTGGTACTTCATATGCTCTTAATTTAACAGTTGGTTTACTACCAACATTATAAAAAATAATTACCATTAGTAACAAATAATTACCATTAGTAATTTTGATATGCATCGTTACCACCATATTATTTTTGGATTAAGATAACACACCAAGAAAATACTGCTAACATATGAGCAAGTGTCCTTGTACCAAGTCGTAGCATTGTGGCTGTGTGTGTACGTGCATGCATGCATGCATTATTGAAGACATTACCCATGAATGAGATCGTAGCCGAGCGCGGTCGGTCCTAACGAGCCGAGGCGTATCTCGGTCCCATTAGACTTCGACCTCCCTTGCCATTGCAGCCGCTACGCAGAGCAGCCATGTCGAGGTTTCGCCACCTCCCCCCCCCCCCAAACCACCCGACATTGTGCAAGCAAGAGTTCCGCCCTGCTATTGACATTTGCCACCCGAATTTTCAACCCTCGCACGGAGTATACGATAGCCTTGAAGCCTGGGGACCTTTGCTTCAAATTACAACTCGACTGTCAGCTGTCGTGTAGCACCGTCGAATATGTACTCTGCCATTCGCACACAAGCAGACGAATAAATGAAATGAGAAACCACTGCTCTGTGACTGGTAAATAATTAATTGTTCGATCACCTCGACATCAAAACGTTCATTTCATTTCAGCGGCATCAGTACAACTTATTTGTTTGTGAAATAAAACTGTATGTCAGTATAGATTATTTAAATGCAGACGAATGGAAAAAAGTAGTGCATATTAGCCGACTTTGGGACAGGCATCTGGCATGAGTAGGTAGGAGTTTTCCGCCATCTTGGTAAGCGCGACCGGTAGCCATATTGGTCGGAGCCATCCGCCATATTTGTAGGCGTCACAGCCAGGGCGCGATACCATGTTGGATGTTCTTCTCCCCTTCCTTCCTAGAAATTAATTTTAAAACAATTATTTAACTAAAATATTTTAATAAAAATAATAAAATATTAAAAAGTATCGGCCTGCGACCCTGGATTGTTAGCTAATAATCATATCGCTTTAGTGTCGTTGCAGATCATAATTCCATTTTTCAACGAAAATTTAAAAATGCAATAAGTTAAGTTGCCTGGAAATTATTTAAATGAAAATTAAATAATTTCGACCTTCCACGTCGGTACCCAGTGCATCGGGCGATAAAAACCCATAACCAAAAATTAATTTTAAAAAATTGTAAAAATTAAATCCTTTCGGCCCTCCACTTTGGATTTTTATTGCATTTCCTAAAAAATAAACACCAGTTCGCATAGAAACATTCATTCGCTCGACTACCAGGACCCCTACTAGAGTGCCGATCGCAAGTTTGTATATTTATTTACGAATTCAAAGATGTAATATTACATACACGAGAAGGTATGTATAGAGAACTTCAAATTCTTTTGATCTGAATAATTTTTCACGATATCAAACTTACAGCAGGCCAGACGACCCTGCAATCACACTTTTAACTGTTAATAGTTCTTTATTATAATGCGACAGTACATTCCAGGTAGGACCTTGTAAAAAAAATTCGAATATTAATACTTTTTCGTTAAAAAACGAAGTTTCATGAAAAAAAAGGCTGTATTCAGCTTTGTGTTTTATGAAAATTAAACCACCTGGAAGGCTCGCAAGGTGCTTGTCACAACAGGAATTACTTCTAGATGCTACTGCGGGGAAAGGAAGGGGTGGAATGTTGTTGAGCCCGAACCAAGTGCCCACGAATTGACCTTGACCTCTGCATCCCGTGCGAACAAACCTGGCATAATCCAGTTTTAACCGACCGTATTCAAGGCCAGGGTCACAGGTGTTCGTCTAAGCTTTTATGACGGAGGGGGAGGAGGGTAGATGGGAATGAGTGGGGGGGAGAGGGCAGTGAGTGTAATGTTAGCATTTTCACAGGTTTGCACCTGCGTGACATCAGGTAACTGCACACATGCAAGTGTACATGCTTCAACGTCGTTATGGCACCCGCGCAGTGTTAGGTAACTGCAATAGTGGACGCGTACATACTCTCAAGTCGTTTTCGCACCTGCGCGGTGTCGGATGACCACGAGGTCTGCATTTGCACAGCATCATGTAACTACACACGTGCTTTCAAGTCGTTTTCACACATGCTCGGTGTCAGATAAACTAAGTCAACATGCATGGGAAGAGTTTACACAGAGCTTCCCGTAATACCGCATATATTGACAGGCAGGAATAGAAAAAATGTTAATTAAGGTAAAATATGGTTTTATTTTAAAAAAATACACGTACATAACATTACTTAAAAATATTCGTAGTTCCTATTTCAGAATGTCTCTTTCTCGTCGACCCAGGAATCTTCACACTTCGAGTGTCGAGCCACCTCATGTACACACGTCTATTACATCGTTTCAGCATCTTTCCCACCAAATAAACATAGGTCAACTCTGTATGCTGTATCTCCTCTGTATAAAAGCCCCCAAGGTTCATAGGTTATCGAGATAATACATGCGCGGGTACGTATGTCGTATGCGAACCACCTTGTACAATTCTGCAGACCAGTTGTGACGATAGGCGTTGCGGAAAATGCCACGTTGTTTAGGAGATACGCACCAGTTCACCAATCTTGGTCTTGGGCTTGCACAGGCCCCTCTTCTTGTGGTTGGAGTACACGTTACGAAGCAGGGAGTCGTCCTTCAGGCTTCATGCGAGTGGTAGAATAAACGGTAGAATTATACTCACGGACGAACTTCGGCAGTATCTCAAACCACTCGCAGCTTCCATTCACCATGAAATTTCTCAACAGTTTAGCTTTCAGTATCCAGTGAAAACACTCGACAATGCTAGCCTTGAACCCAGAGTGCGCGGAATAGAGATTTATGCCGTACATTTTCACTAGTGCACAGAAAACAGCACTAAAATATTCTTTACCATTGTCGATGTGGAGATATTTGTACACATCCTCCGAGCAACACATCCACCATGGCCTCGGTGATATCACAAGCATTCTTCGACTTGAGTGGTCTGGTCCATGCATATTTGGAAGCGTGTCTATTAAGGTCAAAATATAGTGGTGGCGTTTATTCGCACAGTCAAAGTCTTGCATTTTTATCAGATCAGATTGTAAAGTATCGTCCAGCCCTTTCATGATATACTGCCTCCGAGGATAATTTCTTCTGGCCGACCTGTGCAATTCCCCACAAACAATATATTTCATCATCTCACGACGTAGTCAGCTTCGGCGAGTTCTTAGATTATGGATATAATCCTGTTGGTGTGCGACCAGTTGTCTGTAGACTGCGAAGGAACGAGTAGCCGTAGTATATCGACAAGGTCGTTCGGATTGTCCAAAAACACGTAATCTATCCTGCGTTTGGCATCGACCTTCTGCAGCAGAAAACCCGATCCAATAGCTTCGACCAATCGTGGAAACAGTCCCGCGACAATGCCGAAATTTGCATGGGTCGTAACTTTTAATCGATGTGTTGAGGGGTTATCATTGACGTAATGAGCACGACTGGACTGTAGCAGGCGACTGTACTTACACAACTCCGATCGGGTGTAGTGTCCAGGATGCCTACGAAACGAAAGTTCGCACAGGCCATGAGTCATTTTCCGCTTGTGCTTACCAATCTACATCACATCCTTGTTTTAAAGAAACCATTCTTCATCATCGTGTCGCAAGCCGTATGTCTTGTCGCTATTCCTATCGAACTAGTAAGCAATGGAGTGTCTAACCGGGGTGCCCACCTCTGGTTCACGCTCTCGTGTTCATTTCTGTTCTCGCGCATGCAGCAAATCTATCAGGAGCAAACCGTCGTCGTCGCTAGTGATGCCCCCTTCCTATTTGGGCAGTTCCGGACTTATTTTACGTTTATACCTCGGACTCGGTCCTTCCACCTTGATTTAGTCTTTGATATCTGGCCTAGGCAAAGTTTCCTCTTCGCATTGTCGACCGTGTTCGTCGAGAGAGCTTGTTATGAGGCAGCTTGTTATCGGCCTGTAAGCATCTTCCCTTCGATTCTCGAGAGCCAGTTTGTAACTATTCGCCAGTAGATAGTTCCCGCGAACAAATTCGATGACCCTTTGCAGCTCAGTAGACAGTTCGTATTCGGTTGCCATCATTTATATAATGGAATCAATACACAATCCTTTCCAGTCGGTCGATGCATGCATCCAACACCTTCTTGCTGTGCATTGTAACATCAGTTTTGGCAGCCAGTTTGGATGTTAACATTTTTGAAGATCCTTGAATGCTTACCATCTCTGCGCACTCGACACAATCAGGTCTATTAGCCATGCCTCCGCGTCCACTATGTGCCGGTTGACGACCACCAAATATTCCACCATTTCCTTTTTCACGCTCTCGATCATTTTCATAAGACGCGACAGGCCCCTGTGAACAGCAGCGAGGCAAGTTTATGTGAACCCATTCACATCATGATGATGATCGGAGCATGGACCATGTCCGAACTTGGAAATTGGTATCGTGACTCATGGTCAGCGTCATACTATACACTGATCGAAACCACTCCTGTGCCCCCTTATGTACCGGCGAATCCTTATCGTTCACCAGTAGGCCATACTCCTCATTCCACCACAAAGAACACATCCATATAATCCACGAATGTCATGTCCATATTGACAGGGTTATCATATGCATGCTGCAAGTTCGTATCGTCCATGCGAAACAACACCAGGAAGTTAACGCTGTCGCGTAATAACTGTTTCGGTATGCAGGAATAAGTTTGACTCAAGTACACACAGTCCACTTTTGCATGCTGTCCCATGCTAAGTACTGGATGCAAGTTTCTTTTTCACATGCCTCATCGTGGAAAATAAATATGGAGTTTGGCGATGCTTTCTCAGTGGTACGATGGCCTCGTTATCACTGCAAGGGAAATAGTGTAGGTGATCCACAGCCAGCAGTACTCATGTTAGACGCTGATAATTTGGTCGCTGGAGTGATTTGGATTACAGGTATACTTTCTCGAACCTAAGACCATTCGGTTCTTCCAGCAAACTCAACAGCACATGCATCTTGCTGCCACCCGACAATATGCAAATCAATCTCCTCGCAGTATTGGGCAACAGTGTGCAGTGGTGTGTATTGTGTGAGGTTTCAATATCTTCCTCTGCAATGCGGATGGGAAAACCGACATCTTGCTTGATTATCTACATGATACTGAAACAAAAACGTATAAAAGTTGGGTACAAATCAGTTAGTAGTGCAGTAGTATGTGATGACTCGTAGAAGAAACGTCAAATCTGAAAGAGGGATCATCGATATGCTGATCAACAATCTACCTTTCGAGCTGCACATTTCCAGATACAGGTTCTGTGGGCCAGGAAGCAAGTTAGCTAAGAAGCTGCCACACTGCGGTATGGGCATCAGTGTGCTGGACGAAGCGTGCAAGTAGCACGATATCGCCTATTTCCAGCACAAGGATCTGAAAGCCAGGCATCAGGCAGAAAAGATACTCGCGCATAGGGTGGACGAAAAACGTCGTGCACCACACACCAGACTCTGTGAAAAATATAGCCACGTGGGGTGTTTCCAACATTACGAAATCCAAGGTGAAGCTAGACATGGGGGTGAAGATAGCGAGACGAAGTTCCAAGAGGAGAGGGAAGAAAGGGAGGATTCCTTTCCACCTTGATACTTGCAATCGGTGCTCTGGGTATCGCCGGGCCATAACGAATATTGTTAGCGCGTTGAAACAAGCCTCGAACGAAAGTAAGCATTGGAGGAAAACCGCCGCCACAACCACAAACTTGAAGCTATCGCTATGGGTAAAAAAATGACGAAAGACTTTACATACGATGGCCCTACTGAGGAGGAGGCGCGAGAAAAAAAAGCATCACGGCAGGAAGAGGTGTTAATGAAATATCTACATTAATAGCCGCTCAATTTGCACACAAATTGAAGATACCTCATTTTCATGTTGTGTTAATGTGAGAAGCTTTGCCCCCTAAACCTAAACATGATGAATGTGGCATAATCAAACTGGACATGACAGCCGGGCCCGGTACACACTTGGTAACTTCTGTAAAACATGGCAAACGTGCAGTATACGACGACAGTTTCTGTAATTTGTGTCCACCATCCGAACTGCGGTAGTACCTGAAAAATTTCAATCTGACTTACAACTACGAGATAGAGCAGATTCCGAATACCTGCGAGCATTTGTGTCTTCACTGTTCACTAGGTTTATTTCACTATTTATTTTAATTTATCTGGCTGGGCTTAGTATTTTATTGGGATTGTGGCAAACATTCAAACCAGAGAAACGAAAGAACGTTACACAATTGTATTACAAACACCTCGGGAAAAGTTTCGTTGTGATAATCAGACACGACTTTCAAAAAATTAATTCCGTCATAAAAAAAGTTTATTGTTAAGACGTATAAATTTCGCACATCTAATATTTGCAATGACATATGCACTGGTTCAATGTAAAGTAAAGACAACAATACTTTTCCACACACAACGGTCACGACGCACGTTACAGTATATTTATTAATGGAGTAGAAAAACAGATACATCGTAACTTGATATGGTACATTCCAGTATTTTTCACAAGAAGGCAAATTAATGCTTCGTTCAGTCTCTCTTTTGTAAGAGCAACATACCATCGCCATGTCATGTCGCCAGTCGCCACTTCTGCCAACTTCAGATTTGTAAACGTCCCGTCATCATCACATATAAATATATTATAAGAATTTTAACAATAATATCTCGTTTCATCTGTAAATTGCAAATTCAAAAATAATTATTTTTGCTGTAATAATTATTAGATATTTAAAAATTGAAAACGTGTATAATTTTCTTGCTGCTACTAGCGGTGCGAAAATTCCTGAGAGAGAGAGAGAGAGAGAGAGAGAGAGAGAGAGAGAGAGAGAGAGAGAGAGAGAGAGAGAGAGAGAGAGAGAGAGAGAGAGAGAGAGAGAGAGAGAGAGAGAGAGAGAGAGAGAGAGAAGAGAGAAAAAAGGGGGGGGGCTCCGCTCCGTTTATTCGTTTCTTCCTCGGACGGAAAAAAAATTTCATTAGGGCCTACGCACCCTAATTTGTGCCGATATATTTAACTGTAACAACGAAATGTGTTTCCTTCAGT
Organism: Dryococelus australis; assembly: GCA_029891345.1. NCBI lineage: Eukaryota > Metazoa > Arthropoda > Insecta > Phasmatodea > Phasmatidae > Dryococelus > Dryococelus australis. Next base: position 322,600,815 of record CM056993.1, on the reverse strand, counting down.
GCTACCTAAAAATATACAAATATCAATAGGCAATATTTCATTTACAAGTAACATAGCAAAAGACTAGGTTAAAACAATATTTTATCTGCTAACTATTTCTTACTAGCCATTGCCAACACATCGCTGCTCTCGCCGTTTTTAATTCGTATTTAATACGAAATAAATATTTAAAGTTATAGAAGATATTAAGTTCAAGTTTCATTTATTCAAGAATACAATACTTAAATCACAGTGTTATTATGTTTGTGTTATACAAGTTATTTAAAATACAGGTTTACATGTTACTTTTGGGGTGATTTTTCAAAGGTTACTTTCAAAACATTCGAAGAAATCCTGAACGGACTATAGGTTCCTGTATCGTCATCTTTAATCCGTGGGAGCCAAACAAGACACGGACCAATTAAATACTCCAAACATTACAGCAACGGTAACGATTTAGGGATCGAGAAATGTGCCTTCTGACCTCGGCTGAAGGGGAAATGCTAGGGCATATAGGTGCTCTTGCCGTAAACTCGACAAACTGCACATGACTCAAGAGCATGAAACACTTAACAGAGCGCAAAGCAAGACTGCCAAATCGAACACATCATATGTCATGTGCCCAACTTCCTCGGCCCTGGGATTTTCCAGGTCTCTCTGCTGCTCTGGTTAGTCGCCCAGGGCATTTGACCTGTAGTACCGGGACTGTTGAAGGTTTTCTCGCCTGCGAGCATGTCGATTTGTTAATGGCAGAAACTGCGGTCTCGGACGATATTGCGAGAGAGACAACATGGCGAGTAGTTTAAAAGCGGTTGGTGAAAGCGGGGAGAAGAAGTGGGTGAGCATACGTGGGCCGCGTTACACTTGGTACTAACAGCGCTGACCAGTAGCATACCAAAAGGAATGTCGTCAATAAAAATCCGCACTCAGTGGCGCTCAATAGGGTAACCAGGTGGAACAATCGTCAGCAGATTTTTCTGCAGTAACAGTGGCGTCTGCTATGCATGTTGGAGCAATGGTAGGCCTAAACATGTTGTCAATATGGATGGATATTTGTTTATTTTCATTTTCGTCTGATTCAATGAGTCAATCAGTCAATTGATAAGATCGAAGAATGTGAAATTTTAATTCTCACCTGCATCTTCTACATATATAACAACAAAGTAACTGCCTCAATACCCATCGCCACCATTTACTAAGATTGCCTGACCTGCCCGTCAGTAGCTTCAGCCGGAAGTATAGTAGCTTCAGCCGGAAGTATAGCCTCCAAACCAGACGCTACAACACCATTCCTCAGTTACTGATCAGCAGAGTTTGTATGTAAAGGAACGCTCGTCAGTAATTTCAGCTGCTGTCAGTACCAAGTGGAACGCGGCCATGGTAGGTAGGGATTAACGTCTCGTCGACAGCGAGGTGATTAAGAGATGAAGCAAGTTTCTCAGAGAAGAGGGAACGGGTAGGGAATCAGCAATGGCCTGTAGTAACAAACCATCCCAGATTCCGGTTGAAATGATTTCGCAACACCACAGACGCTCAGATATTCCTACTGCGCCACCTCGCTCGGTGGCGAGCATACACGCCTCGTTAACCAATCTGGAAGCTCACCGCAAAGCACATAAAGGATAAATACGAAATCTCCGTAACTATAAAGGGATTTGAACCACTGAATTACCGACCCACTGCGCATAATCTCAAGTCACGACAAAGGATAAACACAAAGTATCCGACCTCCCAGTGGCGCCTAAAGAGTTGGGTGGACACCCGCGTTGTTGGTGAAATAGTTTTTTTGTGCGAAAACGCGTATCTCGGTGAATAGATGTTCTGCAAATATGACTTTTTGTCAGAAAAGATAAAAAAAATAATTATTATATATGGCCCTGCTTTTTACTTTTGTCATGGTAAGTGTATTCTTGGAGAGAAAAAAAATCGTAAAATGGTCAAATATAACATATTTAAAGCTTGCCTATACAATTTCCTTAAGCGACAAGAGAGCAGTACGAAGATACTGGCGTAGTTTAATCTGTGGGCTTTCAACGCGTGTAATAAAACCCCACTGTTAAAAATTGAATTTACACGATATAGCGTACCGACGGAAACACTGCACGCTTTGCGCGTAGACGCGGTGAGGCGCTAGAAGTGCGTGTTAGTGTCGCCCGTATCGCTCCCTCGTTTCTTGACCTTGGTCAGTGTTTATGAAGAAGGTGGCAAGGGGAAGGGGGTTGTCCATCCCACTCTTAGCTGCCATTTCAACATGGGTGCGGAGTACTCGCCTATAAGACAGTAGGCTCGCTCGTCATCACAATGTAAAGTTTAGCAAATATTACATGGGCGCAAAACGCATCTATTCATTTTCAGCATGTTATTATCCTTTGAATACCAACGCCTTTTTAAATACAAATTGACCATTATTTTCACTCAAAACAAAACGATATGAGAAAGCATGCAGATCTGATTATACTCACAGAAACGTTTCGTAATCGTTTCACAGCATTATTATCAGTACAGTTGGTAACGATTTCTCCTTGTAGTGACTTTCAGTTTTCACAAGTCGCAGCATAGCCTTTTTAAAACAAATTTCCCCCCTGCCCTGTTCGATCTTGTAATAGGGTTAGCATATTAATGTTTGTCGTTTCTTGTCATGTCAATTCCAAAATACAGCTAAACCACTCTAGTTATTTTTTTCGAATTAAAAACACATAATACAATACAGTGAGTTAAATTTATACTTAAGAAAAATCGATCCTCTATCCATGCAAAGCGCCAAGTAACTATTTCCACAAAAATCTGGCCTGAGCGAGCAGGACATATTATTTAAGACGGCACATGCGTCCTGGGACGAATTCATAAGCAGAGGTCTACATAACTAACATCAGGTTTTTTCTGAACTCCAGGAACCTTGCGAGACGATTCTTAATGCAAAATAAAAAATAAACGTTATGCGACTTATGACTTACAATTATTCTAAGCCAGGTATACGTCCTTGAAATTAGAGGTTTTTTTTTTTTTTTTTTTTTTTCATAGTACGGTGGATGGTGGTAGCTGTACAATTAACGGCACTGCGTAACTCTCAGGAAAATGGTATCGCGTGCGGTACCGGGGGCCGCAGTGACTGAGTGGTTAGCCTGCTTGCCTCCCACCAAGGCGAACCGGGTTCAATCCCCGGGCAGGTCACTGCTGGATTTTCGCCTGTGGGAATCGTGCCGGACGATGCCGCTGGTCGGCGGGTTTTTTCGGGGACCTCCTGTTTCCCCCCCACCGTTTTCATTCCGGCGCTGCTCTAAACTCACCTCATTCACCCTCATCGGCTCTCAAGACCTCGATGTTGAGAGCAGTCCTAATCTCTTCACTTTACTTTTTGCATGCCAGTTAGTGTGGCCATAAAAATTTGTGCACATAGGGGCAGTGACTTTTTTCATTGGCCGAGTTCAAAAGTGTTTATTTAACCGTGGACATCCTGTACTTGTGCAGCAGATGTGTGCAGTGCATGCGGCACACATTCGTGCTGCATACAGCACTTTGCCACATATGTAAAGGCTTTTCACGATAAAGTGAGCACTTTTGAAATCAACCTTAAAATAAATCAACTTCTCCTGCCTGCATACATTTTAAAGGGCGCACTGAGTGGCATGTGCCCAGTAATAGTTGGTAACGATGGATGGGAAGTCGTTCCATATCTTAACGTCAAATGAAAAGTGGTTCGTAATCATTTGTGATAACTTATTATATTCCTTTCGCATTATGTTTCGTTAATGCGTTGGAGTGTAAAAATGAGCAAATTTGAAAAATATTTGCCTTTCTAATAATTTCACAGTTTCTCTTGACCGACGCATTAATAACGTGATGAGGCCCGTGTCAATGTTAATATTACATAAGGCGAAAGAATACACAACGTGCATACAAGTAGATCTTAAAGGGCTTTCAAAAGTTCTCATTGTACCGTGAACAGTCTATAGCAGCGCTGCGGTGGCGAAAACCTGGGAGCAGCTGCTCGTGAAAAGACGAAACGACTTGAACGCTACGAGCAACGTGAACACAAGTGATAAATACTGTAGCTTCGCTGGGGATGAACATTTCACAGATAATACCACCGGTGATAAAATAACAGCGCTTGGCAGTTGATCAAACTGCAGACTATACCTACGAAAAAAAAATTTGAGGTCAATCACAGAAATACACTCGAGAGTACCTAGGATGAAACGGACCACAGGATGGTGGAATATGACATGACACGAAGTGATGATATGTCTGACTTACCGGTACACAAACACTAGACAGGCAAAATATTGATTGGAAAGCGGGTAGAGCGGATGAGCATAATTCGGGGAGCGGAGATAAAAATCCTCGACAAAACCGCAGCTCGCGACGTGACAGAATACTTCCCGAGAGGTACAATTCGCAAACATGCGCGTTCATAAGCTATATCCCCGACAAGTTGAGTGCAAAGAAAAGTAGTAATTCTATCTCATGCTTAAATGTACACAGACACGTCGTGACGGAAAGCTGTTGAATTCACAAACTCACATTCTTATCTGTCCCGTCACTTTTAAAGATATATTCCGATGAGAAATTAAAGGTCTTACCATCATATCTCGGGAAATGCACAGCCAACATATTTGGCATACGTATAGAGCTGTGACAGGGCGCCCAAAATCTTAATGTATTTACTACATACGAAAATTATTTTCGAATCGTCGGCCAAACAAATATTTTAAATTAATATGTCGTACATACCTAACCGTTAGGCCAATCTGTACCAAAGCAGTGCTGAAAATATTTGTTACAAGCATTAAATACACTACTTCACAGCCTCTGTTGTCAGTCATTTTGTAAGACAGTGTCCCCTTAAAAATAAAAGCTTGCATCGTATTTCGGAAAACCTTCAACCGATTTACACGAAATTCGGCTTATCAAAAGTGCTACAGTAAGCCACATTAATATATACAATTTAATAGCTCAAATTTTAATTTTCACGTTTACAAATACGTGGTTTAGTTTATCGTGCCATATCTACCAAACGATTACAACTACTTTAACGAAACTTTAGTCTAATATCAGAAATTAGGTTGGCATTAGTTTCACTTATTCGTAGCATATTTTGTTCGCCATACAGTAAATTAGAGCTACTTTGTGTGTACAGGATTTCTGATGTCATCTTTTATCAATTATCTTCGCCGATTCTAACAATTTAAAAAAAAAAAAAAAAAAAAAAATTGCATTTCAGATATCCAGAATGAAATAACTTTTAACTGGTTATGTTTTAATTTCCAGCATGGATGCCTAGTTATTATTATTTTTTTTTGCACAATATATTTATGTGACTAAAACTTTTTAATGGCAATTAGGTTGCGGAGAGGAAATCTTATGTTCGCTTAAAATTTACATTGTTTCATAACATGCCTTATCCATCATGCTGAAAGATGATATATCAAAAATAAAATAAAATACATCCAACTTCTCAGTTGAGAGCTACTACATTTTTCATTAAAATACTATTACGGAAGTAGTAGATTTTTACAAAGTAGTCTCATGTTTTAATGTTTATATTATTTTAGTTCCGTATGGCATATCTCTGAAACTATTAAACTACTTGGACTTAAAACCTTTAGTGCTAAAGTACTGACTGATGCATGAAATTCACTAAGTAATGACATATAATAGTCTATTTTTTTTTTATTTATTGGCACAGAAATATGGTTAGATGCCTACATTGTAACCCAGTATCTATTGAATCGATTACCATTAATGTCAGCGGAAAATTACTTCAGTTGGGTTACTTCTTTTAACCCGAAGTTCTTACTATCTACGCTTTTGAGTACGTCATCAAAATTACTTACACATATGTACACCGAAAAAAAAATCTCTTTCTTTCATTTACATGGTACCAAAATAACGAAATTATGGCTTCTTTTTTTCATCTTCTTCTTTCCATTAAGTCACATATGTTGCCTGTAAGTAAACAATGCTTGGTACGAGAACAGTTTAGTTTTGCTATCAAACGGCACTGAACATGTACAATAAGACATTCTTTCAACTTCGCAGTTGCCCCTTTTTCTAGATTGCACGCGAGATACGTATCTGGGCGAATGAGAACGAACACTCCAGCAGCAGAGGACCCGAGTGGGTTCTGCGGGAGTGATCAGCTGCATTGGAACTGTCAAGTCACGCGACATCCTACCAAACACTACTCCGTTTCCGTGAGCTCGAAACGTTCGATTCTTCTTCCGCGCGACTTGAGCACTTGGGATGGCAGCCGAGCAGTCGAAACATAACGACGTTTGTTCCGTCTGATGTGTGCAGGGAAGTACGAGTACATCGCACATTCATTTTGTTGCTGACACAGTTACAAATAAATTCACACACATACTGCTGTTCATGACACCACGTGCATTGATTTTACACACAACCCCAAAAAAATATCACTCCTGACCACAAAGAAGAAATATCACTGCAAAAAAAATGTCAATAAGTAACAAAATACTTCGGGGAAATTTACATTAACAAACTTTCACTAACTAAAATTTCATTAACAAACCTGCATTTAGAATTAAAGTAAACTGCCAAGGAATAAATTGTCAGCCTACTGTATAGGCCCAATGCAGATATATATTTTTTCTTGAATTTTTCATTCCAGCAAGACATTTTTACGCAATAATATTTCGAGATGATTTCAATCTTATTCCTTCCTATATGCTTAAAATACTTTTTTCAGTAATATTAAAGGGTCAAAACCACATAAAGTAATGTTTGTTACAATATTATCTAAGCGGTACCTGTATTTATGACAACTCGCGAAGGGACATGAGCTCCAATTTAAGTTTTTTCCCCCACGAGCAAGTGAAATGTCGCCACTTAAATTCCGAGAGAAATCGCATTAACTGCCTTTCTGGACCGTTGAATCATAACTGATTTTATATTCCATCCGCGCGCTATCCTCGGTTTTATCATTTCTTACAGGAACAAACCTATTGGGAAGACGTCAAGTTTCTTCACTTAAAAAAGTTTGTGAAAAAGCGCACATAAATTTTCATTTCACTAGCGCGAAACTTTTGACGATGACAGCAGGTGGAGACAACGTCACTACTGACTGAATAGTGAGGTGCTCAGACGTTCTAAACATTGCCGTTTAGGCTCTTCTTGCTTTCGTCAGGGCGGCTTCATTAATTCGCCTCCGGGTTCGCCAATTGTTCCGCTACCTCCAGCTCCCCCCTCGCTTATTTTTGTTGCTTCCATCCCCCATCCCGTGCCTTCCTCTCTCCTCTGGCCCTCTTTTATCCCTTCTTTTCATACACGATGCCCCTTCCCTGAGTTACACGAGTATCAATATCCCCCAACTCGTATTAGAAAACCTTTCATCACATACCTTCCGAGCCGTTGTTCAATATCCTCCTGGGACGCCATGTCGACCTTTGCTTACTTCTCTTTTTCCAATCAAATCTGCGCCAGTGTTCCTAGAGGTCAAAGTTCAATATTCATATCGTTGTAAATTGCTGAGCTATAATCCAACAAACTAGGTAAAGTCGTTATTGAGATTCTAATGAGCACACTTAATAAATAATCCCGCTAATACACCGCTAAGTTTCCTAAGACTCGCGCACATTTACTTTGGGATTTCTTGTGGCCACTGTTGTGGCAGTCATGTCTAATCCAAATAAAATATGTCGATAACATAGCTTTAAAAAATTAAGGTGCAACATGCAAAGATTAAATAATTATTTCAAATATCCTTCGCAAACATATATATTTTCGATGTTTTTTATGAATATAGTATTTCATTTGTAATTAAAAAAACACTACACAGTCGCAGACAAAACCTCTAGTTTGAATATATTTCCATAAATGGAGAGTTACGCAAGTTTAAAAAAAAAATATGATTTCCCTTGTATCATTTTAATCAGGGAAAATCTCCCTTGAGGCGGATTCCCACCCGCCATCTTGGATTTATAATTTTCTCACCAAAGTTTCCATTTCAGAAGGTGTATTGGAGTTCCCCCACGACATATCCTAAATAACATCTTCCCAAACTTTATCGAACTGCCACAGCTTCGCTACATTTATTAATATTTAACTGGCGAGTGTCGAGTCTAAACGCGAGATTATTTCTTACGAACGATTACAAAGGTGACGATATTAACAGTAATCAAGACATACTGACCTCGGACAATGTCATTCCAAAAAATTTCCAGAGTATGGCAAACATGCCATCAATCCAAGATGGCGGGTGAGAATCTGCCTTAAGTATTTGCATACTGCAAGTGTGAAAACGGTTTATCAAGTGATTTCCGAGTTGCCGAGACAGTCATTACAAAAATTCATAAAATTTAAGAAACAGGGATTACTGTTAAACGCCAGGGTTTGAAGCCATAACACAGCCGCCCCTTAATGGTTATTTTTGACATGGTGATTAATGATACGCCTTTTAATTTTTCTCACAAAGTGAACGAAATTTAAGGGTAGCAATCATAACTGACTTCGATGAAATAACTTAATTACAGCGACCTCATCTTCCGGTTCCAAAGTATCCAGATTCTCGGGGTTCTATTCATCTTAAATATGTTCTTTGGTTTTGTCTGTAAAATTTTGTTTTAAGTTTAACTTCCAACAACCAACAACTTAAGATCCTACGTAGATTTTTTCTTATTTTCTTGACGAATCAACCCCCGCGTTTTGCCAGTGGAATTCATATACGCATGTTACTTGTGAGATTGAAACCCTTATATTTGCTTTATTTTTGTAACACGAAGTCATGCTACATTTTCTAGAAAAACGTATCATTAAACACCATGCGAAAAATAACGAAAAAACCTCCTCTCTGTTATTATTGAAAAGTCTGGTTATTAACAGGAATTCCAATTTCAAGTTGAAGAATTTTTGTATCAACGTGTTGACAAAACACATTGCTCTTGGTATACAGTTATCACACATGCGCGATGACAATTCTTACGGGAGATTAACGCCAGTTAAAATGTTGCAATAAAATCCTTTAATTGTATGTCTAGCAAATATAAAACAATTGCAGATAAAAAACCTAGTCTGCATTCCTTTTCGTGAATGGAGACATAAGAGAGCTTAAAATAATATCATTTTAATCAACATCCTTTTTTTAGAGTTTACACTGCAGCGCATACAAAACATCTTATCTATAGGCTGCTCGCGGTAAAATGAGCACTTTTGAAAGCCCTGATTAAGATCTAATTGTATGTTCGTTGTGTGTTCTTCCGTCTTGTGTAAAATTAACGTTGCCATGTGCCTCATCACTTTATTAATGCGTCGGTAAGGTGAATCTGTGGAATTTTCGAAAAAAAAAAAAAAAAAGTTACAAACCTGGTCATTTTTTACACTTCGATACATTATAAAAACATTAAATGAAAGAAATAATTTAACTTATTACAAATGTTCACCGAACACTTTTTATTCGACGTTAAGACATAGAACTTCTTTCCATCCATAGTTAGTTACCAACTTCAATGGGCGCATGTCACTCAGTGCGCCCGTTAAAATATAAGTAGGTGGAGGCAGTGACTTTTTATAAGGTTGATTCCAAAAGTGCTCACTTTATCGTGAACAGCCTATTTATTATTTCCAACAAAATTGAGCAAAACAGATATTGTAAGATAATTACGAGACCCTAGTTCAGTTTTTATGTATGTACTTCAGGGAAAGATCAGTGGCTAGTTCGCTATAGATGGGGTTATTAATTTTTTTTAACGCGTTAATAATGAAGAACAAAGAACCCCATACGATGCTTATGAATGACGAAGGCGCGGACTGACCTGCTGAACAGCTCGATGTTGAAGAAGACGTACTCGCCACTGCTGACCATGTTGAGTTCGTCGGCGGCCAGCAGGATCTCCCTCACAGTCCGCGGGTTGGCGCACATCACCACGACTGCAACACAACGGCAACGACAACCCCTTCAAAACATCGCCACGGCACGCCAAGTACCAGAGTCCATTCGCGATTACTTCACAACTGTGGGAAACACCGCCTACTGAAGCCATGGCCAGAGCGACAAGGGCGCAGGAGGCTCACGTCCAATATATCGGCCGGAAGTACCCACAAGCCCCGAAGCCTTGCCAAGGTTCTGCTTCCTAAATATCCCTGCGCCTCGTGCAAATAAAGCTTAACCAAGTCTAGAAAATTACACCAAAGGGGCAACGTGCTGCATTCGTGCGCACTCAGAGTTATACTATTTCATATAAGAACTACTTTCTCCCTGTTTTTATTCATAGGGCCTATTAATTATTAATTTAATTTAATTTACAAATAAAATACAAAGAGAATTTTAATTTAACCAAAACAACACACTTTTATGTCAACACAAGTATGAAACGCTTGTGATGCATAACATTTGTAGGAAACAACCAAAGACGTCATACAAGGGGTGGTCTTTCAATAGGTTTGTTTCAAAAAGTGTAAAGGAACCGCGAATGGACTTTATAGAATAATTTTTATGAATGGTCTTCACTGTCAAATTAACACGTTTGAAATCAAGATTTGAAATAAAAATCACCGCCCATATGCACAGGCCGGCTAGCACACTCCCAGTCAATGTTCGCTCTTGCCGGTCATGTTGTTTTACTATCTATGTGCAATTCATTCATTTTCAATTAAATAACCTAATATTAGAGTACGTTTACGTCACACATATACTTTCAAATGTAATCGCTTGATTTTACCCATGTGCTGTCTGGTAATTATGAAACGGCAAGAATCTATTGCTAATTTTAAAACTATGCAGCACATTAAGTCACAATCACCTGATAAAAAATTCAGAATTCATGTTTGTTCTACAGGGTAATATTTTGCCGGAGAGAATTAGTTTTAGTTTCATAATAAGAGTCCTTAACAACTTGTATTAAGAGTGCGATGTGTAAATTTATGGCTGCTGAAGACATTGGTTCTTGTTTTATAAACACAAGAGCACAAATTTGCGTGATTTCCTACACATCCAACGGTTTCACTTGGATGGCTCATTAACAGGCCGGCGGAAGGTGTTCGGTATTAAAGAGTCAAGGGTCAAGATTTCTATAAAAAAAAAAAAAACATTTTTGCGTAGTTTACATGTGCTTTAAACGAAACTTAACATAGTAAATACCACAATCATTACATGTTTAATATTAAGGCTTTCTCAATACTTACGTAATACGCATGCACTTTTTTTATTTAATCGTGAAAACTGATATCGTTTAAAATCAAACATAATACTATATAAATTCAATAAATACTAAACCGTATAATTAGAGGCATTTAAAATGTAAAGAAATCATATTTTGAAATTAAAATTAAATTTGAATTTACGTATTACTTCTCAACAAAAATCATACTTTTAGTAAATTAAACACTGGTTACAAGTGGATGTGGCCAGAAACTAATTTTCTTGATTCTTTTGAAGAAAAGAGTCTGTTAGCAATTTCCAAGTTAAAAACTTTTTTTTTGCCAGATATGTATTTACAACCAATACTGCCATGTGATTAAGACGTCACTTGAGTCATTGTCGAACGAAGCCATGTTTTCAGACAAGTTAAAAAACATATACAATATAAACGGGGAGTCAAACACTGATGGACGGCGCAGACTAGGTGTTGCCAACTGCTGCGGACTGCAAGTTTATTATTACTTCTGAGGATCTGAACCTTACAACAGTTTATTAAGGGGCCATATTAACTCTCTAACCCTCTGGTCCCGCTGCCCATGCGCGTGGATAACGGGAGACAACCCTTGGTAATGTTCATTTTACATCAAGCCTGGTTCACATGTACGCCGATCATGCCGAACATACAGAGCGGAAAACTAAACCGCCGTCCTGGGTTTCCGCGTGAGTCGCGCAGAAACCCAGGACGGCTTCTGATTGGCTGTTCTCGTTTTCTGCTCAGTCTGTTCGTGATCGACGTACACGTGAACCAGGTATGTAGGGGCACCTGTTTTTCTCGAAAAGATTCCAGGACAAGTAGTGTTCCAACGCACTTTAGTTCAGAACCATTTTTTTTAATTGGATCATTCGCATTGTTACTCGTCTTATATGTCCGCCCGCGAATCTCAGACGGCCGGTATCGGAGAAACTTAGTTTCTGATTGGCTCACCCATATATCAGATCGTCTTAACACAAAGAAAAGCAACCAATAGTCAAATGAAGACTGCAAGCGTGCACATAGAATATTGAAGTCTAGCCTCCGCGTAAATTTTTCGCGAAAACAGTTGGCCCTAGGCATAAGACAGAAGGATACAAAAATGTGAAGAGAAGTATATTCCAAGGGGGGTTCACGAAAGTGCTAAATTAAACCGTAAGACAGTCTTCTGGCTCAAATGGACGTATGTAAACATGGTAGAATGGTGAAACTCTGAAACAAGGAACGCTTCACTGATTCAATCAGTGAAAGGCGTCTGCCAATGAAACCGTCTGTGCTAGTCCTAATGATAAATCACAGCAAACGCGTCGTATTCCTCCACTTAATAACGTCTTCTATACATAGTATAAAACAAAGTCGCCCGGCCGCGTGTATCTGTGTATTCGGCTAAGGATTCTAAACCTACTTGATGTATTTTGATGCGGTTTTCACAGTCATTTCGAGAATTTCATGAGAAAGGTTTAGGTATATAACACAGTACTATTTAATGTAAGGATATTAGATAAATGTCAACGTTTTCTAATCAAGGCGGAAAAATCCGCTTTTCGGGTGCTTACATAGTTTAAGGTTTCAAACGGTCTAAAAAAAAATTGTCCGTGACAGTATATGTTTACGTTTTAAGTATGAGCCCCCAGTAACCATTTTGTCTTTTTAAATTTGATTAAAAATATGAGTTCACTTACGAAGAATTTTTGAGCAACACAGTATTAATACTTTACTTACCTTAAGCATTTAGTGTAGCTATATACTTTCTGTAAACTACTGCGCAATTTTCCTACGTTGTATGAAAGTACGTACTTATCTTCAGAACTTAAAATAAAAACTAACAGACCAATGGAAACTATAAAATATTTATTGTTTTACACGTGTTATTTCTACATTCCTTTCACAGCATTCATAACGTTTTGAAAGACGTTATAAGTAATAAGTCCTTTATTTGGCTGAGAACGTAACCATCATAGTGAATGATTGTTATAATTTATGAACTATTCGACGAGGTCTAAGTGTTCGGATAAAATTCGTGCAAATAGTGACATAGCTTTTCCTCGTCTGAAAATAATATTCTATTGTTTGCAAGAAAGAGGGACGTGCTTTTGTATTCTGTGTTGTCGGAATGCGATATGTAGGGTGGCTGTCTGGCACTGTTGTGCAGTGGAAATATCGTGCATCACAACTGTTGAATTGTGTGTAGAAAAACAGAGTTCAATTTTTATATTTATTTATTTAATGATGTAGTAACACCGAGTATTTGTAACTATTTCGTTTTGTGTTTTTCGCGAAAAGATTTCAAGACCAGTTGTACTCCAAAAACACTTTTGTTCATATGCACTTTCGTGGTTGGATGTTTAAATGTCACGTGCCGCAGTGACTGTCCGCGAATCATGGACGTTCAGTATCGGAGTACTATTGGGGCAGTCAATTAAGAATATGTCTTCCCATGTAAACACTCGGCCAATAAGCCTAGGAAGTTATGTTTGTTGACGTAGGATATTGAAGTCTAGCATGGCCATAAATATTTTCGCGAAAAAACATATGTCACTAGTTACAGCATTTTAACCCTTTGAGGAGTATGCACGTGTATATAAGGGGCTATGTTTACGTGGATATTTATTTTCTCTTGGAGACAAACCTCACACTTTATTGTTTAACCAATTCACTGAACTATATCGGACTCGAATTAAAGAAAATACAATTAGTCAACATTTCATTTGGTAAGAATACAAGTGTTATAAAATTTTTCTCAAATTAATACGATGGATTTTTAACATGTTAACTCCGTCGCGACACAATTGGCACACAGCCCACACGCGACTTCATTGGCCGACGGCCAGCCAATAATAAAAGCTGTAGGGCACAGTAAGCATGCCCGGTGTAGCCAGGACCAATAGGAAGTGAAAAATATAACCAGCTCACTTCAATTTTGTCCTCATTAACAGTAAATTCGTGCAGTCCTCAAAGAGTTAACGCAGACAGAGTTGATTCAACTGCTGCCGCTCGGAATGAGCGACATTCATGGAGCACGTAGAAGGGGGAAGGGGGCCTGTAACAGACCGGATGTACTGGGGATGTGATATGCACGAGGAAACACAAGAGTGACAGTTAAAAGAAGCCGCGCAGTTGTGCCTTAAAATTTCCAGGTGGCTTTTGCTGGGAGGGGGGGGGGGGGGGGGCTCGTGGCGAGCAAGACGCGTACATGCACTGGTTGCAGACTGTTCATGATAAAGTTGGTACTTTTGAAACCAACCTTTGAAAAAATAAATCACAGCCCGTAACTACATGTATGATGTTTCAGTACACGTTGACAGGCTGGTTCCCAGTTAAGTTGGCAACGAAGAAATAATAATATAATCCATTCACGGTTACTTCAGACTTTACTGAAGACCTGCTAAAATTTCTACTTCCAGGATATTCCTCCGCCTGATGCAAACTATGCTTAACTAAGTCTGGAAAATTTTATATGAACGCAACGAATTCGTGCGCACTCACTGTAACAGTATTTTGTATAAGAACTATTTCTCACTAGGCGCGCCACCAACACACATGTTTTCTCACTGTTTTTTATTCAAGTTGTTTGTAAATGAAACATTATAATTTATGGATAAAGTATAAATAAGGTTTTTATTTAACGGGGGAAAAAAAGTAACTTTTATGAACACAGGTTTAAAACGCTTGTGATACATGGCATATGTTGGAAATAACTAAACAAGTCATAAATGGAAAGATTTTTCAAAGGTTTGATTTAAAAAGGGTGAAGAAACCACGAATAGGCTATAGTCGTAATAGTCTACGTTGTATCGGGAGCGCAATATTTAAATTAGTAGATGTAAAAGGCCGATTAGGCTCACCACCATCTTTAGGGCTATTTCTTCTAAAATTACAACAAAAACGCAGTGCACAAAATATGGTTATTTCGTCTAATAGTACACGAAAGTATTAAAAACTGAAAATCTGAAATTTAACGAAAAACGATGAAAATCAAGCAATTTAAAGCCAAAATAAAGGTATTCGAAGGCTAAATTTATGTTCTAAAAATTTTGTTGAAAGGGACACCAAAAACAAGCAATTTAAAGCAAAAGATTTTTTTGCAGTTTTTCAAAAATGAGCGTGCAAGATTTGACACAAGGTAAAAATATGCAAAATTATTCAAAAACCAAGTAAATTTATTGTTTTCTAGAAACGCTAATTTTGCGAGCGAGCAATCTAAATTAAGTAAAATTAAGACAAAAACAAACAAAATCAAAAGAAAAATATTACAAAGATAATGCTGTACTCGTAATAGCACACAGTGGGAAAAAAAAACGCGCGAAAATTGAAGACTGACCCCGCCGGGAATCGAAACAGGCCTACTACGGCGATAATGATATAATAACCGTAAATTGAGATACAACTTACTATTGGCTGTTCACGTTAAAATGAGCACTTTTGAAAGCCCTGCTTAGTTTGGCATTGCAGCTCCGAATCTATCGTCTACATTCAACATTCAATTACACCACTCGATTGCCAAAGAATCAGAGAATATGGTACTTTGAGTGAGGACTGCGAAGCGTCGCGCGCGGTGCTGGGAACGTATAAAAAAAAAAAACACCAAGGCGCCCAAGCGCGTCAACTTCTAGTCCATTCCCCAGTGAAAGCAACTTTCTCGGAGCCATGTTAAATATCTACTTGCATGCCCGTTTCGTATCCTTCGGCCAAATGTAAACAAACATTGCCATGTGACTGCCATGCAGCATCCGTCAAAATCAATGTTTACACCCCATTGTGTGTTTACATGTGTCTGTATACTTTCGCTACACCTAAACATAAACATTGATATGTAACTTCTACTTTTATACGTGTCAAATGTGGTGTTTACCGTTTACAGCTTTTCAAAGAATTCTGTCATATTCCAAAAACCATTCCGTGCAAATATTCACAGTTTAGGCCTCTAACATTATTTAGGTCAGCTTTGTGACGTTTTAAAAATGCCTGAATTGACAACAGTTCTTACGGTTATTTTACATTAACTTGTTTTCCACGACATAGCACGTTAGTATTTTGCCGCGACTGTGTTTAACACTGTTACAACTGCGAGGTAAAGGGCTAGACTAATTATAATTATTGATATGTGTTGGGTCATTTCTTTAAAAGGGCGGCCTCAGTTGGAATAACCAGTCAAACAAAAAAGGCACATTAAATTCAAGCACGCAACTTGTGTTGATAATTTTTGTCATACAAACTTAAAAGATAGCGGTGAACATGCACACAAATATGCCTACGGTAACTTTTATTCCGCTGATATCTCTACGTATTGTTATTTACTGTTTATTAAGTTTATTGAAATTTATCGGGCTGGGTTTAGTATTTTTCTTTCGGGATTTTGGCAAATTACGTTACACGACTGTGTTTCAAACCCCTTAGGGCAAAGATACAACGTTGTGATAAATAAACAGACGTGGATGTAAATAATTAACTTCGTCATAAAACCAAACCACAGTTAGAACGTATAAATAGTGCTAGTCAAATATTTTAATCACCCACACACACAGGGCCAACGTATCGACCACGATACACAAAGGCACGCTATTTCACAGACGCAATAATAAACGAAACACACGTCACAGTATATTAATCACAACATCGTAACTTGCCTAGGTAGCTTTAAAGAAACACAACGTCTACAAATGTGATGTGGTATTTTGAAGTAATTTTCGGAGTAGGAATAATTTACGCTTCGTTTGACAAAAAGCAACACGCCATGTCATTGCTCGCCACGTCTGCCAACTTCACTTGGTAACTGCCCCGCCATCAAATATAAATATATTAAAATAAGTATTCAAACATTAAAATCTCTTTTGAGTTGTAAATTACAAATTTAAAAATCATTATTTTGCTGTAATAAGTATGAAATATGCTATGATTGAAAACGTGTATAATTTTATTCCTTACTAGCGAAGTGAAACTTTCCGAGTGTGAAAGACATAAAGAAAGAGAGAGCGACAAGCCTCGCTCAGCAGACAGTTGATTTCATGTGCCATCTCAATCGTTAAAACAACACGGTAAAAATGATATATGTTGCCATCGGGGCTACTTAAATATTTCAATAGGCACCGTTTAATTTACAAACAGTATACTAAAAAAAAACGAGGTTGAAATAATATTTTAATTGTGAACTATTTCTTACCGGTCGTTGACAACACGTCGCTGCTATTGCTGTTGTTAATTCATATTTAAAAAGGAACGAAATATTACAAGTTATAGAAGATATTAAGGTAAAGTTTCATTTATTCAATAATACAGTACTCCAAAGTTAACCATAGTGTTATATATTTGTGGAATACAGGTTATTGAAAAAACTGGTTGACATGTTATGCCTAGAGTGGTTTTTCAAAGTGTGATTTTCATAAGTTGTTTCCAATCAAGAATGGACTATAGACGTATTCACGCAAAACAAACAGCCGTGTCCCCAACATAGCTACACCCCGTTTTGGCATACCTCGTCGGATACAAGCGTGCCTCAGGAATCGTGGTTGCCCTACACGTTATTGAAGTTTGTCAATGCATATGAGAAGAAACTTGGTTTTTGTTTTGAAACTGATGACGTTCCTTTGGTTAAGTTGTTTTCAGTTTATGCTCTTTGTTTGTTTCATGCTGGGATAATGTAAACTAGTATTGCGGTTTTTTTTTCTTCACTATGTGCTATTAGAGTACAGCATTAAATGTAAACTACTTTTATTTAATATAACATCCTGGATTCTGACATATGGTAGAAATTTCGTGAGCAGTATAGTAATAAGCCTTGAAACTTACGTTTTTAAACTAACTTTATTCAACAATTCATAAACCATTCGATGACTCATTGACGCGCGGCTTTACTTTAACCAGCCAAAAACTTAAAGTCACTTTGTAGAAGAGTACCTTCGCACTGAAAGGAAGAAACTCGCCTCTACATTACCCGAAGCTGGCTTGGGTAAGCGCATGTACGTACGTTCAATGGAACAAATAAAAAAATAAAAAAAGGCAACTATCTTTTAGTACTTCTATATACCTCGTCAAGTAAAGACCTAAATTCTGTAGCCTATCGTACACATCTTAATCCTCATGTACATCAACATGGTTGAAATTCGGGTTCACAACTTGACTCCCCGACTGGCAGACATGTAATCTAACACCTACACAATCGAGAGTCGGTGTGTGTGTGTTTGGTTGGTTGGTTGGTGCTTTCAGTAGAGTTGGTGTAGCAGTTCACGCGAAACACGCCTCCAGTTAGCTTATTTAGTGAGGAAGCGAGCTGTGGCGCAGCTTCCCGCGCTGTTCGCAAGCACCTCCGATTTATGGCCGCCCTGGAGGAAACATGAAGTCCCCTGGCAGCTCATTCGGACAACCTTCGACCTCACACTCTAAAATTTTTTCTGTTCTTTTACAAGAAAAATCGTTGGAAACCCAGCTGCCACGAAAATCCTTTTTAAAACTACATCGAGTTTTCTTGTAATATCTGCAAAACATTTCTTTGTAATATTACAAATTATAGCATTGTATTACAACTGAAAGTATTGAGAAGTATACATAAAATTACTGTTTTTCTTCTAAAAAAACAATACTGATGAATTAGTAACAGAGAACATTTAAAAAAGTATTTCAAAATATAATTTACAAAAAAAAATTACACTGCGCCAGCACGGATATTAGAACTCGCACCTCTTTTATTACTGGCCCGCTCCTTTAACCACAAGACCAATTTGACTTCCAATGTTACCACTTATTTTTACTGTAAATATAAGTGCATGTACATACAAAATAACATTAAAGTTATTCGGTTAAGAAGAATAGATACATGTATTTCTTTTTAAGAATTCACTTGTTGAGTTGAGAGATTTGGATGCCTCTTGATAACGAGGTATTGAGAGCCGATTTAAGAGTTCTGTGTAGCTAGGAAACACTAACAAATAATGAATAACACGGTCACGTTTTACTGAAATTGTCGTTTTATTATAATTATTTGATTGGATTTAAGTGTTTTACGGTATTCAAACTTGCAATACATTTATTTTTGCACGCAGCTACAGTTACCATCACCAATAGTTTTTGCACAAACAGCTGTATACGGTTTTACGTTGTTTAATGACCGCCATTTTGCTGAAGCTGTGGATACGGCTCAGTTTAGTACAAACATTTCCTAAGGTCTATTACAAACACGGACCTTGTAGTTTTACAAACGAGTAGTTTTACAAGAAATATATTTGTACTGTTACAAGCATTGTAAAATTACAAAGAATTTCTCAGTAAAAAATACAGATGTTTTTTTTTTTTAGTGCAGACAAGGTTGCATGTACTGTACGTTCACCACAAACCAGTGTGTTGTAGTATCGCACATATACGACTGTGTGCACCACTCTTCAAACATTGTGGCCGCGGTGGCTGAGCGGTTAGTCTGCTCGCCTCCCACCCAAAAGGCGAACCGGGTTCATTCCCAGGCCGGGCCACTCCCGGATTTTCGCATGCGGGAATCTTGCCGAAAGCTGCAGCTGGTCTGCGGGTTTTCTCTGGGATCTCCCATTTCTTCCGCCCTTTCATTCCGGCAATGCTCGATACTCATTTCAATTGCCCTCATCGGTTCTCAAGATCTCGCTGTTAAGAGCAGCCCAAATCTCTTCACTCACTCTTCAAAAATCCTTATCGAGTAATTAATGGCGCTTATATATAGAGACCAGGCCGATGATAGCTCATGCCAAGAAATCAAGTGTTACGTAGATCACAACAAAGAGAAACTCCTATTTGTCTAGCTTTTCATAACCTCGCGATTTACAAACCAAAATAAAACTTGGTTCTGCTCCCTAATATATTTAATAGTTATTGATTCAGACAGAATATCTAGGTTCTAATACGAGTGTCTTTGTCTGTTACATAAATGGGGACCACTTTATTTATGCATAATAATTTCATGTGAAATGGTGCCGAAGAGTTTGCTAGATATGTCCTTGAACATCCAAGTAGGTAAGTTATTTTAACAATATTTAACACACAATAGCACGGGGTTGTCTGCAACCCGGGAATTCGAGAATTTTCCAAGTAGAAATTATTTCTATACAATTTAATAGGCTAGCCCACTGCTTGTTTCGGCTTCATACTTCGTTCCATCTTCTTCTTGGTCAATCAACATCCCTCTTACCTCTAGGATTATAGAATATCATCTCCTTTGTACGATTTCTCTCATCCATTCGTGTGATATGTTCCTTCCATTCTTGTCTATATTGATCAATTTTATCATTAGGTCTATATATATTAAGTTGCCGTCTCATGTCCTCATTTTTCAATCGATCCAACCTTGTACATCCTTTAACCAAAATAAATAACGTTTTGCATAATCAGAGGAGAGTTATTTATATAAAGAGCATTCTTAATTAATAGAGTCATTGTCGAGAGTGTTGTGATCATAAGTCCAGCTGAGAGGAGCTCGCGAGTAAATTATAGCTACGTCCGTAGTCTATTGCCTAGAGTCTTTTGTAGTAGGAAAGGGCAATAGAACAATACTACTTCGCTTTACCTTAATCGGCTCTCAAGATCCCGATGTTAAGAGTTGCCCGAACTTTTCTGTAGAAACATTAACTCATCTTGTGCTCCACTTGCCGTGCCTAAATATTTGCTCATAGAGTACCTTGTTTTACCCGCAATTAAAATTAATATACTGATACTTTTCTTATGACATTGTCTCATCAATCGCAACAAAATCCCAACCCCACACACACGAATGCTAAATCTGACCGTATAATAATCAATACTCGTCATAAAGACGTTGCATACTAGCCTTCAGTTATATCACTACACAGCAGTGGATGTTTGAAAGCCTGTGAAGAACTCATAAAAAAAGTAGCACAGACACCATAAAAATTGTCAGAAAAGTGCGATTTATGCTGCATATGAAAAAAGAATGTGTATATTTTGCAACATTGTAAAATATTTTACTAAAATATACTTTTTAGATGTAAAAAAAATAGATTAAAATATTCTGTATTTTTAACCAAATTTAAGCATATTTATATTCTGGATGCTTCAGAAAGCAGAATTCGCAAGAAAATCTTCCGTAATGGAATATCGGCATAATGTCTACTACGATTGCATGTAAGAAAATTGTAATAATAATGTAGGAAATAATTCTTGTAATGGATTTTATGTGCGCACATATGTCACAAACACTTATGGGTGAAACTGACGTAAATATAGTTAGTTACAAAATTGATACGATGCATTATTACTACGATTTTATGACACATGATTACAGCAAATATTATGACGATCTATCTTTAAGAATATTTTCTTGTAAATTCTGCTTTCCGAAGTATCCAAAACGGAAATGCGTTTAACTTTTGTTAAAAATGCGGGCTCTATCGATCGGTTTTTTTTTACATTTGAAAAGTATGTTTTAGTAAAATATTTTACAATGTTGCAAAACTATATACATTCTTCTTTCATATACAGCATAAATCACACTTTTCTGGCCATTTTTATGGTGTCTGTACTAATTTTTTTTATGAGTTTTTAACGTTGTACAGTCAGGTGCAGTGCTCCATAGGCAGTTACTTTACTTCAACTTTTAGTTACGGAACATCCATCTCATTTAGCATTTATTCCCACAGTCATCTAACATAGTTTCGGCATAACATGATTATTAAATTTATGATGTATTACTAATATTATAATCTAATATACTAATATTCTAATATTATAATCCAGAATTCATTAAATATATATTTTCTAGGAACGCTGTACATTTTGGAATGAAATCAATTTATTTATGTTATTTAGGAAAAGGGCTATGATATTTCAGTACAATAAAGAATCAGTTAAGTTTTGTACGTTCCCAAGCAAGCTGTCTCTTAAAGCTTAATGCCAAAAGTACGTCCATGCTATATTATTTCAAACGTAAATTTTCGTTAAATGAAAGCAATATCGTTTACATTTAGTGCCACATTCTACTAACACGAATGTATTTATACTGCTTTCAGAGTAAAATACTAAATTGAATGAGACAATTGCTTCTACATCCAGCGAGAGGCTCCAGTTACTGTCATGGGAGCTTGTTTAATCCTTTTGGTCCTGTTTGTCTTTTCTCTTTTTTCCGACCTTCCTCGCCAGGGCAGTACCAGTTAATCTTCTTAAGTACTAGAGACGTTCCCATCTAGCCTTACAAATACTTCACTGATACTTCACTTGTATGCTCAATTATGTATGATTGTGAAAACAAAACGGCCACGTGAGTAATGAAGTTTGCTTGTAGTAGTCGACGAAATCTTCCCCGTAGAGCAGCCATGCAAAATCATAAAATTCAATCACGCCTCTTAGAATTTGAAGCAAGGTTCTTCTGATACTGCCATCTCTTCAGATATGAAGTCAAAGGAACAAAGTAATACCAACTCGCTTCCCTTAAGTTTTATTACATTTTCCAATTCATTGTGGTGGTCTAAGCAGCGAAAATATACTTATGTAATAAATATGAGTCATTACTTATGTGACTTAGAAAATTATATTTTGAACGCCGTTTCTTTCCAAATTAAGGTTCAGCCTTCAGACAATGTAACTAAAATAAAATGCTGTAATAAGATTCTCTATAAGAAAAAAAATGATACATTTTTTCCACTGTCCTAAATGTATTACGAGAGAAAAAATGAAATACATGCAATTATATTTTTAAGTACTCAAAAATAAAATAATTTATGGAGTTTATTTAATAAAAAACAACTCTTTTTCCAGTTTTTCATCAGAAGTTTCAAGTTACACACTTGGATACTATCTTCAATTTGCTGAAATCTAGAAAAATATTGCAAAAAAAAAAATCTGTCACCAAAATACGTCTCGAAATAATGACGAATATTTTAAACATTACACCGGGTATAGCCTTTCCATGGCAAAAATAGCATTTTTGAAAGCCTTACTTAAGATATACTTGTGTGCACGTTGTGTATTCTTCCACCTTATGTAAAATTACCATTGCCATGGGTCTTATCGCATTATTCATGCGTCTGTCAAGTGAAACCGTGAAATTATTATAAAAGTAAATATTTTACAAATACGCTCTTCTTTACACTTCGATGTATAAAAAACAGAAACGAAAGAAATAATCTATGTTAACACAAATGGTTACCCAACACTTTTTATTGGACGTTAAGATAAACTATTTTTCATCCATCATTCTCAATTTTACACTCAGTGCGCCCGTTTAAATATATGCAGGCAGGGGCAGTGAGTTTTTTCTAAGGTTGATTTAAAAAGTGCTCACTTTATTGTGAACAGCCCTTAAAAACGATTAAATATAAATAATATTTGAGTTGATGTAAACGTTCGTTTTGGTATTAGTTTTCAAAATATGAATATTTTTGCCTGAAAAATAAATTTAATAATACTAATTCAATTCTTACGATTTCAGCTGCAACTTTAAAACGTTTCAGGTTTAAAAAGAAATAGCTTTCTTGACTGTTGGTTGTGATGGCAAAGCTGGCCTTAAATGATCAATTCCCCAGAACGCGCCCTCACAAACAAGAGAGTAACCAAGTCAACGGGGCAGCAAATCGCAACAGTTGGGCTACTATAGCTTCAATCGTTGTTATAGAAACAGCCAGAATTCCCTCGTTGTCCACAAACAAGAAACCTATCGAGTCGTGCGCCAGCGATATAGGGCACTGCAATATCCTCAGCGATGTCTGTGATCGCTATAGTCCATTTGTTGTAAATAAAAAAAAAAATAGTTTTGATCATGTGTTACCTTTGAACTGTTAAGATAACTATAAACATTCAGCATTTGGTTTGTTACGAATATCATATTGAGTTTGCATTAAAAAGTGTAACTGGCAAATAAAACATTTTAATTTCGTCTAGAAAAGTATTTAAGTTTCATCACCATTCATTACTACTTCAAATTTTTCTGAATCGCTCCTGAAATTCTACTTTCAGGATATTCCTCGCCTCATACGAACAAAGCTTAACCAAGTCTAGAAATTTGCACTAAGGGGACAACGCACCGTATCCGTGGGCACTCAGTTTTACAATATTTTACACGAGAACTATTTATTACTAGCTATTACCAACACACCTATTTCCACATACTTTTATTAATATTAACTACAGAACGATTCAATATTGCGTGTCAATAATTCGGGGAAACGTTCCTCACGTCTGGAGGATGAAAAAATGTTATATGAACGTAGGTCCGCAAATACTTCGTTTCTTTACTACAGCCCGTAATACATAACGTGCTGAGTATGGCCTGCGGGCTGGGTCATGTAACTGTGAAATGCCATTGCAGCGGTCGTTTGCATTATACACGAGTGAGTGAAGAGATTTAGGCGGCTCTTAACAGCGAGGTCTTGAGAGCCGATGAAGATGATTGAGGCGAGTATGGAGCAGCGCGGAATGAAAGGGCGGGGAAACGGGAGATCCCCGAGGAAACCCGCCGACCAACGACATCGTCCGGCACGATTCCCACATGCGAAAATACGGTGACCCGGCCGGGGATTGAGCCCAGTTTGCCTTGGTGGGAGGCAAGTGGGCTAACCTCTCGGCCACCGTGGTCCCTGCATGATACACGACACCACAAGCTACGGCACTACACCTAGAACAGTAGGGACTACACAGGAATTAGTAACACGTGTGAAAGATTATCGTCAGCACTAGAGGAAATGTTCAAAATACTCTCCATCAGCACGAACACATGCATCAACCCGCCATTGCATTGACACCTGGATACGTTGATTAATTCCTGAAAAATTCGATTGTTTCGCAACCCACCACAATTTTGATTATGGAGGGTGCCCACATCGTCTACCGGGTTTGAATACACAAGTGTCTTTAAATGTCCGTACAAATAAAAGTCTAGTGGATTCAAATCAGAGCTCCTCGGGAGCTGGTATGGGGCTGCCAATTGCAGCTGCGATGGCATTCCACAGTAACATGATCCAGCCCGAGGGCCACACAATGTACGTGTTGAATTACGGGCTGTAGTAAAGAACGAAGCGTTTGTGGACCTAGGTTCATATAACATTTTTTCATCCTCCAGATGTGCGGAATGTTTCTCCCGAAGTATTGACATGCAATTCTGCAACATCCTATATAAATTAAACACTACATTTAATAGATCTAATATAGGTAAAATATAAATTTAACAAACAATACGGCATCCTATATAAATTAAACACTACATTTAATAGATCTAATATAGGTAAAATATAAATTTAACAAACAATACGGCACTTTTATGTTAACATAACTGGAAAACGCTTGTTATATATTATTTATGTAGGAAACAACTAAACACGTAACGCACTGAGTACTTTTTCAATGTTTTGGTTCAAAAAAGTGCGAAGACACACCGAATGGACTACATAACGTTACAGAAATGTTACAGAAAGGAACCAGGGAATCAAAGTACCGACCAACGTAACCGCTGACCAATTTAGCCATCGGCTTAGAAAGAATATGAACCTTATCTAAATATAACTGTATTCAGAAGCGTGGTTTATTAATAAGTCAGTTACAAATAACTATTATACAACATAAACGCTTCTACGGCTATATAAATAATAGTTATTAAATAATGGTCCAAAGAACTTTGTCTTAAGTCAAACATCTTCCGATCATTAATCTTATGTATTTTTTAAATTCTAAAATCACTTAATAAATCTGCTTGTACCAGCAAATTAAAATCCTGGATGGTTTGGCATTTAAACTGACGTACAAAAGTTAATTAAATTATATAATTTGGTTAAAGGTAGCAAGATGTACTGGAAATGTAGGCGAATCCCCCCCGCCCTTGCATTCCGGCGTTGCTCCGTACTCAGCTCGCTTCACACTCATTGGTTCTCAAGACCTTGATGTTAAGAGCCACCCAAATCTCTTCACTCACTCACCCAATTGTAGTTGTTTATATACGGGGCAATTTTTACGGATACATAACTACGTCGGTTACTATCTCACGATAATTCTACTCGCACATTTACGCTGTCGTTACCCACTTGCACAGCAACTCAGCACTTTGCTCGTCGCTGTAGCTCGCTGCTAACTGTCAGTTCCGGCGAGGGGCCCCCAAAGTGTCTGGAGGAACCGGCTAATGGAACCAGCGACTCAGTGTAAACATGTAGAGAGCGGCGAGACAACACAGGTCAGGTAGCCTCCCCGCTGCAGAGGAAACGGACCGAGCAGAGTGGCAGGATCGTATCCAGCTGACGTGATGACCAGTAGAAGTAGTAAGAGAGGACAGATGATACTTTATAGGTCCTTCCGAGTCACTATTTTCTCAGGTTAAAGTCACGCTGAAGGGGGGGGGGGGAAAGTATTTAATTATACTTAAAAATTCTAAAATTACATACAACTTTCCTCAACTTACTACTTCTACGTGGTTAGAAAAAACAATATTTCGTTTTTATGCACAGAAAATTGTACATCATCAATTATGTAAATTCACGCTATCGTTACATAGCTGTTGCTCTGTTCCACTTGACACTTTGTGCCACATTGATGTTTGCCGAGGTCGTTCATTTTCAAGATTTGTTTGTGAGAAGGGAGTATTTGATAAAATGAGGCACCGCCTGTTTTCAACGCCTAATTCGTAAAACGTATTTGAAGTCATCGCCTAAAGTAACCCCAATAGCAAAATTTGGTTGGGACAACGTTGGCATATTACGCTGAAATGTCACTCGGTCTTACGCTGGTCCAACATGGCCTTTATTTTGGTTGCCAACTGAAATGCAACATTGATTGGTCCATCATAATGTTATGGTTGGGTGCATACTTTCAAGAGTAGTGGTTTTTTTCCCTTCCTTTTAGAAAGGCATTCACAGTCATTTACCAACCAAAGAGTTACTAGCACGTAAGACGTGTTATTAAATATATATTGTGCCAATCAATAAATAATTTGACAACACGTTTGTTAGCAATAAATCTTTCCCACTAACAAAAAAATTTGAAAAATTTGTGTTGGCTCTTATTATTTTTCCTTCCCATTATGGCCTGAAAATTTCCTTGGTGGATAATGGATTTCTAACTCGCGCCCTTCAGACTATCTCCTAACGTGCTATAACCAATACACATCCCACCACAATTTATTTCTAAGAGGAACAAAACATAGTTTAAAGAAAAATTACTTTTGGTTAGTCTTCATATGGCGTGAAAACTAATACTTTTTGATGAATATTTTATATTGTGATTTTATGTTTGTTGTACACTTGGCCCAATATTGGTTTAGAGTACATACCAAATGCCGACATTGTGATTTTTTTTAACAAGTAACCAACATATCACCAACGAAGTAAATTTTAATCAAGACATTGTTTTATAGTTAAATACATAGTTTTTAAACAAACATACAAAATATTATTTTTATTTTATAGGAAATTGGCTCAGTTTGAAATGAGACATGGATTGTGTGATAACCATGTTTTTGAACAAATATACGACATTATTGTTTTATTTCATTAGAAATATGGTAATTACCATTGTTGGGATACTATATGCTACAAAGTTAGTCTCAACTTAGAGCCAATGACTAAATGCTGTGTTCCCAACATTTACACACTATATAATCAACTTATTTTAAAGAGAAATCTGTCAGTTCATGAACCTTCTATTTATATAAAGCACAAGATGGTGGCTGTTTTCTTCATTCAAAAAAGTTGTTTCAGATTTTTACATATAATGTTGGTTGCCCAACGTTGACCCAATAGAAAAACATACACCAATGACCAACGATATGTTTTAAGAACTAGTTTGTTACAACTTATCAACCAACCATTAAAAATATCCAAGAAAAAAAACACTGGCGATAGATTATGGCATTTTCTGATTTAGCGTCATCATTGTCCAGAGGGTGCTAAGTAATCTCTTAACATTTTTGTGATAGCTAATTTTCGTTGGCATTTTACGTTGGGCCAACGTTGTGTTTATGCACGTGTTTCAAACCGTCGTATAGACTAACTTTCCAACTAAGCATCCACGATGAGTCAACGCAGGTTGCTACTGGAGAATGTATTCCAGATTTCCATTGGATGAACAGTAAGAAACTAATTAAAGTAAAGCTACGTGGGCAACCTTAGCGAAGGTGGCAACCCTAGATTCGTTAACGCTCGTTTCTTTCGTTTTGACTTCGGTTTGCGGGTACCCAGTACATGAATTCTTAGCTTTTCGCAGTAGTGACGCGCTTTCGTGAATGTTTTCATGTTGGTCATGAAAACATGACATTTTCACAGTTTATAGCTCAAAGTAAGAACTCTAAGAAATACGCTGAAATATCGCCCCTCTGCTTAGTTGCTCTGTGATGTGGCCACCGGCTTTCTGCTCATGTACTCAACACTGACCTACCCCAAAGCAACACAACTGTCAAAGTCACATGGTCAACAATGATGGGCACGTTTGTTTACATGTTAAGTCTTAATTTTTAAATGACAAGCAATATTACATTAATAAAACATGATAAACAATTAGAATTTAATCAAACTGTAGTACACAGTATCCACCCATGTTCCGCATTGTGATGCTCTGTGGCTGTCGGCAACTTAAATGTCAAAGTGTGCAGAGGACGAATCTCAATCTCCGCGTTTATGGGTCTTGCCAATGGATGTTTGGTGAAAAAATAAGGCACTATGGTGAAGAATCTTTTGTGTTCATCGCCATGTTGTGATGCCCAGAAGAATAAAAGCTACTTGCAAAAATTACAAATATATTTTTGTCGCATGTTGAGGTTTTGCATTGAAAGTTGAGGCATGCTTTATTTATAATTGTTAA
This sequence comes from Dryococelus australis, assembly GCA_029891345.1. Classification (NCBI taxonomy): domain Eukaryota; kingdom Metazoa; phylum Arthropoda; class Insecta; order Phasmatodea; family Phasmatidae; genus Dryococelus; species Dryococelus australis. The sequence continues at coordinate 322,571,968 of CM056993.1, read as the reverse complement.
AATCTAGGCAATAGCGAAGTATAATTGCACTCCAAGACCGTGTTGGTCAGTGAAATAGTTTTCTTTATAAGTCTAAGCAAGGTAATCGGCATTAAATAGTGAATGATACCATACGATATAATACTAGCCTGTGTTCTTCAGCAACTGTTACGGGCCTTTTTTCAACAACGTGTTTCATCATTGATCCTTCTAGAGAGTTACACTCTGGTAACACTTTCTCCAAAGAAAACGAAAAATCGAAGAAAAGGCTATGTCAATGTGAGCTGTTATGTTTTTCATATACTTGTGAAGCTAAAACTTGTATTTATACACTTAGCTTTGAAATGGAGTTCACTTTGTGTATGTAAGGTTATAATTGATTACTTCTCAGTACATGAAATACTATACCAAAGACAATTCTATAAAATTCCATAAGTAATTAGTATTTTTAAATATTTGAAATACGACTTTATATTTTGCATTTCGAACTAGCAGAACTATCCGGCATTGTCCGGGCATAATACGTAAATGTAAGATACACGACCCTATTTTAGAGGCTTCGGCTCCAATTGAGGCCCGGAGATTCACGAACCAGTTTAAGGGGTTTCGATCCCAATGAGGAACTGGATCTAATTTTGGCATACACAGCATTTTAAGTTGGGAACTGAAATGCATCCCTGCCAAATTTGACTCCGATTCGTCGAGCGATGTATGTAATTGAGATACACGGCCCGGTTGTAGGGGTTTTTAGCCCAATTTGGGGGGGGGGGAGATCAGATTTGACCTAAACAGTATTTTAAGTTGGGTACTAAAGGGTATACAGGATATGACTACCAAATCTGGTTAATATCTGTCGAAAACTGTAGAACTGTACAAGAACAAACATACATATAGGATGCGCAAGGTAAAATAAGCACTTTTGAAAGCCCTGCTTAAGATCTACTTGTATGCACATTGTGTATTCCTCCGTATTATGTAAAGTTAACATTTTTGTGGGCCTCATTACTTTATTCATGGGTCTGTTAGGTGAAACTGTGGAATTATGAGAAAAGAAAATATTTTACAAATCTTGTAATTTTTGCACTTCGACGCATTAAAAAAAAACGGATAGCGAAATGAATATTTTAAGTGATCACAAATCGAACCTAACACTTCTTATTCCACATTAAGATATGAAACTATTTTATATATATCATTACCAACTTCAATGGGCGCATGCCACTCAGTGCGCCCGTTAAAATATATACAGGCAGCGGCGGTAACTGTTTTGTAAGGTTGATTTCAAAAGTGCTCACTTTAACGTGAGCGGTCTTTGCAAACTTTGGCAATATATATTCTATATTGTTCGGTATTTTGTATTGGAAATACTACTAATAAAGTATATTTTCCAACTCTAGCCATGGGAGGTGGCTAAAGAACAGCCGTGAAGTTTCCAGACCTCTCTGTTTCTGCTTGCGACCGGTAAAATACACAACGTCGCAACTACGCTGTTGAGCACATGAGTCGACGATTGATGCTGTCTCACTTTCTGGTGTCTGGGTGTGGAGGATCGACGTTCCAGTCCCGCCGTCTTCGATCTCACAATACCTACGTGCGGCGGCCGACAGATGTGCGGGAAAGAGCAATGGCGCTTCCCATCTTTGTCTCTTCACTTTCGGAACGCCCTGAACTGGGATTTGTGACTCCGTGATTGACTCGAGATCGTATCTTAAGAGTGGGATGGTCCCCCGCGTTTTTTTTTTTTTTTGCGAACTAGTTGTATGCGTGAATACGCGTGTCTCGGCAAATAAGTGTCCTGCAAATACGAATTTCTGTCAAAAAAAATCTATGCCCCTACTTTTTTTCCTTTTATCATATCAAGTGTATTCTTGGAGAGAAGATTCGTGAAAATGGTCAAATATTGCATTTTTAAAGCTTGCCTATGTAGTTTCCTTTAGCGGCAAGAGAAAAGTACAAAGATACGGGCGTAGTTTGATATGTAGTCTTTCATTGTGTGTAACAAAACCCCACAGTTACAGAACTAATATGCACAGTACAGCGTCATGACGGAAACCCTGCACGCCTTGCGCGTAGGAGCGACGAGGGGCTAGAAGTGCGTGTTAGTGTCGCCCGTATCGTTCCCTCGCTTCTTGTCGTTGGACGTGGGCGTCCATCCCAATCTTAATTTAAGGAAATTTTCGGAGTATGTATAGTGCAAAATCGGCGCATAACATCAGTGATATGCCGGTTATATGGCAGGTAATTTGTGCTCGATAATCTCGCGCTTTATGGAAAATGGTTTGCAGTAAATTATGTGAAATTATGACATTTGTTTGAACTGTCCTACTTGAATGTGAACGTAAATTGGCACTGGGGTAATCTTCAAGCTGAGGTAAGAATATTTTACAAACCCGGTATTTCTATAGCCATGTGAAAAATGAGTACGTAAGTTACACGGGAATACTTACCAGGCAAAAATAATTCCGCAATGGAATATTCTGCCTGCCAAACATTACTGAACCCCCGGTTTACTGATTTCCTTTCCACGACGCGATATTGCTCGAAAGTTTTCCCGCAGAGCGGCACAGGGAAGAGACTGCAAAGACAGTTCCTGACTTTCATTGCAGCTATATAGTTCTAGCTGTAGAGCGAATTCTTCCTATCCGAGAAGGGCGGCGAGAATAGAGTCACTTTCGTCGTCAGCTGCCGATTCAGGACCGGCGCTGGCTCCCGCCGTGATTGTCAGGCAGCAAGCGGGAACGACTGCAGCGAGGTGGTTGTGGAAGGTCCGGACGAGGTCGGGGGAGGGATGCCCGAGGATAGTAGTCACGGAATTGAATTTCCGTGAGTTTGGGAGAAACTCGAGGAAGCGATATATCTCGGGGACAGCAGATGCCTTCCCCTAGATATATCGATCAGAAAGGACCTGAGCACTAAAACACGGCGAAGGAAAATCGTAACTCGAGGTTAAGTTCGCCGGCTCGACAAATTACCGAATGCTTGTTTGGGAGAGGGGGGGGGGGAGAAGGAACCCCCTGGGCGGTGCCGCAAGGAGACGGGGAGGAAACTATTTAGGAAGCAGGCACACGCGGCCACGTGCAAAATTTCTCATCAGAGCGCGCGCCGCGCCCAGCCGAGCGGGTGTTGTAAACAAGTCCGCTGCAGTGTTGCCAGATTGGGCGATTTGTCACCTCTTTGTACGATTTTTGTAATTAATTTACGACATTTGGGCTACTTGGAATTATTTACTTAGTATTGATATTTTTTTATTGCGAACAAGATAATTAATTCACGTAAGTAAGATCAGTTTTTTAAACGCCAGCCTCTGTTGATACATATTGAATAGGGTCTCTTGTTCAGACTCTTGTAACTTGCTGCGGGCAATGAATAGGCGAATAGAATATCACGCGATTGTTTATGCATTTTGCAATTTTTTTTTATGTGTAGGGCAATATGAATTTAAAACTTTTAACTCTTCGTGTTTCATACATATAGAATTACATGAAAAATGTACAATATATTTTTTAGAATCCATTTATTATAAAGTGTTATCAAATTGGGTACATTTGGGCGACAAAAGAATTACTATTTAGGTGACTTTATCAAAAACAATCTGGCAAACCTGGTCTGCTGCGACGTGTCGCGGCGAACGATCGCGCCTGGCTGGCTGGCTCGCCCGCCCAAGACGGAAGCCGCAGCTATAAAGGCCGATTCACATTATAGTCCATTTGCGGTCTATTTCGAATTTTTCTGAAGCCCTGCTAAAGTTCGTTCTACTTCCAAGATGTTCCTCCGCCTCATACGAACAAAGCTTAACACCAACGGGACACTGCACCGCACTCATGTGCGCTCACTTTAAGGTTGTCTATGAAGCACTGCACTCGACTATACAACGTGAAGAACTCATCAAAATACGTTGCCAAACACCATGAAAACAATCAGAAAAGTGCTATTTATGCTGTATATGGAAGCAGAATGTTTAAGGATGGACAAAAGTATTCGTCCAGAGAGAATGTTAAGCGAAATATCAATATTCTTTCTGAAATGGAAATATTTAGTACAGGTGTCAGCAACAGATAAATTAAACCTTCTGCTTGTAGAAAAGGAATGTATTTTATACAGAAAACGAAAATTATATATGAAGTCTCCTTGAGGGACATTTCTTGCGTGGACATAAATATTCGTCCATTCCCTGACACTTATATAACAAAACCAGTAATATTGATCTCAATTCTTTGTTTGCATACCCTTCCTGTTTATTATTGATTTAAGCCTTTTTGACATGAGATGCACAGGGTTACGTGTAATATTCAAGCCTATACTGTTCCATTCTTTCTGAAGTAATTCTTTCAGTTGTGGTTAGCTGGTCATGTGGTGTTTTCTCAGCATTTTCTCCATCTCACTCCACAGATGTTCTATCGGATTAACATATGGCAACTGAGGAAGTGTTTTCAAAGTATGTGGAGTGTACTAAACCAGCCACAGGCCTACAATTTCCGCCGTATGCTTGGGGTCATTACAGTGTTGAATGTGGCAATCATTTGCAATGCTTAGTTTTTCTGCACTCTTCTTTAGATCATCTTTGTGTATTTGAAGATACACGAATCTACTCATACTCACTTCGATGAAAACCAAACCCCACTCCTGAGGCTGACATGGACCCCCAAATAATGACCCCGCCACCTCCATGTTTAACTGTGATATGCAAGTTCATTTGTTCAAACCCAGTGTGTGGCTTGCGCCACATCAAAATTCTACCATCATTTCTATAAATATTGAATTTACTTTCATCTGAAAATAAAAATTTCTCCCAGAATCCAGTAGCTTTCTGCACGTACTCTTTCGGAGACTGCAGCCGTCTAGCCCTGTTCGTCTAACTAATGTAGGGCTTCTTTCGTGGGACCCTGGCGTGGTACCCAAGACGATTGAGAACCCTCCGTTTAGTCTGTGAAGAAACCGGTCACGCAAAAATATTTGTTAACTCTAGCTGTTACGTCGAACGAACTCGTTTTTGGATTCTTTTGAATGGAACTCACTTCATACATCTTGCTCCCCGTGCGATAACTTCTACGGACGGCCGCTTCTTTCCTTGCTGGTGAGCACTGTTTGATCTTGAAGTCTTTGTACAACACTTTTAACGGCCTAAGAACTTCTTGTCACAATATTTGCGATATCGGGAAGAGTTCTTTCTTTCTGATCTAAGTCTTGTTATACTTCCCTTTTCTTCAAAGGAAGTTTCCTTCATTTTTCGCCCCATCTCACGACATTGTGCCACTGAAGCAGGTCGAACCTTCACTATCTGACAACGAAATCCAACTGAAGCTGCAAAACTGATACGTGTTAGCGGAAATAGCCCATGCACAGTTGTAAACGTCAGGTGGATGAATACTTTTGTCCAGGCATCCCTAGCGACACATCATAATTTGAGGATTTAGCGTACTTGCTGGTTGATTATGGAACTTTTGGGCGCAGACACGTAGAATAACGTTCATTATTTCATCAGTTGTGATATAAATGTGTATCTATGAGCGGGACCTGGGATATTATACACTTTATTATTGTAAATACACGAGGGCGAATATTTTTGTTTATCAGTGTATACATTTTGCAACAATTTATAATATTTTACTAAAATATACTTTTTAAATGCATTTCGATTCTGGATACTTCAGAAAGCAGAATTTACAATAAAATTTTCTTCAAGAAGGATCGTCATAATATTTACTATGATTGCATGAAAGATATAACTTAATTTGCGTCAGTTTCAGCTATACATGTTTGCGACAGATAGATACACATAAAATCGATTTAAAAATAATTTCCTACAGTGCAGCGCTACGTGTGAGCACACATGCAGGTCGATTTGGATACGAACCACGGGATTGTCCTGATGTCGCCCACGTGGTCGGATCAAAGTGGGATCGCCAGCTATTATTGTCATTACATCTAGTGGCACGCTGTTAAGGAAAGTTCTATAAACTTCTGCCCGCACGATTTAGTCGAGACACTGCAATCTGGCGCAATTTCCTGCTGCCATTTGACCCTTGGCAGTCTTGTGCACACGGGAGCAGTCATTTCCTCGTTCGCTTCTGTCACTGTCGGAACTCGCTCTCCTCGTTCGGTCGGGACACGCGGAAAGTCAACCGAGTACTTATTTACCTCGCATTCCTGCAGGGCTTGTCAAATGAGCAGGGGCCCAACAACATTTGCTTTTAAAGGCTGTTCACGATAAAGTGAGCACTTTATAAATGAACCGCAGAAAAAAAAGTCACTACCCCTACCTGCATATATTTTAATGGGCGCACTGAGTGACATTCACCCAGTAAAGTCGGTAACGATGGATGGAAAGTAGTTTCATATCTCAAGGTCGAATAAAATGTGTTAGGTAATCATCTGTGATAATTTAAAAGTAATTTCTTTCGCTTTCTGTTTTTTTTTTATGCGTCGAAAGGTATAAATGAGCAGATTTGTAAAGCATTTGCTTTCTTTCTTAATAATTTCACAGTTTCATTTGACCGACGCATGAGTAAAGTGATGAGGCCCATGGAAATGTCAATTTTACATAAGGCGGAAGAATACACGATGTGTATAAAAGTAGGTATTCAGGAGGGCTTTCAAAAGTGCTCATTTTATCGTGAACAGCCTATAATATGAAATTGCCGCGCGAAATGACAGGGTTTCTATAATGCATTTGTATTAATAATGGCGAAGTTAAACCATTCCCCTATGTTATCTCGCAGGAATTTTATACCGCAATGCCGCCAGACGACATAAAATTGCTGTCTCAGGGAAACAGTTATGTACTTTCAGCATTTCTCTCCGCCAAATTCGAAGCCTTCAAATAATACCACATATCGTCGACCATTTTCACAGGAATCAAATACTGTAAACTACATGAGTGAGTGAAGAGAGTTGGACGGTTTCTTACCAGCGAGGTCTTGAGAGCCGATGAGGGTGATTGAGGTGAGTATGGAGCGGCGCCGGAATGAAAGGGCGGGGGAAACGGGAGATGCCCGAGAAAACACGCAGACCAACGGCATCGTCTGGCAAGATTCAAACCTGGTGACCCGGCTGGGGATTGAATCCGCTTCGCCTTGGTGGGACACAAGCAGGATAACCACTCGGACACCGCGGCCCCGGTAAACTACGGCTTCATGGCGAATGTAGTTCCAGAATGCACTGTATCAACTAAGAAATTTCATATTGGAAGAACATTTTTAATACCTGGTAAACTTGAGTCGCGCACGTAGTTGCATTTGCACGCGTGTGAGTGCGTTTGTGTGATACCTATGGGAGAAGTTGGGTCTTTCAAAACTTCTTCAGGCTTCAAGAACTTCTTGAACATGATACATTTTCAGGAAAATTTTGAAGGCATGGCAAAATCTTCGCCTGTCGTATGTTCAAGATTCTGCACTGTCATATCTCGAGCACATTTGTAGTAATTGTGTACGTGGTTATTTATAAATATAATTTAACCGTGCTCATAGAAAAATATTTCAGGTATTGTTACTTCTCTGCGTCTTTTTCATTGCCTGACTTAGCTTTAGTAGTTATTCAAGTCGGGTGCAACTAATACTGCCCTTTCAGCTTGCATATCACTATAAAGAGCTTTACCAATATATGGGCATATTAATTTAGTTTCAAATCTTTCCTAGAATACTAATCAGCCCAAATATCACTAAGAATGTGTGAAGTGAGATAAAACTGCTTGAATTTGGTTTAGTTTTGAGCAAGTAGCGCGTTATTATTACGATACATACTTGCTTATAATAATCGAAACTGCACATTTTTCCTAAAGAGAAATTAATATCTAACGTGTACAGCTATTGACGTTACATCAGAACGAGTCCGTCAAGTTATATTAGTTCACATTTTACTCGTGGCTGATTCGGCAAAGTCGTTAGTTGATTTATTCTTCCGCATCATTATTCATAATCAAAGAGAATTATTCAGACTGAAATTCACATACAAAACTAGTCTTCATTTTTCTAAGCCCTATAAATAAATATTAAATTATATGTAGCTAAATATGCTAGCCTTTTTTTTTTTACAGAGCAATACCTCTTTTATCCTGACTAATGGAGACCGGTAATAGGATTAACGATAATCCTGATAAGGGATAAAATATAATATAGCGTGCAAGTAAAAATTTCGTATATATTCACATAAGCAAATCATAAAAACACTTCGTACACCTAAGTTTGTTACGGTAGAGAATCTGTATGACGTTTGCGTACAGATAATATGCAAGCGTGTCTCTACCAATAGTTATGTCGACGCTGAGCATAAGAGTGCTCGCAAATTCGTTTGGGAAGGAGGTGTGTGCGTGTGCGTGTGTGTGTGTGTGTGTGGAGAGAGAGAGAGAGAGAGAGAGAGAGAGAGAGAAGTAGATAGAAATATGTACAAATTTTTTTTTACGTGAACCGTATAAGTGACATTCTACTGTACTAAAGCTTTAAGGCTATCGGAGTAGTCATCAAAGTAGTATCAGAGTATCATCTCAAATGTTCTAAGCCTTTACCACCGAGACTTGAAGGCCTTACACTTTCGTATAGAGTAACCAGTGACTTCACTAGTGCGTTAACATAAGTAGTTAATATAGCTGGCAACTTGGTTATTTTTAGCATGTGGCGGGGATTGTTTCGATTAAAAAACTTAGTCTTAAAGTGTAATAATGCAATGAGGTGTTTTAAATTTCGTCTTTCTCGGTGTCTTAGAAATCCCCCTGTCAGGCTAAAGTCGAAGTCTTTAAGTTTCCTGGGAAGGAAGAAAGTAAATGCATTGTTCTACGCTCTTTCGCGAGAGCAGTGCGTGCCCACAAAGTCTTCATGCGAAAGTAATATTTTTCATCTTTACAGCTTTCAGTATAAAAGTAACAGTTAATATTATTGCGGGAGAGAGAGAGAGAGAGAGAGAGAGAGAGAGAGAGAGAGAGAGAGAGAGAGAGAGAGAGAGAGAGAGAGAGAGAGAGAGAGAGAGAGAGAGGAGAGAGGAGAGAGAGAGAGATATTGAGGGAGGGAGAATGAGAGTGAGAATAAGAGTGAGAATAAGAGAGAGATTGAGGGAGGGAGAATGAGAGTGAGAATAAGAGAGAGAGTGCATGCGTGAATGTGTGGTGTGTACGCGCGCGCGCGCCCGCGTATGAAAAAAGTGAAGGATGGCGGTTTAAGCCTACATCGGGGCTTATTATCGTTTGATGCACCTTACACAATGGGAACTTTTGCAGTACTTTCTTAAATATCCAACAGATTTTAGTGCTTATAAACACATTTACTAAGACTATTTAAACTTTATCATTACTTATTTTTTACATGTTATTTCAAACACGGATATTTTGCGCACGCTTCACTCCAAGGAGGGTATGTATACAGAACATTCCCCATTAGTTAAACAGTATTACGTAATATTATACAAAGAACAAACATGAAGTGGCTTGGAGAATAGGTATATCACTAAACAATATTTCTGATTTTTTTTTTGTTTACAAATGGGAACAGAATAAATGCAACGAAAGTTAAGAAATAGGTTACAATTGGTTAACTTATCCGTATCATTCAGTAATATTTCTCAACATCCACATACGTCATTGCAACACATGTTATAGTTGCAGTAAAACTTTGAATGTAAAGAATAACCTCAAGACACGCGATTAGATTTATTCGGGGAATTCTACGCTTGTTACATATTTCGATACCTCAGTACAGCAGCATTACAACTCAAAAAATGTCAATTAATTAATTACCTGAAATATACAGTACAGAATTCTCTGTTACATGTAAAACTATACCATTAATAAGAAAATAATACAACAAAAAAGATTATCTGGTAAAACTACAGCTAAGTCTTACTAAGTTATTACTAATCGAAAGGCAGTTATAGATATGATTATTGAATTGAGCAATAATCATCCCAACGGGTTTTGACGTAGAATAATATTTTTTTATGATAGCATTATTTTCACCTACGATAATCCCTGAAATAATCTTCAAGTATAATCTTCGTCAAAACTAAGATATACAATGAAATATGTGAGTTCATGACTACTGTAGTTCCTTATTGCATGTTGGAATAATTTGAAGTAATTTTGGCAATAGCTTGAAAGCAATTTCTTAGTGGATAAAATATGTTTCTTTTCCACTATCTTATGAAAGTTTCAAGTAATCACAAAGTTGGCGAGAACTGGGTTATCTAATAACGATTTCAAGTAATTATAAAGTTTGCCAGATTTGTGTTTCTTAATATTATTTCATTGAGGAGATACATCTTAATTACTATTTTAAGACCCTACTAGAGAAACAATTTTTTAAATTAAAATTTCAAATTACAAAAGCTGCCGATGTTTTCTATTGGTAATATTGTGGTAGTTGTTATAAAAGCCTTTATTGTTTGTCTGTGTATGAAATGCTTGTTTGCAGTCGCTATTCAAAAGTCAGTCGAGTTTATGAGATTGGATTATTTTACCGAGTGTTGTTGTGGATGTTATTTTCCTGTTCATATTGAAGCTGCGTAATAGCCGAGGCAAATTTTCTATATAATTCATGAACAGTAATATCCTTAAGTATTGACATACACATTACACAAAGGTAAAATTGGCGCTCTAATGTGTGACATGGCTGTGGTGCTATGTACATAAATTAATTCCGCCCCCTTACGGGGGCATTTATGTAAATAGGTATCACGCTATGTTACAATTTTTATGATTTTTTTTTCTATTGAAGGTTTCCTGCGACTACGAAAAAGTGTTGCAATGGCATATGTCTGCAACAGTAGTACAGATAATCACTTGCCACACCTGCAAAAATAATTCAAACTTCAGTAATGCGTTGTCCAGCCATTTATTTTCTATACAGTCTGGCTCATTTTCAAGTCAGCAGGCTATATATAATCAGTAGTAGGAAATAGATGATCTGGGGACAAGGGATTGGGGAGTCGGAGCCGGGGGAGTCACCATATTGTTACGTCGCAGTCCGCCATCTTGCATGTCTTTGACTTTGACCTTGACCTTTGAACTTGACCTGGACCCCGAGAACTTTTGACCTCAAAAAACACTGAAAACACTGGAAAAACCTTTAAAAAAATCCAAAAAAATCCTCAAAAAATTCTAAAAAAAAAAATGCTGAAAAATTATTATTAAAAAGATACTCAAAAATGTCCCAATATAGTCCTATTATATATATGATAGTACCTGCGTGTTTTATTGCGGGGCGAACGAATGTGTGGGTTTTTCTCAGAGTACTGCATACCGAGAAGATGAATTGCGCAATATGAGGGGCTGCCTTTGACCTCGACGAACATGGAGCCTTGAACCTGCATAATCACTAACTGGTTGTCACCAGTGACGATTCTATCAGATTTTCACCTCTTTTCAAAAAAATGCAAGCCGTCATGAGAGAGCGGTCCGTACGAAGAGTCCTTTTCACACGACTACGACCAATTGGGAAGCATGGTGGTGGCCTGTCGTGGTACGACACTGTTCTGTACAAAGTCCACGTTGCGCATCGACCAATGGCAAAGCATGGTGGGAGTCTGCTGTATTTCTGGCCACTTTTATTGTAAAGTGTAAATACAGTTTACTCAAGAAGCGATTAAATATACCGAGGGACCAGGATAGATTATATATATATTTATTTATGTAAAGCAAGATTATTAAATAAAATGTTCGCATTTCAGCTTTTGGAGGTAAGGCTATTTAATTTTATTAAAAAAATACATGGATGTTTTTTGCTGGAGTTCTACACACACAGAAATTAGCACCGCAATTACCACAGCAGTCAACACGCAATTAGCACAGTAATCAACACCACAATTAGCACAGCAGCACTGCAATTAGCACCGCAGCAGCCTTGGAATTAGCATCGCAATCAGGGGCCATTATGGGTCTAGGGTAGATTGAGTTAATGGGATCAGTCTTGTGAGGGGTCGGTTCGACAACAAGAGTCAGTTGCCTACTTTAAGTGTGACTATAATTTATACGTGAGCGAAGAACTTGTCTGGAAGAAACTATTGAACTATTAATGATATGACTGTATAATAATGTGATCAAGGAACTAGCATTTAAAGCCTGCCTACCTGCCTGTGTGTAATGTCTCAATGCTCGCATGTGATTGGTTAGCTGCAATAATGTAGTAACTTGGTGAATGGCTGGTCGGTGTCTGCACGATGTGTTAATGGTGCAGTACGATCGGTTCAAAGTCATCATGACGCCATAAGGCTTGCACACTTGTATATTATAAGAAGTATGGAGGTAAGCCAAGAGGTTTAGTTTGAGAGCAGCTGAGTGGAAGGTGGATTGTCTCGATTAGCTTCTGCCTCTTCACATATATTTTTTTCTCGAGTTTTTGTTTTTAGGTAATTCAAGATCATGGTGTTAAGGCCAAGGCAGTCTTCATCTAATATGATGGTAGTAGTCTGTAATGTATTTTGCTTGTTGACTATTATGTATTTTTTCTCGAGTTTTTATTTTCAAGATCATTCAAGGTCATGGGTCCAAGGTAATGGTCATTGGCTATCAATATGGCGAGTGGGAGATGCCTACCAAGATGGTGGTCGCCTACCAAGATTGTAGCCTCCAGTAATGTATAAACAAATGAACGAAAAAAAAAAACAAACATGGCGGCCTCCAGTAGCCTGTCAATAAATGGCGAACGAAAAATCAAGATAGCGGAATGAGTATGGGTGAGGGGAGTGTGTGCGAGGGAGTCCGTCGTCTGCTGGATTCGAACACAGGTGAGTAATTGATGGTGTGGGGGGAGACCTGAGGAAATGTAAGTTTTTAATTAAATCTTTTATAAATTTTTAAGGGAAATTTTTCAGGGAAAAAGGGAAATTCCGAGGGGAAAAGGGAAACATGACCGCCGGTGTTAAAGCCTTTTTAATTAAAAAAATTTTAATTAAGAAATTTTTAAAAAATTAATTATAAACGATTTTTTAAATTCTTTTAACGATGATCTTTTTTAATAATAGATTATTTATAAATTTTCAAATGTTTTTAAAATTCATTTTTAATCTTTAAAGAAATCATTTGAATTTTTGCATTTTCAAGGTCAAATGACAAGGTTAATGATCCTGATCCCGGTCATCTGGATCGGAGTCACTGATCGTTACCGGAGTCGCTGATCCCTGCCAGTATTTCTGGAAAAAATGGGTCATTTCTGAGAATCTTTTTAATATTTTTTTAAATAGTTTTTTTTATATTTTATAATAATATATATTTTTAATTTTAAAACTATTATTTCAAATATTTTGGAATTTTGAGTTTTTTTGGATTTTGGATTTTTTAAGTGTATTTTGAGGACATATGTACTCGGGGTCAAGGTCAAGTTCAAGATCAAAGGTCACACGGGTCAGGGGTAAAAGGTCAATTATATATAAGATGGCGGACGGTGACGTAACAAGATGGCGGATCCCCGACTCCAGCTCCGACTCCCCAATCCCTTGTCCACAACTCATATATTTCATACTACTATAATCGTATTGTTACTTCAGCCAAAACAACTTTCAGTGTAATCTCTCAGTACGCGTAATCTTCAGAGCTCTTCCACACGTCGACCCACATTTATAGGCCGTTCACGGTTACTGGCAACTTTACTGAAGCCCTGCGAGTTCTAATTTCAAACTATTCCTCCGCTTTTGGAAAACAAAGCTTAACTAACAAATAGGAAAAAGGCACTAAGTACTATGTTAAGTAATATTTACCACTATTAATAATATTTCTCACTAAGCATAACGAAAACCCCTGTTATCTCTCTGTTATTCACATTAAGGCTGTTCACGATAAAGTGAGCACTTCTGAAATCAACCTTAGAAAAATGTCACTGCCCCTGCCTGCATATATATTAACAGACGCACTAAGTGACGTGCTCAGTAAAGTTGGTAACGATGGATAGTAAGTAGTTCCATATCTTAACGTCGAATAAAAAGTGTTTGGCAACTGTTTGCGATAAGTTAAATTAGTTCATTCGCTTCTGGTTTTTTTTTTAATCCACCGAAGTGTACATATGAGCAGAATTGTAAAATATTTACTTTTCTAAAAATTTCATAGTTTTACTTGACTGACGCACGAATAAAGTGATAAGGCCCATGGAAATGTTGATTTTACATAAGGCGGAAGAATACACAACGTGCATACAAGTAGAACTTAAGCAGGGCTTCAAAAGTGCTCATTTTATCGTGAATAGCCTATACGTATAAATGAAATATTATAATTTACAAACATAAAGTATAAGTAGGAAATAAATAAAACAAAAAATGAAATACCTTTATATTAACACAAGTATAAACCCCCTGAGTTGCATCTCATCGAAACAAACAAATACGTCATGCATGGGGTGGTTTTTCAGTGGCTTGATTTTAAAAAAATGTGAAGATACCCCATGTACAGCGCGTTTGGTCGTTTCCTAAATATTTTAAGTATAACAAGGGCTTTCTACTGTTCGCGGTAAAATGAGCACTTTTAAAAGCCCTGCTTAAGATCTGCTAGTACTCACGTTGTGTATTCTTCCGCCACATATCAAATTAACATTGCCATGTGCCTCATCGCTTTATTCATGCGTCGGCCAGGTGAAACTTTGGAATTACTAGAAAATAAAAAAAATTATATTCTGCTAATTCTTACACTTTGATGCACTGAAAAAACCAAAAAGTGAAATAAACGATTTAAGTTATCACAAATGGTTACCTAACACTATTTATTCGATATTTAGCTATGGAACTACTTTTCATTCATCGTTACCAACTTTGCTGAGGTCATGTAACTCAGTGCACCCATTAAAATATACGCATGTAGGAGCAGTGACTTTTCCTAAGGTTTATTTCAAAAGTGCTCACTTTACCTTATTTTTTGTTAAAATAAATTTTAATAATATTTTATCTATAATTTGTTATATTTCATTTTAAACTACTATGAAAAAGACAGAGAGAAAGTAGACGTGTTGGTAATGCATAGCGAGAAATAGTTCATATGTAAAATATTATTAAACTGAGTGCGTACTAATGCGGTGAGTTGGCCCTATGGTGTATTTTTCTAAGCTTTGTTCGTACGAGTCGCAGGAATATCATGGAAGTAGAACATTAGCAGGGCTTCAGAAAAGTCGGAAGCGACCGCGAATGGAGTACGATATACGAAATCTAGATGATCAAACGCTAGGCAGAGTGTCCGCGACGAAACGAGACACAATACATCTGGGGCGTTTCTCGCGCAGAGCGGCGCGAGGCAACCCGCGCGCCATCGCAAGAGAGCGACAAAGCCTGCTGCTGCCGTGCGAACCCGTGCGGAGAATGCGAGAAGGCTTCCATTTAGATAACGAGATTTCGCCAGCAGAACGCAAGCACTAGAGAGTCCGGTGAGAGCAACCCTTTCCGATGTTTCCACTCCGGCCAATTACGAGACCTCTCGACACACAATATTCTCTCACTTCAGCACCAGGGGAATCGTGTCCGTGGAGACGAGGCGCCAGCCTAACTGTTTCTCTTTACAACCGCGCTGCGTTCGTCCGAAAGCGGCTTCATCGCGCAAGTTCACGCCAAGAGTTTCCAGTCATTTGAACACTTAAATAAAAAATCAGCGCTTGTCTCACAATAAAATTTTCTATTTAGCCTACGTTTCAACCCATAACCATATTTCTCTTCAACCATGGCATACATTTCTTTCCTTAGCGGAGTGAAGTGGAGTGGAGAAATGTGGGCGGCTCTTAAGGGTATTCTATAGCTGGGTGTCCAAGGTCAAGAAGCGAGGGAGCGATACTGGCGACACTAACACACACGCCTAGTGCCTCATCGCTTCTACGCGCAAGGCGAGCAGGGTTTCCGTCGTGACGATGTACTGGCAAATTATATCTGTAACATTGGGGTTTTATTACACGCGATGAAAGACCTCAGATTAATCTACGCCCGTATCGCCGTACTTTTCTCTTGTCACTTAAGGAAACAGCATAGGCAAGCTTTAAAAATGCGACATTGGACCATTTTCACGAATTTCTGTCTCCGAGAATACAGTTAATAAGATATAAGTACAAGAATAGGGCCAAATATAGGTAATTTTTTTAAAAATCTTTTCTGGCAAAAAGTCGTATTTGCAGAACATTTATTTACCGAGATACGCGTATTCGTGCAAACAACTATTTCAAAGAAAATGCGGGGGTTCATCTCGCTCTCAAAGAGTATTTTGTTAAAAAGTTTTGGTTTTTGTTAAACTTCGGTGGCAGTTTCATTAAACGTGGATTGAGGAGTTATGAAACTTACTCGTGTGTGCTTACTGGGAAGAAAGGAAGAGAAAAAAAAATGGGTTTTTGCTGTCCATATTGATGAGGAATTGTTTGCCACTAATGATGGAGTAATAAATAATTTCATACAGGCATTTCAAGATAATTACGAAAAATTTCAATTCAGCGTACGTCTTAAACGCAGCTTAACGAATCATAATTTCATTTAGATTCTTTCAAATAGCTTCATTATCGCAATGTCTGGGCATTTAGGAATGAAATAATCCTGCTAGAATGCGTTAAGATTAAGGAAATCATAAACGCAAATGATGACGGAGATGCTAGTATCGCAAAATTTAACATACAGAATGTTTCAGTAAAAGCGTGCAGAATTGAAACTGGGAACAGGGGCAGCGCCACGGAACCTTTTTGATATTGGGAATGTGTGTTTCGCGAAGCCAGCTAAAAGAGATACGGACGTAAACACGTGGGCGAACCATGATGTTTGTGGGGTTCACCCACCGTCCGCAAGGTGGCTCTGTCGTTCGTACATTGCCAGAGTACGTGCGTGTGTCAACGGCAAACGGATGGGATATTTGAACGGATGCGGCAGAATCTCGAACGCCGTTGTGATCATGCTTGCGTTCAGATTGGCGGACGTCACTTTGAGCAACTCTTAAAACCGGTCCGCCAATCGACTGGTCTTATACACTACTGCATGCTAGTAGTGTACATACGCAATGTACATACACGTAAACAATCCGTATGTTCCCTGGTGGTGGGGTCGCTGGATGGTCGATGTAACGTCGTCAAGGTGATGATCGGGAGGGAGGGGTGGTGGACGGCAAGGCTTCGCCGGTCATAGACTACAGATGAGGTAGACCGCTAATTCGTCTTCTGCGCATGTACCCAACATTGACCTACCTCAAAGGAACTCAGCTGTAAAAATTATATGGTCAAAAGCGATAAACATGTTTATTTATAATTTTTAAATGACATGCACTATTATATTAATAAAATACTTCTACCAGTTTGAATTTAATCAAAAAGCACTGCAAATTGGTTAGGGGAAGTATAAAAATATCTCAAAAGCGCTTGTTTACTAAACAGTGTTCTAACCTCAAACCAAATCCGCGCCATTTTTTGCTCGCCGTGTTTGCAGAAAAGTAGTTCAATGTTGGGACACAGAGATTGGTTGTCCGTAGCCAGCGAGATCGGTGTACTTCATCTTTAGTCTAAGTCGCCGGCAGCCGCGGAGCGCGCGGCTGACATTTGCCCAGCAGAAGACATGCCAGCTGGAGGTGAGGCGAGGCGAGATGGACAGTCGAACGGTTCCAGCAGCACCAGAGGTAAGCAGCATCATACGGCCCACACTGTAGGAAACTCTATTTCTAGACTCCGCAGGTTTTAACTTAGTCCAACGTGCCCGTCGCATTCTGTATTCGCGGACCACACGTTACTGCCCCTCGAAACGATCTGAGGGCGAGGCCTATATTCCGGTTTTCATCTTTGCACGCTTTAACTGGAATATTCTGTATAGCTGATGGGGAAAGTCAGATTTTTGCGACGTGCTGCCACGTCGGAAGTGTGGAAGACCAAGGCACTTCCTGATTACAGCGGGCGCCGAGCAACTTGGCTACTCGATTTGGCGCGAACCATCACCGATCTGGCCTCTCCGCCATACGAGCCACATGCCCCACCATTTACGAGCACTGACAACCCTACCTAGATGTAAATATTTTTACTGTTATCTAGGCATGCCGATATTTACCTAATTCACGAATTTTTTGGCTCAATTTATATCGATTCATAGAAAACAGGCCGAAAGGAATATATTTGCAACAAATATATTTTCGATGTTTTTCGGGGCCAGTTGTACGAACATAACGTTAATTCTATTTGATAGGATGTGCCATGACCTTGGGAACAAACTCACACAGCTAGAAACACTTAACCAAAAACTCTATAAAAACCTCAACGACCTAAAGATAAAATTCCATATCGCATAGGTATACTTTGTGACGGGCGGCACCACGCCACTGCACGCCTTACAAATAATAATTAAACTTACAACTAAGAAGTCTTAAAATTAATGGGCTGGACCACGTCGCACACGCCCTCAAATAATTAAAACTCATAAATAAATAGCAGGCCGGACCACGTCGCCAGTCATCCATTCGAAATATTTACTGTGTTTGGTTACCTGATAACTTGACTGCGAACTATCAGACACGCACGAACAATTCATCACGCTGATTTTGCTGTTAAAAACCTCCAATGTGAAGCAAAAGTAATAAATCATTCAACTGTAATGTTCTCGCCAGGTTTACGTTACCTTAAAAAGACTTTAAAATACCTGGGGTGCCAGGAAAACAAGTGATAATGCAAGATGTATTTTCACGTGCGGCAGCAACCAGCTCTGGCAGACATTTGTGTGGCGGACGGGTGGTTCAGCGGTTAGTCACCTTAGCGCAGCACCGTCGACGGCGATCGCGGAGAACTGCTTGCCCTGGTGCGTGCGCACCCCAACACGGTGACGTCTGGTTACGCAGTTTCCGGTAACTTGATCAAGAGGCCGGAACTTTGATCACGTACTGTAATATTATTGGTGTTTGACTTTTCAATTGTGAAAACCCCTTAAAGGAAATAGGTGTCCGCTGGGTCGGTTCATCTTATTTGGTAACATCAATCGCCATTGCGCGTGAATATCACGACCCCTTCGAGGGACAACCGAAAGCCCCGACTATTTCTTGGAATTACGGTTTTTTGAGGGGAAAATGATGGATCCCTAATTTGATTGGTAGCGCTAGGTGGCGGACCTGTATATTTAATGCCTATTCACGCTTCCTTCTGGGTCAGTCAGCGGCCAAGGGGGGGGGGGGGGCAAACTTCTACCAGATAAGTAGCATTCTTGTGCGATACACAAATATAGGCTCCTCAAGCGACGTCACTTTGACGTTAGGCGAGGGCCATTATGGCCGGAAATTTTAAAATATTTTAAATCTTGTGAAATGTTGGCCTCTTAACTGAAATTTTATGCTGTTACCTTCTGTGGCCAGTTTTTTTAAATCCATAAGGAAGTGTGTGACCAAGTAGTAACCAGACTTTGGGTGGTTGTAACCACTGGCAACCAAAAACAAATATTATGGTCTCAGAATTTAAAAAAAACGAGTTAGGTAATGGCAGGCTATATGCGAGACTCGGTTGTATTTATTATTGGCGAACAATTAAAAAAAAAACTTTACGAAGTTTAGTGCATTTTGCAAAACCATATTTACTCGCAGGAGTTAAGGCTGGCATTGCTGAGCAGTTGCTCCCATCCAGTTGGGATCACGAGTAAATCAGGTATTAAACATTGAGGTTGAAATGTTCACTGATTTCTGACCAGTAAGGTATTACCAAATTGGGTTTCCAGGTGTAGGAATAAAAATCATTCTGTAATGTCAAGAGTAAATGTCGGTGTGAACGACATAAATTCGCAATTTTGTAACGTTGGTAATTTGGGGTAATTTGACCAATATAGTTTGTGATGGCCTTCTGTATTTACTAATTATAAGGCCAATTATAGAGGCATAAACGTAACCTGTGTGGAATTTTACAAGTATTAGCTGAATAACAGCGAATTTATTCTACCTGAAAATTCTGGTTGCATTTTACTCTATTTTGGCTACCTGACTTTTAATGTAATCTTTTTAATAAATTTGTCACTAAAGAGAGAGGAAGATAATGTTAGCTTTTCCACGTGTAATGTAAAATTGATAACAAATGGAAGTTTGTCCACATGTAAGATTTACGGAGAAATGAAAATAATTGAAAGAAACATAACCAAAATAAAAGAATATTGCCACACTTCCTTGTTTCTGTTACAAGTCGTATCAACTTATCGTCACACTGTACAGAAAAATGGTTTTTTGCATGGCGTTTGCCATTTTAGTGTTCTATTGGTTTTGCTAGGTTTTATGCAAATCTTGCATTGCCACGTCCTTGGGTTAGGGCGCAACAAGGTTAGAACTTAAAAGTGCAGCTTAATCTAAGAACAGTTGTACAAGAAATATATCGATAAAAAAGACCATCTGAATATTGATTAGTATAAAAATTGTTTCCGTAGCCGATTAAATTGATTTTCAAAAATCTGTTTTTGATCGACATCCCTACTCCTATCATCTAGATGTGATGGAACTAGTTAATGTATTGCATATGATATTAGTTTTAGAATTGAGTAGGTAATTAATGCCTCAAAAACAAGGCGCACAAAGGATTTTAAAATTATGTTAAAATTTTCAAAGACACATTTGAAGAAGAAATTTTGCTTAACTTTCCAAAGGCAGTTCTTGAAAGTTATAGTAATAGACTAAGAAGGACACCTCGTATTTGAATACTGTCTTCACTTGCAGTGTTTTCATGGAATACCAGTTGGAGTATATCTAAACATGCTGTGAAGTTAGAGAAACTATTTCGATTAATAATGTTTAGGGAGCCTAAGAGAGTAAGAGGAAATTATTTTTTATCTAGACGATTACAAAATTCTCACGAGCCTTTCTGAATGTCCCAGGCTGCTGCACCAGCGAAATAAACCTACCTTTGTTCAACATATTAAGACACCTGGCATGCCGAAACACAGTTTGGCCCGCATGACAACGTAAAAATTACGCCTTCCTGCGAGTAAAGAATCATATCAGAACCTGAATTTAGACTTTTGTGAAGACAAGATTGTATTTGATAGGTTCATCAGTTTTGTCTAAAGAGACGGAAGCAAAACGTCTGTATTAGATTCTACTTGAATTCTTCTAATGTGTTTTGTGTAGTTTGTAAAGCATTTAATGAGAGGAGTTATGTATAATTTTTATTTTGAATGTGGAGGATATTTTTGATAGCTCTTTTTAGTCGGGAAATAAAATTTATTGCAATCTTCTGGAGTGTTTCCGTTGAAGGATGAACCTATGACTTTGCATAAATCTGGAATATACCATAGCTGCAATGGAGTATTTCTTCTCTATATTGAGTTTTTGCAGTTAGATTAAAGTGCTTTAGGGAGACGGCGGAATCTGGCTGGGGCACCGTTAGTTTTTATGCTCGTTACTATTTACCTATGGAAGCGGTAGCAATTCAGTGCCTTTAAGCGAAGTATGGTAACTGAAGAATAAATGTAGCTAACTGTTACTCAACAAAGAACATAATCCCTGTTCATCGAGTTTCCTTATTTCTCTAGTTTTATCATAACATTGCAAAAACACTTGAAATCGACAAGAAGATTACTTTTTCCAAAGTACACAAACACGATGGCTTTTATAACTTGTTATATGGGAGAAAAACATTTTATTGCGACGCTGTCAACTGAGTATTATATGTTGGCGAACAACCGACCAATAATTAACGTTGTACAGCACAGTGGGCGTGCTTGGTATAGCGTGGACCAATAGAATAGTGGTAAGTGTAAATGCAGTGACCAAACGAAACTTATGGTGATGCATTGATCGATAAAGTAAACTTATTTATAGCTTTTCTTGAACTCGAGAGATTGTGTGCAGACCAAGTAATGTTAAAACGTTTCAACAAAAGGCAGCCGAAGAAAATACCTATAAATTATTCAAGTTTGGAATGATAATTCTAGATCTGATTCAACAAATTATGTGTTAAATACACCTGACGGTAATTTTCACAATGTGAACTATGCAAGGGGTATTTTTGTGTATGTTATCCTTTCTATGCTTGCTAATAGATTACAGTAATTTTTCTGTTGACTGTGAGTTTCATAAAAAAAAAAAGCTATAGTTTAAAAGGTCAATAGCACGACGATAATTAAATTTTTTTCAACAAAGATGCTTAAACACAAATTCTATAAAAAAAATCATTTAGAAATTATTTATTCCAAGGTCCTACGTGGTAGCATCTGTGCAAACCATAGCTACATATTTGTCGGCCGTTTTTGTTCCTCATCTGGCTTCTTAAATAATAGTCCGGCTGCATGTGAAGAAACGCCAACATTTTAAAGTTTTCATATCAAATCTTTAATCAGCAAAAGCAGTTACGAGCTTCAGAATAGCAGTCATACAAATAATAAAAGTTCATTTCAATTCATGGTATTATTATGAATGTAAAATATATTGGATCCTTACAATGAAAACTTAATTGCATTTAGCTGAAGTTAACCGAATCTTAAAATACTGCGAAAAAGCATTTTACCTACCGTTTGTTCCTAGAGGAAACGAAACGCCGGCCACGATGAATTCGCCTACTAGAATTTGTTTATTTCATTGAAACAAGTCGTTTTAATATCGCTGTACGCAAAAGTAAAAAATATCGTGTTTATTCTAGTCTAATACCGCCATACAATGCACCGAAACCTGTATAAATATGTTAATGTTGTTATTTAGGCTACTATTTTAATTTCGGGATTCTGATTTCAATAACTTTGGACACTTCTGAACGTTTCTCAGGTATCACAATTGATTTATCATTAACAAAATAACCGGAACAAATAAAAATAAATTTCTTATATTTTATGTAAAACACGTGGTATATTTAAATGATTACGTATAATAATGTTTTATCAATATACCAATTCATTTAAATTTTAATCTTGCGAGACTGGTTTATTGCCAACTGCATGCGGAAATGTTTCAATAGCCTACCATTAAATGATGACACACGTCTACAGTTAATACTATCTTTGTCAAAAGTACATCATTTAAATAATGGGAGTTGTCACCTTGTTGCCGTTTCGTTATGCGAAATACCAATCGAATAGTAAAACAGAAAATAAATAAGCATGCTACTGTTAATTAAGAAGGCCGTCTTATGTTATTAAGACAGACTGCACCATTTTTTATATTGGGTAAACCTTACGCTCTAATTTATGTAACTAGTTAGACTAGCTTAATAAAAAAACAGTAAATATTATGCTCTAATTTCTGTAACTAGTATAGACTAGCTTAATAACAAAATACATTATTTTCAGTTTATTTTAACGTACTTATTTATGATCCGTCATGAATATTCGATTGTCCTTTCGCATAGCGAAATCTCAAACAGGTTGGCAAACACCATTATTCCCATGTTCCATTACGTACTTTCTTAACTAAGACATTATTTGCTGTAGATGTGTATCGTCGTTTAAGGCATTAATTACTTCCCGTGCTATTCGTAATAAACCTGTCTCTTATCTCCACTTCTAAGGGTTCAGGAAACTTGTTAGGTTCTAGTATGTCAGGCATATTAACTTCGCCTATATTTTGTGAGGAACCACTTCTCGGATTTTGTCGGCGTTATTTGTAGATATTCTGTATATGCGCTATTTCGGACAATACATCCAATAATAAGTTATTTTACATCTTTATTTTTCTTAAGTTCTGCAGCAATTACGGCATGCCAGTCAATGTTTGTACTGAAATACATGTAGACTTACGAAACTGATATTTTGGTTCTTTGATTTTAAAATGTGCAGACTAGAAGTACACTATTGTTAGTTACATTCAGCCAATCTCATCAATCAGGTTTCAAAAGCATACGATAGTATACACAGTAAAAACATTTTCTTTACAGCAAAGAAAAACATTTCTTTGAGGCTCTTTAGCTTGCGGAAAAGAAATATTGCTTAACATAAAAGAGAAGCTTTAAAAAATATCTTTAGTGTTACCAAATTATTTCTTTAAATATTTTCTTTACCTTAATGCAACCAAGTATTTTATCTTTGCTACAACATAAAGTCTGCTTCACCAAAACTGCAATTATCTTTAACTTAAAGATTAGTGCTATCACTGTAAAAAAAATGGTAAAATTACCTGTATATATAATTATTACCTGGTATATACAATATTACCTGGTAATATTCGCAAACTTGTGTGGTAAACATAGTCTTCCTTACGTGTAAGGTAAAATTACCGCGCTCTGGAGTAAAATTCACGTACATGGAAGTCAAAAATTCCATACATGGATGGGAAAATTACCTTTCGACGTGTGGATCTCCTAGTACATTAGTGACTATTTGATAATCGTATTTTGTATATTATTTACCTTAAAATTAATTTTTATTTTTTAGTCATACAAGCTTTTCAACATAGTTCTTTATATGTAACGTATAACTACCGCACTGTGGAGTAAAATTCCCTTACATAGCGGTGGAAAACCCCATAAATGAATGTCGAAATTACCTTACGACGCGTGCGTCTCTTCAGAATAGTCTCAACAGCTAAGTGGGAAGACGGTCGGAAGAATCATCATTAAACACCCCAATAATCACGAATGCTGTCATGCTGTCTTCGTGGTGTAATGGCTAGCGCAACGGCTTATATATTACCTTAATTGTATGGGATTTTCCCCACTTTTGTTAGCTACTTTTTCCGTACGATTATGGAATAATACCTTACATGTTATGTAAATTTACTCCACATTCAACAAATAATTTTACCTTACATGAAGAGGTAATTAGCTTCCCATACACGTAAGGGAATTTTACCTCAAATTTTTTTTTAAAGTGAAATTTTTGTTACGGTAATGCAATGTTTTTATTGCCATTATTATATGATTTAAACAAAAATTTTCTTTGCGGCAAAGCTACTTTTCAGTGGTCCATATTTAAACAAAAATTATCTTTGCTGCAACACAATTTGCATTGTGGCAACAAAGTGTTTTTAGAGTGAGTTCCAATCTCGATAGCAGCGCGGGGCTGCGGTGGCTGAGCGGTTAGCCTGCTCGCCTCCCACCAAGGTGAATCGGGTTCAATCCCCGGCCGGGTCACTCCCAGATTTTCGCATGTGGGAATCGTGCCGGACGATGCCGCTGACTGGCGGGTTTCCTCAGGGATCTCCCGTTCCCCCCCTTCATTCCAGCGTTGCTCCATATTCACCTCAATCACACTCATCGGGTCTCAAGTCCTCGCTGTTAAGAGCCACCCAAATCTCACGATGTCAGCGTTCAGTACAAAAATTATCACCACCTGGCTTTTTAATATTTTCAATGCATAACTTTTCCATTAAATGTGAACTAAATAACAATCTACAGTTACAAAAAAAAAGTACTATTGTATCTTACACGTAAGATAAATGGGTTATTTTTGCCTCAGAACTGTGTATTATTAATGGGGGACTAGACATACATAAGGATGCTATGTAATAAAGGTTTTTTTTCTAGTCTTAAAAATGCGTCAGATTGGTCATTTTGCTTCGGGATCCGAGTAAGGGCCACTTTCCCGTCACAACAAAAAACGTAATCTGAGTGCCTGTAAAACAGCATAACAGTAAAATACGGATCTAGCGGTGTTGCCTATACGTTTTCTTTGCACTGACGACGCAGTATTATTATACACCCCACCAATAACTACAACAGGCATAAAACGTAATGTTGCAGAAATTTTGCATTATTTTACCCAAGCACCCAGTCTGGCGCCTCCGCAACGCCCGAAACGGTAGTTAGTAACGTTACTGGTCTGTAAAGTTAGTTAATAACTTCGCCTAACTTTTTGAAACAGTGTTATGTTACGGGAATTTCGCTCAGCCAGTTTACGTAAGTATCTCTATATTTCTGGCAATGTGCTGCAACCTGCGTCAGAAAAATGGTGGTTGCGTAAAGAACCAAAAATTTAATTAATCCAGACAGGACGAGGAGCTCCCAAGATATTACATTCTCTCTCTTCGTGGCGTACCAAAATAATTCATAAGACTGAATAAGTTAACAGACAAGATTCGAGAATTTGTGGTCTCTAGGCGCATAAGTTCAGCGTCAAGCGCACAGTTCCTTAACAGTCTTTCTTGTTATTGAAAAATTTGGTATATATTAACAATTTATTTTGCAACCATTAAAGCTGGGGTAAAAATAGTAAAATTTCAAGCGTGTCCACAAACGTTTAAATCAAGGACGCGGTGGTAATCGAAGAAGAGTGGTAACAATATGGCATTGAACAGGTACTGTATTGACAAAAATAACGACTTTTAAGAAAATACGTTATAGTTGAAACTAAGCAAATATTGAATAATCACACGCAAATCTATGTTTAGTTATCATAATAACCTCGGTGCCAGATTATTACTATAATATGTTCGCGGTTTCTTCACACTTTTTGAATCAAACATTTAAAAATGATCCATGTATGAAGTGTTTGGTTGTTTCCTAAGTAAATCTTGTATCAGAAGGGTTTTATACTTATAATAATATAAAAGTATCTTATTTATAGTTAAAATGAACATTTACTTATATTTTATAAATGAAATTATAATATTACATAAAATAGGTGCGTTGGTAATGCCCTTAGGGTATTCACACTAAACTAAGTAATTCTGAAAGCCCAGCTTTAGATATTCTTTTATGTACGTTGTGTATTCTTGCACGTCACATTATTCTTGCGTCGGTCAGGTGAAGCTGTGAAATTATTTTAAAAGTAAATATTTTACGAATTTGTTAATTTTTACACTTAGATGTACTAAAAAAATAAATGAAAGAAATAATTTAAGTTATCATAAATGTTTCTCTAACGCCTTTAATTTGACGTTAAGACATGGAACCTACTTTCCCTCCATCGTTACCAACTTTACTGGGCGTATGTCACTCAGTGCGCCAGTTAAAATATATGCAAATAGGAGCAGTGACTTTTTTTCAAAAGTAGATTTCAAAAGTGCTCACTTCATCGTGAACAGCCTCGAAGAAATATTGGTCTTATGCGGATTATAATTACATTGAGGCGCACAAATGCGGTGCGTCGTCCCTTTGGTGCATTTTCTAGACTCGGTTAAGCTTCGTTTGCATGAGGCGGAGGAAGAATATCCTGGAAGTAGAACTTGAGCAGGGTTTCAGAAAAGTTGGAAGTAAGCGTGAGTTGACTATACTATTGTGTTTACGATGTTACTACGTTTATCAGAGAGCCGCGCTGGTGCAGTAGTTACGACTGTTCGCCTCACAACCACGACGAACCGGGTTCGATAAGAGTGCTCACCCCGGATATCCTCACTCCGGCGGCCTTTCTAAGAGTTTCCGCCGTCCTTGTATCTCGCCAATGATCTATACAATAGCCCGAAGGTGTTTTTGACCTATCTCGCGGGCTGCGCAAAACCAGTTTCCGTGTCTCAGCAATATATTGCTCTTCTGCCGACACGTCTAGAAAAAACGGCGTGGGTTGGATTTGAGCGAGTGAAGAGATTTGGGCGGCTATTAGCAGCGAGATCTTCAGAGGCGATGTGGGTGATTGAAGTAAGTATGGAGCCGCGCTGGAATGAAAGTGCGGGGGGGGACGGGAGATCGCCGAGAAAACCCGCCGACCAGCGGCATTGTCCGGCACTATTCGAACATGCGAAAATCCGGGAGTGACGCGGCCGGGTATTGAACCCGGTTCGCCTTGGTGGGAGGCGAGCAGGCTAACCGGATTGGATTTGAGGTTAGAATACTGTTTTGTAAACAAGTGCTTTGAAATGTGTTTTATACTTCCCCCATCCAGTTGTAATTGCAGTTTGATTAAATTCAAATTTGATGATAGTATTTAATTAATATAATAGTGATTGTCATTTAATAATAAAGCTGTAAACAAACACGTTCATCATCGTTGACCATGTGACTGACTGCGCGGTATATGCGCATTGCACAGAAAAAGAATAATAATCGGTCTACCTGCTCTTTAGTCTATGCTCCATATACACCCCATTTCACGCTTATTGGCGCTCAGACCTCACTGTTAAGAGCCTGTCAAATCCTTTCAACTCAACTAATGGCCGACCTACAAGTGCTTTCGCACACGCACAGCACGTGCGATAGCACAGAACACGCGCACAGCTCAAATCTGAAAACTACAATCAAATTAGCACACGCACAGAAACGACGGGTGTCTCCACAAAACAGATGTGAAAATGAAAGGAAACAGTGCTCGGGAAATAGCGCGTGCGGGTGTTGGTAACATTGGAGTGACAAAATTATTGTCTACAGATCATTTACTGTACTACTAGTGTCTTAATTTGTAGAAATATAATATGTTATGGCGTTCGTCTAACATACAACACTTGTACAATAACAATTTCAACCAAAAACAAACCACTGTTTATATGGCGCCAAACTCTGCAGCACTAGTCAAATTCACTATTTTTGCGGTCATTTCGATAGTCACATGAACTCGGTGGTATCGACTTTCTAATTGGCCACACACGGTGCACACGCACAGGAATTAAAGGATATTGGACATTTTTCTGTGCGTCGATTGTGCTATACGCCACTGAAGGCAGCGCCATTCCAAGACTTGCATTCTACTTTCTGTGCGTGTGCTATTTTCTGTGCTAAATCAATTGTAGGCCGGTCTTAACTTAAAAATTGTCGTAACACTATGTCGAAATTAACGAACGATCCTTTAGGAAGTAATTTCCTTGGGTGTAACTTTTATGCCTGGGAAAGCTGCTTTTTTTTTTATATTAAGGTTTGGTACTTAATATTCAACAGGATCCATCATCTAGACCATTAAACCACAATTATATTAAATAGTACGTGTGAAACAAAGACGCAATGAATAGATACCTTAAGCCCTCTTCAAAATAGCGCGACGCGACGCAATAGAGTTAACGGGGGAAAAAATTGAAGAGTCCCATTTTCTTCTGGGTGATATTTGACAAAACACAAATAAACACAGTTTTGAAAGTATTCTAAGAAACTGTATGGCACCACAAAACATATCTGACAGCTAGCTATCTCCATCCAGGCCTTATATTTTTGCGTCTAGCTGCAGTATTCCCGATTAGAAATATCGTACAAATACAGCCTATAATCTCTACATCTTGAATCAGAAGTTCTTAAAAAAATGATTTTAATGTAAACAATATACCGCCAGTCTTTAAAACAATGTTCACAAATGCAAGAAGCGCAGCAAAATTGTTTAACATACTTTAATAACCGGCCTCTCGTTTCCTTCCCCTTGTTTACAAACGTAATAGTAGTTACCTGTCCTCTATATTCTTGCTTCTAATTGGCAATATACATAAATAAAATTTTATATGTTATACATACATGAATTGCCATGTATATTGAAATAGGTACTATTTCTCGTAATGATATTCGCCCGAAATTAGTTCATTTATACAAATTCAGCAACGTTCACGAGTGCTTTTCAAGCTTCAGTAAAGTGTTAAGTTGTTAGCATCATTTATGCCGAAAATGTATCTCATATGTACGCTCTATTCTCTATACTGGGTTTCTTCGGCCGCCGCCACATCTCCGCGCCTAGTCACGAGCCTCCTGTGTCCTGGCAATCTTCAGGGTACGAATTACTTGTTATCGAGGACTCGATGACGTCGGTTTCCCAACTGTCTTATTTGTGCATGGAGATATTTACTTCTTGTTCTGGCTCGAGTACTTCAAGGTGGAATGTTCGTGATTTATCTGTAACTAAGCTGCACCAAAAACGTGTTATACTTCGAATCATACTTTCACGCGTTCACAGAGTTATTCACAGGAGGCCTGTATACGCCCTTTATACGAAGGTGACTTATTCTCCCTAGGTAGTAATACCCGTGTAGCATAGGGGTATGGAGAGAAGGAGAAAGACATTTGTGTGGCCCTTTAACAGGCCGATGAGGGTGAAACGAGATGAGTATGGAGGAGCGCCGGAATGCACGAGCGGGAAACGGGAGATCCCCGAGAAAACCCGCCAACCAGCGACATCGTCCGGCACGATTCCTACTGCGAAAACCAAAGTGTGACCCCGCCGGGAAACTAGCCCGGCTCGTCTAGATCGGGGAGGGGGGGATTAGTCTGACCACTACACCACTGCAGTGGAGAGAAATGAGACGTGTATAAGTTACTTGTAGGTCAATCTTTATCGTCATGACAAACATGAGACATTTGTTAGTATAAAGCCAGGTCCGGTGGGGAGGGGGAGAGAGGGAGGCCCGGTATTTTAAAACGCAGTAAAGCAACATTTCAGGTAGACAGTAGTTCGGAAAGTGGTTAACTACATATATAAAAAGAGTTGTCTGTACAAATTAACTGTCACTGTCCATACGGTTGCAATTATCCTTCCTCGGTTTAGCGTTTAAGGTATACAATAATTCTATTTTTTCTGTTAGACGTGTTAAATAAATTATAATAATACATTCACAATCTTCCTGAAAATATTTATAAAATTTTTTTATCGAAAATTACGGCACTATGTCCATACTAACATATTCTCGAGGGGACCCGACAACCATGCCAAATTTAGAATAGTATGTGATTACCTTAAGTCATGCTGACGTAGCTCTGAGATCCAAATCACCTCGAGTTACTCAGACCTCATGTATTATTTTAAAACGCCATTTCCTTTCGCCTCGCACCGTTATGTCCACAAAAAAACCGCATAATTTGGCAACAGGATAGACGTAATTCTTTACTCAACTCGCATGCCGCCACACGCTTGCGTACAGTATCTTGAACATTTTCTATTTCTGTGTACGCCTTTCATTTGGCGAAATATGTTAATGAAAGCTGATGTCACTACAACGTCGGCCAATCAGGAAACGTAACGCAACCGAGGGACAGCCAGGTCATTCGACGCCCATGCCTGAACTAGGAGCCGTGCCCAGTGTGGAACAATACTTGGGCGAGTGCATTGCTCGCGCGGAATCGCTGCATACTGGCGGATCTGCCTCATGGAACTCGGCCAAGCTTCGCGATCTATATAGACTATTCGTGGTAAAGTGAGTACATTTGAAAGTCCTCTCATTTGGAACAATAGTCAATAATATATTATTGTAGCCTTAGCCGTTAATTTCCGGGTGCGGTGGAATCTACAAGCTGTGTTTATTATTTACATAGCAGTCTTTATTTAATGACTGTTCACGATAAAGTGAGCACTTTTGAACTCAGCCATAGAAAAAAGTCACTGCCCTTGGCTGCAAATATTTTAATGGGCGCACTAACTGACATTCGCCCAGTGCTGGTAACTATGAACTGAAAATTGTTCCATATCATAAAATCAGATTTAAATAGTTAGGTAAACATTTGTAATAACTTAAAATATTTATTTCGTTTTGTACTTTTTTTAATGTATCGAAGTGTAAAAAAACGGTATATTAATTAAATATTTACTTTTCTAATAATTTTAAAGTTTCACTTGACCAACGCACAAATAAATTGATGAGGCCTGTGACAGCGTTAATTTTACATAAAGGCGGGATAATGCACAACGTGCATAAAAGTATATCTTAAGCAGGGCTTTCAAAAGTGCTCATTTTAACGCGAACAGCCTTTAAAAGGGTAGTTAAAGGATAAAATATGGCTGAAATAAAAAAAAAGTAACTACCCAACAAACACGAAAAGTACGGGCTGGAATCGGGCCGGTAAAAGATAGCCGACAAACTCCGGCCAGATGATGTCGGCCTGGTGTCTTATGCCGGAAGCGGCCCGATGGATGGCGGCAAGACGCCGGGCCTGCGGCGGCTGGATGACGGCAAGATGCCGGGTTAGCGGCGGCTGGATGTCATTACGATGCCAGGCCTGCAGCAGCATGATGTCCAGAAATAAGCAGTATAACCATGAAAAAATCTCAACTTTTCGATTAAGAATTTTAGTAATTGTTATTTCCTCTTTACATATATTTGTTTCATTTACTTCTCAACACATTATATGATATGAAAATCTTTTGCTTGCTGAGTTGACAGTCCAGCATGCTAACCTATACATCACGGAGTAAGTTGCCGATACTCTCCAGTAATCTCAAATATATCGTGACACAAATTATTATAAGTGGATATATAAATTCCATGACAATATACGAAATAATTTTAAAACACTGATTATTTAATAACGGTTTCTTCGCTTCTTCAAAGGCCTGCAAAAAAAATAGTTTTTGTTAATTTTTAATATATCGGTCAGAAAAAAATGAAAATCATTTTTTAATTTAAAAATGAAAAAAAATTTCAAACTAAAAAATGCTATGGGCTACCACGTGACACACATAATCATGAAAAAGACATGCTAACGGTCAACACATGGTCTCAAAAAAGACATTATGCCATTAACAGCTAGCCAACATCTTGCCTATTCAAAAAACACTTTAAAAAGTTTGTCGGCAAAATACGTCATATTTGTATCTTTATTGTAATAAATACCCATGTCTCGAAAACGTTAGCGGGGCGGAATAAATAAGATGACGGCCATCTTACCGAAACAATAAAAATACTCTATCGGAATAGGGCCAGAATACCATTTCTGCTATTTGCGACATGTTGACTGTGAGATATCACGCCAACATAATTTAGGTGATCTCAATCTGTCATCCAAAAGAAATACAGTGGACCGTTCTCTTTTTTCTAACGGCAAATCTTACTGTCTCAAAAAAGACGTCATGCCGTTGTTAGATGGCTATCTTCTGGCATTGAACGACAGTTCCCGACAGTACAGATATCGGGCCGACACTTTGCCGACAGGTTGTGTTAGCTGGGTAGGACCTAAAAAGGTCTCACTTTACCGTGAACAGCCTACACGAAGTAGAACTCCTCGTTTGGGCACCTGAAGCCGTGTTCTATTACTCGTTTGCTGTGAAATAACGATCCATAATGCGTCACTGAAGAGAGATTCTGTAACATCTGTTTTCCTACAAATGTCGGTACAATATCGAAAATCAGTTAACTACGCTGTGGGGAACCGAGAAAATTCGTTATCGTAACGGCGGTACGAGACCCCTTTGTAACCTTCCGATTCGAGTTGTTTTACTGAAGTCCGTAAATAAACAGCTGTATCGGACGAGTCCCTTACACGGTAAACGTAGACTAGCGTAAATGGAGCCAAATCACTATTAAATAAAAAGTTATTAAAAGTCAGCCGGAGTCGACAATAGCTGTCGAGTTTGTTTTGTGTAACATTGCCGATGGCAGATATTAGTGAATAGCTTGAACCTCCGACATCTTGATGTTTATTTTACATTCCCGGGACCGCTTCACTCGATCATATGGGGTTTTGTGGATATCACTGGATTGCTTTTGAGATGATCTTTCCAACCGTATACTATATCTGTATTTCGACTTGGCTTTTTGAGGAGTATAGGCCGACATTGTGTTAAGTTTCCTTAATTTTTAAAATTAAACGCATACAATTTCACCATAACCAAGCCGCACAAATGTTTTATTTGCGCAATCGATTGATCTTGACGAAAGATCTCGATTGGAACCCAAACAAACGTCGTAGTTTCTCCTAGTCAAAAGTTATACTACGCGGAAGTTATGAGACGCGGCGAAACAAACTCAAAATTGCCCCCCCCCCCCCCTTTGTCTCGTGCGATGCGTCATAGTCCTCACTCAACGTAACATATTCTTTGATCCTTTGGCAATCAAGTGGTGTAATTGAATTTTGAATGTAAACAATAGATTCGGAGCTGCAATGTCAAACTCTATCCCCAGATTTTATTATCATTGGATTTTCTGGATCGCCTCCCACAATGGTTGCACATTTAAAGACGTATTCACGCCAAAAAATCTTTTAACACGTTCACGGTAGTTCATTGCTATAAGTGTATTATTAAAACAGAGGTAGTTAAAAATGATCTGTTACGTATTTCACACATCACGGGGCTTAAGCTCGAGATCTTGCGATTGCAGCTCGTAAACGAGACGCCTCACACAATACGCAACGTATTCGAGACGGTTTTCGTACGCTCGTACAACCCGCAGCTCGCATACGTCTTCTTTGCGAGACGAGAGTGGCACACGAGTGTAGAACAGTGTTTTGTTTTGTCAAGTTGCCACACATGAAACTAGACGGTAGAAGTTCCTTGTGCACCACAGACATAGGTCGCGCTCGAAGTGTACAATTATGCTTATTTACGTTTTCACCGGAGCTATGTTATTAAACGCAGCTGGTGAAATTAATGGAATAACAAACGAGCGAAAGGTTATTCTTTTAACCTTAATCGGTGAATATGTTTTTCTTAACGAAAATATATATTGCTTGTAGCAACCTTAAAATAAAATCACGTGGAATCATTTACAGGCTCTCAACGCGTAGGAAATCTTTTCAAGTTTAAACACAGATAATTGTAATTAATTTCACGAAACATTCCTAGTAGCTGAAAAAAAAAGCTGCGCATGATTTCTCTAACTCCTCAGTAATAAATGCTAACAGCAGTTTGTTCCCGCAAAATTAAATTAAATATATTTTTATATAGTATATGCTTAAACAGTATTTAGTTATCGTAGCTTTTTAAAACAGTTTTAATTTAGGCTGCAAATGTGACGTAAGTTACAGTTAGTATTTAAATATCTTTATTAAATCTGGGTTGTCGATAGTATACGTATTTATGTATAGTTTACATTTTCAGGTAACAGGAAACTTGCCCAAGGTAAAATGTTTTCGTTACTTGATTGTTATTTAAGCATAGAAACAATCTAAGAAATTATTATTTAGTATAAGATTACAAAAACGTTACCGTCGATCCATAAATACATTTATTGTTTTAATTTGATCTTTTTGCCCAGTATGCCTTTATTATCTTATGCTTTTAGGACAAATTGTTTATTAAACTTCTAAAAAAGACTACATGCAACAAAATATATAAAAAAAAACTGTTACCCGTAAGGTAACCAATATGCTATTATAACACAACTGCACGGAGATCATCAAAATTGTCTATTTAAATTCATGCAATTGAAGTTTTGTATTTACACATGCCACGATAAATTATATTTTTAGTGCTTCGCACTGTAATTCCGCTGCATTTAATGCATATATGTTTCCTTTTTTTTTCAGAACGTTGCTGTAGACTCGCCTCTTTTCAGGGAAGCGGCAGTTCAAATTCCGCCACGTTGTTTGTTTAAACACGCTACTTGTATGAAAGAGCTTCTCGCACGGTACATACCAGAAGAACGAGTTCCCGCTCGCGCAGTTTGCACGTATACGAATGCTCTCTTACAGTTCCAGCTCACAGTTCTGAAATCATTAGTGCTAGGGTCACATGACCAAGCCGTTCGTATGAGAGTGAAGTTCGTGCTTAGATACCCAGTTCAGAGCCTTGCGTGTAGCGGAGCTGTGTCGCCCCTATCTCTTTCTTCCTGCTGAGCTTCAAAAACTAAAATACCTCGAAGTAGGCGACTTCCGTAAGCATCCCTTCTAAATAGAAATTAATTAACTGTAAAAACTGCAAAAGAAAATCCTTAAAAACCAACCATTTATTTATAAATGCACTAAATAGAGAAAATTAATATAGCAGTTACAGAATTTATAGAACTTTAAGACATGGTCAAACAGTCGTAACAAACTTTTCTACAAACTAATATTTTTGTATCAATTTATATTTAGTATATAAAAGCTTAGTGCGAATAGTTAAGAGCCTTACGCAGGGTATCTGCTGACTACGCTTGCGCAAATGAGGTATACGTTCTATATTGCGAATAACCCACCATATGTGCTTAACACGGTTACGGAAATAAGGTATACATTCTAGATTGCGCCAAGCTTTTATATATCGAATATAAATTGATACAAAATTATCAGTTTGTAGTAAATTTTATATAGCTTTTCGACCACGTCTTACAGGATCTACAAATGATGTAACTACTATAGTTATTTTTCTCTTTTTAGCGAATTTATAAATAAAATGTTGGTTTAAAAAATTTTTTACAGTTAATTTATTTTTCACTTTTTAGTCTGAATTTTTTTATATTATTAATAGGTAGACTACTTATACATTTACAGACTCGTGTTTATATTAATAATAAAAACAATTAGTAAGACTAAAAATATGAAGTTAAACATTGGTGGCCCCTTCCACACTTTGGGCTGCAACCTGAGGAAAATAGTGATGCGCTGCAGGCAGACTGCAAGCCAGTTCAGTGCATAGAGGACGGACAGACTCCTGCCATGCATACAAACAATGCAAGTTACATAAAAGTTTGTAAAAAAAACAGCAAGGGACCCTTCAGTTACCGTTGGCCAACACACAGATAAGGTTCAGGGAAACTCATGACGAACAGGAGACGGTTTAAGAGGCTAAAATTATCTCCATTTTAACATATTACAAATGTACTTTCAGAAGTCTAAGTAAAAATTGTGCCATGTTATTCGCAATAAACATTTCGTTCATATCCGCCTTTGCGGCCGTGCACCATCCTTAGGAAACGAGTTAGGCTAACAGTCATGTAAAGGCTATTCAAAGTAAAATGAGCACTTTTTGAAAGCCCTGCGAAAGATCTATTTGTATACACTTTGTGTATTCTTCCGCCATATGTAAAAGTAACATTGCCATGGGCCTGTTCACTTTATTCATGCGCCAGTCAAGTGAAACGGTGAAATTATCGGGAAAATAAATATGTTAAATTTGCACATTCGTACTTTTATGTGAATCGAAAAAAAATTTCAGAAAGCAACAAAAATCTTTTTTTTGTATTCAAAATGTTTACCTAACTTTCTAATTCAACGTCAAAGTACGGAATACTTTCAACACCGTCGTTACCAACCATTCTGGGCGCATGCCACTCAATGAGCCCGTTAAAATATATGCAGATAGTGGTAGTGACATTTTTCGAAGGTGATTTGAAAAATGCTCACTCTACTGTGAACAGTCGTTATGTACTTTCCGTCTATATCTATGTGAGAAATAACTTGACGGGGTTTGTCGGCGATATTTGTGAACACTGTGTATTCAAGATTCAACCAAGGGAGTATATGAATTATTGATATATATGCTGTGTGCGTGTGTGCGTGTGTGTGTGTGTGTGTGTGTACGTATGTCCGCGCGCACACTCATGATTGATAATACTGGGGAGAAACTTAAAGAAATGTTGTTCCCAGGAAGATGCGTCAAGTATAAACGAAGACTAAGACTGATGTAATACAAATATATATATATATTTTTTTTTTTTCACACGCCGATGCATTTAAAATTTTCCCACATTATTGTTTCGTGGCCTTTCCATTTCATTAAACCGCAAGCCTGAAGTGCATTTTCCCGAGCCAACTAGTATGCGAAAGGAATGGCTCGTAAATTACAGTTCAGATTGTTTCCTTCTAAAATCAACCATCGTAAAAAGCAGCAGAAAGCGACATGCCTCAATATTTAAGTATTTTAATTACTTCAGCAATTTTCGTCGGCATCTTTTACGTTTTTCGCGAGGCATTCTCAAGATGGCTGTAGTGATGCGATGCAGCATCTCACACGCCCAGGGCAACGAAGGCACTCTTTCTAGTTCCATTAGAATGGAGTCAGGAGAAGATGAGGCTTCGTTTTAAGAGCACGTAAAAAATTTTACGACATTTTGACCCTCGACGTAATTACAGGCCTAGGAACCCCCAAGGGTTATTCTCTTTGTCCCTAATTTGTTAAAACAACTAAAAGCTCTGGTACACTCTAAATAGGAATCAGTAATTTTTTACTGATTGTCAGTTGAAACTGCTCCATCCGGAAGCTGTAGAAAAATTATCACTAATTCATCAGTTAAAAGAGATCTACTAATTCAATCAGTAGAAAACAACTCTTTTATAGTTGTTATTAATAAATAAGCACAGATCATTCCTATGTGTCGCAGAACACAAATATTGTCTGCACAAGAAAGGTTTTTGGAGGTGGTTGGGCTAGAACCTCCATCCATAAAGCAAAGCATGTTAAAGCTTTCATGATCAGCCATATCCACTGCCCTACTTTACGACTGCCATATGTGCGCTCGTATTATGGGTACTGAACCACAAGGGGATGCAGCCGTAGGTCTCAAATGATGACGGTTCTTGAACCATGAGCGCAAGGAAGAAACGACCGGACTGTGGAAGGAAAAATACCAACCATACCCTTTTCAGTTCAATGCATAACAACTTTGCAATGTGCCCTGTTTGCCACAGTTTCAGAATAACGACCTGGATAAAATAGGCTCCATCTGTACTCATATACCCCCACTCTGGTGTATGTAATGTCAAATATTTCTGTAAGTTTCGTGATGTGAAAGTATTTCTTGTTGCCGAAATATACGGATTTTCTGCTCAAGTACATGTCTTTGCAAAGTTCGAAAGTCAAACTATCTTTGGTTTAGTTCGGATTCTGTGCTTTAAAAGATAAATATAGTGGTTTCAATGTACAAGGTTATCGATGCCCACTAGTATACGCCATTTTACAATGCAACGAGTCACTACAGATTTCAACTGTTATTTTTAGTGACAGATAGATCGGTGATAATTTTACTGACTCTATAGTGAGATGATTCATTAAGAAAGTTGGATTTTCACCAACAAAAGTTTTGTGGGCTCTGCAAATTAACAGATTAAATAATGAGGAAACGACAAATTTTATAAAATATTGCATTGTTTCTAACGTTCCACTGACTAATAAGTACAGTTATTACTAGTCAATCTGTCTCTTCAAAATAACAGTTTCATTCTGTAAAATGTTGCATTGTAAAATGGCAGATACATAGAAAACACCGGCAACGCCGTTAAAAACACTATATTTCTCTTTTAAAGCACACAATGTTAACTAAACTTCACTTAGAATGACTTTTGAGCCTTACAAAGACTTGTTCCTACGTACGCATAATATGTGTAGGCCTATATTTCGATCACATGAAGTACTTTCACATTACGAAACATGCAGCCGTTCGTCACTGTAAGTTTATGTTACTACGCAAATGTGAGACCGTTTCTCTCAGTGACAAAGTAGCAGAGTTGGTAGAACGTCAGCCAAAAGAAACA
Organism: Dryococelus australis; assembly: GCA_029891345.1. NCBI lineage: Eukaryota > Metazoa > Arthropoda > Insecta > Phasmatodea > Phasmatidae > Dryococelus > Dryococelus australis. The sequence goes on along the minus strand of CM056993.1, from coordinate 322,533,206 downwards.
AGAGAATGTGTTGCGTTTTGGGGTGGCGGTTCGATACCAACCACTTCCAAAATTTCCTTGTACAAGTAATAATTTTGTTTTGCGACAAAATAGTTTTATATCTAATTTATTTCAAACCGTAATGCACGGTTTTCAATCCTTTTTTTTTTAATCAATCGACTATAAATAACTGATTTCATTTAACTGAAGAGATTAGTAGTTTTCTTTTCTACAGATTCCGGAGGGAGCAGTTTCAACTGACAATCAGTAAAAAATAACCGATTCCGATTTAGAGTGTATAAATCCGTGAATGAATGAGACAGAATGCCGCAAGAAATAATCTTAGCTTCATTAAATTTTCGTATTTTTTATAAATAGGAAGTAATAAATTGTTAGACAATGAGTAATGTACCCGAATAAATTATCATTAAGCATGTTGTGCAGAAATTCAAAGAGGGAACAGTTTTTCTGACCGGATTGTGTTTAATTAATACGTATGCTTTTAATAATAATTTAATGCATGCTTATCACTGGCCTTCGTGTAAAGGCACTGTCTATCGGTGAGAAAGTTATTTGTTTTACGGTTATCGATATGCGAGACTACATGTCTCAATTCTGCTCGTTATTCTCCAACTACGCATACGGGTCCTATCAATTTTTTTAGAAAGAGAAAAACGTATAGTAAATTGAAAAGCACGACTGAAATCTGAAGGCGTACAGGACACGTTGTATAAGCGTGAAATATACTACCCATTCGAAGATTTAAATGGACAAATATTTTTTCCATTTAACGATGGTGTTATTAATAACTATTAGATGTGTTTTTTTCTCGTCGAACGTATTTTCTAACAACAAGGAAATATGGTTATTGAAAAGGAACAAAGCCACATGGGTCTTAAAATAACAATGGTGTTTTGGCGGTATTTCATATTAAAAACTTCGGTTTTTTTAAATTATTTATTTAGTAATCGAAAACCATCTTTACGAACTACGGGCTGCCTTAAAAGAATTACAAGAAATGTGATTTTGTGCAAAGGTTATTTTTCGAATCATTACATCATGTTGTTGATGTGCTGCTTGTTCCAACATGGCACTCACGGCAGCATCCTCTAGCGAGACTGCATCACAGAGTAGGTATGTACACAGAGGTGCAACAACGCTGTTTCCTTTTGATGTGGGCGCACCCATTCATTGATCGTCTGCAAGGGGCTCTAAACTGGGTTCGGCTGTGTTTGAGACACGGCCGTTGGTTTTATGTGTACACCTCTACGTTGACGTGCTCGGACACCTTGATTTTTTTTTTAGTTTCCCGGCACCGTTTCACTCGATCATATGGGGTTTTATGGGTATCACTGGATTTCTTTTGAGATGCTCTTTCCAAAAGTATGCGATTTCTGCATTTCAACTTGGCTTTTTGACGAGTATAGGCCGACATTGCATTGTTTTCTTAATTTTTAACATTAAACTAGTACAATTTCACCATAACCACACCATTAAAATGTTTTTATATATGCAATCGATTCATCTTGACGAGATCTGTCGACCGAAACTTAAACTAGCGTCGTAGCGTCTGCTAGTCAAAAGTTTTACTACGCGGAAGTTATGAGACGCGGCGAAACGTACTCAAAATTGCGGCACCCCCTCCCCCTTTTCACTCGAGCGCGATGCTTAGCAGTCCTCACTCAACGTAACATATTCTTTGATCCTTTACCAATCGAGAGGTGTAATTGAATTTTGAATGTAGATGATAGATTCGGAGCTGCAATGCCAAACTGTATTACCCCATTTTGTTATCATCGGATTTTCTGGATTGTCTCCCACTATGGTTGCAAATTTATAGACGTCTTCACGTCAATAAGACAGGCCTCTTTTCTGGTTTAGGTACCACGTGCTACGGAAGATCCCCTACCGGCCGGGATGCGGGCTGGCGAGAAAGTCACCAGTCGCCAGTGGCCAATGACGCCCTTTCGCTGGCGTGTACGTCTGGAGTTGTGGCACAAGAAGCTATTTCACGTCTGAATTTTGAAGTTCTTTGTGATTACACGCTCGCTACTGAGCAAGCCAAAGAAGCCAAAGTCATTCACTCTTCTCGCATTTAATTCACAGATCATACTAAATATAAATTGATGCATATTAATGATTTATAGTAAAGTTTATTACGGCTGTTCGGCCACGTCTTACAACTTCTACTCATTCTGTGACTACTCCTATAATTATTTTTATCATTTTACTTCATTTTAAAATAAACGCTTGGTTTTAAAAGGTTTTTTTACACTTAATTTATTTTTCACTGTTTAGACTCACTTTTTATTTCTACATTTACAGACTCGTCCATCATAGGTATCGCTTGCGATCGGGCGAGTTTCAGTGCACTCTTTTCGCTGTAAAGTGAACCGGCATGCTGAATGCTCATTATTGATCTTACACGCGTGTGTATGTCGATGTATTTGATATTTAAATGCGAGCTTACGCATATCGGAATCTTGAAATGGCATTTCACATACACACACGCGGTCGATCATTTGAATTCCTTCTTGCGTTTCAAAGTTTGGATGGTCTTTTACCCACATAAGCATGTGTAAATGAGAACTTCCCCGGCACTGCAACTCTACACGCCACCAGTAATCGACAACTTGTCCACCAAATACATAGTGATTGCCAGTGGTTCGGTGGGCGCCGGACAGATACCTACTGTACATACAAACAAGTGAAGTTAAATAAAAGCTGGAAACGCACGAAAGTATACACGAGCATGGCAGACCTACATTTTACCGATATGATAGGTAAAATAACAATTTGATACATATTCACTGTAGCACAAGCGAAACCCTAAAACATTTCGAAATAAATAAATCTGACACTACGTTAAGTAATAAGGAAACTACTAGCACAAAGATTTTGTGCTAGTATATAAAGAATGTTGCCAAATATGTGGAAAGTAATCGGCAAGTTGACAATGCACCCAAAAACAACACATAATTTCCCTATGAGCCTTTGTTCTAAAGTCGATAGTCTCGGAGTTACAAACGTTTCAACATTGTACCGCATGTATTGGTAATAGTTTATCTTTAACGAGGTGTGCCTGATAATGCGACCAGCTGGAATAGTGTAAGAGTTATTAGTTGTCCCTTTGCACTATCTACGGCAGACTCACGTCGAATACTATGTATTTAAAACCCCGCATCTTAATCCACTGGACTACTTGTTGTAGGAGCGTCTCAAGGCCATTGTTTATGCAACTCCAGTTCCAGACACAGACGTTCTTCGCCAGCGAGTGGAAACAAGATTTCCAGCACAAACGTGCAATTCCTGGAGTATTAGAAAGTGTCAGACAATCAACGACGCAGCGTGTTCAGGCGTTCATTCAGGCACAATGTGGACATTTTGAGCACAGAGTCACGTACCACTGCTGAGTGTTCGTATTACCTCGTAAAATTACTTTTTGAAAGACGAAACACAATTTAGAAATTATTTTGTATTGGTTTTATGCGTTTATTCGTTCTTACTTCACTTGATACACGTTGTTCGACGTCCAATTTTAAACGTTCTTATGCGGCCAGTTTTACACGCAGTTTCACTGAACCATCAGTAAACAATAATTAGAGACGGAACAAGCTGATCAGATGTTTCACGGATCCATCTGTCAAAAAACAAACCACTGAGAAAATAGTGGAAAAAAATGACTGACGAATCATTGGGAGATGTTACTGAATCAATCAGTGAAGGAAATATGGCATTTTTTCACTGGTTCATCAGTTAAATTCACCGAAGTGACTGTTGTCTCAGTCAGATAAGTTTGACTGATCGAAACTGTGAAATGCTCACCAATTCAGATTTAAGAGTGTGTATGAAGAACAAACTTAAACACGAAATGTTTAAAACAATTTGCAGGGCCTGCGACTCTCATGTATACCGCCCAAACTGGTCTCAGCTGCTATCTCTTAAACATAAATTGGATAGACTAATGACATATAATCGTAAAATTATTTGAAGTGGAGGACTACGGGATTATTTTGCGTCATGCAATAATATTTCTTACAATTTTAAATACTTTATCGACAAATTGTTTCGGGATATTTTGAGTTCAGTGTGCTAATATAAAGGAAAAAGGACGAGGGAGTTTCATAGTACAAATATTGTTTTCTGAAGCAAGTATGTTTGAAAACACGTAGATACAAAGCCAAATTTTTGCTGTGACGAAATTATTTTTAAAGCTAATTTCGAGTAAATAACCAGTAACTCAAAGATCAAGTTTTTCTTTAGATTTTGTTTGTACTTTTTGCTTGTATCTTGCTCAATTGCCTCAGTTCGTTTGCACACTAAATCTACAATTAAGACCGTGCTAAAGGAAGATTTTAAGAAGGGCTGGTAGTCGTGGGGAAATGGCAAGGTGAATGGGCATTACACAGAGCCACGCTCACGAATACTTGATGGTTACGACCGCTGTGAAATTTGCATTTTAAACCTTAACGCCGTTCGGAACGAGTGCAGCAGTTCGCTGCTCGTGTGGGATTTGCAAAGTTGCCTGACCGCACTCGAGAGCGAGTAAGAAGTTGGTTCGGTGTGCGCTGTGGCCCGCAACTCAGAACAGCGAAGTGGTGCAACCCCAAACAGGTCAAGTTTTGTAAATGATAATTAAAATTAAAGTGCAGTCGTTCGCGTGCGCGTCTCTCCCAGACGAGGGAGTGCTTTTGCGAGGCCTCTCACGACCTCGTTGCTAACAGCCGGCCAAATATCTCCACTGCGGGGTGCTTTTGCAACTTCAAAAATCTGAGGACCGAGAAGAGTATTCTAATTTTGAATTTCCTCGTCGCATTTATGAAAAAATATTTTTCTCAGAGTTTGATTTTTCATACGGGCTCTTCAGGAGATATTTTTGTGCAACAAGATATTTTTTTCCGACAAAATTAAAGTATAGTCTATTCCTGGCATCTTCGCACTTTAAAAAATGTCCCCTTGTATGACGTTTTCGGTTATTTCCTAAATATATCATATCACAAGTGTTGTATACTTCTGTTAACACAAACGTATCTTATTTTGTTTCAATTGAACTTTTACTAATATTTCATGCAAAAATTCCAATATTTTTATTTATAGTTCATATCAATAAAACAAAGGGAAAATAGGCGTGTTAGTAATACCTATAGGCTGTTCATACTAAAATGAGCATTTTTGAAAGCCCTGCTTAAGATCTACTTGTATGCACGCTATGTCTTCTTCCGCCTTATATAAAATTAACATTGTCATGGGGATCTTCACTTTATTCATGTGTCGGTCAGGTGAAACTGTGCAATAATTAGGAAAGTAAATATTTTACAAATCTCGTCATTTTTACACTTCGATGCATTAAAAAAAATATTAAAGCGAAAGAAAATATTTTTAGTTATCCTTAATTGTACCCATCACTTTTTATTTGACCTTAAGATATGGAACAACTTTTCATCCATCGTTACCAACTTTACTGGGCGCGTGTCATCAGTGCGCCCTTAAAATATATGCAGACAGGGGCAGTGAGTTTTTTCTAAGGTTTATTTCAAAAGTGCTCACTTTATCGTGAACATGCATTAGTAAAAAATAGTTCTCATGCAAAATATTACGAAACTGAATACGTAATAATGCAGTGCATGATCCTTTGGTGTAATTTTCTATACTTGGTTAAGCTATGTTTTTGTGAGAAGGAGAAATGTCGTAGAAGTAGAGCTTTTGCAGGGATTCAGATAAGTTCGTGGAAGTAACCATGAAATATATACTACGTATATATACCTACTATATCTACTATACCTACTATACCTAGGTAACCTGAAAGAAAAATTATTCAAAATAAAAATTATAAACGACTTTCATTGCGCCAGAGCTCTTAAACCAAACCAGTTACGTGTAACTGGTATTGAAAATTCTGAGTGTGTTTTAAAGACTACAATTTTACGCAAATGTTTACAGCAAGAATTTTTTTCTGCACCTTAAATACACGAAAATATGTTCTACTGCGAGGAAATTAAAAATGTGTGGATTAATGGCGGATTAATGAATGTGTTATCTTTCAAGTTCCTTCTGATGCGCTCATGTATAAACTCGAAAAACATTAGATTTATTGGCATCTGGTCATAGAAAAAATACGCTTCTTTTGGCAAAAAACAGCGTCTCATATCTGTCTGTATCTGTTTTCCTGATTACTGTGGTCCAATAATCGATTCCTTAATTCCCCCAGTATTTAAATACTGTTGGTGCTTAAAAGCATTTACATAAACTAACCTACGAACTTATAATATAATTAAATGTTTCCTTTCAGTTTACGGCTTTTTGTGTACAGTTAAATCGCAGGAGGTTTCAAACGCCTCATGCCTGGGTTCATCATTAATATTTTTGCTTAAATATTACGAGGAGTTCAGTAGCTACTTTGTATTCATACCTTACAGATAACGCTACTCTGTTACTCACTGATCAACTTTTGCGTGAAAGGGTTCCTGCTTTTTAGGCGCACAGGATGAGAAGTATAATGCCGTCATTACTGCATCATGAAGGATGAGAGGCCAACCAAAGGACAGTACACTAGTTGGACTTTCAAGAACAGCCACTGCATTTTCCTCTAAGTAAAACTGCACGGTGATTTGTATGTTGCTATCTTTATCTGAATGAAAATCGTAGTATTTTTTTTCATATGAAGAGAGACGATTAATTGAAATGCATAATTACAATATGTATCACGTAATGGTACATCATGAAATCGTGCACATTCCCGAAAAAAACCCTGAGTGGTTTTCGCTAAAATCGTTTCACTCGTATTTAACGAGTCTTATTTTTCTGCGGACGCGGGCTATATTCTTACCTGCTCCGCTACGGGTCGCATTTCCGAAGAAGTTTTCATGCACATCTCAAGGCAAATGTTGGCGCATTTTCCTACCAAGTATTTCCAGACTTCCTCGCTCCCTTACGCTGAAATCCTGAACTGTTACTATGCAAAGACCATAAAAAGTGGGAGAAAGAAAATTATAATTTCCTTTTGTAATTTTACCTTAGATTTTTCCTTCTCCTTCTCTCTATCTGTATATAAGTATTTATGTATGTCCTATATGACCTTCTACCTTCCCAAAAATGAATCGCAATCTTCTACACGAAGCGAGAGAACTGTCAGTTACAAGCATGCATGGATGTTGCAAAATCACACGTGAAAAACAAGACAAGTGAGTGCGTAAGCGTACGATCTACAGATAACGAATCAAATATCAACGTCTATTTTATCTTCTCATGTGAAGTGCGTGATATTAACAGTCCAGTAGTGTTACAACTTTGTTTGCAAATTAGCGTGTTACTGGAGTAGATATACTGTTTTAGGTCAACGTTGCAATGACTTTACCTCTCAAACAGAGAGGTACTGGGCTCAAGATCGGGCACGCTATGATTCTGTGAGCATCTTGTAAGACATAAGTTAATGGCGTTAAGTGTGTGAACTGCTTCCTAATTAACTCCCGATGTAATTGTGGTACTTAATGAAGTTATGCATAGGCTAGCCATGGATTATTTGTTTCTTATGTTGAGCTTCGTTTTGAAGTTCACGTCATAAGGGATGAGATCCTTTCAGTTTATCACCTTTAAATTTCTGCTGAAATAAAATTATTTCAATTAAAATAATTATGTACACGAACTGTAAAAATCCGTGATACTTATTACACGCCTTAACGAAACGATTTGCCATTTATTCATTAAAATAAATCGACACTAAGCGTACACTTTGTTATAATCCAAGCCCGATTGTGGTTTATGACATCACGCCAAAGAGAAAGCGTTTTGCCGTCAAGTGATAAAAACCCGCGCGAAATACTATATACGTATATATTTAAATTTACTTATTGAACTCCTGTTTATAAGCATTAAATTATGCGTCTTCATTATTACACGTTCATGAAAAAACGTTTCTGTAGTTATAGCTTATTTATTAACGGCGCATAATTATATTATAAACAACTGGCGACCCACCCCGGCCTCGCTTAGGTGCGACTTAAAAATATGGCGTTGTTTAGGTTTACAGTAAGTATATATATTAAATGCTTAAGGTAACTAGCATAGGATTGATACTGTTTTGTTCACAAAATCTTCAAAAGTGAACCCCTATTTTTAAAAAGACAAAAAATGGTTACTGTGGCTCATCCTTAAAAGATAAACATATGCTGTCGTGGACTTCTTTGTAGACATTAAATTGGTGTATCTCTTGTGGTTTAGCCAGCGTAAGCCATGTACGTGCCCGAAAATCGGCTTTTTCCGACTTGATTAGAAATGTCGACATTTCTCTACTATCCTGACATTAAATGTTAATGTATTATATACCTAAACCTTCCTCGCAAAATTTTCTAAATGATGGTGGAAACCGCATCAAAATTGATCAAGTAGTTTAGAAGCCTTAGCCGAATGCACAGACACACGCGGCCGGGCGACTTTGTTTTATACTATGTATAGATACTACCTCATTCTCATAACTCCCAAGATTTTATTCGTATTTGTGTGTAAGAAACAATAGTTTCCATAGCGAGTGTTAATGTTCTCTGCACGTGCTGGGCTCCGAGACAGAACACACACACAACATGATGAGGCAATTGGAAGCTGTAAAGCTCATTGCGTACATTCACTTGCGCCGCAGCGTCCCGTAAATGATGACACATCGGGTCAACGCCTCGTGAACCGCAGCAAACTCGTAAGAGTGAAGTATTTATCACCGACCCCCCATTAGCCGTCGCCTTCCATTGCAGCCAGATTCCTGACTAACCGCATGTTTCATGTCTCGTCTTTTTAAAAGAAAAATGTCGTCGGATTTGTCCGTTTTATCAGAGCTCTACAAAAAGAAAGTGTTTTCAGTCATTCAGCAAATCACTTCCTACACAACTAAAACTGTAATTGACCATAATGCAGAGTTATCGTGGACATTTGGCACATAAAACAATCATTTAGTAGAGGCACTTGGTTCAGTAACACAGAAAACAGTTTTTGTCTATCTGTAGCACAATGTTGTATACTTAAGTTTCTTAGTTCGTACAGAAGAAAGTGTATTATTTAAAGTAATGTAACATCCGGTACACTGCTATCAAAAAATGTTATCTTTTGTAATGGTACAGAATTGGTCTGTTTACTATTGCATGATGGCTACCCTCATATCAATATTTTCGTTTTCAGTCACTGTTTTGTTAGAAAGTCTCTAAGAAAAAAAGTCTACATAATTTTTTGAGACAATACAAACTCTTAGTTCTGATTATATTTTACTTCATATTTTAGTACAACACATTAATTTTCACCTATAGTACGTATCAGATGTTTTTTAAAATTTAATATCTATTTTTTCACTGTGTCTGTATGAACAATATGTAAATGAGTTAGATGACTTGTTCATTTAAACACCCTTCAGGATCATATAATAATATTCTCTATTTTTTTGTGCAGTTTATTTTACAAGGAGTAATTGTGAAACATGTATTAATCTGTGATAAGAGACCGCAGAAAATTACGTGAGGGAACAATAGCTTTGGAGAGAATGAAAGGAGACAGCCTTCTTCTTGCATGGCGCTTCGTTTAAGTTACAATCAACTGGAGACCGGTTGTGATAAAATGCTGATTTCGCACTACAACCTTCGCCATGTGGGGTAATCGAGGTACGAGAGGAGGCTCCACGACTTCATCAAGGACAACAACTGTTGGTTCGGAGTTCTGCACGGAGATGATGCTAATATCTGCCGCTAAAGTTCGTGTGACTGCTATCTCGACACGACGCCCTGGGTCCAAGTAAGACGTACGACCGTGTCTAGTTTTACTATTCATCGATGTAGGATCTTACGCGAGATATGTTTACTTATGAAGATTACAAACTCTTTGATTTGAATATAAATTTAATCTGAATATTTAAGTCAGCTGCATGAACTTTATAAATTTTTGCTAGTAAATAAAATTTGGCTTCCTTCGTGAAATCTCAGAAGTCTTGTGAAATATTTCTCAGTTCTACCTTCTGAATCAGTTGATGAGTCGGAAATATGCAGACAGTTAATAAAGACAATTTTGTGCATCCAATAGAAACACGTAAATTATCAGTAAATTAATAAGTGCTCACGTAATTCCTATCACTGTTGCACATTTTGAGACGTAATCATAGACGAATAATAATAGGGTAAATTCAGTAAACGATCTAATTAAGTTTCTGACAAGTTTTGAAAAGTGTTTTGAGTATTGTTTTTTTTTTATAAGTATTTTTCATGATATGTCAGAGTTCAGTGCCTTGTCGTTTTCTATATTCAATTGAAAGTGTTTATCTTGTGAAATGCGAATTCTTGCTTTGTGTAGTTTAGAAACTATTTTTGAAAGGGTTATTCATTTTACATTGCTGATATGTTTAATGTGTGACGTCTATCAACTAACACATGATAATTAAGTGCCTAAAATTACTTGAAAACATATATGTATTTTACAAAGTGTGAGTTGACTGATGGGAATATTCAATATTTTCCTTAGGCTGGTAAAAAAATAGTAAAGAATATCAACTTATCTTTCTTATGCTAGGCGCCAGGTCCTGGAGATTCCTCCATGGCGCTTGGAAGATTTCTCAACACACACGCATTCCATTGAAACAAGGTTTTCTTTTATTCAACGTATTTTATGCAGTCCACACATGAAAACAATATTAAATATTTGTCTATCAGAGCTTAATGACTGGCGCCTGAACGTGGTAGTTTTAACAAAGAAAATAATAAAACATTTCTCTACATACTCAATCCCACAGGCCTATTTCCCCATCTTATAGAAGTGACGACCATATGTGGTGTCTGCAAAATATTGGCGTGTAAAGGCTGTTCACGATAAAGTGAGCACTTTTGAAATCAACCTTAGAAAATAGTCACTGCTCCTGCCTGCATATATTCTAACGGGCGCACTGAGTAACATAAGCACAGTAAAGTTGGCAACGACGGATAGAAAGTAGATCCATACCAGAGCGTCGAAAAAAAGAGTTAGGTGACCATTTGTGATCACTTAAATTATTTCTTTCGTTTTCTGGTTTTTTTAATGTATTGGAGTGTAAAAAATGAGTATGTTTGTAAAATATCTACTTTTCTTATAATTTCACAGTTTCATTCGACCGACCAATGAATAAAGTGATGAGGCCCTTGCCAGTGTTAATTTTACATACGGCGGAAGAATACCCAACGTTCATACAAGTAGATCTAAAGCAGGGCTTTCAAAAGTGCTCATTTTACCGCGAACAGCATACACCAGTTATTCATGTCTTTCTCACACTTACCATTTTAAATATATAAATATATATATATATATATATACTTATTCCTTACAATTTCAGAATGAAATAACTGCGTGTTAATAAAAAAAAGATATTCTAGTAGTTACTGTGAAGCTTGAGAAGTGCCCTTGGTGCAGAGGCGAACACGCCTCAGCCACAGAGTAGTTAAGTAAATAGAGACGAAACAGCGTGGGCTGATTAGCGGCGCGAGGCTGTGGAGACGGGCCTCAAGTCTGGTTGGCTACTGCATGCTGCCAGAGTTCCCCTATCAGGTTGACTGACGGCTGGGCGCCGACAGGCGAACTTGGTCCCAACACGTCGCTGGCAAATGGGCCTTTTTGACGTTGATACGTCTTTAAATTTGAGACCACACTGGGAGGCAATCCAAAAAATCCAACAAAATCAGGGGATACAGTGTGGCACTGCGCTCGATTGCCGAAGGATCAAAGAATATGTTACGTTGAGTGAGGATTGCGAATAATCGTGGCGTCTCATAACTTCCGCGTAGTATAACTTTTAACTAGGAGAAGCTACGACGCTTGTTTAGGTTTCAATCGACAGCTCTCATCAAGATCAATCGATTGCGTGTATAAAAACATTTGTGTGGCGTGGTAATGGTGAAATTGTATGAGTTTAATGTAAAATATTAAGAAAACTTAACACAACTTCGGCCTATACTCGTTCAAAAGCCAAGTCGAAATACAGATATCGTATACCGTTGGAAATAGCATTTCAAAAGCAATCCAGTTATACCCATAAAACCCCATATGATTGAATAAAGCGGTGCCGGGAACGTAAAATAAACATCAAGGCGTCCGAGCGCGTCGACGTAGACGTGTACACGCAAAGCAAACGGCCGTGTCCCCAACACAGCCAAACCCAATTTTTTCCTGGCATGTCCTTCTGGAGCTTGCAGTACACGTGGATCTCTTCTCTGCATTCCTATGTCGCTCTATGTTCCAGCGTTGGAACTACGCCTTCTATCCCGAATTAACTTAAAACGGACCCGCCGCCCGTTACGTCAATATTACCCGAATAAGATTGCCGCTACACCTGTCTTATCTTTACTGATGATACTCTACCGGAGAAGACACGTCTTATTTAAATTCGGATTTCTCTCCCGAACGACAGAACCCTGAGAGGTCCTACCCGCCTGTTCTCGCGCGACTTCGATCCAAAACCAATACACTGCTGAAAGAAATTGAGACTTATCCTCGACTACCTCTCTCGAGGGTAATGCACCTGTCCTGTTTAAAAACTCCTTCCGCCCGGAAACGGAAACAGGCCGCGCCAGCGAGAGGAGGAGACATCCGACCCATGTGGCAAAACACATACGGCCCATTTATGGTTTGCAGTCTGATGCCAAGCCGGCCAAAAGTTGGCCAACAGCTGGAATGCACCTGGCACCATTGCTGGTCCTGAAGTGGTACCACTAACTAGGCATACTCTGCCCATAGCTGGCCCAGGTGTGGTGAAAAATGGCCCACTCATGGCCCATCTGATTACAACAGCAATGTCCCATCAAGGTACCACTTCACAGCTACCAGATGGCTAGCAGCGGCGTGTGGTGAACTGTTGTAATGTAAGCTGTGTTTTTTTTCTCTGTGCTATAATTTATCATTTGCTAGTTTACACATCGGCCACCTAAACACAGTAGTGAAGGTGACGTCACAGCACGTGTGTAATGGTTGCCTCGCCGCTGTCTCGTGAGTGGCCGCTTTCTCCTGGCTCAACTCTGGTTACTGGTTCCTGCTGCGTGCGCCGAGCGTGTACAACACTGAGCATGCACAAGCTTACCTTGCAAGACTTCACCACACGCTATTGATAGCTAGCCATGCTTCTACCATATGCCGAACAATATATCGTAAAAATAATTTTTTTTTTGCATTCTTCTCAACTTTTCACTGTTTTTTAATTTCGGTTACTTCACATTTAAACACATTACACGACATAAAAATCTTATGCTTACCGGAGTAGAGGAGGAGGCTCGAACTTATGGTCCTAGCATCGGCAGTCCTGTATGCCAACCATTACACCATGGTTTATTCTTCTGTTTAGATGAACTAATGTAGAATATATTTGTACTTGCAATATCAACAATCACTAATATAAATTACACCAGTTATTTCATAGCCTTAAAATTTACCAAGTAAACAATTGGTTTTACAAAAGATGTAGATAAAAAAAAATATTGTCGTTGAGAGGAAACGTCCTACCTGAATCGCGACATTAAATAAAAACCTTGCCTTTAATGTACTTTTTCGCAGTATGTTAGACACATGGATTTTATTAATTTGTTTTGAAATGCAGTCGTCATAGGTATATGAATATTTTAGCGATGTGAGACAACAAAAGTCCTATAATGTAAATATCTAAACGTGGTTCGACATGGTTTTTTTTAGTTTCTCATTTTAATTATACGCATTCGTACATTTAAAATGAATACATATGTCAAATTATTTAATACCAGTCAGGAAGTCCCACCCAAAACTGTATTTACAGCATTTTTCCATACACATTTCCAACACTATATATTTACAAATAATCTACTTGTTGCATCATATGATCTATAATTATATATTACACACACACAAATATACATATACGTGTGTGTATAGTTTGAAAAAGCTATCTACTAAGACTGGGAGCCATAAAAATTCATATAAGCCAAATTGCACCAGCAATGGTCCATCTATATAACACTCCACAGCCATCAAATGGTCTATTGATGGTTACCCATATTTCTACCAGTAATACGTACAGGTTATGTGCGCCCATTGCTATAATACAGTTGGTAAACCATTAATGGGCCATTATACACTATCTATCAAAAAGTAATTGAGCACCCGTGAAGATAGGTAATTCAGTACGTCAGTTAATTTGTGTTTCATGGCCTTCAACGTAGGACCGTTGGTGTTTGTCCGTGGTAGCATGAACACAGAGGCTTATTGTAACATTCTGAATAATGAAATACTCCCAACATTGTGGCGTTTTACGGAATGGACCCGTGTTACTTCCAAGAATACAATGCCAGGTGCCATGTTTCAAGGGATACTATGCAGTGGTACGCCGACAACAATGTTCGCTGATTGGACTAGCCCGCCCAGAGCCCCGACTTCAACCCTATAGAACATCTTTGGGACGAATTGGATCGCCGGGTGAGGGCTCGTCAGGCGTAGCCAAAATCCATTGCTCAACTCGTGGAATGGTTGCGAGAGGATGTCCTGCAAACACTTGTAGAGAGCATGCCAGACACAGTGGCTGCTGTTATAGGCGCAAGAGGTGGCCCTACGAGATTCTTACGGGGTGACAACCACCGAGCAAACATTGTGGACAGGTGCCCAATTACTGTTTGGTAGATAGTGTAGTTCACCTATTCTGAACCATCAACTTCATTTCTATCAACATTCCATCAGTGAGCCATAAATGGTATGCCAAATGTCCTGTTACCAGCAGTCAGCCAAAACAGGGCCATTTATGTAAACCCATAAGTAATCAGTGCCAGCAGTCATCCAGCAGTACCAGCAGTAAGACCACAGTCGGCCAATTGTGGCTTGTTACATGGGGAGGTTCTCGAACAGGCTACTAAGAGTTTGTAGCCTTTCACAATTCCACTGCCCCCCCCCCCTTTTTTTCACCGGGGCAATCAATGATTGGTCAGCAATATCGATCAATCAGGAGGGACGATTCCCGATGGGGTCACTTCCGGATATTCGTACTTGGGAATCATGCCGGACTGTGCCGCTGGTCGACGGGTTTCCTCTGAGATCTGCCGTGTTTCCTCCCGTCCTTACATTCCGGCGCTGCCCCATACTCACCTCGCTTCACCACCACAATACCAAACGTATCCACGCCAGGAGATGAGCACTTATCTATTGGCGAATCAGTGGAATGCGCCAAGGTTTTTCTGCCAGGCCAGTGCGATTCACTATAGGTTATTCACGGTAAAATGAGCACTTTTGAAAGCCCTGAGTAAGATCTATTTGTATGCACGTTGTGTATTATTCCGCATTATGTAAGATTAACATTGTCATGGGCCTCACTACTTTATTCATGCGTCTGTCAAGTGAAATTGGGAAATTATTAGAGAAGTAAATATTTTACAAATCTGCAAATTTTTACACTTCGGTGCATAAAATATACAGAAAGCGAAATAATAATCTAAATAACCGGAAACTGTTACCAACCACTTATTATTCGAAGTTAAGATACGGAACTACTTCCCATTCATCGTTATCAACTTTACTGGGAGAATGTCTCTCAGGGTTCCCGTTAAAATGTATGCAGGTAGGGGCAGTGATCGTCGACAACCTTTAGGAATCGGTACAAAGCAGTGTTTAATCAGCGAATATCTGCAGTTAACATGATGAGAAAAATTTTGCTGATTCATGTGGAGCGGTTTCAACAGATCTGCAGTCGAATCCGCTGGTTCGGGGCAGTTTTAAATGTTTCGATTTTAGAATGTACAGACTTGATACTTTATTCTATCTGAGAATGAAGGCCACATTTAGCACCACTCCTACAGTAATTTGTACAAAGTATGACGATAAAGGAATTAATATTTACGTCATGTTCTGTACCCGTTTTCGGGTTTTTCGTCAAAGGAATGTCCAAACCTTGCACGAGACTGCCAATACTGTTTAAATATTTAACTAAATACTTACTGTATTATATGACAGGTATGATGTACGTTACATGAAACACTACCAATTTCAATATTTTAGTTTTACACTTTCAGAGGTCTCTTCTGTGGAAAGAGGTAACTTAGTTGTATAGTATGATGAAAATTCTGTGAAATATTACTGGTTATCAATCAAATAAATTAAGCGACGTAGATACACCCACTACTCTGCACGTTCATACTACATTTCGTAATTATAAAATATCAGGCGTCTGTGTAAGAGTTTTAATAGGCAAACCATCTGAAGAAAACGTCTTTTCTATAACACGTGATTCGGAAACACGCAGAACCACTTAGCATTCCGTTCAAGAACTGTAACGCCACCTATAAAGAGATCGCGTCATCATCTATCGGTTTGTTGCATTTATTTCTTTGCTGCAACTGTCGCACACGTATACGAGTACAACGAAATAGGGCATTTAAAGGTAAACCATTGAAGGGAGAACAGATGGGAAAATCAATAAATAGTTCATATGATCGCAGGTGTACGGCACTATCAAACATTCACCAGTTCCTCGCATAATGCACACAATACAGAAATATGGTTCGTATACGCACAGAGCGATTGAAGCGAGAAAGCAGGTGGCCATAGAAGAAGGGTAAGCATGACAGTATGCATGCAATAGTATTCAATTGTACAGAAGAAATATTGACCAAATTTATCTACATGCAAACCGAGATGAATAAAATCCCAGATATGGAAATTTTGACTGAAATTTCCCCAAAAATAAAAACAGATTTTTTTACAACTCTTATTTCTAGGCCTGCATACATAAAACGTTGCTACAAAAGATATCAAATACACTTATCTTATGATGTAACACTGTCAAATTACCATACGATAAGAATAAAACGCAGTATCATTAAATAATAACACATGGAAGAAACAAAATACGTAAAATTAACACCTCGAGGGAACGTAGGTTAGAAAATAGCATGCATATACCTGCAGTAGAGCTGTATGACTGACCCAAATACGGGGGCGTTCAGTTTTATTAAGATCCTAGAAACGGGTAGTAAATTCTCGTTGCATTGCCAGTTAGTCTGGTAGACGCACATCGCTTGTGTGTCGTATGGGTGATTCTTAGTTTATGTCTGGCCGCGTAACGTGTTTACGACCACCGTCAACGCCCTGCCCTGACTCGGAAGCGATAAGTAAACGACGTCCCTCCAATTTTGCAGCCTTCGGACTGTCGCCTGGTTTTAAAGCAGTGAGAAATTGGTAAAGTCTGTTCACGATAAAGTGAACACTTTAGAAATGAACCTTAGAAAAAAGTCAATGCCCTGCATGCATATATTATATATGGGCGCACTGACTGATATTCGCCCAGGAAAGATGGTAACGATTTAGTGGAAAGTAGTTCCATATCCTAACGTCGAATAAAAAGTGTTAGGCAATTATTGGTGATAACTTAAAATTATTTCTTTCGTTATCTGTTTTTTTAATGCATCGAAGTGTAAATATGAGCAGATTTGTAAAGTACATACTTTCTTAATAATTTCACTGTTTCATTTGACCGAAGCACGAATACGGTGATGAGGCCCATAGATATGTTAATTTTACATAAGGTTGAGGAATGCACAACGTGAATACAAGCAGATCTTGAGCAGGGCTTTCAAAAATACCCATTTTACCATTAACAGCCTATATAGGGAAATGCCACATTAATGGAATTATTTTTTTTGGCGTTCCTGTTAAATATAGATATATACCATCACAGACATTGAGCTGATAAATATGTGCTTCTTTGCTATCGAAGTCTTTTGTAACACAAATATGTAGCTTGTTTCCTGGTATAAAATTAAAAAAACTTAATAATCAAGTTAAATATAAAATTACTGAAAAACAGATTGTTATAATTGCGTCAATACAGAGCTTGAGAGTATCATAGCTCACAATTAGACTTGTTTCAAGTTTATATCTTCAAAATTGGGTTCAAGAAACATAATTTTATTAGCATGTTTCCCTATACAAAATTCGCGTTAATTTAAAACCAGGCAGCACACCTAAGAGTGGGATGGACCCCTGCATTTTTGTGAAATAGTTGTTTGCGCGAATATACGTATCTCGGTAAATAAATTTTCTGCAAATAAGACTTCTTTTCAGAAAAGGTAGGAGAAAAACAAATGCCCCTATTTTTTACTTTTGTCGAATTAAGTACGTATTCTTTCTCGAGTTTTTATTTTCAAGGTCATGATTTCAAGGTCATGAAGTCAAGGTCGAGGTAGCCTGCATCAACTATGGCGGTGGTAGACTTTAATGTATTATGCGTGTTGACTTTGCAACACTTCAATATTTATAACTTTATAACGATTGTTCTATGTCTTAAATTTGACTTAAATTCCAAACTGTAATGTTATGTATAAGATGTTTTACGTTATATTCAATGTGAGATGTTTATAATTATCTAGTTTGACAGTTGTGTTATTTGTACTATGTAAGTTTAATGATTATCGGTGGTTTCTTTGCATGCAACTTTGTCTATGTAAATAGCACGACTTTAGTTTTTGAAATCAGGCCACACTAGCCGGCCTATCATAGTTGATTGATTTTAGAACAATAGCGTTTTAGAACAAAACTTATTCATTCTAAATGGGAAACAGCTAGGGGACCAGCACGAAAATAACGAGTCCCGAGTATAGAAGTTAATTGCTGGTTTTGATTGATAAAATATTGATATTCACGATGTAAATCAAAATTACTAAATGCAATTAGAGAAATGCCAACCCTTAGCAGTTAAAAGAAGTACGTCGACATATATGATGAAGCACTACGGAAGGATGATCTGGTAGAGGAGGACTTCGGAGGACCGACTTCGAACAAGGGACAACGCGGTATCCAGCACTTGGAGAGCCACATCAGCAAGGAGAGGTCTCTTAGCTGCGAATCCAGGCGAGTTCCAATTCGACATCCACTTCGGTTGTTCCAGTCCGCAGAGGACGAGCTTCTTGAGGACCACCAGGGGATGTGCCGCCAAGGAAGAGCGGGAGAGCTGATCCTGCGATCTACACCCGTGAAGGATGACCTCACGACTTCGGTGGATTTTCGGTGATTTCCGCTCTCTACACAGCTAAGTTGCACTCTTTCCCAGGCAATTAAATCAATTTTAGACACCAGTACTTATAAATTCAATTATTAATAGTCATACGGTAGACAATGTGCAGGCTGGCGTTGGCTGTAATTGAGAACTATATTAGTTTAAAATTTCACAATTAACGTTTATTAAAACGTATAATATAATTCTGATTTCTTTTTCTTTTTTGAGATATTAAAGTGAACATTGTTCCTGTTAAATGCACTTAATTGCATTACAGCAAAAAATAATTTGTTTCTTTTGGTTTGCTGTATTTAAGAACTCTTTGATTATTCATAGATTTAATTGACCAGTTACTAATTTAAACATAGTTTTGTATGCTATTAATTTCAGAGATAATATAAGTCTAGATAAATGTACTGGTTTTTGTGGCAGCATAGAAGTTAGCCGAGGCATATCTTTAACCTAACATATCAAAAGTTCATACATACATAACTATCTTTTATTATTACACCACATATCTATATATTCGATTACATGTTACAGAATATAATTTCCAGACCAACGTCAGGGTTATAAAATTCTCACACTTTGTGTCTGTTCAACATAGGAGTGTTACAACTTATATGTATTTTTACTCGAGTTTTTATCTTCCAAGTTATTCAAGTCCATGGGGTCAAGGTCATGGTCATTGGCTTCCAGTATGGCGGATGGGTGATGTCTACCACGTTGGTGGTTGCCTACCAAAATGGTGGTCGCCTACCAAGATAGTCGTCACCTACCAAGATGGCGGTTGCCTACCAAAATGGTGGCCTCCAGAAATGTATAAAAAAATGAACGGAAAAATCAATATGGCGGAATGAGTATAGTTGAGGGGATTGGGGGTGAGGGAATCAGTCGTCTGCTGGGCGTGGTGCTGGGGGAACCTTCGGAAATAAAAGTTTTTTTTTTAATTTATAAGTTTTTAAATAATTTTGAAATAACTTATTAATAATTTTTAATAATTTTGATAAGTTTAGTGGGTTTTTTTTATTTTTGCATTTTCAAGGTCAAAGGTCCTGATCCCGGTCAACTGACCCCAACGTCACCTGGGTCACAAGTTCCCTTCGCCTGTCTGGGGAAAAAATGGCCTTTTCTGAGGATCCTTTTTTTCGCAAAAGGGAAATTTTGAGGGGAAAAAGGGAAAAAATATGGCGGATTGTGACGTAACAACATGGCGGCTCCTCAGCTCCTGTGCCAAACGCCCTTATGCCAGACTCATATTTTCTACTTCTTTGAACATTACTGGTACAATAATATTCCTGTAAAATCAATAATAATATAAAAAATTCCCAATGAAAACTCGAAATGTATTTGAGGAGATATTTTGTTTCTATCCCTAGTACCATGAATGAATGTGCGAGCAATCAGGAGAGCGATCAGCAAGTGTTGGATCAGGTTTCAAAGAAGAAATTATCTGCATTTCTGACTGACTTCAATGACACTAGCACAGCAACCTTGTTCCTTTTCTCAATTGCAAGTTCATTACAAGAAATGTATAGAACGCTCGGCGTCTAGAGGACACTATGATTGAAAATTGCGAATAAGTTATATGAAAAACTGCTCGGTGTTGATCACTTCCTCCTCCACTGCATTAGTATGAATACTCACATATAGAGCGATGTATAAATGTGTTGCTTACATTATGATTACCGATTCCGTAACTGGAAAACTCATGCTTTTGGAATGTATGTTCGTCATATTTATAAACTTCTAGGCTGTTCGCGGAAAGTGCTGAGTAATTACAAGGCCTTAGTTACTTTATTTAAATTTGTTTCCTTCCGCCACTTTTTTATACTAACTTGTCGTGTGATTAAACGTAGTGTATACATTTCGCCGCTCTCAGAAATCAGAGTCTTATGGTACCAGAAAATGTATTTATAGTTATTGTTCATGTTGAGAGGGATATAAAAAGTACTCCCTTTGCCATTAGTAGAGTATACTCTATTTGCAAAATTGAAGTAATAACGCGGGTTATGTCTGTGGTTTCCGGTTTGCTACAAAAATAAATTTCAAAATCAGAAATATTTAATTGTGCCCTGCATGTCTTAAGACGCGCGCGTGTGTGTGTATGTGTATATATATATATATATTTTATATATATATATATATATATATATATATATATATATATATATATATACACACACACACACACCGGCATTGTTACCACTGACTTGAAACTACGTAAAAAATACATTTTCTTTGAAAAAATTTACTAAGAAATTGATTGTTTGGCACTTTCTTGTACTGAAAACAGGCTGTCTGAGCAAAGTTGATTAAAACCAAAAAAAAAAAAAAAAAAAACACCCAGTTATTGATCCCACTTTAGACAATATCCATTAGAAAAGACACAAGGTAAACGGTTACGATGAAAACATGCTGGCACTAATCGGAGCTGTTGACATACCAGATGGACATACCTACAATGACACTACAGCCTGGAGAGTGACGGAATATACAGCTGAGAATAAAGGAGCACTACTAGAAATCCGCCCAAGTTTTCCACACGCGAAAATCCGGGGCGACCTCGCATGGAATCGGACCCGGGTTACCTTGGTAGTAGGTGAACTGTTTTGCCATTACTTCTTCGCCAGACCTTTATTATTTAT
Source organism: Dryococelus australis (assembly GCA_029891345.1). Classification (NCBI taxonomy): domain Eukaryota; kingdom Metazoa; phylum Arthropoda; class Insecta; order Phasmatodea; family Phasmatidae; genus Dryococelus; species Dryococelus australis. Next base: position 322,511,594 of record CM056993.1, on the reverse strand, counting down.
CAACTTAAAAAATAAACATTGTAGGGGTGGCTGCGGATCTACCTCTTACACACGCGCAGACACATTATAAACATATACATATATGTATATATGCTATTCACGGTAAAGTCAGTACTTTTGAACGCCCTATCAATTGGTATAACATACAGTAAATACAATTTATTTTAGCCTTAGACGTTAACTTCCTAGTGAGGTGGAGTATACACACTGTGCCCATTACTCACATGGCAATGCTTATTTAAAAACGTTGTTAAACGGATAAAAAATTGCTAACTGGAAAAAGTAACTAGGGCCTCAAAAGTGCTCACTTTACCGTGAACAGCGTAATAATATACACATACGCAATACACGGCGTAAATGGGCTGGCAGTACAAACACGCGACACAGAAGAAAAAAAACTGCCTCATCGGAGGTCGACCTACACTCGAGGGAAAAGAGGACTCGCGATGTTGATTTTGTTCATGGCTTCGAGTAAAACAGTATACACTGAATTCGAAGTACACCGACTTTGGTTCTCTGCATATGTCCCTACTGCTGGTTTACGAATTGCTCTCGTAAATGACGAAATCGCGCGATCATACAGTGACGTGTATATTTGCCCGTGCTTTTTATTTGTACTCAAGTTTTTATTTTATTTATTTTTTATATTTAAGCGTACGCATAGAGGAGTGACCCCTTAACAGCTGTCGTGGAAGGTGGCCAGAGTTCACGGCATAGAGCAAGCTTGGTATAGTCTATTTGCGGTTTCTTCACACTTTTTGAATGAAACCTTTGGAAAATCAACCCATGTATTATATGTTTAGTTATTTCCTAAATACGCCATGTATCACAACCGTTTTATGCCTGCGTTAACATAAAATTATCTCAGATTTAGTTAAATTGAAGTTTAACCTATCTTTTGATTATAAAATATAATATTTCACGTATAATAAATTTGAAAAAAAAAAAAAAAAAAAAAAACAGTGAAAAAATGTGTGTGTTGGTAGCGCCTAGTAAGAAATAGTACTCATGCAAAATATTATTACAACTTAGTGCGCACGAATTCGGTGCGTTGTCCTTCGGTGTAATTTTCTAGCCAGAGTTAAGCTCAGTTTGCACGAGGCGGAGGAATATCATAGAAGTAGAACTAAAGCAGGGTTTCACAAAAGTGTGAAGTAACCATGAATGGATTATAGAAATGGAGAGAAGGAAAGATAACAGTTCTGGACTGCGAAGAAAATTGTAGAGAGTACTTTCCGCTTAGCGCAGAACGGTCGTTATTTCAAACAAGTCTAATATTAGTTTTCAGGGACAATGTTTGTTCTTTATGATCTTTGAATGATCATTGTGGTACCTATCCCTTGAGACTATATTTCGTTAATGCTGGTGTATTTCTCATAAAGGCTGTTAACGGTAAGGTGAGCACTTTTGAAAGCCCTACTTAAGATCTACTTGTATGCACATTGTGTGTTTTCCGCCTTATGTAAAATTAACATTGCCATGGACGGCATCACTTTATTCGCGCGTCGGTCAGGTGAAACTGTGCAATTATTAAAAAAGTAAATATATTTAATTTATGCTCTTTTTTACGCTTCCATACATTAAAAAACACAAATCAAAATAATAATTTAAGTTATCACAAATGGTTACCTAAGACTTTTAATTCGATGTTAATATATCGTACTATTTTCCACACATCGTTACCAACTTTACTGGGTGTATGTCACTCACTGCGCCCGTTATGCAGGAGGGCAGTTACTTTTTCCAAAGATTGATTTCAAATGTGCTCACTTTATCGCGAACAGCCTTTAGTCAATTGTATTAAAGATATTCAGTGACTTCAATTTGTGTTTTTACTGAAATTACCTCCCTGTAACTGTGAAATGTGGCTGTTTAGCCTAATTGTGTTATGAATTTTTTGTTGCCAATTATCTGTATAAAACGCTGTCGAAGTGTGTGTGTCGAGTCGCGGAATATCCTCTATATACTGCTTGATATTTTCCCTGCGCTTTACGCGTCGCTGCAGGTGACAAGCCATTTAGTTCAGCGAGGGATTATTCCTTTAATACTCCTATCAGCGGAACGTTCCCTTTTGAAGTGTTCAGTATTACCCATTAAGAGTGTTCCCGTTATGTTGTCCCTCCTATTTCGACCAGAAGTTCTCATTTTATATAATGAGCGCCCGGAGCTCATTTATCACTTAAACCATCCCGACTCCAAGTGTGTTAATGTGTCGTCATTGTTATGGCGCACATTTACTACAGCTGCATTTTCATAAATTTATCTCAGAAAGTTTGGCGTGTTTGTATGTGGTGCATTTGAAAGCGTGTTTCGTATGTCTCTATGCTGTCAGAGTAGATTTGCCCTGCTACAATGGTGTCTTAGGTTAACTAGCCGAATCTTCTACGCCACGTAAAGAACACCGTATTTTTTCCAGATATGTTGTGCGTTTGTTATTTTGAATCGTATTAATAAATGCGCATTCTAAGTGTTATTTATTTCAATTTTTCTGTGCTTCTGAAACACGCACGAGCTATATTCCTACATCAGGTGCAGGCCAATAGGCCCGTTGAAAAGTATACACAAGTGAGAAACAGTGAAATATTTTTCATTCAGACCTGAAGATGACAGAAAATTTTCTTGCTGCGTCGTTGCAAATTATTTGAATGAAGATCCTACGATGTGACTGACTGCTTAATACGTGGAAAAAGTACAAACGCGACTGTATCCAGAGCAGATAAGTACATTATAAATGAACACACACGCTGATGTATCGTTACTGGCGCATTGCGCAATCTTCTTCAGGCGGGGCATCTTTAAAGCGTTCAAAGGTTAGAAATTATATTCTACACTTATATTGGGAACCAGGTTTGGGTTTCTGGGGTAAATGTAATCTCAATAATTTCAATCACCATGACTGTTAGCAATGCTTTCATTTTGGTTTTGTTTAAGCTGGCCCAAAGTACCTAACAAGCGAGATCACAAGTTAAATTGAATTTCTTGAATTGTACATTTATTTGTAATAAATTTTATATAATTTTCTATTTATGCGTAATTAATTCCTTTTAGCATCACATGTCTACAAATAAATATATTTTATTACTAGTTTTAATCGCTGTAGGTTTGGAACCTACGGTGTTAATGTATTCTAAAAGTTGTGAAGAGTGACCTAACCTGAGACTAGCCAAGTACGGCTCATTGTAAAAATGACACCTACTCTCACATGATCGAAAGTAGAATTCGAAGTACGCATATGACGGAAGAAAATGGGCCAAGTAGTTCGGACAGGTCATTGGCTGATTTGTTGGATACAGTTACTAAGAACAATATCTTATGCTTTGATATTTGACCATGTGGTTCCGTGTTTATAATCCTGCGTAAGCCAGTAATACAGCTATTTTTAGATGAAAACTTATATTAGTCTAGTATGTAAACAGTTCCCCCTTCCAGAATAGGCCTGCCGGTATAAAAGCAGGGCATAAGAAGGCAAAAAATTAGAATATTACAATTTATTTTGTAACACACGACGAAAATGGTTCAATACGCCTAGCACAGTTTACGAATTACTTTTAAATAAGAAAATTAATGACGGGCAACTGGATAAAAGTGTAAGGAACATAATATACGTTGAGATGAAGTTGGAACAGTTGACTAGTTCTGTTGAAATATGCGTAGGGGTCAGTATAATTCAAGAAAATCGTGCACATAATGGGTGCGTACTTTCAAAATTGCTCAAGCCCTCAGTGACGGGGCCGGAATCGAAACCCTTCACCACTCCACTACGTATCGCTTACACTTCCTCGCTGAACGAAGTAATTTCAATTTCGGGAGGAAGCGGGAAAGTATTCGGTCAGGTAAATCATGTGCGGCAGACATCAGCTCCGAAAGTAGTCAACAGCAATTTATAACCTTTAGTCCGCTAACACGATTACGTTTTTGGCGACGTCCGTGAGCCAATAAATTTCCATTTTTCTCTTCCCAGGCAGTTTATTTTCAGCCGAGAACTTACATCTGTCCTGACCGGCTTCTGCGTTCGCCGTCCTCCCTAACTCTTTGTTTACACGAGAGTGCATCGTCTTCGAAGTACGCACATTTCATTGTTACACTTCTCTTCAGCGACCGGGGGTGGTAAGGGGGGGGGGGGGCACGGTAGGACCTACTTTTTTTTTTATCGCGGATTGTGTAAGAGGGGTGAAAAAAAAGGGGGGGCGGGAACTCGTTTACGCCATTCTTCCGGTTATATTTCCCCGCGACGGAAAATCTTATTTACGCTGCGCCCGCTAGACGGGAGCCAGCCGGCTGGAAACCCGACTCCGCGGCGCGGAGACACCGCCCCTCCAACCCCTACCCACCTCCACATCTTCTCATCGCCACCCCCAAGCCCGGCTCCTTCGCTCGCAGATAAATAAGTTTGTCCCTCCCAAGCATACGAACACTTGAGAACTTCGGCGTTTTTAGCCCGCACCGTCGCTAATAATGCCAGAACACGACGTAAAGTTGGAAGTAGAATGTCTTCCAGTCAAGCACAGCACCCGAATATACAACATGCTGAGTTCATCAAACACAAAATAGCACACTCACTAAAGGCTGTTCAAGATAACGTGAGCACTTTAGAAATCAACCTTAGGAAATAGTCACTGCCCCAGTCTGCGTATATATTAACGGGCGCACCGAGTGGCATGCGTCCAGTAAACTTGGTAACGATGGATGGAAAGTAGTTCCATATCTTAACATAGAACAAAAAGGGTTAGGTAACGATTTACGATCAATTAAATATTTCGCTTTCTGTTTTTTTTTTAATGCGTCTAAGTGTAAAAATGAGCAGATTGGTAAAATATTTAATGGTATAATAATTTCACAGTTTCACTTGATAGATGCATGAATAAAATGATGAGGCCAATTGAAATGTTAATTTTACGTAAGGATGAAGATTTCGCAACGTGAATAAAAGCCGATCTACAGCAGGGCTTTCAAAAGTGCTCATTTTACCGTGAACAGCTTATACCAGTACTGTCACCAGAGTACCCAGGCGCCGTGTTACCTAGTTATGCACTGTTCCGGCGCTGTGGAGAGTAATCCACCTCGATCCTCCCCCCCAGGAAGACCCGCTCACCGCTACGTCACCCAGCAGCCGGACGAACGATTAGCAGTATATCTGGCTGATGTCACAGCCCTTCCTCCCTCCAACCCTGCCGGAGGAGTCAACGATTTGGGAGGATGATCAAGAATTTTCTCATATAGGCTGTTCACGGTAAAATGAGCACTTTTGAAATCACTGCTAAAGATCAATGAAATTGTGAAATCATTAAGAAAGTAAATACATTACAAATGTGTTAATTTTTACACTTCGGTGCATTAAAAAAACGAAAAGCGAATGAATAATTTTATGTTATCACAAATGGTTACCTGACATTTTTTATTTGACGTTAAGATATGGAATTACTTTTCATCCATCGTTATCAACTTTACTGGGCGAATGTCACTCAGTGCGCCCATTAAAATATCATAGATGCAGGGTCAGTGACTTTCCTCTAAGGTTCATTTCTAAAGTATTCAGTTTATCGTGAAAAGCCGTTAATTACTTTACCCGGCGCAACGCGGAATGTGAGAAGGTTCTGGACTGTGTCCGGCGCCGTCTATAATTACAGCAGCGGCCAGAGGGTCGGCAGTCTTTGTGGTAGCCATCTGGCTGAAGTGAAGTGATCTTTATAAGTCTGGTGCAGCGAGGGACATCAGCGCAGAAGACTGACGACAAGCGGAAGGAGCGATACGATGGCGGACAAATGTATGTTAGTGGTGTGGACGGACGAGAGGGCGTGATACCCGAAGAGTATAGTGCTACTGTGCGTCGGGGCGCTCGGAGCGATCTAGAACATTCCGAGCTGGTGAATCTGGACTGAAGTAAGGCGTGACCGTATGGTCATGTGATACGGACTTTACTGTAAGTATTGGAACTATCAAATATAGACATCTATTTTACAAAATAATAACGGCAGCGACCGGTTTTGCTGCTTGTTCCTGATATTTGTTCAACTATACATTATCCTAAATGCCATTGTTCCATTAAAAATATTTTGTGTAAAATTTATAATTAACATGCGTACTTCAAGGACACGTACTACCCATATGAATAATCTTACACCATATGTTGCATATGTTTTCGACGTAATTTTCCATAAGGAGTAAGCAGGTGACATTATCAGACCCTGTGTGAATGTGTGTGTGTGTATATATATATATATATATATATATATATATATATATATATATATATTACACACACACTCATATCTATGAGCATATGTTGGCAATATTTGGTGGAGACTGTCTCAACTCTCCAAGGTGGATCGTCGCTCATGATGTTCGCAATCCAGAATACGTGTTGAGGACCTAGGTATTGAAGCGGCCCGGAGGCAATGGACAATGATGATGTTTATGCCTGTCTTACAACCCATGTGTTTCAGGTTCGATTAACCACGGGAACCAGTAAAACTTCTTGAACTCAAATGTTTTCTTCGGCAATAAATTCGGCTACTAATAATGAAATATGTTGTGATATAATAAAATGTAATACACTTCTATAAAAAAAATAAAATGTACTGACTGTCTCACCAACAAACAATATGAATTGCTGAACCTTTGAACACAAAATTTAAGGGACGCTTTCCCGTTAGGGTGTATTCGCCCACTAAAACGAAATGTTTCGAAATGCCGCTGTTATGGAGATGAAAGAGGGTACTATATGTTTTTATGGAATCTGCCATTTCTCTTAAACCCAATGTGATATCGCAGTGCTTTTTGCTTCACAGTAGCGTAGAAATCTTTAAAAAATCATAATTCTTAAAGTTTTGTAATTAAAGAATTAAAAAGTGAAGAATAGGTTCTGATGGATCCCCCAGTGTCTATAAACCCAACGAGAGAATGCGCTGCCGACCCTTTCAGATGGCTACGTATTCAAACGGCAAAAATAAATTCAATATGCAAGATATAATTTTAAATTCGGTAGGAAAGGTAGACGACTCTAGTTGTGGTAAAACTTTCTCTATGGTTTCTTTGTGTCACACGTAATGTCAATTACTAATTGAAATTCCATATGGGCATAGCCACAGGAAACTTTAAAATAAAAAATTGCAATCTGCTGTATGTGAAATTGCTAACAGGCAAAGCCACAGTAAAAAGAACATAATATTAATGTGCCTAGCACATAATTTAAATTTACCTGGTGAAATACAAAATATGCTAACTGAAAAATGGCTCGCATATTGACCTAACTTAAATTTATAAGTAAAAATGGCATACAAACCGATGGCTAGCCGGTAGTTGGAACCTGTAACCTTCCATGTTTCGGCCACGGAATTCAACTAAGTATGATGTAAAGTTATCTATTAAGTCAATATGTTATAGTGGTGTCATTATCTGCCCGTGCGGCATAGTTGTTAATGGTAACTTCGTGGTGATGTTTTGACGTGAATACGTCTTTAAATTTGCAAACATACTGGAAGGCGATCCAGAAAATCCGATGATAACGATATCGGGGGATACAGTTTGGCATTGCAGCTCCGAATACATTCAAAATTCAATTACACCACTCAATTGCCAAAGGATCGAAAAATATTTTGCATTGAGTGAGGACAACGAAGCATCGCGCACGGAAGGTGGGTGGGGGGGGGGGGGGGCTCAATTTTGAGTTCTCTTTCTCCGCATCTCATAATTACCGCATAGTATAACTTTTGACTAGGAGAAGCTACGACGCTCGTTTGTGTTTCAATCGACAGCTCTCGTCAAGATCGATCGATTGCGTGTGAAAAAAATTTTGTGGCGTGTTTATGGTGAAATTGTATGCGTTTAATGTAAAAAATAAGTGGTGCCGGGAAAAAAACATCAAGGTGTCAGAGCGCGTCAACGTAAACGTATTCACGCAAAACAAACGGCCGTGTCCCCAACACAGCCAAACCCAATTTTTACTCCGTATATTTTCAAATTTGGAACATGTATTAAAAGACTGTTTATATTCGAGGAGTCACAAACTGACGTGCTACGCCAGTCAAGAATATTGTAATTAGACTATACACAAATTGAATACTGATGCATGGCTACCCAACCCCAGCCCTAAACGCAAATTTCCTTGTTGCTCTCTATCAAAATACATTTTCATGCATTCCGCGAAAATCCACACACAAGGAAAATCTTTGCTCGTAATTGACGTTAATTAGACGATCGCTCATCAATGACGTACCCGAAAATCTTAGAGATGCGTTAGTCAGGTGTTATCTTCGTCGGAACCCAAGCTGAAAGTTTCCGCAACATTTAACGAGAAGTTTGTGATATAAAGGTCCCTCGCTGGCGCACATTTCTCTCACACATCGCCTCGTCTTCCTGCGCTGCCTTGGCTCCGGTCTGGTGCCTGGAAGGCAATCAAGGAACTTGTTCCTCCTTTCAAGTCAATTTACGAAGAAATTCGCTGCCTGTTTCTGTACGTCGGCTACTTAACCTCGACACCGATAAGCATATCTACAGTAAAGTTCTCAGGCAAATTCGAAAAGCTTTTCTGAAATTAAACGTTACGCTAAAATATATTACTCCTCCCTGCTGTTATTTAAACTGTTTTCGTTCACTTTACAGCACGAGTTTGCGTAGAAGTATATTGATGTTTTTTTAACTATTTTTGTCTTGAATTTTTTTTAGCTTTGTTAAATACACAAGTGCTGGATGAACTCACGATGAGCAGAAATCAGAGTCAAAGGACACGCTTTTTTTCGAAGTATTCTAATGATAGTGAAACAATCCCCATTATCGTCCTAGTTTATAAGATTTCCTGGTTCGTAGAGCAACATAAAACATCACACTGGCTTAGTTACACTTTCCAATAAAAACTTTTTTCTTTAGATATTTACTACGAACCTTGGGTTTTCTTTTTAGAATTGTTCCAGTAAGAAAGAACTCCCAGTGCCAAAGAACGCGATGTTTCCGTAATATCATTTGACAGAATAAAAGTTACAAAATTTCACAGATTTCCGTCTATAAGATTGGATTTCAAAATTTAGGAAGCCATAAAGCTTCCACTATTTAATTTATTAACAATATAGAATTAACAAAAGATGGACGTCAACATAACAAACATATATTCATTGCTGCTTTCCGCATTCAGGCAAATTCAGAGGTTCACAATGTTAGTTATTTACCTTAGCTCCACAACTCTCTCGTCGTTTTAGGTCTAACGTATCTGAAATACGACATCATTCAGTGAGCAGTATAATCTCCTAAAGTTTTTGCGAAATGAAGAAAATAATTCTTTTAACTTGTACAGAACAGAGCGTATTTATTCCACCTGGAATAAAGTACAAGCTACTTAAAAAAGAATTTTTTTTTACAGGTTGACAAAACCTTTTCAAATGACCCCACTGAAAAGAAAACCCCAGCTCTCTCATTCCATTTATTAACTGCAGAATACTAAAATATATAATGTGCTATGGAACGGAGGTGTATACTCAGTATAATTTAACTTGCAAAACCGGGCACACGTATGATAGTTAACACGGGTCAATACAATGTTAAGTACGAATGCAATAATTTATTAAAATACTTTCCAATATAACATAACTGTAATTTCAGATTCACGTATTTTAGCTCTCGGAATTTTTTTTATAAATAACACTACTGCCCGAGATAGTTATTTGCATATAATAAATAGGATTATGAAGTGTTAGTTTAAACAGGATCTTGAAACGAAGAATTCGACATCAACGACTAGTGATCACAATATTCAGTGTTCTTTGAAGTAAATATCCATAGGGCCTTACTAAACACCTCGCCGTGAAAAAGTATTCCCACTAGGTGACTTATTTGCATAATACAACAAAAATTATTAATCTGTTTGGTTTTCATACTGGCGGTCCCTTCCTCTGGTTAGTTGAGTTAAAGTATAGATACAATACAACGTGGTTACCCCGCTGGAGTAGCGACTCTCAGCACATATCGCACGACTGACCAACTTTGTACTTTAACAATCCCTACTAAACGGGCGACGTTAAAACTCTGTAACATTGATATGTAGTTAATTGTTAAAGAGGCTATAACGGCCTGTAAGGTTGAATTCCCCTCACATGTATGATAATGCTAAGTATGTTCAGATCGAAATGAAATACCCTCAATTGGTCTTCTAACACGCTACAGTCAACTAGAGTGTCCTGTGGCACACAGAAAACTTAATATATTTTACAGGAATTTTTGTTTCCAAATGTGGCTGCCCTGATTGGAAAAACAAATATAATAACTTACCTAATGCACAATTGTTCCTTGCAGTGCTGTCACATGTGGCAGTGAAAATTCCTGAAAAGTACGCAAAGTTTCCCCTACAAGTCAGGCAACGTACATTCACTTAAGTAATGTGGGTTGCCAACAAACTAATGGCCATTCGGAATGAATTCTGTAAATAATGTACATTTTATTCGGGTCGCTATATGTGGTGCGCGAAAACATCGCACTGCTACTGCCTTTACGCCTGCATATAATATTTTCGTCTGTCAAAAAAAAGCGTTTCTGTGAGTGTTTACCTATACTATAAGATAATTAAATCATGAAAGACTTTGTGCCTAGCTACATTTAAACCCTCAAGATAACTTAATATTTTATTTTATTAGTTTTATGACTTTCATTTTATACAATGCCATTTTCAATACACAGTTTTATCCTAATATTTCTAACACGTTTCAAAACACGTAACTGAACAAGAAAATTTAGCACAAAACTAACGGAATCCATGCTAAAACCGCTTTTAGTCGAAAGACGTTTGAATATTCAGCGTAGACGGGAAATACATTGGTGGTGTACGCTGTAGGACTGTTGCTGAAGCTTCACGCAATGCAGAACTAAAGCAAACTCATAAATTAAGCCTCTCTGCCTTCTACCGCAGTGATTTATCAGTTGACAAAGTTCACATAGCGTTACGTAAAGTAAACTCCAATGCGCACGGATTGGCCCAGCTTTCGCTCTTAAACCTACCCGAACGCATTTAAAAAGGGGCACAGCTGGTGCGGCACGATAATTCATTTCATCTGCTACATTAGTGTGCATGGTGGCCTGGGAAATGTCTAGTTTCAAAATTGAATGAGAAAATTGCAAAATACGAAAAGGGGCGATAAATAAAATTTCAGCTCTAAAAATTATCATTTCTCGTCAACCTTTTCTGATTAGTTCTGTCAAGAGAATTTCCTCACCCCCTTAACTTACGTAAATTTAAATTATTTTTCACACGTGCACGTATTTTCAAACACAATATGAGATAAGATGTGTGAGTAAGGGAAACTTTTACGCCATAGGACAAGAAACACCCTTATAATCATTTGCAATTAACTGCCAAATATTTTATTGCAAAACTATAAAATGGCAAACATATTTCTTCCTAATCAGGTATGTGTATTTGTTCAGTATTATGGTCAACACGAAACTGTGTTCTCGCAAGCTTATGGCTACTTGAAATTTTGTCTGATTTTGGCAACATCGACTGTTTCTGCGTTATGTATGCCAACTGAAAATATTACGGAGGTGTATAAATAAAATATGGAAACATGTCCCGTCAAAGCTATAAACACGAATATACTCTTCTTTTTTGAAAGAAAATACGGAACTCCTCCACAGCTTTCGGGGTCAGGGACGATAAATGCCATGGCAATGCAAAAGACTTATTCTCCGACACGCGGTAATTACATTGAAAAACGCACAGATACTTCCAGGAGCAAAATATTATTTTCGTTGCTCTGTGTCTTCTCTGTTGGTCTATCTATTATTTTCTCTGATTATTTTTGTGGTTCGTGTTTTTTTTCGTAGTGTTGATTTATTTGATTTTATAATTTAACAAGGAATATTTTCCCTGAGTTGTTTTAAATTACGGTTCTTGTCTTATTTCTGTGTGTGTTTTGAGTTTTATTGTGTAGCTGTATCCACTGATTTTGTTTTTTGCACTGTTGCATCGTTTTCGTCATCGTATTGTCTTATATTTTGACTTGGTTTCGTTGTCTGTCCTGTTTTGAAATAATAAGCTGTTCGTCCATCTTAATGTCGTTCTAATTATTTACATTTTTTTTATTGACAAGAAAACAGCCTTTCCTAACTATCTGTCTGTGGTGTTCTAAAATATGTTTTCGTCTTTTGTCTTACAGACCAGTATGTATGTGTGCAAGATTTTTATTTAGTCTCATGGCCGACAATGGACACAGTAGAACCAGACTATCGTAATAACGTGAACTCACCGTTGCCATTAATCGTCAAAGAATAAAGAGAAAATTTCTATTACTCATGAGGTGGTACTCGGGTAACGTCTTTATATCAGAAGTCTGAGTACTACTAACTGGAGAGGCCAGGTTTTACAACAGAAAACCGGCGCATAACTGTGTCAGCTCAAAAGGATTTTAAGGCAAGATGATCAGAAGAGAAAATAACTTGCACTTTCTTACTTACCGGAGTACAAATGCAGTACGAGAGGATGGGTGGTTTGCAAGCCTTCGGGCCGTAAAACCTGCCAGTAAGGTAAATGTATATGATTAACATTCCCGTAGTACTTATACGACCTCTTCTCCGGATATTCTTCGGTAAAACCATAAAATAAATATTTTTTGACTTAGCTTAAATATTAAAAAAAATATGTCTAGGAAAACATTACTAAAAACCATTCATTACAACACTCGGCAAAATTATATAATTCTTTAGACATACTTTATGTGTAAGGGATTCCGAAAGCACTGTAAACAGAAAGAATCGCAATCTTTAGCACCTATGCTTGCAGGACACAACACGAAAACACTGGCGTTCTCTTTCCCGGCCCGTCAACAAGACGGAAACTGAACATATTATGTGCGTGTCTCCAAAATCTAATAATTCTATTTTTCACTAGTCTCTTTGACAACGATGTTGGATTACTAAATAATTTCTTCGTGCTTAACTTCTGGTAGTAAACAGCCTAGTACCCATACATACTAAACTAAAAAAAATATGAAATGCCAGATCAGAATGCACAAAAGAAACAACTGAATTATTGGTCAATTGACTGTGTTAAGTGGGATTGATGCATGCTTAGGCCTACGGTGCAATCTTTTAAATTAAAATAAATATAGGGCATGTAAGTTTAAGAAGAAATCTAGTTTATACTTATACGCACTTACCAGAACAATTTTAAAGGTTTGCTGGTCAGTGTAAGATGATAATAGTAAACATTCCCTTCTTAGAGTCCTCAATGCAGTACACATTGCATAGCAACAGAAAGCATATATGGTGATTTATGACAGAGATTACTGCGCGAGGATTTAGTCTTACTACGAATAGTCTTTTAGTTATTTTCAAATATCATTCCACAAAAAGAAAAATAACACAGACCAATTAGCTTGGAACGAACCCTTAACGTGTGGAAATCTGGAAAATGGGTAAAGTCTGATTTCCAAGTATGTTCGTTTCGTCTACGGCGGGCACTCAAGTACATTGTTACGAGACAAGTTGGAACAGTGGAAGCGATTGCACTTTCTCGTAAGATTTTTGTGAGCTTACTCCAATTTTGTAAATAGTTGCCACACATTGCTCACGAAACAGTGTAATGCGGCTGTTTTACACATACATATCACAGACAAATTTGTTTGGTGTAACAATATTTGGTTGCAACAACACGATATGATAAGATACAATTATTTTAACCAAATTAGGTGGGTGACCGGAGATTTTAGCTTATCGAAACAAAAGGAGGGTCCAAGAATTCAGCGCGCAGTTTCATCCTGAAGAAAATTTCGACAACTCTACAGAAGTCGACTTCTCACTGAAATAACAACACCAAGCTCTTTCATTAAATTTGTTATGATTATTGGGAGTAATCCTTGTAATTATTCAATCTCTGATATGACGTATAAGTTATTTCCAGATATTTCTGTCTAAGATATTAATAGTATAATTTGGTGCCCCATTTATAGTAGAGATTAATTTATGATTAAATATTTTACCTATTTTTAGTAACAATTAACCATAAACCCGAGAACATTTCTTCGTACGGTCGCTAAAGTTGTTCATACACTATCATTTCACAAGCCAACGATCTCATTTTGATCATTAGGTAAACGTTGGAGATTAAAAGGCTGTATGATTTAATTTACAAAATAATAATGAAAGACTACTTTGATGTTACTTCATGTATTAAAAATGTACACTACCTACCTACAAATCTTTGCATCTACGGTGGCATTGTTAAATCAAAATTTTGGTATTGTGATAAGTTGTTTTCAACGTGATGGTTGTGTAGGCCAGCTTGTGGAATTGCTGTGGCGAAGGACTACTTTCACCAGTGATATTCGGTGCTCTTTCACCAGTGATATTCGGTGCTCTTTCACAATACGGCATTTTCCAAGTTCGGATTGGTATGACTGGTACTGTTTCAAGTTAAAAAATTCTTTGCCTAAACGAATGTGGTGCTGCTATTATTACAGTGTTTGTCCTCTCCACTGCCAACTGTATTACTGACGCTGCTTTTGAAAAAAACAGTCTTTATGAGTTACTAGCGACCCGCATCGGCCTCTCTCGGGTGCGATTTGCAAATATGGCGTTGTTTAGGTTTACGACAAATATATACACTAAATGCTGAAGGTAACTAACATATGATTAATACTGTCTTGTGCTCGTAAGTGAATCCCTATTTTTAATCAAACTTTAAAAAAGACAAAAATGGTTACTGTAGGTTATCCTTACAAATAAACATATGCTGTCGCGGACTTTTTTGAAGACCTTTTTGAGATCTACAAATCCTTAGTACATTAATTTCGCCTATATATTATGGTTTAGTCAGCGTAAGTCATGTAAGCGCCCGAAAAGTTTTTTCCGACTTTATTATAAATGTCCACGCATTTCTCCGCTATCTTTGCATTAAATATTAGCGTATTATACACCTAAACCTTCCTCAAGAAATGCTCTAAATGAATGGTGGAAATCGTTTTCCATTATGTATATAAATAACATAGAGCGTGCCTGTCAGTACTGTATACAATTATTCAGATTTCCAGCTAAAGCACCGACTCTGATGCACGTGTGTACTACAGAATGTGTAATGCGCTTATTTATAACCTCATCAGCGGTATAATATAATCTTGGCGCGCCAGAAGTAGTGTAACAGGCACAGTAACTGAGAGGCGGTCCGCAATCCCAAGTGCACAGACAGAGAACTACGTGCCTCGTTATCACGTTAGCAGGGTAATGCAGCGTTATCTCCCACGCAGCGAAATTACGTGTGAAATTACTCTTCCCCTCCCCTACCCGACGTAAACTAACACCACACACTGCGAGACCTCCGCTTCTCTTCCCCGCTTGAGGATAAGCAAGTTTTTTGACAGCCTCCTTCAAATTGCCACTGTTCTGCGCTCTAGCGGAGACTATTTTTTGCATTATTCGACGCTATGTTATCGTTTACAACGAAAAATTAAATTGTGGACTAAGTTTCAAAATTAGTGATTTCAATTAAAACTAGCGAAAAATGTTTTGTCGTAATTTATTAAATAACGTTGTATAGTAAATTATGATTTACGTTGAATTATAGTTCCCCAAAATAACGGGCACCGATTAATTCCGCACAGGCTTCACTTAGACTAAACATAAACAAACTGAGTTATCTTCTGCAGTGTCCCTAACACTGACTTGCGAACAGCCCACATTAAATTGAAAATTACGTACTCAAACAGTGATGTGTCGTTCGTTTACATTTATTCTTGCGTAAAAGTCATATATCAATGAACGTAAATCGCGCGTAACTTGCGCGTATGTCACAGGTGCATCAAATCTTGATCAGAGAATGTAATAACATTTCACAGCACGTGTTGTATTGTAAAGGGCTTTTTAACGTCACCCGGTTTAATGCTTCAAAGCTTAGCAGGGGACGTCTTACAGGCTGACTTATAACCTAACTTAAATTAACACCCATGCCTTACCCGGCAGTCGAACCTAGAACCTTCCGAACCCCAGATCAGTGGCGCACCAATCGACCGCGCCACGGGAGGTCGGCCACATCACGTAATTACGTAAAGAATGTGCAAAATTCAGTACGCCAAAATAAAGTTAAATTTCGGATCACTAAAAGTGCGAACTGCGCAGATGGCACGAACAATATATGCCATATCCCCTCTGATACTTCCGCCGGAGAAATATTTAAACTGACTTTTCAGTGGGTAGCATTTCAGTTATTAAAATAACTGATACTGCTAAACACTAGCGCCATTTAAGGACTCCATGTGCCACCCGTGAGCTCTACTACAGAGTATTTCCTCTAGTACAGACCAACGGTCTCTCTAACTTGTTCAACGTGATATAAATCTCATCTTTGATCGCCTTCAGTTTCGCTGCCACCGCTTGCTCTTCCTACGTACTGTATGTGTGTGGCGACCCTGCGGTTGCTGTAAAAAGATAATGTTACTGTGCAACGAACGATTATGTCTGTTTCTCCCCAAAAATATGCATACATAGTTCACGTTAATAGTGTGTGTGTATTATACATATATATATATATTCTATCACTAAAAACCCCGGATTCTCTAGGAACTGCAAAGCAACATTTGGTGGGAAATTGTCGCCGTGACTCCTGATGAGTTAGTGGCTACCTTCTGTAACACGGAGGAGATATATATATCCTAGAGAATCCGGGGTTTTTAGTGATAGAATTCCCCCTTCAGCGTGCCTCATAGGAAGAAATCCGGTGTGGTAAGGTCTGGAGATCTAGGGGGCCAAGTACTCTGGAAATGACACGCTCTTCAAAGGACATAATTTTTTTCATACTGGCGTTGGAATTGTGGCAAGAGGCGCCATCCTACTGAAAATAGCCACTTTGGAGTTCCACAACATCCAGCTGATTCACAAACACTTGGAATATTCCCACGTGCTGTAGATATCGGTATGTATATACCATTGTGTTTAAAAAGGTGGTACCAATAATGCGGTGCCTTGATAAAGCGTATCAAAGTCCAATTCATGAAGGTGTTTCGTGGATTGTGCGAGAATTTTCAGTAGCTTATGGTACAGTATTTCGGAAATTAACGACTCCATTGAGATGGAACGACGCTTCTTCGGAGAACCACGTATACTCGAGGATTCCCGGACGTGCACATGCAAATTGCTGGAATTAATAACAATAATTAACTTCTTTCGCTTTGTCGGAAGGATACAACTGTTACATACAGCTGTAACGCGATAAGCATGCAGCTTTGTTTTTTTGTAAGTTAGTTGACACGTGCTTGTGTGAAAACCCATTTCCCGCGATAGTCTACACGACTTTGGTGATGCCAATATGTTTCTTACTTTCTGCACCGTTGCATCTGGAAGTTTTGGACGACGTCCTTCATGCACATCCAACAACGTCCCCCTTGCTTCCAGTTTCCCCAACAAATATGAATGGTCGTCTTTACAGAGGGTTTCTGGCCTCCAAACTGTGCACTAACTTGTCTTTGGCACGTATTTATGGACTCAGTTTGTCCAGTACTTGAGAACGATTAACACACGCTGTTATACCTAATACGGACTTATACTGTGCCTGAACAAACACGAACTGCCTTCAGGGGCCCTATTATGTAACTCAGTATGTCGCCATGACGGTCTTTCTAATGCTTCATAACAGAAAATGGCCTACGTATTGAGTCCAATTCTAGAAAACACGTTCCACAGAAAAAGAAAATGTTTCATAATGTTCCAAAAATGAGAAATATTATATTGTGTTATATTTCCTCATAAATAAGCGGCGCCTGGATTATGTTTAAGGAGTATATTTCATAATTCGTTGGTGATACTCTCCGGCACTTCGCTTTAACGTATATACGAAATGAATGATTCAGCCACGGGTCAGTGCTACTATTTCGTGATGCTCAAAATGAACTAGGTCCTGCTAAAATCTCGTACCCAAAGAGAGAAGTAAATTTAATTCAGAATGTTATTCGAAGATTCATTAAAAAATTAATCTCATTTATGATTGAAAATTCACTATAATAACAAAAGAACAATTTAACAAGCAGATAGTTGATTTCAGAACACAGCCCATTATGTTGCCAAATGTACATCTTTGCAGAAAGGCGTCAATAAAGATATGGCTTACAAAATGCAATATAAAGACGCTTACGAGTAACCATCATTATGGCCATATTTATCATAAAGACAATCATGGTATAGTCCATTCACGGTTTATTCGGCCTTTTTGAATCAAAACTTTGAAAAATTTCCCCATGTATGACGTGTTTAGTTATTTCCTAAATACGCCCTGTATCATACGCGTTTTATAGTTGCGTTCATAAAAGTTACTTTTATTCTGTTAAATTTAAATGTTATTCATTTTTATGTATAAATTATAATGATTCGTTAATAAACAGGGAGAAAGTAAGTATGTTGGTAACGTCTAGTGAGAAACAGTTCTTATACACAATATCATTACAACTGAGTGCGCACGAATGTGGTGCGTTGTCCCTCTGGTGTATTTCTCCAGACTTGTTTAAACTTAATTTGCACGAGGCGGAGGAATATCCTGGAAGTAGAACATTAGCAGAACTTCATAAAAGGCTGAAGTAACCATGAATGGATTATAACTGTCTTTAAGCAAGCTGAAGTTAGAGAACAGGGCCCCAGGTGCACCAAAACAGCAAAGACAAGAAAGCACACGTCCGTATGGGTGACATTTAACGGCCGAATCGTCCAGATGCACGCACATGCCCACGCAAGGACTAGACAAGACAGTGACGCCAATTCCAGTGACGTCACCGGGACACTTCCAGTGACGAAATCGTGATTCTTGTACATCAACGTATGTTAGAATATGACCAATACTCTGATATGCATGAGCGAAGATCAGGGGCCCAGAACGAGTGAAGAATTCAGTATTTAAAATGGGTCAGTGAGGCTCGACGCTCGCTTACTTGCTTCGGCTCGACTCGGAGGTGCTCGGTGGTCCTCGGCAGACTCGAGGGCCACCTATTTCGACTCGGGAGTGCCGGATGTATCCGAAGGTGCACGTTACGATCGCTAACCCGTTAAAGCATATACAACTATTTCAACGAGCCTGCGGTCATATTTGTTTTAGGGCATATCAGTTCGAAAAACATTAATTTTGTCCGATTAAAAAATCTCATATAACTGTGTGCAACTTCGTACGTTTTAATGCACACGAAAACAGGATTAATGATAACAGCGAATTACGCAAAGTATTTCTATGTATATTCATGTATAATTTGTACACTACATTAAAAACCACAGGATTTTTTTATTTACTAATTAAAATAAGAATGTTTCGTATCAAAAAGCTTTTTACGGAATAAACGAAATGTTTTTAGTCGTTAAGTCAATGCAATGATATTTTCGAATTTGGCAGAAAGAAATTTAATGGGGATAAGTAATAACAAACTGATGCATTTAAGTGTTCGAGTAGCACCGAACAGACAACAGCACAAATGTATTCCATTTTTATGTTTCTGCGCGTGCGCGTAAGGAGTCGAAGCGAACGTATATGCTGTTCATAGTAAAGTGAGCACTTTTTAAGGCCCTTATAAATTTTTCCTTTCATCCGATTTCCATCTTCCTGCTGCTTTTGAACATAAACATTGCAATGTGACCAATGAACACAGTGTATACATTTCACCACCATCAAAATTGAATGCCTGAGGCTGCAATATGATATATTTATTAGCGGTTAGTGCCTGTTGGGAGGGCCTTAAAAAGTGTTCACTTTATCGTGAACAGCCTATACTTAAGTTTCCTGTGATGGTTACTCTTTGTTTGCCCCTCACTGAAAAGTAGTCAGCAGCATGCGATGTTTTATTTATCTCTGCTTGGGCTTCGTGTGCTCCTCTCCTTGCTTCCACTTATACTATTGTGATTTAAAGAAGTGTCCCAACTCCTGGAGAACTTTTTCGTCTGCACGTCTATGTGCTGCTCGTCGCATTGTGTCCAGATTTTTCATTTAATCAAAATACAAGACATCATCACAGGACTTATAAATTTATTCATGATTAGCATTTTCATATACATACAGAGAAAAAGAGAGAGATCATAAATTGGAGATAAAAGTACAGTTTTAAAATATATTTTGAAGAAAAGTTAACATTTGCCTTTAAGTTATGTTTATATGAGCGTACTAAGTGTAGGTATCATATTGCTGTTGCAATAGATTCAGTATAAAGTAACAGACCTTTTTTTTTTCTAGTAATTTTATTTACTTCGTATAATTTCCTACTGTTTGAAATTTTTTTCTTTCAGGTTGTCATTAACTACAACTATCTCTTTTACGTTATTTTTATTTATCTATCCTTATAGTGTCTCAACCATGAATTTCAATAATTATTTAACCAAGTTGAATAGTATAAAAAGATCAGCGCATTGCTCTTTGCGAAGTGCACTTCGCATTTTACGAGTAAATAATAGTCCCTTTAAAAAAGCGGGCGTGGGCAAAATTTTCATGATTTATAGTTATTGTAGACTGGTTTCAAGTAAACCAACAATGTTTTCAATAGAAAAAAAATTCTTGCTTGTTATCAGGAAAATACAAATTCCGTGCGCTTAGTTTGTGTTTCTTAGGATAATGGAGATGTCCTGAAACCGCCATTTGAAAGTACATTATCTGTAGCAAACACTATAAGAGTGCCTAAAACTTTCATCTGTCGGTAAGAACAAATCAGCTAAACGGCAAATCTGTATAGAGCGTAAATGAATAATACGGAAAACGCTTGGCCGCAGAATCGTCGCCAAAAATACTATGGAAATGTTTTTGTTGCAGACAGTTTTTCCTAAGAGCAAGAGGCCGGGGGGGGGGGATAAGAGGGAGGGGGGAGGGAGGGGGAGAGAGAGGAGAGAGAGAGAGAGAGAGAGAGAGAGAGAGAGAGAGAGAGAGAGAGAGAGAGAGAGAGAGAGAGAGATTGGACGACGCTTAGGTGTGCTCGAGATATAAATTGATGCTTAACTTGTTAAATGAAGTGTACATTTCCCTGGGAACCACAATTGAAAATGAAAGGAACGGCATTCGTGGATAACAGTTTTTCCAGAGTGATAGATAATTTTAGCAGGGTTTCTTGGGCAGCAAAAGAATATACCAATTTACTACGTAAGAAATACATAGGAATGGATAACCACAAAGTAGGCAAAAATTGTTCCCCACGTTCCACCTTTCTTGGATATTTCTATAGTGATGGCCAAAAAATTATTAAATTTCAATTTTCTTGTTTAGCTGTCCGTCCCTACCGTTTGTCACTACCCCATACGGTAAACCCTTTCATTGTTATGCCGAGTAGTACTACCATTGCATGTGAATATCAAAACGTTAAGTACAAAATAAAAATATTGAAAACATTAACGAGAATTTCTAAATTTTATTCTTAATACTGCACGTTACATAACATGTCGATATGAAAGAAAATAATTCAGATTTAACTAAACTTCACGTAACTCGAAACCGAATTCCTAATTATCTGATAGTTTACATTAAAGAATAGCGAGGAAAAATAATATTCATAAATTATTTCAATAATAACAGGCAGTAAAACTAACTTAGGCAGTAAGTTTGAATACACCAATTAATTCCAAACAATTAGTATAGAAAGTTATAAGTGACTGACTCACTATCACAAGTTTAGAGTAGAATAATGCTTGACAAATCAATGTATGGACTGTTCACGATAAGCTGAGCACTATTGAAAGCCGTGCTTAAGATATACTTTCACGCACATTGTGTATTCTTGTACTCTATTTAAAACCAACAATTCCATCGGTCTGGTCACTTTATTCATGCGTCGGTCAAGTGAAATTGAAATAACTAAAAAAGTAATTGTTTTGAAAATTTACTCATTTTTACACATCGATGCATTAAAAAAAACACACAGTGGCAGAAATAATATCAGATTTCGCAAATGATTACCTAACACTCTTTATTCAACGTTAACGTATAGAATTACTTACCCTCCATCATTACTAACTTTGCTGGGTATATGCCACTCAGTGCGCCCGTTAAAATATATGCAGGTAGTAAGAGCAGTGACTTTCTTCGAAGGTTGATTTCAAAAGTGCGCCCTTTATCGTGAACAGCCTTTAATATTATTAATGTCGTTTAACCTAACTCGTAATTTTAACTATTTTGGTTTGTAATCTGCAAAGGAAATGGTTATTGGATAGAAAGGTGTTCATTATTTATTATTATTGGTTATGTTTTTAGTTACTTTTTTTTATGCACGAACTGACACAAGAATTTCTCCGATCGGAAAGAGCCGTTCGGTCGCTACAGCGGTCTTAAGCATACTTAACCAATGGCAATCAGAGGTTCACAGCGCGGCTCCCACTGCGGTCTGATGACGTCATAACGACACTTTTGTGTGTAAAGCTGTAAAGCATGAAACCAAAGGACTGGCCTATACTATCGCATGTTTACATTTATCGTACTCCTCATTCTCAACGAGTAATTGCCACGGACTCGAGAGCAAACTTTCGTGACGCTCACTTTCTGAACATGAGGGGCCAAGTTGTAAAAAAAAAAAAAACTAATTTTTCACAAAAGTTTATTTAACATTTAATATCGACGTCAGTACACGTGACTACTTTCGCTCCGTTGTCATCAACTTCACTTGGGTAGACGCCATCAAGAATGCTCGTTAAAACACATGCAGGCAGAGCGAGTAACATTTTTCAGGGGTTGATTTAAAACGTGCTTAATGAACCGCGAACAACCTATAAACGAGAGTAGGGCCTGTCCTGGCGGTGCAGTGAATATGGTTAGCAATTATGAAATGTTCTACGTTTCCCAGCGAAGCACGAATATAATTGGCTTAAAAATAATCCCAGTGGAAAAATCAAACCTTTCTTAAAAGTAAAAATTTTTTTTTCCGTATTTTTGATTTCATTACAAAATATATCGTTACAAACGACTATAAAGTTATTATGTATCAACAGATGAAATGAAATCTGGTACTCGTCCACCGATAAACACATTAAGTGGATTACTTCTATAGCCAACATTGTCGTTAGAGTCTATTCACGGTTTCTTCAAATTTTCTAAGTCAAACCTTTCAAAAGTCACCCCATGTATTAAGTGTTTGGTTATTTCCTAAATATGCAATTTATAAGAAGCGTTTTTAAACTTGTATTAATAAAAAAAAGTACCTTATTTTAGGTTAAATTAAACTTCCACTTATATTTCATTTATAAGTTATAATATTTCAATTATAATTTAACATGAAAAAACAGTGAGGAAATATGTGTGTTGGTAATGCCTAGTAAGAAATTGTTCTTATGCAAAATAATATTAAAGTGCGTGCGCACGGATGCGGTGCGTTGTCTCTCTGGTGTAATTCCCTAGACTTCGTTAAGCTTTGTTTGTATGAGGCGGAGGAATAAACTGAAAGTAGAACTTTAACAGGCCTTCAGAAAAGTTTGACGTAATCATGAATGGACTATGCCAAAATAATCAGGCTGTTGCTTATTCACAGATTTTTTCCCCCCTATCTAACATTTCATTTCGTACGCCCACAAGCCAGACAAGCTGAGATACTAGGGCTTGCGGACTTAATTACAGCGTCGACGCCAGACGTCATCAAGATCGGAAACTTCTCGAGTAACAAACAGCATAATTCACACAGCTTTGCGGTCGCGAGTCAACATCAAAAGTGAGAACGTGGAAATTGGGGGTTTAATTTCCGGCGCTGCTTGCCGAGCCGAAAGGAAACGTGAAAGCTAAAAAGTCCTGACCAGAAAACAAAGTCACAAAAACAGCAAATTAAACCAAATGAGTATTTTAAAACCACAGGCAGGAAAGAGTATTCCATTATTCCCCGAAAAAGTAATTCCACACTGTAAAAAATAATTTTAGGTAAAACTCCCTTACATGTAAGAGAAGCTAATTACCTCTATATGTAAGGTAAAATTACCTCTTCAATATAGAGTAAATTTAGATAACAAGTACTATTCCCTAATCGTACGGAAAAAAAGTACCAGACAAAAGTGGGGTAAATCCCATACAAGTAAAGGAATACTACTATATTATACAGGACGATTCGCAATTAGACCGACAATCTTCGGGAGGTGAGTCTTCATGGAAAACTAAAAGAAAAACATGTGTGACACTTTATATCTAAACCGAATATTAAGTGAGGCAGCATGAGCCCTTAAAAAACCAGGTTTTAAACCGCATTTGTGCAAAATATAGGTAACGAAGTAAAAACAATGACAATTTTCGGATTAATATTGTATATTATCGGGACCTTCAACGTAAAAGGGCGATATTTTGCAAAAACACGGGCCAAAATCTCGTTTTTAAGGGCTCATACCTCCCTTAATATTTGGTTTAGGTATAGAGTGTCGGATATCTTTTCCTTTTACTTTTTCATGAAGAATCACCTCTCAAAGTTTGTCGGTCTAATTGAGAATCCTACTGTGTAATACATTTATATTTAAATAATATCCTGGAGTATTAGTACTGTTACTTTTTATTACTTAGATCCTATGACGAGTAGTAACCAAAATCCTGAACACTAAAACCTTCGACACTTGCGAGAAGCCGATGCGCTATCCATTACACCACGACGACCGCATTACAGTACCAATGAAATTAGCGTGTTAAAAGATTGCTTTTTTCGGTCCGTCCTCCCACTTAGCTGTTCAGACAATGCCGAAGAGATGCACGCGTCGTAAGGTAATTTTTCCACCTATTTATTGGATTTTCCACCGCTGTGTATGTGAATTTTACTCCAGAGTGCGTTAATTTAACCTTACGCGTAAGGAAAACTAGGTTTTCACACACAAGTTTGGGAATATTACCTTACACTTGTCAGATATTTTCCCCATAATTTTCTACAGTGCACTTGTCCAAATCGCATCACATGCACGTGGCTAAATAAAAGGCCGTTCACGATTAAGTCAGCACCTTTGAACTCAATTTTAGAAAAATGGCCCTGCTTACACCTGCATATATTTCAACGGATGTACTAAGTGACATGCGCCCAGTGTAGTTGGGAACGATGGATGGGAAGTAGTTCCATTTCTTAACGTCGAATAAAAAGTGTCAGGTAACCATTTGTGATAATTTAAATTATTATTTCGCTTTCTGTTTTTTTAATGCATCGAAGTGTAAAAATGAGCAGATTGGTAAAATATCTACTTTCCTAATAATTTCAGCGTTTCACTTGTCCGGCGCACGAATAAAGTTATGAGGCAATGCTAATTTTACATAAGGCGGATGAATATACAACGTGAATACGAGTAGATCTTAAGCAGGGCATTCGAAAGTTCTCATTTTACCGTTAACAGCCTATAAACAATAATGCTTCCGTGATAGTACAAGGAAGAAGAAATCAACTAAGTGATTTGCTAATCTAGGCTTTTAATTAGAGCACCATACATGACCAAATATAGGATATATGGAAAAAAAAATCTGGATGTGGCTGTGTCGAGGCAAAGTTTATTAGGGGCCTAACTCAGGTTGGGAAACTCAATGCTCTTAACTTGGCAACTGTAATTTTTCGCCACTAGGTAAGCGCTAGTGTTGCATCTGTACCTGATTTTCTCTATTTTCTACATTTAGAACAGATAATTGCAATAATCATAAATAAAATATAAAATAACTTCGTAACTAAGAAAAATATTTATTATTTATTATTCACTTATCAGAAATTATTTGGAATACTGCGCCCCTAGCAGCGTAAATTTTCCTTATGCGAAACTATCCTATCAGAAAATTCGGTTTTGTTTCAAGCATGAGTAGATCTCAGTCGAGGTCGCAGTTGTGGGATTTACGCGAAATCATCTGCTTTGCAGAGTAATATTATATTTCGGATATGAGAATGAAATTTAAATAACGAAGGTTATACTTGTCGTTTATGGCTTAGATCAACAGATCTGGTACGCTGCACGGAAATTTTCGCCCCGCCCGAAATTGCCGCCAGTCACCGCGGCCCCCCGCCCGAACATCAAAAACATCACTCCATGTGCGGCGTCAACTCAAGGTGATGCTCGCACCTTGATTGCAAAACCCCATCGACCGAGACTTTCGTTTATTTCAATCGTGTTGTTAGTCACAAAGTTAATAGGAAAGAAATGAATCACTGCTTTCCTACCCAAACATCTAATGAAAACGACATGGTATGGATTTTAGGTTAGAAAACTGATTTGTAAACAAATGCTATGAGATGTACCTATGTATACTACCTGTAACCGATTTGTTATGCAGTTTGATTAAATTCATATTTGTAAAAGTATTTTATTTATGTAATAGTACTTGATATTTCAAAATTAATATTTAAACAAACACTTTCATCACTGTCGACCATGTGACTTTGACAGTTGTGTTCCTTTAGGGTCGGTCAATGTTGGGTACATGCACTGAAGACGAATAAGCGGTCTACCTCATCTTTAGTCTATGCTAGGAACACGTAAATCCAAAATACGCAAGCGAGAAAGAAATGACGCCCGCACCTCAGTACAACTAGACAAGCGTTCATAATCGTTGCGGGTGTACACAGGCCTTTCAAGGTAAACTGGACACTTTTGAAAACCCTGCCTAATATTCACTTGTACGCATGTGCATGTTGTGTATATCCTTCCGCCAAACGTAACTTTAACATTTGTCTGGGCCTCATCGCCTTATTCATGCGCCGGTCAAGTGAAACTGTGTAGTTATTAGAAAAATAAATACGTCACAAATTTGATAACTATTAAACTTTCATTCGTTAGAAGAACGCAATTATATATCCTTTTACTATGGACAGTTCCTAACGCTTTTAATTCTGAGTTCAGACATGGAACTACTGCCCGTCGTTAGGGCCTACCAACTTTACTGGGCGTATGCCAGTCACTGCGCTCTTTGAGATTCATGCAGGTATCATGGACGGTGACGGTATAACAAGGTTACTAACAGTGCACATGAGCTGAGGGCAATGTGTAAAGAATAAAGACCTGACATGTAATAAATTGACACGACTTGATATTATAAACACAAATTCATACGATGGGCGTTACGCTAACCGAATAGGCTCGGAGTTTAGTCACTACCTTCTATACCCGGCAAGTTATAGCCTATTGACGGTAAAGTGAGTAGTGTTAAGGATCTTCCAGGAGACATAATAACCAAAAATCTATACTGTTTATTGTGGCCTCAGTCGTAAACTTTTGACAAATATAAAGTTTACTCACTATGTTTATTAGTCACATGACGATTTTTATATTAACAGTTTGCGAAAGGGTAAAAATAATCCAAAAGGAACCTTTAAGCACGGCCTTGAAAAGTGCTCACACTTTACCTTGAACAGCCTTTACCTGGTTCCGCCCCACGTAAATTTTTCCGAAAGAAATTATCAGCTGAACAGAATGGCGTACTTAATTGTGACGCGGAAGATTTTTTTCGTCGTACTTTGATCTTCTCCTAACTTTTATTTTACAGCTGCTCTAAAGTCATTTTATCCCCGCTTCAGGCTGGCCAAAATCCAAGTATGTGTATCCATTGGGTGGGACAATTTAATTTCGGTTAAAGATAGCAGTCTTTCGTAAAATTTGTCTTGACACTGCTTCAAGCGCGAACGATGTTGCCGTATTTCTGGATGCTGCGTAGAATGATTGTATAAGCAAACACGTGCATATAGAAAGGTGATGTTGAGTCGTTCTTTGTGGAGGACGTAAGGCTAAATAAACACGCCCGCAAAACAGAATCAGGATGCATTTGTAACGTACAGAAAGGTTTCAAGCGATACACAATCTCACTCAACTGGCTATGTAAACTTTCGACAATGCTTTATGACAGGAAAATCCAAACAGTTAAACGCTGTCTTATATCGCTATCCATAACATTATATATGTATTACTTTTCATTAGCATATATTTTCACCATGACATAAAAATTACTACGTTCAGAAGTAAAAATCTTGTTTGAATGAATTGTTTTATTTTTCAATAAATGCTTAACCTTCGTGTTTATGATTTCGCTGAGTACACATCCTTTCAGCCTAAAACTTTTCAGTCTAAAATTAACTTCCACGATTTTAAGCTGTGTTGACAAGCCTGAGTGTGATTATGTTGCGCGATTTCAGGTAGAGTAAATTTAATTATACACTTTATACTTTGGTTAAGGCTTACTGATGTTTACATTGAATTCGAAATGAAATTATTTTGGGATTAACGAATTTAGGCTAGGTAAAAAAGTTTGACATTTTTTCATAAGCGACATGAGAGCTGTGGTTTACATTATCATTATATTTCTCTTGTTCAGTATAGACTTTACAACTCCTGTCCCGGGATACGATAGACATTTCTTGAAGTTTATTCACAATAAAAATTAATAATTCAATAGGACTATTTACATATTTATTTACATGTACGAGTCATTTAACTACTACATTAAGTTTAGCATTACCACTATGATTATCATTTATATCATATGGTTGAATAAAAAATACAGAAAGAATATTTACGCATTTCGTTCCAACAGGAACTTCTGCTGTATTAATACAATTTATAGTTTGTTATCAGTCACTTTATTTGTTATAACATTAATGTAGTTATTTTGAGAAATTAATTATGCACAACCTAGACAATAATAATTTAGTGTAGGATTTTTGATTACTTACATGATATTTTTTCTTGTATGTAAACAACATTTTTCGTTTCGCTTTATTCGAGTGACTGAATGAAAAAATTTCGGCGGCTCATAACATCGAGGTCTTGAGAGCTGATGAGGGTGAAGTGAGGTGAATATGGAGCAACGCCGGAATGCAAAGGCGGGGGAAACGGGAGATCCCCGCAAAAAGGCGCCAACCAGCGGCATCGTCCGGCACGATTCCCACATGGTAAAATCTGGGGGCGACCCCGCAGGAAATCGAACCCGGTTCGCCTCGATGGAAGGCGAGCAGTCTAACCACTACACCACCGTAGCCCCTCGCTTTACTAGAGACTGGCAGAAAAACGCACTGTACGCAGTCCAGTATTACCCCTTGGCTTTGTGACAAATTCAAACTGGCCCAGGTGAGATTTTAACGTCCATCGTTTAAGCCCCTGAATAGCTATCAATATAACCGGCTTTGCTGTAGAAACAGGCCTCCATTAAAGGTGGCCTCATAATGTGATTGTAAACCAGTAACGTTGCAACTAATCCAGTTTTAGTTATATTTGCAATACACCACTTCACGTATTTGTTTATAGTATAATTACTTGTACATCAGCATTTTTCTTGTGTTTGTCAGCACATGCATTGAATTTGACTTCCCCGCCTTTATTACTTTCTGTTAATTGAGTTTATCATAAATATTTAGAAGTGAGTAGTTGTAGTCTCAAGAATACAAAATATAAATAAACGAAACTGATAATAGGTACAATAATAGCTGTACAATTCATTTCACATTAGAAAACACCCATAGAGTAACTTTTCGTAGTTTTCAATATACCATGCTATCAACAACTACGTATACAAATTTATGCTTTGCTACACATAATTATTGATTTTGAAATTTTCACTTCAAACCTTTTCACTATCTGAACTTTTATCTAATAAGAAAGAATGTAAAATTACTGAATACACGATAACATAACATCCTGTGAGAAATAGTGAAGTGTTAATTGTCCGAGTGATGGAATGTTAACAATATGTTTTTTAACCTCCTACTTTTAAATTTTTCAGTAAATAAACTAACGATGGGATAAGACTTACAAAATAAAGCCCGCTCAGTTTTAGCACTTTTTATGCTAAAATGTATCAAGGTTTGATGGCTGTTGGTATAAATATTAAATATAATCTGAACCGAAGCATAAACCATAACTTTCACTGTCGCAGCAAGTAGATCAGAGTAGTTGGCAAGCTAACAGAGGAGACAGTTGCAGGCTAAGCAAAAGTAAAACCTCCGAATTGTAAAAAGAAACGTGCAAAACAAAAGTTAAATATTCACTCGAGAGAAGGTGGCTGAAAATAACGCCGGTTGGGGTAATGAAGAAAACGGTAGACATTTTCTAAAATTTGATTATTACAATACGCACAAAGCAACAAAACTAACTTGTTTCCCGAGATGATGTATGACTTCTAAAACGCACGTGTATTTCGTTTGCGGAAGATACAGTTTGTTTACTAATCACGAGCGTGCGTCCAACAAGCTGTCCTGCGGAAATGGAGGTCCTTCAGTTCTGTGACAGACAATGACAACGGGGGAGCAGAACTGATGTTGCTTAGAGTGAGCAAGAAGGAATTCCTTCGGAGAGTGCCAAAACATCAATTTCTTTGAAGCGGAATATTTGTGCTTGCTTGACAGACGGTTTGTACATAGACAGTGGACGGGCGGTGATATATAGACGGAGAAACGAGATGTGGGCAAGGTTAAACAGTTCATACATATCCTGCCAACTGCTTTTATATCACATCCGCGAATTACAGTTCTTCAATAACAAAGTAATGATGAAAGAGGTCTTTGAGCGAGGTTAGTTTGTTATCTCGATTTATTTATACTGCTAAGTAAATCGTAAAATGCGAGGCCCTGAGAACCCAGGACACCTCAAATGTACAATTTCCAAGAATACTTAAAAAAAAAAAACCAAGGGTTTTTAAAGACAAGGTGATATAAGGAAAGATATATACAGGATGCATAAACGTGGTCAATGAAGCAGAAAATATACTACCAAAACCTGCATTAAATTGCATAAGGTTAAAACTACATACCTAATTGAAACATGAAGGTTTTCATATTGATTTTTAATACAGCATCATATATTTTCTTTTCTTTTGGAAAAACATTACAAAGACCCAAAATGGTCGTAACAATATTCAACTACAATGTTTAAGAAAATGGATATTTTACAACAATATTTTTGAGAAACAAATATATGTCTATAAAAATAATATTGTTCTACAAGGATTCTTTATATATATATATATATATATATATATATATATATATATATATATATATATATATATGTATATGGTTTTTCTCACCAAAATGGATTAAAACATTTACCAATATTACGCCTATAGTACAACCCCCCAAGTGTTGAGGCAAAAAGTATTTCAAAATTAGAATTCACAAAAATTATTAAAATGAGTAAAATATGACTTATCCTATAGTTCCATTCATAAATTTCCTTAGCCATAACAATGACAGCCACTTCAAATTTTATCTCTGTCTTTTCAACAAACGCAAAAATTCGTCTCTCCTAAACTTGGCCACCTAAGATTTTCCATGGTCATTACCAGGTATTTTTAAGGTAAATTTCTTTTACTTCAGCTACACAATGTATTATATAAAAATGTAAATCCACCACTATTTTCAAATTAAATCTGAGAAAAATCTCTGGCTTCTAAGCCCTGGCAGAGGTCATCTAATCTTCCCGAACAGCCAGTTTCCAAAACGGTGGGCGAAACAAGACCATGAATGAAGCTATTCCATCAGACCAAAAACGGCAAAGAACTGACAACATACAGAATATCATTTTCAGGAAAGTTTAAATTATTTTTGACTAGAAAAATTCAAGGTTCCTCCTCTCATATTTACTAATATATCTTATTACAAAATAGGAAGCGATTCCGAATTATGTTGTGCAGAAATACTTTTACTGCTCATGCTATCCAAAACTCAATCCTACATTTTATCTATAAGCCATAACTCAATACCTAATTCCGTACAAGTATAGTTTTAAACATATTTTAAGCCGAATTTTCCAATTCTTTTCTAAATTTTTTGTAGAAAAAATATATTATTTAAATACGGACTTCATCACTGGATAAAAAAAATGTAGCTATTACTGTTAGCACCTATGTAATACTATTCTTATACCTGTAAGTACGGAGTTAGATTGTGGTTTAATCCATTCACGATTACTTCACACTTTTCTGAAGTCCTGCTAAAGTTCTACTTCCTGGATATTCCTGCGCCACGTGCAAACCAAGTTTAACAAAAGTTTATAAAATGACACCAAAGGACATCTCACCGAATTCGTGCGCACTCTGTAATAATAATAATATTTTGCATGATGAAGTATTCGTTGCTAGGCTCTACTAACACACACATTTTTTCGCTGTTTTTATTCATATTAATTATTGATATTATAGATAAAAAATAAAAGTTAATAACACACTTTTATGTTAAGAGTAGTATTAAACGCTTGAGATAAGTGATATATTTAGGAAACAACCAAACACGTTATACATGGGGTAATTTTTCAAAGGTTTGATCCAAAGAGTGTGTACAGACAGTGATTAGACTATACTCGTTCTTCGTGAGGTAGATACGTAACATTAGCGACATAGGCATGCCTAGACATTTTCACTGGGAGGGGTGGGGGGAGGGCACTAAGCAGTTTCATATAATATGTATACACGTATATATTTATATATAATACATATATGCATACATGATTTTTGAGTACCACTAAGTTTCTTCAACTCTCCTTATGGGCAGTTCAAGTGGAAGTGTTAAAAAAAAAAAAAATCATTTGTGGAAATTACTGTGGTTGGTGGCGCCATTTGGACGTTTCGTTTAAATACCTATACACTGCGCAGCACGTAATATGAAAGTTTTTCTGATCTCCCGCCCATATGCTTCAATGTAACAGCTACGTTACTTTATTCCCGGTCAATGTTTGGAGGTGAAGTGCTTAATGTGGAGATACAAGTTTACAATTTTCTCCTACCGTAATAATATTTACAAACATTACTTACATATTTGCTGTACTGAGTAAAATGGCGAAGAAATATCTTCAAGAAAAAATATCACAAAACAAACATTGGATGGAATAAATTAACTAAATCATGAAATGCCAATTACACTTATATATTACGCTGTGTCTCGAAAAAATCCACAGGAAATTATTATTGTTGTGTTAATTATTCCCCAACGTGTATTACAAGCTAATACCTATGTTGTTCACATGATTATTGACATATATTATTAAATGTTGTGCTATACACAAGTAATTTCAACAAATTTCAAATGGGCATGAGCTCTCGTTCAAAACACCCTTGTTCCAAGGTTAATTACACTTGTTTACGACAGCAATACTCGGTTGATGACAAATAAGTTGGCGAGATTGCCGTATTGAAAGCCTATCTTTTGTAGGCGTAAGAAGGTAGGGGGAGGGGGCATGGCCCACTCTGTGTGCATGTCTATGGTTAACGATCAGGGAACTAAATATACCCATAGGCTATTCACGGTAAAATGAGCACTTTTGAAAGACATGCTTAGGATCTACTTGTATGCACGTTGTGTATTCTTCCGCTTTATGTATATTAACATTGCCATTGGCCTCATCACTATATTCATGAGTCGGTCAAGTGAAACAGTGAAATGAATAAAAAAGAAAATATTGAATAAATCTGTTACTTTTTACACTTCGATGCACAAAAAAACCGAAAGCGAAAGAGATAATTTAAGTTATTAGAAATTGTTACCAAACACTTTTATACGGCGTTAAGATACGGAACTACTTCCCGTCCATCGTTACCAACCTTACTGGACGCATGCCACTCAGGGCGCCCGTTAAAATATATGTAGGTAGGGGCAGTTACTATTTTCAAAGGTTAATTCCAAAAGTGCTACCTTTATAGTGAACAGCCTTTACAATTCAACATCTCTCGATTTTTAACGTATTGTATGATCTTGTCAAATAAAAATGTGATCTTATGTATAGAAATAACTGTACACTAAATCTCAATCAGTGAGAATTTCACTGTTTTAATAAATCAAACGCATTTGATTGATTCAACAGTCACTTCAGTGAATTTAACTAACGAATCAGTGAAAACATCCTAGCTTTCCTTCACTTCTTGATTCAGTGACATTTCCCACTGATTCGGTCATTTTTTTCACTGTTTACTCAGTGTTTTTTTTTTACTGATGAATCAGTTAAACAGCATTTAAAAATGGCCGTCAAACAACGTTTAAAATGGCCGGCAAACAAAGTGTTTCAATTGAAATAACAATGACTAAACTAATAAAACTAATACAAAGTACATTCCAAAATGTGTTTAGTCTTTCAAAACGCAATATTATGAGGTAATATGAGCACTCAAGCCTTTCATTCCGTTTTAACGTCTTATGGTTCGTTTTCATGTAATCCTCAGAACGTTCTGTTTGAAGGTTTAAACTGCCTATACTGTGGTGAGAGTGAACTCATATGTAATATTCGTTTTAACAATCTTAACGGTACCTATTAAACCAAAAACAAAAAGGAGGAGCATACAATTTAAATTTTCACGATTTCGTGGTCAAATTACTAACCAACTAACTAACTTGGCGTGGTAGAGCAGATGGCAATGTAATTATCTGAATGCGAAGTGAAGAGGGTGTACGAGTTCTATCCCGGCCACATGCAAATATATTTTTAATTTTTTTAAATTACGGTAAATTGCACAATATTAATAGTAAACTATCGTAAATATGTTTATTTAAGGTAATTATTTGGCTACATTCGATATAAACAATATTTAATTCGCCACTTTAGTCGGCCGTCAATTATTACATCAGTGAAATTTTTTCACCGAAAGAGTGGTTTTCCACTGATTGTAAGTGAAACCATATTCACTAATTCGAGCAGTTTAATTTCACTGCGAATCAGTGGTTTACCACTGATTCGAATTTAGAGTGTCAAATTCTGTCAAGCACGTGCGATGGCTAGAATGTACGAACAGTTGCAGAATAAAAAGAGATATGTTATTCTGTGGTTATAGAATACCCTCAAAAGCATTCCTCTCCACCTCGTATTCCTTTTTACATATAACTCAGAATAAAATATATGTTGTGTTATTATAACTTACCTACTTGTAGGATTGGTCATGCATAATCAGAATAGAGGAATAAAATGGATCTTGGTATTCTTCTTACAAATCACAGTACACCCTGTTTTCCTGGAGCACTGGTGTGTTGAATAACTAAAATCTTGGTGTTGTTCCGGCCTCAGGGAGAGAAAACTTGAATAGGATGTAGCTGGTCTTGGGGGAGCTGGCTGCCCTTCACGAGAAAGAAAAAGATTTCCCGTTTCCCGTCGACCTGAAGAACTTTCACACTGCTGTCCTTTGGGAAGAAATGCACGCGAGATAAATTTTCTGTCTGTAAGTGCGCGCGCTAATCTAACTCGTCTCTCTCTTTACACAATTATATTAAGAATAGTATTTTATATCTTGACCACTTCATCAGTATTGTCAACATTTGTGCACATGTGGAGTGTATCATAAATGATACATTCTACAAACCATGCACTTACGAATCTCTGCAAAAACAATTTGTCAAATTATAATGGCAATATCTATTAATCCAATTTTAAATCAATGTCATTAAATCTCTACTCATCTCATTTTTGAACCAAGATAATATTATTACATATATAAAGAAGGTATGTTTTAGGCAAGGTCAAGACACACTCACAGTCAAATGAGCCTCGAAAATAATACAGTCTACTATTTACTACAACTTAAAAAATTTGCGGTGGACAAAAATTTAACACTTAAAAAATATTTCAGTTTTAGCTATTTTTACTAAGACATACTTGAAAGGCTTATTGAATAATTGAACCATACGACTGTGATTATATTATGTTATAATTTATTTGAGATAATTTTGTGGTTTTGAAGGCATTTTGTTAATAAAATGTTTTCCAACATCTGTTTACGAAGATCAGTATCTAACAATTTACTGAGGCAATTACTTATTCCCAAATAAATCTGACGCAAGTTTTGCAGCAATAAGACATGTTTTTAAGCAAAGCTTGTATTAATTAGGCATTAACATTGTTAATGGGTATTAATTAGGCATTGACATTTCAGTTTAAATGAATTTTATATTTTGTACGCCATAATTTTAAAGACTTATTTTTCTACCATGATGGCTCTTGGACGATACTAGATCATAATAAATATTGTTTCAACTGAGCAGAAATTTGATGGGGATTCGCAAAGGAAAACTGTTTATTACACTGAAATACCGACGTGTATATATTCATACTGCGGTAACTGTTAGCCCGAATAAAACAAGTGTTGATGTTAGCTACATTTTCAACATTTTCCAAACTTCATCGAGAAACACGAATCTTGGTCGAGTTTCATAAAAAAAAAAAAAAAAAGTTTTGTTTTCTTCCTTATGAAACAAACTCGTGCGAATAACAAACAGAATTGTTACTCGTATTCACGGAGTTTGTAGCACATCACCAAATTTTTTCCTGAGAACCCCTACATGTTTCGAAACATTTCCAATATGCTGACAGACTAACTTGTCAGTGAAATAAGCTTTTTCAGAATGATGTAATCTATTTAACAACCGCCTATCTCGTAGGTCTGAACCCCAGCCTATGCTGTGAAGGGTTCTGGGTCAGGATATCGCTCATGAGATAAATTAATTTTTATTTGTTTAGAAATAAGACTGATGTTATAATCCGTTCACGTTACTTCCAACTTTCCTGAAGCCCTGCTGAAGTTCTACTTAGAGAATCTTTCTCTGCCCCTTAAAAGCTAAGCTTAACTACGTATAGCAAATTACACCAAAGGGACAACGCAGGCGCATTCGTGCGCACTCTGTGTAAAAATATTCTGCATAAGAACTGTTTCTTACTAGGCATTACCAACACACTTATTTTTCTCTGTTTTTATTCGAACTAATTATATATGAAATATTATAATTTACAGATGAAATACAGGTGAATATTCAATTTAATTAAAAAAAGATACATAAATGTTAACAGATTAATAAAACGCTTCCGATACCCGACGTATTTAGGAAACTACCAACCACGTCGTACACGGAAATGAAGTGAAGTGACGAGATTTGGGCAGCTCTTAACAGCGAGGTCTTGAGAGTCGATGAGGGTGATTGGAGTATGGAGCGGCACCGGAATGAAAGGGCGGGGGAAACGGGAGTTCCCTGAGAAAACCCGCCGACCAACGGCATCGTCCGGCACGATTCCCACCGCGGCCCCTCGTACACGGACTGATTTCTAAAGGTTCTATTAAAAAAAAGCGTGGAGAAACCGTGAATAGGCCATATTATAGTTTGTAGTCCATAATGTAAGATGTAATGAACACGCGTCAACCCTTCCAAGGTCTACGTATAGTATTGTGCAGGAAAGGGATATAATGTGCGCAGCAGAAAACAGCAATTGATATTGGAAGTCCTCCACGAGTGAGAGGCCCGAGTCTTTGTTGATATTGCACTATACAGTCTCATTAGCAACTGCTATAGCCTATTAGCGGTTTCTTCACACTTCTCTAATAGAACTTTTGAAAAATTACCTCGTGTGCGACGTCCTTGGTTGTCTCCTAAATATTGTAATAGCCACCACTTGTGCGCCATCTTATGTAGTAGTGTCCGTAGAGCACCACTGTTGGCGCCACTTTCTGTAAAACTCACTGTAATAATGTAGATGTAAAACTATTTGGTGTGAGTTGGGAAAAATAATAATGATTATTATTGATATGGTTGTATGGTAGATTTTTGGGTGCCTTATTATTCATAGTGTAACCTTGGTCTTACCACACTGGAATCAGAAGCTCTCCGGCGATGCTGTAAATCTCATGCAATAGATAACACATTCTAACATTCACAGTACTTCATTTAAATAAAACGTGTGTCATCTTGATAGCTAATTTATCAATGAAAGGGGAAATAAATAAACTCCGACTCAAATACGTTAGGAATTCGTGCAAAATCAAATGTGACAGAAATCTCTTTACTAAAAATGAAATTATACTGTATGATAATTAACATAAATGACATACCACTATCCAAGTAAGAAGAGGGATAAATCAGAATGCAAAATCAAAATAAAAGATTAAAAAATGCTGTGAAACTTTAGAGCTGCTATATAAAAAAATTAATAAATTTTTTACTTGAGATTTCAGTTCAAAATATTAATCAGGTTCCACCGGAAGTAGCCTTCTCTGTATTTAAATTTCCAGAAAGTTTGGTAAGCTCTTACTTAAATTCTTAAATTTCTTGGATCACATTCACTGATAATTTATTAAATGTTAAAAGTCAGTTCATCACTTAATAATCGGAAATCTGATACTTCACCAAATAAAATTACTCTGCATTTATATTGAAAATGCAAAATAAGTCTAACACCTCATTCAATATTGCCCTGGCTATACTATCTCATATGCTAAAGTTCGGGACTACTGGTTTAACATACTCATGGAACTCACAGTCATATGGTTGAAAAATCAAAATAGTAACTTTAGTAAAATAAGTTCAGTTTCCTTAAAGTTCAATACTTGAAAAACAGTTCACGTACAAGCTTTCCACGCGTTAAATTGCCTTGGCGTCACCTGAGGTCCTCTGTACTTATCTCGTTGCATGGCGTCGGCGTCGTAGTCTCTGCATCCTATTCGCCTCGTCAATTTAACACTCAAAATAATTATCTACGACTTAGTCTACATCCTCTTCTTAAATATTGCTGCGGCGACTACCAAAAACTTAACTTCTGGGAGCATAATTTCAAAGATAAATGTATGCTGGCGTTGGAATTTCATTAGTAAAATTCCAACGAAAATTTAGACGCCTTACATGTTCAATGTCTTTCCCAGAAGTCCCCCTTTCCGGCTTCCGCAGCAAACAATAGCCTATCACGGCTCGCTTCTGGCTTTGCCTTCGCAAAATGAAATTAAGAC
Source organism: Dryococelus australis (assembly GCA_029891345.1). Classification (NCBI taxonomy): domain Eukaryota; kingdom Metazoa; phylum Arthropoda; class Insecta; order Phasmatodea; family Phasmatidae; genus Dryococelus; species Dryococelus australis. Next base: position 322,473,034 of record CM056993.1, on the reverse strand, counting down.
CTAAAATATTACGTCTTTAAATCACAAAACAAATTAATAATTCAGATTTTAAAATCATGAAGAGATTACTGAAAATAAAATCTAACATATTAACACAATAATAAAAATAGTAACATAACCATGTGTAGAACTCAGAACGTGTGAAAATTGCCATAAAGTAATGGACTGGGGATTCACACATATCGAAAAATCAGAGAAATGAAAGTGTTGACATAAAATATAATAAACATGTGAAAAAATTATATTAACGTCCAAATAATACGTGAAACCAATTAAATATTAGTGTCCAAAATATGTGTGTAGCTCAAATGCATATAATAAACATAACCTTATGGTTCTGTGTTCAGTCAATCTGCGACGTATCATATATACCTATTTTTAACTAAATTTAACTTTTACTTACATTTTATCTATACAATATAATGTTTAATTTATAACTCACTAAAATAAAAAAAGGATAAAATAGGTGTGTTGGTAATGCCTAATACAAAATATTTTTATGCGTATTATTATTACACTGAGTGTGCACCAACGCGATGCAGTGTCCCTTAGGTAAAATTTTCTAGACTCGGTTAAGCTTTGTTTGCATCAGACGGAGGAATATTCTGGAAGTAGAGCTTTAACGGGGCTTCAGAAATGATGTAAGTAACCGCGAACGGGCAATATCAGTAATTTCAAACACAAACTCGCCTTCATTAGTTTCGACGTATGACAAAGCGCTGTATTGACTCTTGTACAGTTCGAAACAAACAAAAATATGCTCGGTGCAACACACTACATTATATATTTTATGTTCGCGAAAGAGTTTAAAAAGAAAAACTAATATTAACCAGTCGTCAGTCAACAACCTCCGCGTAGCTTCGAAACGAGAATACTGCCAATTTGAGAATAGTGAGGTGGACGTATGAGATTGTTTTTCCCCTGCGCTCTGCACTTGACGTTGATAATACAAAGCTCGACGGGTATTCTGTTTTCTGGATCTGTTTACACAGCAGAGCAGAGTTTTCTGGATTTCTCAGTGGCCTGAGCCAAACCACCCCGGTAGCCTCAAGCTTGGGGAGTACGCCATATATGCAGTATACTATCCTTATGACTATAATTTATTTGATTCCGGTTCACGACATCGATCAGCAATTGTTATATACACCATGAACACGTAATGAATTCTAGTAAAAGGTGTTCGCCATAAAGAGAGAACTTTTGAAATGAACCTTAGAAAAAAAGCTACTGCCCCTGCCTGCACATAACCCGCGCACCGAGTGACATGCGTCCAGTGAAGTTGGTAATGATAGACTGAAAATAGTTCCATAACTAAACCTCGAATAAAAAGTGTTAGGTAACCAAGTTGTTTAAATCTCTCAACTCGGTCAGCACAATTGACATACACGCATGCTTTTCTTCCGGAGTATGGCACACCGACAGATAATTGAAAAAAAATATATATATATATTATATATATATGTTTGTATAGGGCCAAATATATATTTAGTTGCCCTAACAAAATATATTGTTGAGCAAAAAAAATTTGAAAAGCAAAAAAATTACTCTCGTTCGCCTAAAAATATATATGTTTGAATAAACCAAATCTCTGTGTCGGGCAAAAAAAATTAAGACGTAACTACATATTTTGTTGAATAACTGTATATATATTTTTTGGCCATTCAGTCATTTGAAAATACAGCTCAAGAGTTCGTTGGTATTTTTTTACGACAGTTAGGATAATAACCGTGTTTGTTAGTGAATTTATTGATGCTTAACAATCTTATAAACACTTTAGTAAAACAATGCAAGAAGAAACTGACAAGAAAAGCTGTAAAACCTGAAGTATTTGTTTGCACACGTTGCAAATATTTGCAGTGTATCTATTTGAAAGCTTTCCTGCGTCATCAGTTGTCATATTAGCTTAAATTACTAAGGCGTAAACCTCGGACGCAGGTGATCTAGGCTCGAAACTCGGTCAAACTTGTAATTTTTTTTCATATCGACCCAAACCGTTTAATGTACGTGTAGCCAAACAAATCTTTAGTTGCACCAACCAAATCTTACAGTTTGGGCAACTAAATGAAAACAAAATATACTGGTTTCAGTAACAAAATATTTCATTGCCCCTATACAAACAATTAATTTGGTTGCAATAAAAATAACCCTTGTTTGATTCAACAACACCTTTTTCTAAGTGCATTGAAACATATCACCTAGAGCATATTCAAACTCGTGAGGTATACAAGTCTTAATTAAATATGAGAACAAAATTAGATACTATTCGTATTCGCAAACGAAATTGTTATTAAGAACTCAATTATAATACGAGTCCTGATTAACGTCTCTATAGTAACTTAATCTTCACTTGGTCCACTTAGGGCGGGCGGGCGGCGGTAATGAAGCGGCTGAATGTAGCAATATGCTTCAAGAATATTTAAATACTTATTCGTTCACGATGGCACAAACACACGAACTAACGTACGTCAATATACCCTCACGTATGTCCCGAGTTCATGAACGAAATCTGTGTGGAAACTATTCGTATAACAGTTAGGGTTGAAGTAAAGCAACATCCTATGAAGCACTGCACCTGAATGTATAATGTCAATAACTCATTTAAAAAAAGTACGACAGATACTATAAAAATTGCCAGAAAAGTGTGATTTATGCTGTATATGAAAGAAGAATATATATATTTTGTAACATTATAAAATATTTTACTAAAATACACTTCTTAAATGTAAAAATATATCGATTAAAGCAGTCTGTATTTATAACAACATTTAAGCATATTTCCATTCTGAATGCTTCAGAAAGCATTCGTAATGGGATATACTCATAATGTTTACTATGATTGAGTAAGAAAATTGAAAATAATAATATAGGAGATATTTTTTATAATTGATTTTATGTGCGTCCATTTGTCAAACATTTATGGCTAAAAATGACGCAAATAAATATAATTATAAAATTGATATGATACATTATTAATACGATTTTATTACACATGATCACAGTAAATATTATGTCGATTTTTCTTGAAGAAGATTGTGTTGTAAATTCTGCTTTCCGAAGCATCCAAAACGGAAATGCGCTTAAATTTTGATAAAAATGCAGACTATCGATTGTTCTGGCAGTTCAAGTGTGTGTGTATATGTGTATATATCGTATATATACACACAAATACTTGAACTGTCAGAACAAAGAAAGGTGTTCTCCATCTTGTCGGAAATTATCGATATGAAAGGTCTAATGTATGTATATATATACATTTATTTTATTTATATATATACTTACATATATATATATACACATACACACATATATACATCCATATACATATATACACATACAAACACATTATATATATTTTTTTTCGAACACCGACAAACTCCGGCCGGTTATTCCCGTCGAAAAAACAAGACGAAAATATGTTTGTGGCACTTTTCCTGTAAACTGATTATTGAGGGAGCTACGCTCCCCTCAAATCCACAATTTTTAATGTAATTGAGTTTAAAAATATCAGGAACTACTCACGATTAAACAACAAATCGGCGAATAGTTTTTTGTTCAATGGTTATCTTACACCTGTGTAAATTCGGTTGATAATATTATCCCCCGTCATCACGAAAATAGGAGTGCTGATTCGTAAGAAAACACAGTGAGGGAACCCCTATTTTTCTGATGAAGAGGGACAATATAACCAACTGCATTTTCACATGTGTAAGATCTCCGTTCTACAAAACACTATTCACCGATTTGTTGCTTAATCGTGAGTAGTTCCTGATATTTTTTACTCAATTAGTTAAAAACCGTAGTTTTTTTTTTTTTTGGGGTGCGTAGCTCCCTTAATCATCACTTTAAAAGTGGAGCAGACATTTTCGTCAGGAATAACCTGCCCGAGTTTGTCGGAAACACGTTGTATATATAAATTTTTCTCTCAGCAATGTAGATCGAGACAAGTGTTAAAGCAGCAGGTGCTATTTGCCTTGAGCCACAGTGTAGCCCAAGTATTACAACCCTGATAGCACACACAGAGACATTAGAAGCGAAAGAAAACATAACAGTGAACAACTAAAGTACTTAGACTGTTTCCGGATTGTCAGTATACACGTGTAATTACGCGAGTTTGCATACTAGCAGTGATGCGTACTTGTGTACTTATTGAAACTATTCGGACAGGTCATCACCAGACTGGTCGCACATTCTGGCGGAAATATCAAAAACTATGTGACAACAGAAAAATACGGTGCATGGTTTATATATATACGTTACAACTTCTATGGTTACGCATTAAGAACACACGTATAACCATATATACATTTGTTATTTATTTTTGTGCCATGGGTTTGTACCTTGACATCCTACGAATTTAAGCACTGAAACATGACTTTAGCCGGGAATGAGTAATTAATAGGAGCATTAGTGGGCGCGCATTGTTTACAGGAGGGAAATGAAAGGCGGCGCAGAAATATTGTTGTACAACTGGCTGCTTGGCAGAGCAGCAAGACAACAGGTGTGTGTTGTTTTGAACGAAAACTAAGACACACAAATATGCTAATATAATGTCGGTTTTCGGTCGTGTACACTTTGAGTACAAATTGCACAGAAGAAAAAAATCGCAGGCATATAGAAATTCTTGCACCTCGGTATCCTGAGGTTATATTTATCTGTTCAGCTTCACTCGATTTCACAATTATTCATACCACACCAATATCCTTGGGATACTGTTTTATCAAGTCAGTGGAAGATTGTAAACAAATTAGGACAGTTGTTATGGGATTTGTTGCACTTATTTATCATATGTAAAGGGGCATTACACAGAAACTCGTCCCTCGATATGTACCTTACCATGTTGGAAATATACACATTGATAACAAAAGAAATAGAAACACAGTTCAATGGGGTTCGTAATAACTTGTAAATGCGGATTGCAAATTTATTATTATTTGTAAGCATACACCTGGTAAATATGCTGCAGACGCCTATACAAAGCATAGAATTTGATTCATAATTGGAATCACATTTATTAAACTCACAATTATTTACACATACAACAGAACAACATTTTGTAAATACTTATTAACTTTAAAAACATGCGAGGCTTACAACCACAAAACTTACACGTTAATTTACACACCTGAAATACAATATTGCGACTGCTGTAGTACGCAAGTATGCCTAGAACGTTTACAATTTGAAATACTTACCAAGTATAGAGTCTGTATGTACTATACTGAAAATTCGTACAGCACTAATATATATATGGTATTGTCACTTCCCGGGACAGGTACGCACAAGTATGCATTTCTTGAGAATCCGGAAACAGCTTTAGTTCACTCGGCCTTCCGCAGATTGCACAAAACCCGAAACTAAAACATAGAGTATGGTGGTGTATCTCCCCGTGCACCTGAGATATACTGCCTTTGATAACTGTAGAAAAGTTTGAAAGAAAGAGGAACATATGTCATGATTAAGGTGGTAGCCTGTATAGACCGCCGAACGGTGTGTAGAGCTCTAGCAGATAACGTTTTATTAAAAAACCGTCCGAAATGTCTGAGTGAGGTCTGCATACGAATAACATTTAAGAAACACTAGCGTCTGTATACGTTTTCCATTTGCCCATTTTCCCTCTAAAGCATGTTTTTTGTGATAGTGAAAATGGCTCAATCCGGCGTTTTCACGGTCAATTTTAGGTATGAACATTCCGGTACAAAACATAAAAAAAAAAAAAGATATGGACGTACATCAAACGTTAATTTTTATTATTCCGCCATAAAATGGTAGGGTCTCTGCTGAAAGTCTCGTACAGGTGCGTTATCGACGTCAAGACTGCGCGCCAATTCAGTGATTTGCCCGTAGAGGCGATGAGAGTTAATGCACATGTCTCGGTCGTCCCTAGCGGTCCCACGCTTTTAGGTCCCAGACGTACAAACTTAATTCAACCAGGCGGTTACCTTAACATGATTTAACTTCGTTTTATCAAGCACTGAATAACTTGTTTTCAGTGTTGCTTAGTAACGTGTCTATTTTATGCCGTCAGGCTACTCAGGAGTTGACTCATAACGTAAGAGTACAACTGACGAGTACAATCAATCATGACTTACCCGGAACAGTACACAGTGTACGTGAGGAATGAGATGGGAGTATGGTAGACGGGTGGGTGCGATGGCCAGGAGGATAGTCAGCGGACTACACCACGGAGCTGTTAACACGGGGAGGAAGCTGCGATGAAGAGAGCAGCCAGCGGTGGCGGCGGCGGTCATTGTAAGGGCTATGACCGGCCACCCTCCCCCCTCCCTTGTCATTCTGGCGGTCGCAATCACCGCGATTGCTCCTGGGCTCGGGGTCTGGCCGCGGTGTCCTCCCTCCCGATTCTGTACGTCGTCGCACGTAGCGTTGACTACTGTCCCATATTGCACGGGATTTTCCGTATTCTGGGTTCAAAGAATTAACCCTTACGGATGTAGTAGTACGGTAAAATGTTGCATCAAAAGGCTCTAGAAAATGGATCCGTGGAGGTTTCTTTCCTAAAAGCGGCAATAAACATTTCTGTACTCCTTATGACACCTTTTAATGAAAAAGTGTGTTTGCCAGCAATGAATTTCTTGGAGTCACCAGAAATCAAAGATGACTGCCAACACTATCCTCAGTAACAGAAAAAATGTGTGATTAGGTACATACCTTAAAGTTTGGGGTGTATTTTTTTTATAATATTGGTGTCATATAAATAATAAATCGATAACAGTTAGCGATAGGCAACTAACTAGATAACGAGAAATTAAATATGGGGGCCAAGAAAGTCATGCAACAGTCGAATATTTCCAGTCAAATGTAAATACACTCGATGCTGCTGGAAGCAGTGTTTCTTATAATGTTGTTCGGCACATTGATACTATCGCCGAGAAAACCTTGGACAGATTCATAGAAAACTGTTGCTGTCCCTGAAAATCTTGAACCAAACCGATTTGTTCATTATGCAGCAGACAACATTGACATTCTAGAGCATGCCTTAGATGGAAAACAAACTATCCATGCCAGACATATCATTGCATATTAAGAGGGTCCATCTCGATTGACATCTTAACTTTTGCTATTGAGGAGAAATAACTCTTTTGAAAAATGGAACTGAAGTTTTTAGCAAGCTTAGCCCACCTAAATCATCATCAAAAGCAAATAAAATTTTCTGTTACTGAAAGGAGGTCAAAGTTTCTACCAATTGAAGACCTAGTTTCACTGACTAGCCGAATACGTTCACAAAATGATACTGATAATGTAATTCCTTCACGAACAGCATTCAACCAGTGTGTTTCAGAGAATCGGAAACCGAAAACCTCTATAGGCTACTGTCCCATAATTCCTAATCCAGCCCATGAATATGACAAACTTTGGACCGTCATTACAAGGTGTAAGGTGATATCTCACCGCCTGAAACAAGACTATGTGGTGATTACTTTTGATGAAGATCTGTATTCTAAAGTAAAAAAATTGATGTGGCTTCGGCCAGATGAGACCCAGAATGTCATTCCGCTACTAGGTGGCTTCCACTCCATACAGGTATACTTAACTGCAGTTGGGGAGCAGTATGCTGGTTCAAGCCTTTAAGGCTACTGGATATGGAGTGGAATAAATTCAGTAACAACAGCTTCTGCAATCATAAAGGGACGTACTACAATCGTCGTGTGCGAACTCACAAGATAACATTTGAGGCTCCGTGGAGTTCTCTAAAGTCACCTTTCAGAGTTTTACTTTCTAATAAGAGCCAAGATGTTGATCTTGACACAATTGATAAGTTATCAGAATTTATTTGTGAGGACTTCAAAAGCAAAAACTTCAGTAAAATTTCTACAGGTGCTCAGAGAATTTCTGGTTATGTACAAGACATCATAGTTCACCTCGGTGCATTCATTGAAGATAACTCTTCAAACATTACATTCATATTTTGGCTGCTATAACTAGAGTTGAATTCAATACTCTTGAACTTCGTCCGTGCATCTAGAGAAGGAGACTGGAAATAATATGTCACATATTTCAAGGAAATGTTGAAATTGATGTCATTTCACGACCATGAAAACTACATGCGATGGGGTTCTGCATTTCTTGTAGATATAGAGAACTTACAGAATTATTTTCCTACTGTTTACGAAGAGTTTTTTAAAGGAAATTTCAACATAAAAACGACAGACCAATCATTTGTGAGAATCTCAGCAGATCAAGCAATCAAGCATGTTAACAAAGTATGTAAGACCCCTGGAGGACTTGTCAATATAACTACACGAGAGGGTGCTCGAGAGAGGTGGGCTCTGACTTACAATGAAAGAGATGGCAAAGGATATGTTTAAAATTAGTACACAGTCACAGTACAGTGACAATGAACTACAAGAAAATAGAATTAAGAAAGATGCAGAAGATGTACTGCACTTGCTAAATCAGTTTAAGAGATTTAAAGTGTTCAGCTCTTCTCAGGAATCATTGATTTGCATCTCGATTGGTGATGTCCTGCCCAGTGAGCATGCAGTAAAATGAATTAAAGTACGATAAATTGGGGAAGATATTATTCATTCACTGATACATAAGAGTTTTCGGCCAGATGCAAGAGAGCATCTACAATCATTTTCAAAAAAATCTAACATAAAGACTTTCAGGGCATTACTTCCAGGTTATAAGTAAAAGAGACAAGCAATGAGGAGAGTGACACGATGATTCAACAACGACTGATGACAGCTGTGTCTTCAGGTAGGCCAGATGATATAAGCGAACTCCCAAAAAATGAACTTGTCAATATTCCACCATCTATTGGAAGACACGGTTCATTTAAACCCATTCCACAAAGCCCCTCTTTCCCATATTATAATGGAGGAAAACTGCATTGATATCATTCCTTCAAACCCTGCAAAATCTGATCGATTGTTGATGGCATGTCTGTCGTTCAAAGGCTTGGAATGCCAAAAAATGCTAATATCATTGGGGACCTAGCAGAAATATATTTCAAGTACTTAATCATGAACAGAAATTACAGTAGAATCGATGTGGTTTTTGACAGGTATGTGAACAAGCCAACAATAAAAGACACCACAAGGAGCCATAGGTCAAGTCAACTGAAAGATGGAAGTAAAAGACGCATTGTACGAGACAGGAACACACCTTTACCTCCAAAATGGGGAGATTAATTTACAACCTCTGAAAATAAATCTAACCTCATCATTTTTCTTGCTGAACTTATTATTCATGCTTGGTCTTACCCCGACATTGAGTTTATTGTTGGTGGTATTCCAGAAGGAGATGCTTTACATTCTAGTAATGAAGATATATCCATGCTCTACTCTCAACAAGAAGAGGCTGACACACGATTGAGACTGCACAGCTTGCATGCTCTAAAAAAGGTTACCCCCAAAATTAGTTATTCCGTCTGATGATATGAATGTTTTAGTGTTCTTGATATGGCACGATCTAGCACCAAACATATGGACGCAGCGAAGTAATACAGCCAGGTACGTAAATATACATGACATTGTTTTGAAGTTGGGTCCAGAAGTGAATAACTGTTTTCTTGGTTTTCACGGTGTCACTGAGTGTGATATAGTTAGTTAATTTCGTGCTGTTGGGAAAAAACCGCATGGGAGATCTTTACACAGCAACCACAACTGTTAAAGGACATAGGATTGTCCAATGACGTCCCATTTGAAAATTTTGAACTATTTGTTTGCTAACTTTATAGCTTGTCAACAACTGTAACCAGTGTCGATAAACTGCGGGTGCAGCTCTTCCGAAAAGAAAAACCAATTAAACAAGTGATACTTTGAAGCTTCATGTCCAACGAGCTATCAACCCATCCCTGCATCTTGCCACTGACTGTGGATGGAAGCTAGAAAATCACACTTCCAACCCAATATTTATGACACGAGACCCTTCACCTAAGGAGTACCTGAAGATAACATCATGTAGATGTCTCAAAAAGTTATGTGATGGTTCGTGCTCGTGTAAGCTCACTGAAGTTTCATGTAATCCGCATGCTCGTATTTCGGAAAACAGTGGTTAAATCCATTCCTTGTGAAGTTAAGTGCAAATACAATTTCTAAAATATTAAATGTGTGTGTGCACCCTAAAAACATACCAAAAGCAAGTCTAGAATTCTAGCTTTATGTGGATTTTCACCTCTTGAATTACTTTATAAATAGTCCACTATATAAAATAACCCGTCATGTAGAATACGATACTCAAATTGAGATCATGTTGCTACTTCGAACTAATCAATTTTCAAGTAGTGATATAGTCCACCATATTGGATTTCTAGGCCATCCAAGATTTTAAAGCTGGCGAACTCACTTTTTACTTGGGTTGTGTCATAAGTAATACAAAAAACACTGTTGCCGCTTTTAGGAAATAAAATTCGACGGATTGACAACTTTTATGTGAAATTTTACCCTCCTATAGAACGGGACTTCATATATCCCGTATCACAGACTTCTTCGCATATAAGATCAATATTATTAAACATAGTATCAGTAATCCAGTGGCTACAGACAGTTATTACTGAAGCCTACAGGTGGCATTGGAATTCCTCAACGAGTACGTTCGTCGAACTGGCGTAGTATGTTTTCTTCCAGTGTATGTTGGTGTCGTTTGTTTTTAAAGCCGATTAAATCAGAAATATCAAGTCGCAATTAATTAATTATGGGTACAGTTGCAAAGAATATTTTATGGTAATTTTCAGAGAAAATGTGAACTGTTATGTATACTGTAGTCTAATCGCGGTTTCTTCACACTTTTTAAATCAAACCTTTGAAAAATCACCCCATGCATTACGTGTTTAGTTATTTCCTAAGTATGGCATAGTATCACAAGCGTTTTATACCTCTGCAAAATTAAAGTATCTTATTTTCCTTTAAATTGGAGTTTTACCTGTATTTCATTTATAAATTATAATATTTCATTTACAATATATATGAATAAAAACAGTGAGAAAATACGTGTGTTGGTAGCTCCTAGTATAAGAAATAGTTCTTACGGAAAATATTACAGATGAGTGCGCACGAATTCGGCGCGTTGTTTTTTGTTGTAATTTTCTAAACTTCGTTAAACTTTGTTTGCACGAGGCAGAGGAATATAATGAATGTGGAACTTTAGCAGGGATTCAGTCTGGTATTGGCTGTTCACTGTAAAGTGAGCAATCTGAGGTCCTAATTACTTTTCTTTTATCAGCCATTTTTATCCTTCCACTACTTGTTAAAATAAATACTGCCATATAAGTAATGAACCAACTGTATATGTTTCATCAGACTCGAAAGTTAACATCTAAGGCTATAATAAAATATCCTTACTGACTATTATTCCAAATAAGAGGGTTTCACAAAGTGCTCACTTTACCATTAATAGCCTATAGTAATGTGACTGTAACTGACGTGGTTTCGTTAGATCAGCTATACGACTTCTATTCGAGCGTGATCCTAATGGTGCCATGCATGCGCGAGAGCGACGACTGGTGGCAATTTTGTGCGTAGACGCAAATTTCCGGCCAGAATATCCCGTGATTCTGATGCGCTAGTGCACTGGTTTTGATGACAGACGCAATATCTCGTCTACATGTTTGTCAACTTAGACTATGAAAGCAAAATACCAATTTCGGTATTACTTCAATTTGATTAAGAGGCCACGGTGGCTGAGCGGTAAACTGCTCGCCTCCCACCGAGGCGAACCGGTGTTAAATCCCCTGCCGGCTCACTCCAGATTTTCGCAAGTGGTAATCGTGCTGGATGATGACGCCGGTCCGCAGGTTTTCTCTAGGATCTCCCGTTTCCCCCCGTCCTTTCCTTCCGGCGCTGCTCCATACTCGCCTCACTTCATCCTCATCGACTCATGACCGCGATAAGTGTATTTTGGGCTCTTTTACACCAAACATAGAAAATATTTTTGAATAATAAATCCAGCAATTAGTTTTTATGTTTGTTTTCTACGTCAATTAAACGAAATAATATAAAACACTACCATTCTTTGTTGAGTGTTAATTAATTTTACTACATTTAGTCTCTCTTCTTACACTTTTCAAGTCTAATGACCTTGAAACTGTATATTAACTGCGAAGAAAATTTTCAAAATGCATATGTTGGGAGTCCTACAATCGATACCTTGACCAATGCCACTGAATTGTTTGCAAATGTGGAATGAACACAGTAAAAAAATTTGAAATTTACCACAAGTATTAATGGTACTAGAAAAAAACTCGACAATTTTAGGAAATTACGAACATTCTGTTCAATTTAAGTCTATGTGGGGAAAGCGAATGATGTACAGAGCAAATATCAACAATATCAATATAAAATATATAATTTTTTAAACGTTAGAAATTTGTAACTAGCTGTTTGCAAACCAACTTGGTTTGGATCGTCTTGTGGAAGATTACTGACAGATTGAGTGTTGGCATATTACTGCATGGAAACATCCTCCGCGGATTCATTTGTTTTCTTCAGTACGTAAGACAACACATATGATACGTATATCAAAAAACTCCGAATAGAGTAAAATTTTCAGTAAAGCGGAACATGCTCAACACGCAACAAGTGACGTGTTAGGGAGAGGAACTTCATAGGACCACAAAACGTGACGTGTGTTTGGTGAGAGAGAAGGGTTTCCAAGAGACACGTAAAAATACGTTCTTCCATGTGGAATTCGCTGCTAAACCTCGATACTGAACTACCGCGTTAGAAAAGTTAATACCGAGGGTTTTGGTTTGTGCATTAGCGTATCTGGTTCGCATTCCTATGACGTTCTGGGTTCGATAGCAACTTTCTGCTCTCAAGAAGGTTTATGCCAAAAGTGGTTCTTTTACGAGGAAACATCGGAAAGGTATCACAACGATAATCTTCCCCATTTCTCGCCCATTATGTTAAAATCCTTGCTATCTTCGTGCCTTACATGTTCGGTGCGTACTTGTCAGTGATTATTCTACTAAGTTAAGAATTCTTATATAAAACACATTTATTAAAACGTTAATTAATAATTGATATAAAACAATACAATCACTAAACAATATGCTTCAATGACTTAACCGAAGTGGTAATATTAGCATGTTCAACGTCTAGCGATGAGTAGAAGTTAAAGCCCTAGCTTTGCCAGAATTTAATGTGCATTTACTCGAATGATTAACGGGACCTCGAGAGCTGGGATGACTCCTCACTGCCAAGCCGAACTTATGCTCACCATGTACAGAAGACTGATGTACGGCCCAGAGCTCCTCCAAGCCCTGAAACTGAAATGCCCTCATCTTCGTTGTCGCCCCGATAACTTCGCGTCGTTCCTCGTCGGTTAATCTCGTAAGTCTGGAGGGGGGAGGTGGCGCAGTAAGTTCACCCTTTAGTGACCGGCAGTGGGTAAATCGACGTGTGTTTTGGCAACAGGAGGCTCGCACAAAATGTCTAGTCCATGCTACCTTAACTCGTCGTATGCGCCCCCCTAGCGTTCGCCACAATAGATATTGAGTTAACTTCAGCAGCCACCAGACAAATCAACAGTTAAGCACTTAGGATAGGACAGAAAAGGGAGGCGCTACAGTATGCAACCGGGTAGGCAGTACATTACTTCAGACCATCGCCTGATGGCACGTGACGTCTACCCGGCCTCCAGACTCATTCACGCGCCTGTGTGTCTCCGATTAACATGGTTGAGTACACGTTTGCGGAATACACAGACATGATGCTTGTGTATGGCACGGATGAAAGTAAGGGAAGAGCAGCGCGTCAGCTGCATCAAGAGCGTTATCCACAACGTGCGACACAATCGCATACCCTTTTTGCCACCGTTACGTAACGACTCCAAGAACAAGGTACCTTCACCGCTGACAGGGACTACTGTGGTGCTCCAAAGAGACGTGGCACTCCCGAATTGGAAGAGGCTGTACTGCATTACGTCGAACTGAGCCCGTCAGCGAGTACGCGAACAATTGAGCGTGCAATGGGTGTATCTCCCAGCATAGTCTGGGAGGTTCTGCATGAGCAACAACTACATCTTTACCGCCTCCAAAGGGTACAGTCTTTGGGTCCAGCCAATTTTCCACCACGTGTTGACTTCTGCACGTGGTTCCTGCACCGCTGCACCGGCGAGCCCATTCCCACGTCGCGTTCTGTTCACAGATGAATGTGAAATCACTAGGAACAGTGTTCTCGATTCTCGAAACAGCCGTGTCTGGGCAGACGAAAACCCTAATACCACATGTCCAGGGATTCCAGCACAGATTTTCTATCAATGTGTGGGCAGGTATTCTGGACAGTCGTGTGTAAAATACCTGATTTGAAATGTAACACGGAAACGGTATGTTTCCGGACATGCGTTCCTGTTCAAAAGATCATCTACTCAGTCCCCTCTACAAGTCTTTGGAGTTTGTAATGGGAATTTCCGAGCATTCTGAATTTATTGAGTACCAACTGTTACCCGTGGCTTCAACCGTGTTAAAAAATCAAACCTTAATTATAATGACTATGTGCTCTATCTTAATTGTTCTTCTTTATTACTCTAATGCATTACTCTAACAGATCGCTATACACATATTGTATGATTTGTTATCCTCAGAGAAAATGTGCAATTTTTGGGCACTCGATACCCGTGTGCAAGTAACATATAGTGGGCCATGGGAAAAGCATTGAGTGTCCAAATGTATCCCCGCCACTTACAATGTTTGGCCCTGTTATTTATTAATTGTCATTGAAATGGCAGTCTTTAATGGGAACTGCAGTCTTTTAAACTGAAAGGGAAAATTGTTGGGTATAATGGGGATGCGAATAGTTAGTACGGCTTGCCCTTTGGCCGCACCGGTGAGAATTGTTGCCTTGGCAATATTTCTTCCCAGTTCTCTGATGTATAATCTGGAACCATTGCAAAATCTCGGGACGTCAAGGTTACACATCAGCAGAACTTAAACACCGGTCTTTAGCTCGAGTTTGTGGGATGGCACCCCGGATAACTATAAAGAGTTCAAAACTCCACGGGGTAAAGAGAGTCTTCTCTAATATTTTTTTAAAAATTGATTTTAGCGATGGAACCATTCTTTGGCGCCAGTAAAGTCCTCTCACACAACCAGTTTTCATCATTAATATTTAGTTGTAAGCTCGGAAAAACATTAGCATAGGGTACTTTTTATCCCAAAAAAACGAACCGTTTCTTAGGGAATATATAAAATATGCTACCAACCATTTGAGTAGGCGCTGGTTGGTAGTCTGAATTTATATTTCTTAAGTAAATATTCAGTTTTCCGGGATGAAAAGTACCCTATGTGCTAATTCAGAATATAACCTACCCCTGTACAAAATTTCATCCAAATATGTCGAGCCGTTACGACGTGATTGAGTAACAAACAAACATACAAACTTGCGCATTTATAATATTATTAAGATCATTCCAAATGAGAGGGCTTCAAATAGTGCTCAGTTTACTGTGAAAAGCCTATAATTACACGTTTTACATAGCACGGGTGTGCACTGAAGGAGTGACGGCTAAGGGTGCAACTTGTTACACTGGGCGCCGAGCCATTTCATTAGCAACTCTATGCTCGTTGACTGTTGAGTCACGAAGAGTTGGGCTCAAGCCATCACGTGTTCGGTCTCCTTGCCTCACCACCCGAGCTACTCAGTGCCCAAACTCCCAGTTCCTCCTCCGGACACACAAATCCATCGCCAAATTGCTGTCGTCCTCGGACAATATCACCCAGTTTTCCGTTCGTGCTCGCGGGATTAAATGTGGGTGGCGATTATATTATGTTACGTTTAGCAAAGTGCGCAATACATCGTATGTATAAACGCTTACTATACTAAGTTTTATGGTTGAAAAGCAGGCTTACAACATTCGACGTAACTGGTAAAAGACTGTGGCATTTTTCGCACTTCTAAAACTTTACTTCTATTAGCAAGGTGATACGACTGGAATACATCATTTTCACTCATTTGGTTAAACAAAACTTTTTTTAAAAGTTTACTTCTTCACTGCAAGCTCAGGACAGAAGTAATTTATTGCTCTAAATTGTTTAATCAATTCTGAGTAAAAGCACACCAGTAGAAAAAAACGGAAGTTTGGGACAATAGCGTTTGGCGCCGGAGCAGTTCATACTCTGTCATTCAGGTCGGCCGGCAGCCATCATGCTGCATGACGGTGACCCCGAACTCTGGCCCGTTTACCTTTCACCTTGAAAACCCAAAAAAATACCAAAAAATACTAAAATTTTATTTAAAAATTAAAAAATATATTTTAGATAATTTTAAATGTATAAAAGATTTTACAAAAATTATACTAAGTTAAAATTTTAATGTTTGAGTTTAGGGAGGACGGAGATCCAGTGGCGACCAGTCACCATGTTACGACATCACCCGATCACCATATTGGATCCAAATGACCTTGACCTTGATCCCATGGCCAAGACCTTAAATTACCATAAACCGGAAATATTGCAAAATATTCTACAATATATATATATAATTCAAGATAATTACAAATGTTTATAAAAAATAAAAAAAATAAAAAAAATAAATTTAAAAAATATATATAATTAAAATTTTTTAATGTTTGGGCTCAGAGGGGACAAGGGACTGGAGCCGACCAGCCACCATATTGGGTCCAGGAGACATTGAACGTAACCTTTGACTTGACCCCGTACTTTTGACTTTAAACCCAAAAAAATCGCAAAATTCTTCAAAAAGTCTATAAAAAACTAAAAACTCCCAAAAAATTATTTCAATAATTATAGAAAAATTATAAATAATGTTATTTTAAAAAATTACACTTCCGGAGGTCACTTCAACACCACGCCCAGCAAACAACTGACAACCCCCCCCCCCCCCCCAATCCCACCTAACCCGAGGGGAATCACATATTAACAATCCCCTTCTCTACCTCCCTCACCATTGCTATTTCTGTCGAATGTACTTCATTCGTCATAGTTTTTTTTTTCGTTTCTCATTTATTTACATTTCCATCACCTAGGTGGCGCACGTGTACAAATTACCCACAGGGAAAGCTAATTTCTCGATTTAGCCACAAGACGAGCTTTCGTTTTCATTCACCTATGTATGAATCAGTCGGTCGGAGTCAGTCGGCAGGAATAAAGTGTATGAATTCGTGTATTCTTGAATACAATTCAAGCCACTGACGATGTGAAATCGAGTATGTCATTTACGACTACACGCATACCTTCAACGACTCCTCAAAAATTACACGGAAAACAGTGCTGTTACTGTGCCAAGTTCTTCGGTAAAAGTTGCAATGCGCGGCGACATGAGAAGAATGGCTGTTTGAAGAACCCATCTCGTGCTTTTCTTAGCTGCTATTAATGTTCCCGGTTTAAGTTATCACTCGACGTGATAACTTAGATGAACAACATCAAGACCGATAAATGTAGTGTTTTATCGGTTCACTGGTAAACAGCATGTGATTACTTCGTTATCCTATTTCAATACACTACATAGGGTGTTCAAAGACGACGAGGGAGTCGCGTGATGAAGAATTACGACAATGGCCACATGCAGTTTATGCAAGATGATCGATAAAGGAACACATCAAGAACTGCAAGTACCCGTATTCTGAGAGCCAGCAAGTGATATCGTCAATACCCTTTGCTGCGTCGATGGGTAATGTTTCCAAAGACGACTATAACAAGACAGTTAATGCTTATGACGGATGAGAGACCTACGAGGTATGATAGAATCGGTATGTGTGGAATGTGCACTTGCAAGTCGTTTGCGTTAAGTCGACGAACTTCAAAATAAACTGTTGTTTACCATGCGACTCCTGCTATGAAAAGTAAACTTAATATTGATGATGAAACATGAGATTAAGACGATCATGAAGACAGCATTGATGATAATGACTATGATGACAGTGTTGATGAAGTATCTGGTAAAGATGATGATTCTATCAACGTGCCCACGCATTTCACCAACGAGTTTCCTTCGAAAAGTGATGTGAAGAAGGCAGAAGAAGTCTAGAACGCTCGTTACATATTTCCTGAAGACCCTAATGAACTTATTGATAGACTAAGACATGTGATTAACCTGCAAAAACGAGGGGATCTTTCACGTATTATAGATATAGCTTCAATCATCGATCAACTGAATAATCGGGTTTATATCAAATGAGACTGCTGGCTACTGTCCATGATCTGCAGACATATGAGAAATGAATAAAATCGATTGTACAAAACAATTAGAAAGATAGAATGTACATAATAAGTAAATTAATTAAGTTTATGTGTACATAGTAATGTGTGTGTATTTTCTTATAGACTCCGTCCTGCTTCTCTGAAATACTTATTCATTCATTAATGAAAACAATTGATTGCAAGTGTGTTTTAGATCAAATTTATGTGGGCTTGTACAGGAAGAGGTTACTGGTTTATTTTTCTTTTAATGCATTAACGATAAAAACTACCTGCTTTTACGAAAATATATATTTAAAAATAATAAAATACTAATGTTGAAAATAATATAAATATTACATTTGTAAATTTATATATTTTGTAGGTATGGACCTCGTCATCACTCAGTACAGGCCGATAGCAGGCGGCATAATCGAAAAATTAGTGCCACCTAGGCGCTGAAATAGCATCCAATATGGAAGACGCCGACAGCACCACCTACATGTTAAAAACATAAAAAAATACGACTGCTACCTGGTGGCTCAGATAAATGAAGTCCCGGATGGCTGAAACGGAATGAAAGAGCATAAGTAATTGGGAAACAAGGTGGTGATATTATGGTGGTAGTAATGAAAGCTAAGATGACCGGCGTGGAATAATAAGGCATGGATAAAACCCAAGATGGTTGACATGGAAAGACTGAGCATGAAGGAAAGGTGACTTAAACAAAAGCGAAATCTATGATGGTCTGCCGAGCATAGCTGAGACAGAACGACCGCTCACCTGGTGACTAATTCGAGAAATTAGGCTTCCCTGGGGGAAGGAGGGTAAATCGTTAATTTATACGCTAACGCTATTTAGATGATGAAGATGTATACAATGACAAATGAAAAACAACAATATGACGGATGGAGTGCATTCGACAAAATGAGTAACGGGGAGTGGGTAGGAGAGGGGAATGTGAACACAATGTGATTGACTGGAGGTAGAGCAGTAGTCTGCTGGGACGTGGTGCTGAAGGGACTCCAGATATGTAATTATTTTAATAGACTTATTTAGAGGTTTTTTTTTATATTTTGTAAATTATAATTTGTAAATAAATTGTTGGGAGCTTTGAAAATTTTTTTTTAAATTTTTTGAGAAATTAACTATTTTTTTAGTTTAAGGTCGAGGTTTGGGTTCAAGGTCAGAGGATAAGTTCAGTTCACCTGGATCCAATATGGTGGTTAGGGAGGACATAAAATTGTGGCTGGTCGTCTTCAATCCCCTATACCCTGTGAGAACAAACATTCGGAATTTAAATGTTTTATAAATTTTTAAATTGATGTTTTAAATACATTTTTATAAACTTATATGAATATATAAAAGTTTTATCAAAAATACTTTTTTTGTAATTGTTTGGAGAATTTTGCGATATTTTCTGTTTAAGGTCATTCAAGGTTATGTATACGGGTCAAGGTTACTTGAATCCAATATGGTGGTCGGTCGGGTGACGTCATAAAATGGTGGCTGGTAGGCTCTGGTTCCCCGTCCCCTCTAAGCACAAACATTCGAATGTTAAGTTTATATTTTTAAAATAAATTCATACATTTTAAAATAATTTATTTAATAATTTTTAAAAGTAATTTTTTAATTTTCTATCGCCTTTTTGGGATTTTTCTGCATTTTAAGGTCAAAGGTCATAGGGTCAAGGTCAAATGTCAAGGTCACAGACACGGCAGGCAAGATGGCCGCCGGACGACCGGAATGACTGAGCAAGAACAGTTTCGAGCTCCGACGCCAGACGCCATTGCCTCATACTTCCCATTTCCATTCTACTAAGACGGTTCTAAAAGTTCCAGTAGCAACCGGTTTGGTAATTTCATAACGAACTTGATGATGTACTGATCGTAAAGCAATGCATTCTCTCTCTTAAACCTGACCACATTACTGGAAGTGTATTACTTTTGACTTCCTTCAATAGCTCGCTATTTTATTCCAGTTATAAAAATAAAAATTATTATTATGTACATTAAAATAATTAAGCAAGCACTATACATATCTATTATACAGAGTAAAATTAAAGGAAAATACTTAACATTATCTCTATGCATAAGTGCATAAATCAATTCCCAAACGTGCGCTTATACTTAACCGAACACATAATCGCATTAGCACATACATTTCTATGAACATCTATAACCCTTCGAATATCTACATCTATAAAACATTTCCATTTACAAAGATACGTACATGCATAAAAACAATACATATATATATATATATTAACAATTATATGGCAACCACATAGGCCTACATAAACACAAACATCTACAAAGGCTAACTGAGTGAGTAAGAAGCGAACAGATGTTGATAACATGAAAATCTTCAGCCTGTTTATCTCATTAATGTTCTGGACCCCATCAATAACGCGTACTCAATATCTTCAGAAAAATTAAATAATTCTTAAAGTATATTCTTGACGCATATTTTCTAATTCTAGTGGTTCAGGCACTAAAAGACAAACATTACAAACGTGTACAATATTGTGAGAATTTTCCTTGAAGTTGTGAATTAGTGTTCTTTGTGATTTGGACACAAAGAACATTCTTAAACTTGTTAGTGGCACTCACGTGTAGGAAAAAAGTTACTGCTCCTACCTGCAAGTGTTTTAACGGACGTATTGAGTGACATACCTCTAGTCAAGTTGGTAACAAAGGAGAGAAGGTAGTTCAATGTCTTAATGTCGAGTTAAAAGTTTTAGGTAGCCATTTGTGGTAACTGAAATTATTTATTTCAGTTTCTGTTTTTTAATACATCTAAGGTTAAAAATTAGCTGATTTGTATAATATTTATTTTTCTAATAATTATGCGAAATTATTATAAATAACTGTGAAATTATTTTTCTAATAATTTCACAGTTTTACTTGACCGACGCGTAAATTAAGTTATGAGGTCTATATCAGTGTTAACTTTACTTAGCGCGAAATAATACACAACGTTCATACAAGTAGATCTTAAGCAGGGATTTAAAAAGTGCTCAGTTTACCGTGAACATCATATATTTTCAAGCACCCTGTGTGGAAACATGACTCTCAGAGAAACCCTTTGCGCGAGAAGCTGTGGAATATAGCAACTGTGAACGAGATGCTGTAACGACACGGCCATCCTGAAGACGACACCCTGGGGAGGAAAGGAATGAAAAGAAACAATAGCGCGAGCGCAGATCACACGCTGGGAAGGGAGAAGGGATGTTAACACATAGTAAGGATTCCATCTCGTCCCTAGAGAACCTCTCAGGCGAAGTACGAAGTGCCGTTGGTGACGCCACTTTCGACACAGTTGCCAAAGTGTGAAACCGGTTCCAAGTATTAATGACGTAATAGCAGCGCGCTGCTTGTGACATGGGCGTTAATGCAATTCCAGAACTTACCACAAAACTAAAACTATTCTGATGGCAGGTATTCGTGGTCTGTTAACATGGTTCGTCAAAACATCCACATAGGTCAGTTGATGGCGCAAAAATTTATTGAACTGGTGGTGCTTCAATTGAATTCTGCGAGCTCCCTCATTCCTTCGCGTTCTTTGCCTTTTTACCTAACTCTCCCTTCCAAATCCGTGAAATGTTATCTTTCGTTATACCATTGACTATGCATGTTCCGTTGCCATCCCGGCATCTGTGCTGCCTGCAATTCCCTTATGTTTATCGGCAAGTACAGTGAAACATGGAGTTCGCTCCAAACAACCATTTTCATTTAACTTGGAAGTACATAAACAAAGCTAAAAATAAATGCAATGTTGTGTTCAAAATACTCAAAAAAAAATTGGTAGTTTTGGCCTGTAAGTTTATGCAAGGAAAATTTGATAAATAACTGTGTGATACTTAACGAACTTGTTCGTCATTGTTTCACTGCCACACTAAAAGGAGATTGCCTTTACGAAACACCTAGATGGTTACAGCCCAAATCGGTATCTCCAAATATGTGGATTTCGCAGTCATTCATTACCGAGGTCATTTAATCACACATGTTCCACTTTTAGTATGCTAATAAATGTAAATGCGTAATGGAAAGGAAATATTCTCAAACTATGTTACAAATATAGTATTAACGAAACCATGTTAAAATGACTACGGTTGCAAACTTCTCGGAGAATTACAGTTGTATATTAATAATGACGGGAACTCAAGAAGGCGTATTCAAGTAAGCCTACTTAAGTCATCTGTGCATGGCATTATACATTTTCAACTGGACTTGCTTTCGATGCTATACTTCGAATAACAGGCATTCAATTAAAACTGTTCACCGAGTAAGGCACGATAGTTATACCAAGGCTAGTAGATGTACAGGGTCGTGCATGGTTAAAGCGCCACTGCAGTGCTAACACAAGCCATATGACTGAATTATGCAAAAAAAATTGCAGATCTAAAATGTAAATCATTAACTGTATGACTACGCCGTAACATTTTCTCAATGTAATCGCAATTACCATTGGGCTGACATTAACACTAAGCGTTTTACACGGTAATGTAACTGTAACGTAATTATGTAACTGTAATGTAATGTAGTATAACTGTTAGGCATGCAGAGTCTATCTAAATTAGACCAACAAACTTCGGTTGTGGGTTAGTCACGGAAAAGGAGATGAGAACATAATATACTACTCTTCGGTTACCAGTCAACCAACACAAACCATATCAAAGGAAGTAGTAGTATTACACGTCAAGCATTATGCAATCCCATGACACCGAAGCCTGCATTCTCGACAAAGTTACTGGATATACTGCAACACTCCACGGCTCCCCGCGCCATGTCTAGGTGACTGGCATCATCAACGAACGGATGTGTTCACCGTCTCGGGCGTAAGAGGCTGTTATCAGAGCAGATGTTGTGACATTGCGAGTGGCGCCAAAACCGGGAGATACGTGGCGAAGAGGGCATCGCATTATTTCCAGAGATAATTTCCGTTCTGCAATGTCACAGATGACAATCGTGTGCGAGAATGGAGAAGCCGAAGGAAGAGAGGTCACATACTGCCAATGTTGTGGAGAGACGTCTGCATTTACTCATGGCATCTTGTTGCGTCGAGCCACATGCTAGTCCACCTCTGATATGTTAGTAATACGTGGGACCATGAAGGCACATCATGCCTCGTCATGTGTTATCCATCATGAGACAGAACCTTGGCGCAGTCTTTCAACAAGACAATGCGTGTCCACACACGGCACGTGTGTCAGCGTGATGCTTGCGTCATGTTGAGGTACTCTCGTGACGAGCAAATTCTTCCGATCTGCCCCATATAAAAACATGGTTGGGATTCTGCGATATGCATTATATCGAAGGCCAATTGCTACAGCTATGGGCCGACTTGTTTAATACGAGGATAAGATGGCTCTACTGCTCCTCCCAAACAGAATACATGCACGTATCTAGGCCCGAGGGATTTTTGCATCCTACTGACATGGGGCCATCTGTAAGCCAGTGCTGCAAGTTCTGTTGTCTCCCACGTACTTAATTTGTTGGCTCGTTAATGGATTTACCCAAAATCTGAGTGATCTGCGTTTTGTGAAACCATTTTCTAGCTCGTGTAATTATGCATACAATCAATTCTCGACTGGAAGAGACGTATGAAAATCAACCTTTGGAAAATCACACTAAGCGTAACATGTCAATCTGTTTTTTCAATAACCTGTATTACACAAATATATAACACTGTGGTTAAATTTAGAGTAATGTATTATTGAGTAAACGAAACTTTACCTTAGTATCTTCTATAACTTTTAATATTTATTTCGTATGAAATATGAATTAACAGCGAGAGCGGCGATGTGTTGGCAATGGCTTGCAAGAAATATTTCACAGATAAAATATTGTTTTAACCAAATTTTTTGGTATGCTATTCGCTATTTGTAAATTAAACGGTGCCTATTTAAATATTTAGGTAGCCCCGGTGGCAACATATTTCATTGTTACAGTTTAAAATTCAGAGCAAAATATTGTGCATAGGCCCTAGTGAGACAGTGTTTGTTTTATCAACTGAGGAAGCAACTGTCGGTTGGGCGAGGCTTGTCTGTCTCTCTGTCTCTCTCTCTCTCTCTCTCTCTCTCTCTCTCTCTCTCTCTCTCTCTCTCTCTCTCTCGCTTTTTCTTTCTTCCCCTCGGGAAGTTTCGCATCGTTAAGTATAAGACAAAATATACATGTTTAAAATGTTATCATATTTCATACTTATTACAGCAAAATAATAATTTTTGAATTTGTAATTTACAACTGAAAAGACATTTTAATGTATGAATACTTATTTTAATGTATTTAGATATGATGGCGGTACGGATACCATCTGAAGTTGGCAAACGTGACGAACCATGACATGGCGTATTGCTTTTTGCCAAACGAAGCGGAAATTATTCTTACTCCGAAAAATACTTCAAATTACCACATCACGTTTGTAGAAGTTTTTTTAAAACCTACCTAGGCAAGTTACGATGTTGTGATAATCGATGTTTCCACAGCAGTAATAAATATACTGTGACGTGTGTTTCGTTAACCGCTGCGTGTGAAATGGCGTGGCATTGCTGCGTGGTGGTCGTTTGGCTGGCCCTGTATGTGTGCGTGATTTCAGATATTTTATGTGCATTATTTATACGTTTTAACTGTGAACTGTTTTTATGAAGAAGTTAAGTTGTTTATTTATCACAACTTTGTACCTTTGCCCTAGGTGTTTGAAACTCAGTCGTGTTACTTGATATTCCACAACCCCGACAAAATACTAAGCCCAGCCCGATAAATTTCAATAAACCTAATAAACAGTAAGTAGCAATATATAGAAATATGAGCGGAATAAAATTTACCGTAGGCTTATTTGTGTGCATATTCAGCAGTTTGTATGACAAAAACTAAGCAAACTAGTTTCGTGCTTGAATTTAATGTGCCTTTTTCGTTTGACTGGTTGTTCCGTCGTTTTAATATTTATTCCAACTGAGGCAGTCCTTTTAAAGAAATAACCCAATACATATCAATAACAAAAGGATACATGGTACAGTACTTTACCTCGCAGATGTAACAATGTTAAAGACAGTCGCGGCAAAATATTAACGTGCATTACATGCAATGTGCAATGTCGTGGAAAACAAATATGTTAATGTAAAATAACCGAAAGAACTATCGTCAATTCAGGCATTTGTAAAACGCCATAAAGCTGACCTGAATAATTTTAGAGGCCTATACTGTGAATATTCGTACGGAATTGTTTTTGGAATATGACGGAATTCTTTGAAAAGCTGTAAACAATAAACAACACATTTGACAGGTATACAAGTAAAAGTAACATTTCTGTATTTATGTTTAGGTGTAGCGAAAGTATACGAATACATGACACACACACACTGGAATGTAAACACTGATTTTGACAGAGGCTATATGGCAGTCACATGACAATGTCCGTTTACATTTGGCGGAAGGATACGAAACGGGCCTGCAAGTAGATATTTAGCAGGACTCCGAGAAAGTTTCTTCCAGTAGGGAATGGACTATACCTCTCACCTTGTATGTATAAATATAAATTAATGGTTACCTAGAGATAATCACGCCAGACTCCCTCCACAGAAATCCGTGATTGATCTCCAGTGAATTGGAATTCTGAACTCTCGCTTATAGTAAACACGGTAAAATTTTCAGACAAGTGGGTGTCCTGAAAACACTTCCATATTTACTTGTTCTGTAGCATTTTCATCTCAGGGTCTCAAAACAGATCATGATTCCAGGGGCAGTGAGCATTTAAGGGCACGAACTAAACAAAATTATTTTGGTGGGTGCTGCCTCTATTGAAAAAAGCTCCTTCATTTAATTACCTATTGGTAAGGGTATTTTTTTAAACATTTTTTGACTTTACTTGCATTTTTTCGATGTACAATGTAGTTTGCAACCAAGGGATGTTATGTTTTAAAACATAACTTTAAAACATAACCAATATATGTTTTAAAACATAACTATTGCTTTCTCACTACAACTGGAACAAAAGAAGGCACTTCATGATTACACAACTTCAAAAATAATTTTCCAAAACAATTTTTATGAAACATACCAAAGACGTTAAAACTTTGTGAATGCGAACAATGTAGATTTTCAGAATTACATTTTAAATTAAAATAGTTTCTTGAATATAATGGTAAGCATATGCAGTTACTTTAAGGTCATACCCATACAATTTGAGCCAAAGATAAATGTGAGCAAGGTTATAAGCATGCAGAACTGGAATACTGTTCACTAAGTGTACAGATGTTGATGAAAACCTATCATGATGATGTTATCGGTGGTACTTGATTCACACAACCAAGAACACAAGCCATGCATATGTGAAATTAAGCAGAAAAATGGTCTATTTCAGACAATCAGGATAAAAAACTTCACGCCCACTGCAAGTTGTTTATCTCCAGTAAGCGAGCCTAAGTGGCCTACGTAGGACAAAATCTTCAAGCTGTTCTGCATGATTGCGTTATTTTACCTTCTATCATATACACTAAGCCGATTTTTCAGACTTAGTTTAATAAGCTGATCTTTTTAATTCCACGATACTTTTCCTTTCTGAGACATTGTCACGAATGAGATGAAGTTTATTTTCTTCTGGTTGCCTACCTTTAATTTTATTTGTGCGTCAGCTGATTGTGTTCCCAAGTTTTTCTGCAAAAAAGGAAACATAATTCCCAAAAAAATTTTTAATCATAATTCGCTTAACATAAACTTTGGTATTATGTATTAATGCAATTGGAATGAGAACAGAAAAACTACCATTCAAGTACGAAAATAAAAGTGCTATTGAGTAAAGTAGGTTTGTTTGAGAGAGAATAATGTATTTTTACTAATCCCGTGAAGTTAAACCACATAATTCCCCACGAGAATAAGCTAGCTCCATGAGCCATGTAGTTCAAACGTGACGTTGGCAACTCCAAACTCTCGGCTGTTTGATCTATTATGACGCATCTGCAAACTTTAGTCATCAAAATAATCTACTTTCTTTTCTAATCTTGTCATCTGTATGCACTTTCGTACAATTTAATTCAACGAAATATTTATAACAAATATAAATAACGAGATTAGTGAGACGACATGCCGTACAACGTCTGCATATTTTTAGCCAAGTTCAGTTTCGTTTGAATGATTACAATTTCATGACGGCTTTTATTAATTAATTTAGACAATACCTTGAATTTAAGAGAACATAAATCACTAGAAGTAAATCCACGGTATATATATATGCAAAACATAAAATATGTGACCGATTTTTGACAATATGGTCCACAAAAATACAAACTATCAGGCTTACACAGAGTAACTGCGACAAATGAAAACATGCTGCATTTACTTTGTCCTTTAGTTTCTTTAATAATATGATAGGAAGCGTGGCTTCTAGCATAGCAAGTTTATAAATACCTGTTTAATATACTCACACGCACGTACTCTTTGGTAGAAAGTAAGTTACGCTAAAAAGAAAATTAAAGGTAGCAGTGGGAATGCGAATGTTATTTCTAACTTTGTATTGTTTCACTGTCCACTATTATTTGGTGTATTAAGCATAAACATTTCTCCGATATAGATACTAGAGATACCAGTCAATTTTGTAACTGTGGTCCTTACACCATGAGACCATTGCAGTGTGTTATTTAATACGGAAGGTATCAAAATGTCTTCCTCCACATAAAAAAAGAGCGTATGCTTACAAAGCCTCTACGAAACCCAAGATTTACGTATAAAGGTTACTAAAAGTTTAATTTAACCGCTTTTACTGCTTGAATTCAGACGTGAAATTGATTAAAGTATTATTAGTAAATCTTGGGGAACTAACATCGACGCACATACTTTAAAAATTATAAACTTAAGAGATGAATTGAACTTCGTAACGTGGCAGTCTGAATACATGTTACCCCTCCCTAAGAAATATGAAACCAGCGCTTTTAAGATTGTCGACATGGCTCTAGCACCACCCCCACGACAGAGCACAAAGATTAAATTACGTTCGTTTGGCATTTTATCCCTCTCAGCAAAGAAATCCTATTAGATTAGGTTTATGAATAAAGTAAGTTCCGGGTGCGGTGGTCGAGATTACACCCGATGAAATGTACATCGCTTAGTCTGCCTGACCTGCGGCGACAGTATTAGTGTGACGCTAGTTAGATTCGAGCGGGGGCACATTGCAAATACGCAGAGTGCTTTGCGGTTCTTCTCCACAATCTTAGTGAAATTATGCAGGGAACTACGAGAAGCTACTGTGTTGGACTCACCGTGTGCTCCCGATAGCGTGAAGTCGCCACCTGAGGAGAGAACACAGACCGCACTAGAGCGGACACATTAGCTGAGACGAACACACATTCACCTCTACAGTTTGGCAACAAGCAATGTAGGCAATATAAGCTTATGGTCACGTCATCATGCACTACTCGCTATTAGAACACTTTTACAAAAATAAATCCTTATTCACAAACATGCATGCTTGAAGGAAAGAACACCATATTCTTTAAGCCGGGTTTAAAGGAATATCTTTCACATGTTTAGTGAAAAGTTTAAGTCTGCTACGAATATACATTTATTCCAAAAATTTCCGTAAAAGAGGATATGTGCAAACCCGTGATAATATATGTATGTTACAATCAGTTTTCTCAAGTCAACTAACATCTAAGCTTGAAAATAAACAAATGTTTCTGTAACATTTGACGATGCAATAGTTGTTTAGTTTTACAAGCAAATTTTTTAACAGTTAGTGACCGAATTCCCTCGCAGTTGTGTTTTTCAGGTAATCCAATGGTAACTTAATTTCTGAAATTTTAAAAATGTGTTCAAGACTTTTTTTTTTTTTTTTTTTTTTTTTTATATTTTAGGTAATTAAATTTAAAGCCTAATTGTTTTGGTATTCAGTTAAACAACAGTAAATTAACATAATTGCTGCTTAACACAAAACTACACAAACGTCGTGAGGTGATTCTTTGTGCAAAATGAAACGAAAAACATAATACGACTCATAGCTGAAAGTTATTATTGAAGGAGGTACGCACCCTAATACAAGAAGATTGGAAATGCTCTTTTTTTTTTTTTTTTTTTACATGAACCAGAAACTACGCGATATTAAACAAATTTTTGTGTAGCGTTTACGTGAACGAAGCTGTCAGAAGTGCGCATTTTTGTTTTGATAATATCGCCCCCTTACATTGGACGTAAAAATTTTAATGTTCGAAAATGTGTAACCATGCATGTTAATCGATATTTTTCGACAGATTATTAAGTTCCCTGTTCAGATTAACTAAAAAGGTTGCTTGGTGAAACACTCAGTAGCTACGGGTTCACTTAGAAACTCCCTTTTGTCAAATGTTGAGTTATAACGCCTTGCAGCTGTGCAATATGTGTTGCTTGAGCTAAGCTCTTTGTCTACCGCAAGGATGTAGTACAAAATTACGTAATTCACTGCACTCTTATTGAGTTGGCATTTAGGCCCTGTATGCGTTTTCAATCACACATGTGCCAAATAACAGCTGCAAAATAATATCAATAGTAATAACAAACCAACGATTAGAAAAAAAAAAGTAACATAATACATTAAATATTTTATTCTAAACGTAATATAATTCAATTGAAAACTGAATAAAAACATTATTAGTACTTTATGGTTTAGATATTCCCAGCAGTCGAAATTTCATTTATCATGATTATAACAGTACGAAAACTTGATGTCCGAATTCGTTAAAATAGCGGTACCACATTTTCAGAATACCAAACTAATAGAATGTGGTGGTCCAATCGGCCACCTGGAGTTTAATTTTATTTTTACAAAAATAATTTTCTTTAATAACGAAGATGCAAATTTCCAATTTTCTAAACTCGGAAATGCCAATTTCCACATCCCTTATTTTGGTAATTAAAACGTAGCATATTGTTACAGAAATATATTTAAAAATTTTATTAACATATTTAGCTTGGTGATTATTTCGTAATTATTAAATGTAGAGCAATTATTTAATATGTACGTATTCCCTATTTTCGTTCTGATTTGTAATACTTCCAGGTTTCTAATGTTTAGGTTTTCAAGTTTTGTTCTGTTAATGCATAATATAGGTATAAATTATAAATTAATTACATGAATTTTACTGTTTTAATATCGTTTAGTCAATCTCATTCTGGAATTGTGTGATTTGAGACACATATTTTCCCCCTTAAAATAACTGGTAGAGAAGTTGCAAAACGCCGAGTGGAAGCTTATAGGCCAATGTGATGCTTTCTCAGAAAATGTACCTTAGGGTGAAAACCCATTTTCGGGTTCTGGGCTGTTCGTGTGGCGATTCGTTGAGGAATTCAATTAAACAAGTCGCCACGTTTTAGCATCTATACTCTCAGAATTTTCTGTTCATATCTCGAGAACGATATTTTTGCATTTTCAATCTTTTTTGGGCCTCCTAAAAAACTTACGTTTTCACTCTACAGTACCTTTTCTGAGAACGCGTTAAATATTTATTGCGTGAAAAAATAATAATGCAATTAATTTTATTTATTTAGGATTGTGTTTAATATTTTAATGTAGTGTAGGAAATTTACTGTAGTGGTTTTGGATCATTTTTATAAGGTTGATTTCAAAAGTGCTCACTTTATCGTGAACAGCCTTTAGTTCATAAAATTAGGCAGGGGCTATACTTCTTGTATCAGTGGCTGCAGCAATTACTTATAATAAGCTACCGCACACACTGGCATGCTGGCTCCCAGTTCAGATGGCAGAGAATTAAGAAAAACAAAGTCCTGACGTTACATCGCGTATGTAACGATCAAATTGATGGCGAAACCAGTTTATGTTTTTATACTTTATACACTTTAGTACTAATTGGCGTATAAACAACACATTTGAGCTCCTAACATTTTCACGTTTACACTCGACTGACGCATGAATAGTCATTAAGCCCATGGAAATTGAAATCTCACGTACGTCGGAACGATACAATGTGAGGGAAAAAGTAGATATTGAGCAGGGTCTTCCTGTATCGCTAGTTTAGTATTTGTCTCATGTATTTTCTCAAGGCCAGGTACTTAGTACACTTCCGAGGATGTTATACACTGTAGAGGCCTAAACGCGCGCACACAGTAATATTAGTGTGCGCGACACGTTCGTTGCCTCGACATATTTCACCCACCTCGAAAATTCAAAAATTCATAACTGTTAAACTAATGGACCTATTTTCACAACTCAAAAACTATTCGTTTCCAAATTCATGGCAGAATAATAAAAAAATACACGACCATAAATACGCAAATTAAGAAAACTTTTGTGAGGTTAGGTCATGTTGAGTTAGGTTATGCAATGTTCTAAATATAGATCTTACATAACTACCAAGTGCCATTTTTATTGTTTACGCCATGTTAGGTTAGATTTACTTTAAGTTCGATCAGTTTAAGATATCTTAATATGTGTAGGTGGGCGCTGGTTACTTCAACCATCTGATAATATTTCTCGCCATTTTTTTAAACACACATCATAAACACTACCCCAAATATAAATATTATACAAAGCCTATA
The DNA here is from genome assembly GCA_029891345.1 of Dryococelus australis. Taxonomy (NCBI): domain Eukaryota; kingdom Metazoa; phylum Arthropoda; class Insecta; order Phasmatodea; family Phasmatidae; genus Dryococelus; species Dryococelus australis. The sequence goes on along the minus strand of CM056993.1, from coordinate 322,441,420 downwards.
CAATATCTATCATGGGTTAACGCTGGGGACTGGGTCAATAAACATCCTTTGATATGTTGCGCATGACCTTTATGTGCCAATTGATAATATGTGGAATAAAAATGTAACAGTAGCGCCAATGCATAGATAAAAAGTAAGGAAGGAGAGAAAAAGAGATTATTTTATATCCCAGTGATCATTATAAAGAATAATTAAAAAGGTAAGTTTCTTATTATAAGAACGTTTTCTGGCCTTTTCAACATATATGGTGGTGTCCATATGCCCCCCCCCCTTTTTTTCTCCTCCACCAACCGCGAAAACATGGATTGTGACCAAACTTTGTGTCCCACAACTACAAGACAATACGTTGGTAATTTTGTGATACTTTTGTCACTGAATGCGTCTTTGAAAATTGGCGAGTTTTAATTCGAAAATCTAAAGTATCACTAAAAGTAAATAAAATCAATTCTAACGTCAGCTTTGTTTTAATTGTGTGTAATAAAATATAAAAAGTTTCATGTATTGTATCAAAACTAGATAATAATGTTTAAATACCATGAACTATCCCGCATCAAATTCTTGAAATCATTACTAAAAAGTTAAATAAAATAATATCAATCCTCAGTCATTAATAAACAAAGAGTCAGAAGTATAGTAAACTCTACATGAAACATGTTAAATGTGATTAAACGTATGCGTTAAGAATAATTTGGAACTTGATCCCCGTTTCAGGTTAAATGGAGGTGAAATGATTACAAAAATAATGAGATATGTTTACTACATGAAAACCAACTTTTTGTTTATATTATAGAAGATTTTTATGTTTTTAAGCCACACTATTAGAGACGTGCGAAGTTTTATAATAATACTTCTTTATAATGAATACCAATAAGTCATTACACTACAGAAGTTATAGAACTACTTAATTTTTTATATAACTTCTCTTTGAAAAACCTACGGTGGCCAACATTAATATTTGCACAATTTTCTTTTACTTTTCCTGGAAGAGCTAAATCATTCAACTTTCGACTTCCGAAACTGCTATTATTATTTTATATTTATACAGGCATAACATTACTCTTTTACAGTGACATCAATATGTGGGATAATGTTGTGAAATAATAAACCAATAATTGTACCGATTAATCCGTTCAGGGATATACCAACGCATTTCTCGAATGTCAGTATTATTGATTTAGTATTTTGGAACGCATACTATGGAGGCTGCGATGCATACGACACAAAGCTTCCCGAGAATGCTTGTGGAATACTACCATAAACATACCACGAACGAGAATTTTCGGTTGTAATCTCAGTCATCTTGTTGCTCACGGAAAACAATAGTTGTCGCTCAACGAGTTATTTTGGTTGTACGAATGTTAGTCTCTACTAATGCTTAAACAGGATGTAGAGAAATTAAACAATTAAACAGCAAACATAAGTGTAAATATCTTTGCAAATATAAAATAAATGTTATTTATTAACTGAATAATGAAGTAAATTAAACAGTAGTCATTATTCAACACTTGGTTATGCTTCGCAGGAATGCGCAAGGGAGATAGAAATCATAAAAATAGCATAAATAAAACAAAATGGTTGTAACAACATTAAATCCGTCTGACACATTTGCATGATAAATTGTTTCTAACTTTCTTTCTGCACTGTAAAAAAAGTTCTGGTAAACTTCCTAAACTGTAATGAAAGTCTTTAACATATACAGTGTAGGGAAATAATACTACGTATCAGGCTGAAAATATGGGAATTTTTAGCATCGCTACTCTATAAAGTTGGGAACTTTCCTACGCACTTGACTCTTTCCTGAGCAACTGTAGGAATGTCAACATCGTCTATTTGAAAACGATTTCTTAGAGTGTGCTAAAGAACCTACGCTGACAACACAAGGATATGCCAGTACAATCGTAGTTGCTATTTTGACACACTGAAGAATAAACAACTCAATTACATTTATGTTAGGAGAATAAGTTCTGAACATCGTTTTACGAAGAGCTGCGATGAGTTGGTTGTCAGGAGCGGGTTCGGTTCTCGGATCTTTGGAGTGTGGAAACGTGGCGGGCGCTGCCGGTGGGTTTTCTCGAGGTACTTACGTTCCTTCCACCGCTGCTCCATCCTCACCTCTCTTCATCCCCATCAGAGCAGACCTCAGCTGTTAAGCACTACTCTAATCTCTCTCATTCAAACGATTTTTCTTTCACTGGATATATTTCCGTGTTTTGTAACGATCACTGAATTCACAAACACTGTTAGTACTACTAATGTATGGGTGCTTCCAGAACAATGAACCCTGATAGAAATTTCTATACGAAGTACGTTTATTACAACCAGTCTAAGAGTTCAAGACCTGAAGTCATTTTGCAGTAAGAGAAGTGGTACCATTTATATCAAAGTAATGATTCCCGGATTCATTATATTTGTGAACAAGTGAAATGCAATATAGCATACAACTCACGTTTCAGATAACTGTAAGGAAATTCCCAAATCCAGTAACCTTTCTGAGCAAAATTATATCAACCGTAATGAATTTAGATACATTCCGTTGGACATGGACTCGCGGCTACAGAATTTTATAAATTTCGGGAAATTAAGAACGTATTATTTAAACTACTGTTTATTTGTAAGGTGTGAATGTTTGTTGAGTATAACAAGGCATCAGAAAATATTTTTTATTTTGTGTAATGTTCTGATATCCGGAATAAAGTTAAGAAGTACACCAGATATATGAGCCAGTAGGCCGTGTGAATCTATAATTCGTTAAGTGCATGGAAAATTTATGCCTATTTCTTGATTTCTTAGATGTCCAAGCGAACCATTAATGCCATCAGGAAATGTCAAATATGCGCTTTAACCTTTAAGTACTAGATATTTATAGTACTACTGATGTTTAAAAAAATTATATGTGGTAATTCACGGCTGATGAGCAGTCATCGCACAGGCCACATGTGTCTATATATCTAAAGATACTTCAATATGTAGAAAGCTGCCGTATGTTTGCGTTAAACTAAATTTCTGTAAAACATTGTACCTTTACTTTTACCATTTTGTAGGCACTTCTTTGCCACCTGTGAAAATGCTTCAATAATATTTAACCTTCCTGCTACATGTTTTTTTGTAATGATAATCTACAAATATTTCACTGTGTTGAGATTTTTTTTTGCGCAGGTCTTTTATATTTTGTGGGGCCTGTTTTGGTCTCCGCAGTGCAAAAGTCGATATCCTCGACACAAGACACACTCTTAGCCTGAATCAGTGATATCAATCAGTGAAATAACATTCACTGAAAGTCATTTGATAAGCTACTGGCGACTGGCGAATAAAGCAAATTGACTTGGAACAAAGTGATGAGTAGCAGTGGAATTCTTGACATTCGGTGGGAAACGCACATAAATCAGTGAATTCGAGCCACCATATTAGTTATCTGCCACTGATTAACAAATGCTCAATTTTCACCGTTATCACTGATTTGGCAAATTCTCGCCGTTTCAAGTTTAAAGTGTATTGCATCAACAGAGAAAACGCATCGATGTCTAGGATGAATTATTATTCCTGGCCACGGTCGTAGAATACAGGTCTGGACTTTCGCCTATCTAACAATGTTAGCGAATTGACCCCCTTATTGACTGATTTAGTTCATGCATTAGTCGCAGAGCGCTGCAAGCAAACTAGTGTCGTTAGCGTTGCTGGTATAGGGATAACACCATAGAGATATGAACGCAAGTTTCCCATTTTAAGAAAAAACTGCAATTCCCCTCCCTATGCTAGCCATGTCAACAGCACTACTTCGGTGGCAGTGCTCTGCGGTTGGGTTCATGAACTAAATGGGTCAATAAGGGCGTTAACTTTTCAAGCTAGTGTCTATACCTGTATTCTACGGCCGTGTTCCTGACTGTAATAAAGTAGAGTTAATTTTAATGTACTATCAGAATGGTATTTCACCAATACATGCTACTTCTTCGCTCTATCAAAAGAAAACAATACTCTTAGATATGATGCGTGTACGTGTAATCTGACATATATGTGTGTGTTTTTCTATGTCTGGTGTATAGACTTTGTATAATGTAATTTGACTTCTCCAATATCTTTGTGCAGCTATGCATTGAAAAAAGATCTTATGGATGCAATAAAACAAAACAAAATGTGCAGTTTTAATCTATTGTAGTTTGTTTGGCCACCAACTCTGGTTGTGTTGTCTCGTTTTTCAGACGTAAACTGACTACATTCATGCTCGGAATTATATGCATGTTACATTTTCGTTGTGTTGTGCCGTTCAGTTATTTGTTCTCTTATTATATTCCTGCTTGGAATTATGCGTGTGTTACGTGTTTGTAGACAACAGCTAACTCAGGCTCGTTCATTCGTATTTAAATTATTTTGTTTATAATCTATGTTACTTGACATAGAAGGTTTTCTCAGACTGCAGCGAAGTATTTGCAATGGGGTAGGTTCATTATTGTTCAAACAGTCTAAAGCTGGACTCGCAACCATCCGTCCGACAGACAATCATCCGTCTGTGTTTTTTATCCGTCGGTCGAACGCGATTCACAACAATCCGTCGTTTGCCAAACCTTCTGTACAGAAAAATTTCAGTGTGACAACTTAACATCGTGATTTAGCTTTAGTTGGAGGTATATTTTGGTTGTAAATACATTTTAAAGAGAGAACCATTTTGGGGAAATAATTGTTTTATGTGATAAGCATTTACAATGGATTATTGTTTACATTTTAAATTCCCCAATTTACCACAAACATATATCCACCGCCTTGCATTTTATTTCAAAGTGAGTGTTCGCGTTTACGGAATCTCGTGAGAAGGCGGTGGTCCGTCCGTCCGTCGAAAGTTAAAAAGTTTGAGTGATATTCAACGGATTGACGGATAGGAAAAAACCTGCGATTGGATGAATATCACGTGACCGCCGGACGTACGGGCGAATGACGGATGCGACGGACGGTTGTGAGTCCACCTAACGATCTCAGGTCATGTGAATGGAGATTCCCGGGTACATACTATACATGATGACAATAAATAAGTGTTACAAATTAATAGGGGTGGTACACGAGATGAAATGGAACATATTTTGTTAAGGTACCAGTGTCCGAAAATGCCTCTTATACACACAATGGCGATTATAGCGTGCATGGGTGCCGTCAGGTATTACGATATATGCATGTGAATGAGTATTGTAAACAGATTTATGAGAGAGAAAGAGAGAGAGTACAGCAGCTGCTCAAAATTGTTTCCTCCGCATTTGATGCATGAACTGCAGCGCCGCAACATTTTGCGGAGCACATCATTGAATATGGCTGGCGTGTTCTTCATGGTTTCGAATGCTGAACTAAATATGGCCGTAAGTTCTTCTCTTCTCTGGTATTCACAGAAGTGTCATATACCAGTGTTTTGACGTGCTCCCAAAGGTAGAAATCCAAAGGCATTAGGTCGGGGTAGTGAGGTGGCCAGACAAAGGGACCTCCTACTTTGCGTCAAATAGGATAGTGCAAAATAACCTTCAACCTACACATGTAATGCCAGGTACACGCTGTTTTACTGTTCGGTTGCCACCAGGTTGCTGACTAACCCTGCTTGCTGGTATCACCGTGTTTTGGTATAACAAGACACTTCCGGACATGGGTACCTTAATAAAATATGTTCCATTTCATCTCATGTACCGCCCCTATTAATTTTTAACACTTAATCATTGACACACTGCATATGAGGCGAGGTGTGATGAAACAAAACACAGTGCGCATGCGAGCTGAGAAAGTGAGGGGTATGTACTTACTCCTGGCGTAGTTGGCTATGAAGCGCAGCAGCTCGATGTACTCTCTGCGGGTGGCGCTCTCCTCGTCGAAACTGCGGTACTGCGCCGACTTGTTGAGCGCCGTGTAGACGGCCCCCAGCATGAAGTGGCACATGGAGTTGCCCTTGGACTGGTTGATGTGGTTGTGGTAGAGCAGGCCGACGACGTGCCAGCCGAACTTGTTGAGCATGTGGCGCAGCGCTTCTCCGACCAGCTGGTAGGAGCCCATCATGCGGGTCAGCGTCGGGTAGTTGGTGTGCTTGTGGATGAAGGCGTTGGCGAGCGCCCCGGCCGTCAGTACCGGGGTCTGCCACACCCCGGCGTAGCGCGCCACTGGGGCGATCACGTACTCGCAGACGGGGCCCAGGAAGGCGTCTGCCAGCATACCAGCCCAGCTGCGTTCCAACCAGCTTCTCCCACACAAACACACCCCCAGGACCCTCTCAACCACGGCCGTAGAATACAGGTCTGGACACGCGCCTATCTAACAATGGATAGCGAATTGACCCTCTTATTGACTGATTTAGTTCGTGCAGTAGCCGCAAATCGCTGAAAGCAAACTAGTTTTGTTAGCGTTGCTGATATAGGGATAACACTATAGAGGTATCATAATCAATTTCCCATTTTAAGAAAAAATTGAAGTACCTATCCCTATGCTAGGCATGTTAACTGCACTACTTCGATTGCAGCGCTCCGCGGCTGGGTTCGTGAACCAAACAGGTCAATAAGGGCGTCACCTTTGCAAGTTAGTGTCCAGACCTGTCAACTGCGGCCGTGCTCTCAACCTACCACTCACCCCCACTCGGGCTGAAGAGCACTGCCGAACTTCGGGAAACAACCGAGAGCAACTTCTGTTCATAAGCTTTTCGCGGTAAAATGAGCACTTTTGAAAGCCCTGCATACGATCTACTTGAATCCACGTTGTGTATTATTCCGCCTTATGTAAAAATAACATTGTCATGGACTTCATCACTTTATTCACGCGTCGGTTAAGTGAAACAGTGTAATTAATACAAAAGTAAGTATTTTACAAATCTGTTTTTTCTTTTAGGTATCAAAGTGTAAGAAAGACCAAAGTGAAAAAAATAATTTACGTTACCAAAAATGGTTACCTAACACTTCTTATTCGATGTCATGGGCGCATGTCACTCAGTGCGCCCATTAAAATATATGCAGGCATTGACAGTTACTCATTCTAAGGTTTATTTCAAAAGTGCTCACTTTATCGCGAACAGCCTTTACCAACTTGTTTAAGGAACTGTCTCGTTCGGTAGCTACGGTTATTACCGTACACCGTAAACCGGGTTTACTTTGTACCCGCTGGGTTTACTTTTATCTGTGTGTGTTGGTTTCATTTGGTAAAGGAGTAGCGAACATTGCCTCGGCAAATATCATTAAACATTTAATATACATATCTACTGTTCACTGTTCCTTTCACAAATGGCACCATAAGGAAATATTTGAGTTGTTCAAAGCTACCCCAGCAGGTTCAAAGTAACCCCAGTTTACGGTATACCAATACCGGGCTCTTTGCCTATTTAGCACGGTGTTGCTTGGAAGTCATTTTATCTAGCTCTTAATTATGTGAGTGGAGAACATGGTAGTGGTTCATATTTCTTACGACATCTTGTGCACTCTCGCCTGGTCTAGTTTGGTAATGCTATATTTAAATTTCAAGTTTTATTTACATTTCAATTTCTTTTATCGTTTCATAATGTAATCTAACCAATGCCACACAAATCTCTTAACATTCGCAAATAAGAAGTAGTGTGTAACACATCTGTCGAGGGTCCTGTAGTTAAGGATAATGTATTTCACCATAGTTTCTAAAAACTCTAATGGAAGGAAATAAATATTTGGTTGTTTATTTCCTTTGTTTAAACTTATCGCAGCAATACAAAACTCACCATGAAGTTAAAACTATGAGCCACCAGTAACCAGTTCTTAAAAATGATACTGCTCCAAATTCCGACTTATACTTGGGAAGTTCAATCTTTGAACAGACTCCGCATTCTGCTATTTGAAAAATAAAACGGAATTCCTTTGAAGCTCTAAAATATGCTCAAATAAAACTTTCCACCATCACTTGCTCGTCTCAGTTCCCTTAAAACCACCTACTTTTCAGCAGCGCTCTTCAGAAACTTCTTACATAATGCTGCTTAGCCGCATACAAATACGAAATATTGTGCAAAATTACGACAAGGTATGCTAAATGAATCGTCAGAGATAGATTATCCTGTAGGCTATACAACAACGTTTATTGCATTATTGGGATTTCGCGCAGCACGAGTAGAACATGTTGTAACACTGATACGACTTCTATTTTATGCGCTGCCTTGGAATTGGCAACATTTCCTATTAAAGGGCTTCGTGAATGATGTACAGTTCTGATTAATGGTCCCTTATGTTCAGCAATAATAGTTGATCCCTAGATGGTTCATTGCCTTAACGATAAAATCTCTGAGGCAATTTGTTTGAGTATTGAATTTAAATTTACTACACTGAATTAAGAGTATTGCGAAATGCGAAGGATTTCTCCTCATGATAATCGTGAACTAGGAATAATGACCACCCAATACGCGCTTGGGCATGTGGTATGCGTAACGAACAAGCCTCTGAGGTCGTAACGTAGGTTTGATCCCAAATAGTGTTTTTTCAGCTTTTATATAATTCCCCCAAAATGCTTTATTCTATTCCCAGACAGCCAAATTCTAAGTCGCGTTGGTGTAAACTAGCGCAGAGCAAAGCCAACATAAAGCTTGCAGGCTGCAGTAATCTGTACTAGCCAGTGTTTTGGAGTCACTTTTCTAAGATGTACAAGCACTATCCCACAAACTACTTTCCATCAGGGGGTTTCAAAGAGCCGGTAATAAGACTGCACATTTATGGACATTCAGCTATCCAATCTTGTGTTGCAGTGCAGTTTTAAGAGTAGCCATTTCATGGGTGAGGTGACTCCGTCTCCAAATCCTAAGGTAGAAGAGAACAGAGATTCCTCAATTGGCTCTTTGTCTATACTGCAGCGGAAGCTACATTTACCTCCTGTAACTTGATATCATTTTTGCTTTGCCTTCTATTTTACATTATGCACCCCGGTAATTTTAAGATTTATAGTATAAACCTAACTCGTGTGGGAATAAAAATTGACTAAAAATGTTTTATAATAAACCTTAAAATCTTGGTTAAACTGTACAAATAACGATAATGATGCTGCACTAGCAAGAATAAATAACTACAGTGCCTCTCTGAGAAAGCTCTCACTGCACATCCAACTAATATAATTAAGTTCTACTTATAAACGAGATCTTACTAATTACTATAAGATCCTTTTTTATTGCATGCCACATCCGTATCGAATGAATATTATGCATTTAATGATTTTGTCTATATCTGTTACTGCAGGTTGTTGACATTTACTATTTATTGTAACAACTGTTTTAGGTTTTATCTTGACTTAATTGTATTTAATGTTCAAGTTATCGATCCATATTTTCCAAGCCTAATATTCAAAGAAGGATGGATAACCTCATTTCAGTTTTGTTCCAGCCCAGACTGTGTGTTTGGAAAGGTGGGACTTCAGATCGGCATAACTCAGTCAAATCAAGCGGAATTCTATGGCAATTAACAGCAAATGAAGTAAGTGACGAAGCAATTGTAGCGTTCAATAATATCTATGTGACACATTTCGCAATTTTACACGTTTTAATTTTTTAAACACGCTTCTGTTAATAAATTTCCAAATAAGAACCCAGTTATGAGATTCCTTATTTGTTCTGTATCCATACAGTTTGTGCTACTGTTAACAAATGAAGGTCAAGAGGAAAATTGTTTCATAAAACACATTTCGTACTTGCATGTGACATACTATTGTAGATTGTGAAACAATGTTACAAGACCAATACTTGTGACTCGTGACATTTGTTACTCTATATTCCTTGTTTGAAGTACACGAGAAAGAATTATTTGTGCGATAAGTCTTAGATATTAAAGAGAAAAATACCATTTTGCAATTACGGTTAATGTTTTTGGTTAACTTCGTTCTATACTCTATTTTAATTATTCCTCTATCACTTATGTTATGCTAGTAAAATCTAAATTTCTTCTTGTCCTAGAGCTATAACCTCTGCAAGATAAACTACAACTAACAACAGGCATACATAGTTTACTGTACCCCGATTATCAATTTTTTATTAGCAATATTTCAATTAAGTATATCATGGAAAACGCCCTGAGTTGGGATGTAGAACAATTAAAACATCTTTATGGTTCACTTACTGACGTGTTTTATTTTCAAGGGGATTTCTTCACACATACACAGATATTGATCTTGCAGCTTTGTGCACACACAGTTAAATTTCCATTATTATTAGTAAAATGTTCCATATGCAACCATCCAGGGGATTTTCTTATCCAACTGTCCAGTCCTTAGGACAAATTTTCAATATAGAAATGTTGGTAAAATTATTAGCATTTTAAACCAGGAGATTTTTTTTTTTTTACCAATGCACGCATTTTGTAATACTCAGGCGAGTATCCTTGAGGGAAATGCGTACGATGTAATAATTCTCAAAACCGCTGTTAAAACGTTTATGATTTCATGTATGAAGTACGAAAATTATGGGTAAATGTTTAATACATAGGTTATTATGCAATGATGATGCTTTAAGTGCGTCTGTTTGGTAGATAATGCAAACATGATTATGGATTAACAAAGAAATCTATAATATAGTCAAACCTGATTTTTTTTTTTTTCTGTAGTCATGTTTTCACGAATAGAGTAGACAAATATTTTCAAGGCAATCTTCTGCCCAAGCCACAAATCGAGTGCAGATTTCCAACAAAAATTGTCTTATATACAAATATATAAACAATTTTGAGTAAAATATGGAGGGGTGGCGAGAAGGGTAAAAAATATCCCGGTAAACCACGGTTATCTTATCTGCGTAAAAGAAACAAATAGGTGAAGAATGCGAAAAAAAAGTGTGGCAAAAAAAAATATGGGCAGACATAGCCGAGAAGAATGAAGTAGGGTAAGAGAAAACTATTACATATTTGAGTCGACTGGGAAATGAGACTTCGAAGTGGATGTGGTAAATATTAATATTCTTTAAGTGAATTTTGTTATTTTTATGTCTTTATATGCAAGACAAAGAAATATTGATGCAGTAGGAAATTATAAATTACTTATTATTTTAATTTCTAACCGAAGTGGATCAGAACTGAAAACGCAAATTATACACACACATATTATATATATATATATATATATATATATATATATATATTGAGAGAGAGAGAGAGTGTGTGTGTGTGTGTGTATATGCATATATATTTATAAACACATCTACACAACACGTAGGCCTACTACATGTAGAGGTATAAGGTATATGCACTCCAGGAGAATGCTGGAGATTCTATTTGCTCTAAAAATTTAACAACATATTTGTAATAATGTTCTAATAAAGCATAAATACATAATAATAAAAATAAAAATAAAGGTAAACTTTAATAAATAAAATAAGCGAAATAAGTTATGATTCACTAAAAAAATCAGATTCATTTGTAAATTAAATATTGTAAAGACAACCTTTATAAGGTTTTTTTTTACGTCACGCACGGAAATTACGACTGTTTTGTTGTCTAAGAATCCGCACTTTGCGCTAGTTGCAGGTGTAAATGACTCGAAAATAGCAAAAACTAATAAAGCTCTTCCCTGTTAAATACCAATAAAAATCAGTTACGATATTTCACATTTGTTAAGTGCGTAAGTTTGAGAGATAATGCAAACCCTTTGATGGATTAACGAAGAAAGCTAGACGACAACCAAACCCGATTTTTTTCTAGTCATGTTTTCGCGAATAAAGTACACAGATATTTTCAAGATAGTCTTCTGCCTGAGCGACAAATCTAAGTGCAAAACTTCAACAAAATTGTCTCATACATATGTATAAACAATTTTGAGTAAAAGGTGGGAATTGTGTGTGCAAACGATGCTGACGCATCTAGTATTGGGCCTGGGAAAGAGAAAGGGGGGGGGGAGGGGTCGATAATAGGGATGGGGGCGTTCGCCTCTCCACTTTTCAGCCAGCAGGGTCATCGCCCACTGGGGGTTGATATATAGTGGTCAGTCACTATTTCAGTCTGCAAGAATTATTTTTAACATACTATTGGAAATTGCCTACGTCATTCTTTTCAAAGTGTGCCTTGTTTATGAGTCTTTACATAAACCACGCCAACATTATTTCAGTAGAAATTATTTAATTTAAATATTTAAAACGTTGTCCCACATGAAGTGTTACATGCGTGCATAACCGCATACAGGCTGTTCACGGTAAAACGAGCACTTTTGAAAGCTGTGCTTAAAATATACTTGTATGCAGTTTGTGTATTCTTCCCCCTTGCGTAGAATTAACTTGGCCATGGGCCTCATCACTTGATTCATGTGTTGGTTAAGTGAAAATGCGAAAATTATTATTAAAGTAAATATTTTACAAAACTGCTCGTTTTCACACTTCGACGCATTAAAAAAAGAACAGGGAGGAAAATAAATAATTTGAGTTATCAGAAGTTGTTACCGAACACTTTTTTTTCGACGTTCAGAAGTGCAACTACTTTGCCTCCGTCGTTACCAACTTAGCAGAGCGCATGTCGCTCAGTGTGCCCGTAAAAAAATATATGCATGTAGGACCAGTGACTTTTTTCTAGGGTTGATTTTAAAAGTGCTCACTTTACCGTGAACAGTCTTTACACAATAATACAACGCACAGTATGAGAGACAAGATAGTATAAGTAGAGGGGGGAGGAGGAGAAAAGTAACAATGAACATGGAAACTGCCACAGAAAGAGCGGTATTTCTCCATTTCTGGTAACAAGTCGGAGCCATGCGGTATAGTATAGAAGTGAGATTCACTACGGCCACACATGGCAGTGTGCCGTCGTCGACCGGGTTGGCCTGGCCACAAATACGAGGTCGAGTATAGAGCGCTGTGAAGTCCGTGCTCGAACGCATCGCGACGAGGACACTCGACAACAGCTGTGTATATAGGCCGTTCACGATAAAGTGAGCATTTTTGAGGCCCTAGTTACTTTTTCTTTTCAGCCATATTTTATCCTTTAACCGCCTTTTTTAATAAACATTTCAATGAAAGTAATGAATACAGTGTATATATTCCACCGAACTCGGAAGTTAACGCCTAAGGGTAAAATAAAAAATATTTATTGAAACTAATACAAATGAGAGGGCTTTCAAAAGTGCTCACTTTACCGTGAACAGTCTATACACACACACGTAGCAAATGTCCCTGGCTTCCTACATACGCGCCCTACAAATAGTATCTTAATGCAGAAATTTCCGCTCGCTTCGAGCGCCGTGTAGTGAGCTTGAATCGCTGCGTGGAAAGCCGAGTATGGGGGGTAATTTAGCATACCCTTTTCGCATTTTTTTCAACACTTTTTGAATCAAATTTTTGGAGGAAAAAAAACCATATGTGACGTGGTTGGTTGTTTCCTAAATATGCCGCGTATCGAAAGCGGAACATTTACGAATAAAACAGAGAGAAAATAGGTGTGTTGGTAATGCCTAGTAAGAAATAGTTCTTATTAAAAATATTACAACACTGAGTGCACACGAATGCGATGTCTTGTCTCTTTGGTGTATTTTTCTGGACTCTCGGTTAAGTTTGTTTGTATGGGACGGAGGAATACCCTAGCAGGGCTTCAGAAAAGTTGGGAGTAACCGTGAGTGAACTATAGTCTATTCGCGGTTTCTTCACACTTTTTTTGAATCGTACGTTTGAAAAATCTGCCCATGTATGGCGTGTTTAGTTATTTCAAACATATGCCATATATCCCAAGCGTTTTATACTTGTGTTCATGAGAGTTACTTTTTTTTCTGTTAAATTGAAATGTAATCTTCCAGACATAGTTAAGCTTATTTTGCACGAGGCGGAGGAATATTCTGAAAGTAGAACTTCAGAAATATGTGAAGTAAGTATGCATGGAGTATATATAAAGGCTTGTTCACTATAAAGTGAGCACTTTTGAAATCTACCTTAGAAAAAAGTCACTGTCTCTATAGGTCGTTCACGGTAAAGTGAGCACTTTTTGAAGCTGTTTCATCAGACGTAATAATCAATAAATACATTTAATTGTGGCTTCGGACTTTTGATTTTCGTTATGGTGAATGTATACACTGTGCTTAATACTCACGTAGTAGGGTTAACATTAACAATTGGCGGAAGGATATCAATAGGTTGAAAGGAAAAAGTAACTAGGGCTTCAAAAGTGCTCCCTTTACTGTGAACGGCCTATACCTGCATATATTTTAACGGGCGCAATGAGTGACATTCGTCCAGTAAAGTTGGTAACGATGGAGGTAAAGGTAGTTCCGCATACGTCGAGAAAAAATGTGTTAGGTAACCATTTACGACAACTTAAGTTATTTCTCTCGCGTTCTGTATTTTTTAATTCACCGAAATGTAAAAATGAGGCGATTTGCACAATATTTACTTTTCTAATAATTTCACAGTTTCACTTGACCGATGGATGTACAAAGTGATGAGGCCCGTGACTGTTAATTTTACATAAGGCGGAAGAACTAACAAACCCGTATACAAGTAGATACTAAGCAGGGTTTTCAAAAGTGTTCATTTTACCGTGAACAGCTTACAGCAATTTTTACATCACGGTACTACTTAAAACTCAATAACAAAGTTATTGCTTTATTTATATGAAACTTCAATGCAATGGCTGTGACGGAGGAGAAAAATGCCACAGCTTGAAGGCGTGATTGCACTACCATGACACGTGCAGAGTAGAATTCAAACGCATAACAAGCATATGCACATCGCATATGCTTGTTATGCGTTTGAATAACATTTCTGGCCAATCACACAGACCTCGCGCGTGGTCCAGGGAGACAGCCGGCACGTGAAGCAGCGCCACGCCATTTAGGACATCACGTCCGCGCGAAGCGAGTCTTAAGGATGTTTGGACAACGGAAGAGACGTTCTAAGGGTGTTGGATAGCAAAAAAACTCGTTATTTTATATTTGTATCAAACATTTTTCAACTTGTACGTGTTGTATATGATAGCATTTTCCTCGAATAATGAAATTTTATACTTTTTATTGATGTCAAAACCAAAATGTTTCTGTTTGGCTGCAGTTACAAAGACAAATTCTGAGTGAGATGTACCTACTTTAGAATTAATTTACAACGTATACTAATGCCATATGCTACTGCGTGACACATATTAAATCACCAAATAACAGTTCATGCACTTTTCTTAATGTTAAAATTAAGGCAACTTTTTCATATTTTTAAATTTTATTTAAAATGAATGAACTGTTATTCGTTTCACCCTCATCGTCTCTCAAGACGTTGATGTTAAGAGCCTCCCAAATCTCTCCCACTCCTAAAGTTGTTAAAAAAGATCGGTGAATGAGGGAGGTTCCTGCGGTGCTTAAGGTTGAAGAAAAGCAACTGCCTAAGGAGCACTGCACCCGACTATACAACGTGAAGAACTCAAACAAGTAGTACAGACATCATTAAAATTGTCAGAGAAGTGCGATTAATGCCGAATATGAAAGAAGAATGTAGTCTATATATTTTGCGACATTATAAATATGATTTACTAACACACACACGTGTGTGTATATATACATATACACATACACATACACATATATATATATATATACATATACACATACACGTACACATATATATATACATACACATACACATATATATATACATACACATACACACATATATATACATACACATACACACACACATTATATATATATATATATATATATATATATATATATATATATATAAAGGACCAATTCAATCGATCGATATAGAATCCACATTTTTAACAAAACTTAAATGCATTTTCATTCTGAATACTTCAGAAAGCATAATATACAATAATATCTTCAAGAAAAATTGTCATAATATTTGCTATTATTTCATGTAAGAAAATTGTAATAATAATGTATCATATTAATTTTATAATTAACTTTATTTACGTAAGCTTCAGCCATAAATATTTGCGACAAATGGATGCACATAAAACCAATTACAAAAATTATTTCATACATTAATAATACAATTATCTTACATGCAATCATAGTAAATAAGTAGTATATAGATATGGAGGTTGAGGCACAAGGGATTGGGAATTGGAGCCGGAGCCGCCCAGCCGCCATCTTGTTACGTCACAGTTCGCCATCTTGGATGTCATTAATCTTGACAAAGATCTTTGACCCGTGACCGTGACCTTGACCCCAGAGACCTCTAATCCCAAAAACCAAACAAATAACGAAAAAATTATTTTAAAAAAATAATTAAAAAATCGTATAAAATTTTAAAAAATCTCTCTAAAAATTAAAAAAAATGTACTGTTAAAAATTTAATTAATAAATTGTTTTAAAATTTATAAAAAAACGTTTAAAAACTTTTTTCCCCTCGAAATTACCCTATTTTCTCCTCAAAATTTCCATTATAAATTTTTTAATTAAATAATTGGTTAAAAAACTTGTTTATTATAAAGTCTTTACCACCGGCGGCCATTGTTCCCTCTTCCCACTTTCTCTCAAGAAATTTTTATTGAAAAAACTCGTTTAAAAATTTTTAATTAAAAAAACTTACATTTTGGAGGTCTCCCCTCGCATGTCCAATTACTCTCCTCTGTTCAAATCCAGCAGGCGACTGATCCCACGCTTCAACTCCCCTCAAATATATGCATTCCGCCATCTTGATTTTTTCATTCGTCATTTGTTTACATGCTACTGGAGATTTACTCTCGAATTCGCTCGACTGTCATCTATGTTTATATGTTACTGGAGGCCGCCACCTCTGTATATATGTTACTGGAGGCGGCCATATTTGCTTTTTTCGTACATCATTTGTTTATATATGTTACTGGAGGCAGCCATATTTGTTTTTTTGGTACATCATTTGTTTGTATGTGTTACTGAAGGCTGCCATGGTGGGAGGCAGCCATCTTGCTGTGTGAAGTCCTCCATGTTTTTTATTGTCATTTGTTTTATAGTTTATCTCTAACTTTTGTGCGACAACCCGATTATGACACCTGATATAGGTCTGTACCGAATGGTGACATTGACCATTCCTGCAAAGTACTTAAATGTATGAAATTTTTTATTCTTATATATAAAGCTGGGAAGTTTTTTTTTTTTTAATAATATACAGCATATCTTTTTTTACATAAAATTTACCGTACACATAGTAAAATATACAGGTTTATTAATCTTCACCGCTCGACGTTCACCGCTCGATGTCCACCTCGGTGACCCAGGAATTGTAGCGGGTAGGGAAACCCCGCCACTTGAAGCTCTCGATAATCGAAGACGCGTAAACTGTTACGGTGTGCGAACAGTCAGCTGTGCTCATGACAGTATTTTGACGGTTCTGTCTCGATAACCGTAAGATACAAGCCGGTCGTGAAGTATCAGGCAAAATGTGTACATGTTGACAGGAATATTTCTCATGTGTGGTCCTGTTTACTCAAATCGAATGCGATGAGCAGAGCCAAATCTTGAACGTATCAGGGTTCAATATCGGGGATTGGGTGCGTCCATAATATGCAGTTTGGAATTGAGAGTACATCTAATATGCCAGCAGGTACTGGCCATTTACGAAGTTCGTGTTCATGTCTACGTATGGGTAGCTTTTGCTATTCAAAAATATTGATATTTTCTATTTGGCATGTGTCGAACTGCGAACGGCTCACTCTTACATTGAGCTGTCTTCCGGTCTGTAGCCCAAAAATGATGTACCTCGGTTTCTCAGAAGCAAAGCTGGTCTTCACCATACAGTTACTGCGCTGGCTTGCTGGCAATCTGGGGTATGTCTCCAGACTCCGCGACCTTAAAGCCACATCGATATTGTTACCATCTTCCACAGTCTGCAACATGCGTAGACGTTCTGTAGTGGTCAACTGCACATGAGGCAGCATCCATTCAATAGACTGTAGGTTCAGGTCCACTGCTTCCCGATTTTTTCCCGTACCCACTATGGTATTCAAATGTGTATTGGTGAGCATTATCACCAGTTCCTGCTTCGAATTGAAGATAATTCGTTTGTAGCATGGAGAGCGGAATACATACTTCGAACCTTTCTTCGGTATTAATGGGAACTCCTTAGCCATTTTCGATTCCCCAGCCTGCCATCTTGGATGCAGCCAGCTCATTCGGCTTGAGCGAAAGGTAATTTTTGAGCGTTGAGGTTATCCCCACATCTCGCGACTGGTCCACGTCAGCACCGTTGAGAAAGTAGGCGACGCGATCTATCAGGTGAAGAATTCCATTGCTAATTATTAATTTCATCGGTACTGGATTGGTCCCCTCTTCTTTCGTCAGAGTCCCCCTGATTCGCAGGAAATACTGGCAAGGAAGAGTTCAGATATCTTGGTGTTGGACTGCTATTCGAACCTTCGATGATACGCATGAAGTTCCGCAATCGTTATGCCGTCTTCATAAACGGTTGGCTCTTCGTAGTTTAGGAAATCTTCCATGGCGATCGACCTCGTAGCCGAGACTGCAGAGGATAATCTCGCTAACACGTGTTAACTTCTTGGTAACGTATTGATGATAGGTTTTGCACGACAAGTTCTTTTATAGCTTCTGGTCGGCATAAATCTTATACACATCTCCTCAAATGCAGGCATAGGGTGATTGCTTTGTTTCGAAAGTTCACCAAATCTCCACGCTGGTCGATGACTGTCACGAACACCTCGAATGCTCTCTTCACGATGACCGGAACATAAGTGATGCTTTGTGGTGCCACAACCAGCTTATAACCTGGAGGGACCATAGGCGAAAATTCGTGCGGTGTATTGCTCGGCCTGCAGTTGAGGTATGTGCTGGTCGCCAAATTTCAGGTTACTCGTATCACATTGACTGGCAAAATATTTATAGGCTGCGACGACATGTGTGTTTTACCAGCTTCGTAGATACGCGGCTCGAAACCCAGCATCGGTCTGATGGTATCCGGTTTCTTAATGCCGATATCTTTGTTGCATCTGATAACGCTCTTTAGAGTATTGGGATTCCCATGTAGTTCGAATTCAGTGCCGGGGGACAGAGAATCTTCAATATGCGTTGCAATATCATCTATTTCATAAGAGCCGACGAGCAGCGAAACATTGTGGGAAACATTACCACTTTTTACGAGGTACAGCTTGAGTTTTTTCATCAATGTTCGGTATCGCATTGTAAGTTTGAAAATCGAAAAGGCCTATGCTCCGTTCCCCCTCCAGGTCGAGTGGCGGAAAATGTACTGCAAGCAGCTCGGAGCTACGACCCATCAAGTAAGTGTTATAGACATGACTGCTGCATTCCTTGTGGTATATAGCCTTTTTATACAATTACTTGTACGAGCAAACCAGCAAGTGAATGCACAAGCATCCGCAGTTCCACATGTTACGCAGCTGCTCCATTTTGTAATTGCAGGTTAGATTACAATTTGTGAGGTACTCGCGCAATTTTGGCGGAGGACGCAAATTCCCAAAACTATCATAATAGTTTGAGTGTTTACCTTTTTTTACGAAGGTTATCCAATGCGTGCCGGGTCCTGCTGTCGTATCCAGATTAATCACAGTACATTCTTCTCTCTTGGGTTTAGCGGGCAAACCATCTCTCATAATCACTCAGCGAAAATGAGGTATTTTCAATTTGCATGCAAACAGTTCCAAATCCACATTCGTGAGTGCTTGTTTCGGTAGAGATTTAATTATTGTTTCTTCCTGCTCCATCGCTTTTGTATACTTCCGCCTCCTAACAGGTATGGTCTTAGTTAGAGGCCTTGCCCGTTTTTTTTTACCCATCGCGATATCTTCCATACTTGCATAGTGTCTTTATGCCTCGGTAAACTGCTTCTGTTCGTTCGATGCTGTGATGACGGCTCGGGCGATACCACTCGTGGCTCTGATTAGGCCTCCAAGGGCTGCCAGTGCAGGCAAAATCAATGGAAAAAAATCCACCGGTATATATTTTCTGAGACTTGGCGGCTTTTCTTCTTTTTGTAACTACTTTTCTTTTCACTTGTGCCTTTCTTTTGCTCTTATCACACATGCCCATCTTCACTCATTCATTCATGAAGTTGGAAACTCCCCACGCTGTTATTTTTTTCGCCGAGCCCAGCATCTGATGTTTTTCGTATTTAGTCCACCTTCTGTGCACGTATCTTGTCTGCCCGCCTGGTGTCTGGCTTGCAGATCCTTGTGCTGGGAATAGGCGATGTCGTGTTGCTTACACGCCTCGTCCAGGGCGTTTATGCATGTCTCGTTGCGTGACAACCTTGTAGCTAGCTTGGTTCCTGACCCACAGAACCTGTATCTGGGAATGTACAGCTCGAATGGTAGATTGTTGATCAGCATATCGACGAGCCGGTTTCCAGCTACAGTCTTACCTTTTCGAAGCATCGTGGTGAACTGAACGAGAAAAGTATAAATATGGCCCTTTTTTACATTTTTGTTTCAGTATCATTCTAGACTTGCAACAGTATAGACGTATCACATATTGCAATATGACATTTCAGTGCGATTTATGCAAGGGACAGTTTACTCGGCGTGATAACTTGAAGAGACGTTCTAAAATGTGCTTTATGTCATCAAGAGACTTGTATATGCTTCCTCCTCCTCCTCCCCCACCACCTCCACCAATGTATGATATAAACCAAGCAGACGAAAACAGTATACCGATCACTAAACAAGATGTTACTCTACCCATATGTATTCATGCTGACTATGAAGCTATCTCCCACTAATCGTGGCATGGAAGCCTATTTCCGAATACAGTAAGGTGCATCATCGCGGGACCATCAAATTGTGGGAAAGCATGCATCCTACCGAGCCTGCTGGAAGAAGAGAACGGTCTCTGGTTCGAGAACGTTTACCTATACTCCAAATCACTCCAGCAACTGACGATTGTCACGAGTTCTGCAGGCCATGTAAGGCATGGGTTATTTCCCATGCAGCGATAACTAAGCCTTCGTACCTCCGAACGATGCACTGCGAAACTCGATATTTGTCTTCAACAACAGTGTCTGCGAGAAATAGACTTGCATTCAAGAATACTTTAGCATGGGACGGCATGCATGTGTGGACTGCTTATACCTCGGCCAGAATTATTCGCGCATACCCAAAAGATATTTCGCAATAATGCTAATGTTTGGTGTTGTTTCGCATGGACGACACTAATTTACGTCACTTTTACAGCGATCATGTAAATACGGACATGACGCTGTCAGATTTCAAATTTATGTGTGCTTTGTGCTGGAAAGACAAATACGGATTTTTAACGATCGTAAAGGACTGACCCCTATATAATGGGTGGTACAGGCATGGGTTCGACCAGTTCATCGCCAGCCGTCGAGAATGAGTTACAGCAAATCAAAATTCAGGCAGAGCAGCCTCATGTGATATGCCATCATAAAGACAGCGATGGCGGTTGTCTCGTACCAGGGGATGATAGAACTTGTGATGCTGGGTAGAAGAATAATTCGAAACATTTATGAACCCAAACGATCTGGGGATGCTGCTACTAAATATTTCGTCCTCGAAACTGGCAATGATATAATTTCGGAACTGCGCATAATGTTGGCCAAGCAAAACACATTCTTTCGAAAGTACCTGTCCGAGCTCGAAGCAAAGATGGAGCATGTGAAGACTAAGATCGTGCGCTGTATGGTGGCCATGGACGAGCATGTGAAGTGTTCAAAGGCAAATTATCAACAGATTGAATTTAGCATCTGCACAAAATGAAGAGAATATGAAAAACATGGAAGGATATATGACATACATTCGATACCTCGATTTCACACCTCGCCACGAAAACAGATATTCAACATTACAGCGAACATCTGAGCAATATCGAAAGTATGTTGGAGGAGACTCACGACTAAGCCTATGAAAGAGAGCGACAGTAAGAATTTCTATTCTATATGATGGTGGACATTGCCAGCAAACTACATCGAATGATTCAGTCTGTCCGTTAAAAATATGTGCTCGCCAAGAGAGCCAAAATTTCACCCGACCATATAATTGAAGAAATTTTTAAGCCCATCACTCATTGTCTTGATGTACTCAGGAAGATCTATGCGGAGTTGCCACACAAGAAAAAAAATTACGGAAGAGAGCCCTGAATTCTAATGCTTTGGCTCGACGGTACCCACGCTCGTACACATCTTGTAATAATGATGCGACATATGGTGTATACCGACATAGTGATAAATGGTTCCTCTGTGCTGATGACATAGTTTCTACAAGGTGGGAGCATCCGAGTTGGCAATGACACGGTATGTGGAACCCCTGAACTATACGAACTTTTATTTCGCAAGGATTCCAGGGACTTTATAGAATCTGACCTCCTGGAATACAAGACTTTGCTCGAACTCACACATGCACTTTACCGAGACAACGATCCCGAGGCCGGTGTATATAATGATGGTCACAGAAAGATCAACATTCTCGCAGACCTATTCAGCAGCCTAGCACTGAAAAGTGGGGAAGGTCTGAATAAGATAGACAATGGTAAGAATGTTGATTACGTATTTTTGGACGATCTGAATGAACTGGTCGATACATTGCAGCTACTGTTTGCTTCCAAAGTGTAAGAAATTACTCCCACACCAATAAGATAGTTTCAATCATAGAATAACTAAAGGAGGCAGGCTACATACGATGAATCGATTGGGTATCGCCAATGAACTACTTTCGGCTGCCAGGTGCAACTACTGCCGTCACAAGGTCATGATTTGTGGGATGAACGATCTGTTTCGTGCCGACCTCGTCGAGATTATACCTTATGCTCAAGTCAACAAAGGCTACAAATACATGTTGACAGTCATCGACGCCTAGAGCAAATTCACCTGGTCCAGGCTGGTCAAATCAAACAATGCACATTACGACACCGAGGCCAATTCGCAAACTGGCCAGGACAAGGAATTCTACAATGTAAAGTTCAAGGCCCTGCTGAAGAAACATAACATAAATCATTATTCCACATAAAGTAATCCCAAATCTTCAACTGTCAAGATGTTCAACAGGATTTGAAGGGTAAGATGTGGAAGCATTTCGCAGCAAATGATAGCTACAAGTGGCTTGAGCTACTGCCAAAACTTGTACGGAAGTATAATTCTACAGTGCACTCGACCAGTCGCATGAAGGCCAAAGATGTCAAGGACGACTCCCTGGTTTGGATTGTGTATGCTATTTCGAAGAAGGACCCACGTAAGCCGAAATCCAAGATCGGCGACCTGGTGCGCATCTTCAAACAGAAAGGTGTCTTCGAGAAAGGGTTCACAGCGAATTGGAGCCCCGAACTGTTTTGTGTGCGATGTATACATAACTATGCTCCGAGGACTTACTATCTTAAAGATCTGAACAACTTACCTATCCATGGCGGTTTCTACACCAAGGAGATCCGGCCGACGAAGTTTCTAGACATGTATTTGGTGGAAAAGGTGCTGAAACGGCATAATGGAAATGCCTACTTAAAGTGGCGGGGTTTCCCTGCCCGCTACAATTCCTGGGTCGCCGAGGCAGACATCGAGCGGTGAACGTCGAAGAAAAATAATAAACCTGTATATTTTATTATGTGTACAATAAATCTTATGTAAAAATCTATGCTGTGTTTTATTAAAAAAAAAAAAAAACATTTCCCACTTTATGTATAAAAATAAAAAAAATAATAAATGTAATATTTTGCAGGAATGGCCAATGTCACAATTCGGTACAGGCCTATATCAGGTGTCATAATCGGGTAGTCTCGAAAAGTGAGATACAAATTATAAAACAAATGACAATAAAAAACACAGAGGACTGCACCTAGCAAGAATGCTGCCTCCCAACATGGCAGCCTTCAGTAACATATATAAACAAATCATGTAAGAAAAACAAATATGGCCACATACAGTAACATATAAACAAAGATGGTGGCCTCCAGTAACACAAACAAAGATGATGGCAGTCGAACGAATTCGAGAATCAATCTGCAGTAGTATGCAAACAAATGAATGAAAAAATCAAGATGGCGGAATGCGTATATGTGAGGGGAGTGGAGGCGAGGGAGTCAGGTGCTTGCTGGATTCGAACAGAGGTGAGTAATTGGGGACATGGGAGGAAACCTCCCAAAATGTAGGTTTTTAAATTAAAATTTTTAAACGAATTCTTTAAATAAAACGTTCTTGAGGGAAATTATTAGGGAAAAAAGGGAAATCTCAAAGGGAAAAATTGCTGCCGGGGTTAAAGACTCTTTAATAACGAGAAATTTTAAACGATTTTTTAATAAAAAAATTTAAAGGGAAATTTTGAGGGTAAAAGGGGGAATTTCATAGAAAAAAGGGAAAAGTTACTGTTGGGGTTAAATACTTTTATATTAAGAGATTTTAAAAATATTTGTATGAACATAATGTTTTAAACATTTTGTTATAAATTTTTTAACGATTTTTAATAAAAATTTATAACACATCTTTTTTATCAATTTTAAATCCATTTTTTTATATTTTTTAACGATTTACAGTCAATTTTTTGTTATATATATTTTTTACAATTTTTTGTTATTTGTTCGGTCTTGGGGTCAGTCACCGGGGTCAAGGTCACGGGTTAAAGGTCAAGGTCAATTACATCCAAGATTGCGGACGGTGACGTAACAAGATGGCGGCTGGGTGGCTCCGATTCCCCAGGCCCTTGTGCCTCAACCGCCATATCTATACTACTTAAATATTATGACGATCTTTTTTGAAGATTTTATTGTAAATTCTGGTTTATGAAGTATCCAGAATGGAAGTGCGCATACATTTTGTTAAAATAGTGGACTCTCGATTAATGTTTTGCATTTAGAAATTATATTGTAGTATACATAATTTATTTTTAATATACAGCATAAATCGCATTGCGCTTGCAATTTTCATGATGTCTGTACTACTTTTTTATTTCTTCACGTTGTATAGTTGGGTGCAGTGCTCCACAGGCAGTTGCTTCACTTCAACCTTAACAGCTGACGTCTTAAATAGATCAAGTAGATCAAGTAAATACGGCGCAGTGATACAGTGCAAAAATGGGGGGAGCGGGAATCCCCCGAAAAAATCTATTAGCCAACAACAGCGTTCCACCAAGTTACCCATACGAGA
The DNA here is from genome assembly GCA_029891345.1 of Dryococelus australis. Classification (NCBI taxonomy): domain Eukaryota; kingdom Metazoa; phylum Arthropoda; class Insecta; order Phasmatodea; family Phasmatidae; genus Dryococelus; species Dryococelus australis. The sequence continues at coordinate 322,416,468 of CM056993.1, read as the reverse complement.
GAGAACCCGGGTTTGGCCCCGAACCGAGACGAGCCAGGTTTATCGTGATGGAAAGTCAGTGAACTAGTTACTACATCATGATATTCTTGAAAAGAACTTTGTGCAATGTTAATAATTATATCAATTATGATATGGTCACGGCATTTTCACATTTTGGAAATAAAACCACATGAAATACATGTTATTATTACTGTGTTATTTATATTACAAGTTGGTGCATTACATTTTGTTTTAAACATATAGTTATTTGCATATTAACTCTAATTACGTTGAATATTTTAATAAGAGTAATTTTTCCATTGTGAAAAATTTTAAAATATTTGTATACTGTCTCTGATAAGTTTCAGCTTAGTGGTTGGTTTTCAGAAAGAGGTAATAAGCAGTTCTACTTGTTAGATATACAGCGTGTCAGGTAATTCGCGGATATGGACTACAATACACGGATCTGTGGTCAAAACTAAGTAGAAAATACCCCTACGTAAAAATACACAAGACCCTTCGTTTATGAGAAAAACGCCACAAAAGATTTACAAACCATTGTAGCAAACATGTGGTATTCTAATTAGATAAAGGTGGGGAGACTTGACAATGCTGCAACTAAAATATCGGTCGTAAGGCAAACGGCAAGGGAACAATCCGAGCTCAGTAGTGTCAAAGAGGCCATGGAGTTCACACACAGAGAGTACTGGGACATGGCAATTGCCATGTGTGCATCCGGCGGCCAAGCTCAGTGCATGCTGCATTCATCCAACGTGCGAAAAAGTGCATTCCTATAGGCAGAACAAACTTCGAACACACTTTTCTACTTTATTATTTCCAAAACGAAATAAATTATGAAGTAATGTTAAGAACCTGGTGGCGAAAGACGCCAAACATTTCAGGTAAATAGTTTTCATACTTTCATGCCTTGCGCAGGTTATTTGATATTCTCTTTCAAATACAGTTTACAAGACTTTCTCTTGATAAAATTCCCCAGGATGGCAACAATGACATCGTATCGTTTCTATTAGCTACCGAATAAAGGTAAAGAGTGTAAAATTATGTCAGATAAGTAACAACTAATGATTTCGTATGCACCTAGGATATAGTTTTGAAACACATTCCTGAAAGTAAGAACCATTGCCGGCTTCTTAAAATTTGTAAATACAATACCATGGAATAATACTTAACAGGATTGAGGAATAATCTGTACTGTACAATTGTTCGCTTTATAGCCTACTTATTGAGGAAATGCTAGGCTTATGGGATCACTTTCATGTCTGAGTATGTGTCCCTTAAACACTTTTGAACTGGTGAACCGATTTCACCAAACTCGGTACACATATAGTACTTGTATGGACATCCTACTTTTATAGTTTTCGATCACGCCGTATGCTTATTTTCAAAGTTGGCGGTCGAAAACCATTTAACCAATTTAAACCACATTTCGTATTTCAAAGTTTTATCATGTAAATATTTAAATTACAGACGTTTAATGTTATTGATCAGCTTTTTCGTAAGATAGCACTACACGAATACCAAATATTTTATATCATATATCGGTAACTATTCAATAAATTCCCGCTGAAATTGGCAAGGAACTAATACAATGGTGGGCCATGTTAACATATGCCAATTAAGTGGATAATACACTTTAAATACGACTGTTAAGTATAAATAACATATTGATTGACCAAATTCGACCAAACTTTGTATGCTCAAAGTATCAACTACGGGTAGTATCAAATATGCGTATTCGTAACCACATTTGTCCATTTTATAAGCCACATACAAATGTATTTTTGGTGCCATAACTTCGAAAACAGTCTATTGATTTCCATTAAATTTCGCAAACAAATATTACTAAAGTAGACCATGTAAACTGATATATTTTAATCTAATTTAACATACGTGTTCGTTTAATGTCGTCAAAGTCTTCGAGTACGGCATACTTCATCAAATGTACTCCAATATAGACTAAAGTGGGTTAATTATTTATGATGGTAAATACTATGTTCAATTCCCTGCTAAATAAACAGGTCGCCTCACGGCAATATCCGCGATGTGTTACTGCAACATTTCACAATAACTTAAACAAGCGGCTACTATATATTATACTATTAACAAAGTAATTTCCTGAGTAAGCAGTGGATACAGTACTTCTCGACTGGCAGAAAGCCGCAACTGTTCCGGCCGAACGCTGAAGATGTACACTCCATTAATGTCAAGCTCCCAAGAGCAGTGTTTATTTATCTTACAATTCTGCCTTTACGGCCGCTTCTTCATTTATAGCCGAGGCAGTGGAAGACAAGTAAACAACAGCGCGCTTGAATTGGAAGGGTGAATGAGGGCAGCGCAGCAATCGTGGTTCTATCTTTACCGCTTTCAAAACATAACGTACACACTGTGAACTTTAAACATACCGATTTCATACAACCTACTGGTTTATTAATCTGCATTTGGACTGGCAGTTGAGCGTATTCAAGATTGCTTACATGCAGTTCCAAGTCTGACTTTGGTACCGTAAACACATTTCAAAATTTAGATTGCGTCTTTAGCCAGACCGAGCGGAGTGGCGCAGTGGTAACTCACTGTTTTCGCATTCGGGAAGACCCGGGTTCGATTCCCGGTCCGGACATCCGGGTTTCAGCTTTCCATTGTTTTCCCCAAAAATCATTCCAGGTGAATGCCGGGATGGATCATTAACAAAGGCCACATCCGATTCCATCCCATTCTTTCACTAATCCCTCTTACCTGAGCACTATTCTCCGTCCCTAATGACCTCGCTGTCGACGAGACGTTAAGCCCAATTACCTACCCACCTGTTCGCTGTAGAGAGAGCACTTTAGAAATCAAGCTTTAAAATAAGCAAGTGCCCGTAACTACGCATATGCCGGAGCAAACACTGGCATGCAGTTTCCCAGTTAAGTTGGCACCAAATTAATAAAAATATTTATTATATTTGACGTTGTATTGCGAATATAAAGTATAAATGTATGGAATTTGACGAGCATAGGCCGAAATTGTGCTAAATTGTCTTAATTGTTTACACAAAAGCATACAATTTCACCATAACCACGCCACACAAATATTTTTATAAACGCACTCGATTTATATTGACGAGAGCTGTCGATTGAAACCTAAACGAGCGTCGTAGCTACTCCTAGTCAAAAGTTATACTATGCGGAAGTTATGAGACGCGGCGAAACGAACGCAAAATTGCCCCCCCCCCCCCCTTTTTTCCAAGCGCGATGCTTTGCATTCCTCACTCAACGTAGCATATTCTTTGATCCTTTGGCAATGGAGTGGTGTAATTGAATTTAGAATGTACTCGATAGATTCGGAGATGCAATGCCAAATTGTATCCCCCGATTTTATTATCATCAGATGTTCTGGATTGCCTCCCACTGTGGTTGCAAAATTAAAAACGTATTTACGTCAAAAATGTTACGTGAGAGAGCCTGGTGTTGCTAGCTTAGTGGAGGCTGTCTGGATATGTTAGCGGGCAGTGCGGGTGATTTCGATTACACGACATACGCTACATTGGTTCACTTCGCATGCAACGCTATGAATATACATCTGGCTGAGTAATCTTTCTGTAGCAGCACTTTGTGGTGGACAAAAAATTCCTCCCGGCATTGTGCGTTATTAGTTCGCATTTTCTCTACGAGCTAGCAGTTTAGTACATATGTTTCGGCCGTGCAATATTTTGCACAAGAAGAAACTTTTAAGAATTTTTCATGAAGAAATTACAGGCGTGTTTTGAAGTAGCCATATATGATTTTTACAGCACGAAATCTTCAAAATTGTAACTCTGGCAACTCATTAGACCAGTTTATTTTAAAAGCAAAAGTATGAAGAGTTCCGGCACTGTAAAATTTGGGGCTACGCCTCTGAAATGTACGCATCCACGGTGTAGGAAATAAGTCGAGGTAGAAGTATATTACTATGGGCAAATATTTGTTCCCAAAGTTACGAAAAATTGCTGACAGGGATCGCCCTTTATTGAATTTGCTGTACTGGCTACCAGGCACATGTAAATTTCAATTGTCGTATTTATAGGCTGTTCACGGTTTACTAATCACTTTCGAAATAAAACTTTGAAAAATTTCACTGCCCAATCCGAATACATTTTAACGTGAACACTGACTGCCATGCGCCCAATAAAGTTGGTAACGACAGTGGGGAAATACTTTCATGTCTTAGCGTTGAACTAAAAGTTCTAAGTAAATATTTGTAATTTTTGAAATTTTTTTTAAAATTTAATTCATGTAAGTGTACTAATTAACAAATATGTAAAATATTTACTTTTCTGACAATTTTACAATTTTACTTTACTGATGCATGAATAAGGCTACCAGACTAATTGCAATGTTAATTCTGCGTTTGGTGGGAGAATACACAATGCGCAAACAAAAAGCTCTTAAGGTTGAAGTAACTGCCTATGGAACACTGCACCCTACTATACAATGCGAAGAACTCATAAAAAAAGTAGTACAGACACTATAAAAATTGTCAGAAAAGTGCGACTTATGCTGTATATGAAATATGAATGTATATATTTTGCAACATTATAAAATAGTTTATTAAAACATACATTTTAATTGTAAAAAATTAATCGGTTAAAATAGTCTATTTTTAAAAAAGATTTAAGCGCATTGCAATTATGGATGCTTCAGAAAGCAGAATTTGCAAGAAAAATCCGCGTCATGGAATATCGTCTTAATGTTTACTATGATTGTGTGTAAGAAAAATGTAATAATAATGTAGGAAATAATTTTTATAATTATTTTTATGTGCGTCCATTTATCAGACGTAAATAAAGTTGATTATAAATTTGATATGACACATTATTACTATGATTTTATTACACATTATCACAGTAAAATTGATTATCTTTCTTGAAGAAGATTTTCTTGCAAATTCTGCTTTCTGAAGCACCCAGAATGGAAATGCGCTTAAATAGTGACAAAAATACGCACTATTTTAATCGATTATTATTTTAGATATAAAAAGTATATTTCAGTAACATATTTAATAATGTTGAAAAATATAAATACATTCTTCTTTCCTATACAGCCACTTTTTTGACAATTTTCATGGTGTCTGTACTACTTTTTTTTACGAGTTCTTCACGTTATATAGTCGGCTGCAGTTCTCCATAGGCAGTAGCTTTACTTCAACCTTAAGTAAGGCTTCCAAAAGTGCCGAGTTTAGCGTGAACAGCCTATATAGTATTACTTTACGTGGCACGCGCTCTGAAGAGAGCTGAATAAAAGGTGAGTAAGTGTATAACTAGCAGGAGTAAGTTGAAGACCGAGCCGCTTCACCTCGGGATCAATGCGGGGAGCAGACGTTCAGCATGTAGGGCAGGCTGGCCGTTGAGCAGCGGTCGCCTGGGGCTAATTAACGTCCAAGTTCGACAAGGTGTCGTATCGTGAGACGAACGAAGTTAGATCAAGGGCTGGCGGGGGTGGAGACGTGGTGGCAGCAAAGGGCATATGCGAGACGGGCTGAAGATCGCCGGCACCTCCAGTGTTCAGATATGGTGCAGCACGGACCATTTCACGTATTATTCAAACCTTCATTAATTACCTTTCAACTAAATTATTTTATTGATAAATAAAAACATTTAAGTTAATTAGAAAAAATTAAACTTAAAAGAAGTTAGTGGTTATATATTTGAACCCTAAATTAAAAAGTAATAATAATTTTAGTGGTTAATCCCAAAAAGCATTTTAACAAAGGAAATTTTAGAATTAAAGAAATGGTTTAACTCCTTTTATTAATCTAAATTATATTTATAACTTAAATTAAAATTTTTTGATGTGCTTGTGGTGAATTTTACAATTATATTTATAGACTTAATTTAAAATTATTATTGAAGTATCCCCTTTGATTAATTCAAAATTATTTCAATTCAAAAATTGATGCTAATGTTACAATTTTTTTAAATTACATTTTTTTAATTAATTCGTTTTAACTTATTAATGAAAATAATTTAGTTAATAAGCTAATTGAAGGACATTTTAATTATATTGTGGCTTGTCACTGGTTCACGGTGCTGACCTTGGTTCGCCCGAGAGGAGAGAAAGAAGATGCGATAAGCGGCAGCGCGAAAGACAGGCGGATCATACGCCACGTAAGTGTTACAAAGAGGCCGACAAGGTAATATTTTAGGGCATCACGCTGCGTAACCCTGGTTGTAGCAATATCTGCGTTTCTCTTAAGAATGCTTTGGATTACTGATCTAGGCTCTCCGCGCAACTCGGAATGTGTGGAACCTTCGGGATGGTCAGGGCTAGACTATAAAAATGGCGTCGGACCTGCGAGCCGGCAGATGATATGGAGTCTGAGTTTGAGTTGGAGTGACTGAATGGATGACTGGCGAGTTTACGAGCGACAGAAGAGCGAGTGGTGTGACCAACAGACCGGACTATTGGACTACGTGAGCGAGTGAAAGACATAACTGATGGAAACAGATATACTGAACACATGCTAATAATGGGTATGAGTTAATTGACTAATCAAGAGACATTAAGGATATTAATTAAAATTGAAATAAACATTAAATAGTGCGCTCAATCTAAATAGAGAGAGTAAAAGTGGAGACAGCTAATTGATGTACATAGTAGCAGGGTGAATAAATTGGAAATAAAATTTAGTTTCTTTTATTTCTATTTATTATTAAGACCTCCATCCCTAACGAACTTAGATACGCCCTTGGGTATTCTCTCAGCATGTACCACTGGTGTCAGAAGTGGGATGGAGGCAATTATTTATTAATTGTAATTCAAATTAGAATTGTAAATCAAACTAGGCAATAGGTTAACAACTACTAACGATATTAGGACAAATTGTTTATTTGTAATAGCTGCACGTGAAAATAATTAAAACTGTTTTATACATCTGTCATTGAATGTTAGCAAGAAAAATGTCCACAGAACTGGAAGAACTGCGAGCATTGATTGAAAGGCTAGGTAGCCAGATGGTTAGTGAGAGTGCAAGTGTGAATAGCTTAAAAGAAGATGTAAATAACCAAGTTAGTAGTGTAAACGAGAATGTGAATACAAAAATTAGCAGAGTCAACGAAACTGTAAACAACCAAATTAGTTCAGCAACTGTAAGTGTGAACGAGAATATAAATACCAAAATAGCCGGTATTAATGAAAATGTAGACAGAAAAATAGAATGCAATAGCGAGTTAGTAAACACGAGAATCGACTGTGTGTACAGTAAAATAGACAGTGTCATTGACAGCATCGGCAGTGTAAATTAAGTAGTGAATGCTGCAAACGACACGTTTAATTGCATTTTGAATGTAGACGATAGATTCGGAGCTGCAATGCCCAACTATATCCCCCGATTTTGTTATCGTCGGATTTTCTGGATTGCCGCCCACTATGGTCGCAAATTTAACGACGTATTCACGTCAAAAAGTACACCTGAAAACATTTGTTTACATAGTAAACATGTGTTCTAACCTTAAATTCCATTCACGTTTTTTTTGATAGGGCTATTGGCAGAAAAGTTGTCCAATATTGGGGCTCGGAGAGTGATCGCTGCGCAGGCCGCTTGTGCACTCTACCCAGTTTTCCGTTCACACTTTATACCAAGCCAGGACCCAGAAACTGGGATACGGAAAACCAATTCTTATCGAGGAAACCCGGAGTCTAAGTTCTACGGTCTCACAGCTTCGGCATTACAAAAAAAATGCATATTTAAACAGAATATTAACTACCGTTTCATCGTGTAAATATGCAAGCAGTTATGTAATTTTTCTTCCTAGAAATTTGGTTAACATATTTTAATTCCGATAAGGGTAACACAGCCTTCTTTCGCTACGTGGCTTTCACATCTGTTTCGTGAACGTGTTTTTTCATGAATATTCGCGTGAAATTCTTTGTACAGTAGTTATTCCGCGTCCGTGATTATGCTTTATATTCTCTTGAATACGTTTGTGGTATGAAATAAATACGGATAAACAACGTCATCAATAATATTGCCTAGGAAACGTAGGTCTGTCTTAAAATATATACTGAAATTATCATGCGCCTTGTCTGCCAACATAAAAAAGTGAAAATTTGTAGTTTACTGTGTTTTCTCACGTCGGCAGAACCGTAGAACCTACTTCAGCAAACACGTAAACAGGATAAGTTTCCCTCCTTAAACAGTAGAGTATAGTAGCTTATAAACGACTCGAGACACATGCATAACTAACAAGATTCCAATCTTGCGCTAAATTCCATTCCGTGCGATAATTTCTCGTGAAAGGCAGATCTCGTACGAAATTAGGAGATACGAAAAGTCATTTTATTCCATGCAAGTCGCACAGAACAAGCGATTATTCTATCTGTTCTAAATTGATCACGTGACAAACTGTGTGACAACGTGCAAAGAGGAATATGTGAAAGTTATTGCTGTGAATATTATTTTTTAAGAAATATTACGAAGTTTAACCAGTGTTGTAAGATACTAAGGACGCTCCTTTCAATTAATTATTATTCACAAAAATGACACAAAACTTAGTCCATAGGAGACTTTAAGGTAGTAAGTAAGTAATTTATCTGTGGTCATAAACTGTTCTCTTGCAAATAAAAATCTTACTGCAAGTTTTTTTAAGAGAACTGTGTCAGCAGTTTCTAATGCTTTTAGCGTGATATATTAACGCGAGTGTTTGCGTAGGAGGGCTCGTACCGAATCTATTTTGCATCGTAGCATCTTTACAACACTATACTGGAATGTTCGTTAAAGCGAGTAAGACGGAACCGACGTCCAGGTGAATTCGGTGCCCCTGTCCAAATGATGCAGTCGCTACACTGTCAAAAATTTGAGTAAAAATTCCCTTTCATGTAAGAGAAGAATTACCTCTACCTCTAAAGTAAAATTACCTCTAAAATGTAGAGTAAATTTACATAACAAGTAAAGTACTATTCCCTAATCGCACGGAAAAAGTACCTCTCAAAAGGGGGGAGGGGGGATCCCATACAAGTAAGAGAACATTAACAACATTGTATAATGAAATTATATTTAATAATATCCCGGAGTATTGTTACTGTTAATTTTTTTATTACCTATATCCTCTGACTAAAAGTAACCAAATCCTCAACTCTAAAATCCTCGACACTTGCTGGTGATTGGGGCTTGAACCGTGGTCATCTATCACTATAGACCGAAGCGCTATCCATTACACCACGACGACAGCGTCACAGCATCAGTGAATATGAGTGTGTTAAAATTTTGTTTCTTCCACCCGTCCTCCCACTTAGCTACCGAGACAATGCTGAAGAGATATGCGCGTCTTACGATGATTTTGCCACCAATGTATGGGATTTTCCACTACCATGTATATGAATTTTGCTCCAGAGTGAGGTAATTTTAGCTTGCCCGTAAGGAAAACTATGTTTCCCTCACAAGTTTGCGAATATTACCTTACACTTGTCAGGTAATTTTCCCATTATTGTTACAGCGTAGCTACTGGTACGTAATGGAGGAAGCCAGTGTCTTGGCTCGCAAGACGAAAGCTAAATGGTCAGGTGCTGAGTTCGACATGGCACTGGCAAGGCCCCAACGCCCGGGGCTTGCAAGTTACACTTGGCTGTCCCGTGCGCCACACACTCCAGTAGTCTATTCTCGTTTCCTTCCCACCGTTTGAATCAAGCCTTTGAAAATCACCCCATCTACGACGTGCTCGGTTGTTTCCTAACTACTTAATGTATCACAAACATTTTATACTTGTGTTGATATAAGATTAAATAATTTTTCTGATGAAATTGTGTAACTTACATTTCTGTGCATAGTATAAATCAAAGTCACCCGGCCGCGTGTGTCTGAGTATTCGGATAAAGGCTTCTAAATTACTTGATTATTTTGATTCGGTTTTCACCATCATTTAGAGAATTTCTTGAGGAAGGTTTAGGTATATAAAACTTTAATATTTGATGTAAGCATAGTAGATAAAAGTCTACGTATTCTAATCAAGTAGGGAAAAGCTGCTTTTTGGGGATTACATAGCTTACGCTGACTAAACCATAAGAGATACATCAAATTAATTTACTACAGAAATGTAGATCTCAAGAACGTCTATAAAAAGTCCGCAACAGCATATGGGTATCTTTAAAGGATAACCCACAGTATTCATATATGTCAATCGCACCCGAGCGAGGCCGGGCGGGTCGCTAGTAATCTACAAATTATAATGTTACATTTATAATTAATTTTAATAAAACAGGGAGAAAATAGGTTTGTTGATTATGCCTAGCAAGAAATATTTCTCATGAAAGATATTATTACACTGGGTGCGTACGAATGCGGTGAACTGTCCCTTCGGTGTAATTTCCTAGACTCAGTTAACCTTTGTTTGCACGAGGCGGAGGAATGTGTGGAAGAATAAATTGAGCGGGGATTCAGAAAGTTGGAAGTAACCATGCGAATGGACTATACACGAGGTGAAACACGTTAGACGAGGGCGCACAACTTCCCAAATTCTGGACCGAGTGATTCCAGGTTCGAGTTCCATGTGAAGGCTGTTCACGATAAAGTGAACACTTTTGTAAAGAACCTTAGAAGAATATCACTGCTCCTACCTGCATATATTATAACAGACGCAATGAGTGGCATAAGCCCATTAAAGTTGGTAGCGATGGAGGGAAAGCAGTTTCATATCTCAACGTCGAATAAATCGTGTTAGGCAACCATTTGTGTTTTTATAATACATCGAAGTGGAAAAATGAGCAGATTTACCAAATATATACTATTGTAATAATTCTGCAGTTTCGCTTGACCGAAGCATGAGTAAAGTAATGAGTTCAATGGCAATGTTAATTTTAAATAAGGCGGAAGAATACACATCATGCATAGAGGTAGATCTTAAGCAGGGTATTCAAAAGTGCTCATTTTACCGTGAACAGCCTTTAAGCGCCCGGACACAACTGACATAAGCATTTCACAAACACAACACACTAATTTACACATGAGCTAAACACTGTGTAAATCAATACAAGCTCCAATCGCATATAGCTATAATCATTCTCCTAAACGTCGTATTGGTAACAAGTGGAGTACAACCTGATTTAACTCTTCAACTAAGAAATGAGAAACTAGGGGTGTGTACTGAGTCAGTTTTTACTAAAAACGCTTCCAGCTACACTGACATGATTTGCCCCGGTACTAAACGTTGCAACATGAAAAAAAAAAAAAAAAAACAAATCTTGTTAGTTTCATATCTGTTGCATCAAAGACACCGTGTATGTGCTGTGTTGTCTGTGTGCTTATTGTTATAACTGCGAATGTGTAATGCATATAGCGCATTCATAATTCATATTCTAAAATGATTTCACGTAAAAATCCCAATTAGTTTTTAAAAAAATCCAGCTTGCTTACTTTTAATACGGGATTCTGTAACGTTTAAAAAATTTGAAACGAAAATCTGAATATATATATATATATATATATATATATATATATATATATATATATATATATATATATATATATATATACATATATACATATACATACACATATGTAATCACATATATAGGTTGTTCACGGTAAAGTGAGCACCTTTTAAGGCCGTGTTAAGATTTTCGTTTCAATTTATTTCTAACTTTCCACCACTTTTTAATATAAACATTGCAATATGACTAATAAACACAGTTTATACATTTCACCTCCTTCAAAAGTTAACGTCTGAGGCTGCAATAAAATATATTTATTAGGAGTAAATGCATTTCGAAAGGGCCTTAAAAAGTGCTCACTTTATCGTGAACGGCCTATAAATGTTTTATACTTCTGTTACAAAAGTATCTTTTCTTTAGTTGAATTGAATTTTACCTTGCATTTTAACTACAAATCACAATAGTTCATCTATAATTAACATGAATTCAAATAGTGAGAAAATAGATGTGTTGGTAATGCCTAGTAACAAGAAGTTCTTATGCAAAATATTATTCCAATGAGTGCGCACGAATGCGGTGCGTTGTCCCTTTGGTGTAATTTTCTAGACTTGATTAAGCTTTGTTTGCACGAGGCGGAGGAATATAGCCTAGTGAAAGTAAAACTTTAGCAGGGCTTTGGAAAAGTTGGAATTAACAGCGAATGGACAATACTACCCAAAATGTTTCATAACACAATTTCATGTGAACCCTCCCAGTCAGTATCTAATTTTAGTCCGGATGCACTCGTTATGAAAGAACGTCAGCTGATTTTGCCGTCAGAAAATGTGAGGGGAGCAAGGGAGTTATAATTGAGAACACAACAGAGGAAAAACTATAAGTAAACTGTTCTATGCTTGGAAGGTTATGTTCTGTTCTCTAAACGCATTTCAAAGTAACCTCACATATTCAACCAGAATCTGAGGGCCCCCTAGCCTTTGAGACCCCACCCCCCTCCTTTTTTTTCTACCTTCACAATACTGGGTCATCGGAAGTGTAAGTTAGGCCCTGCACCATATTCAGCTTAACTTTATTTAAGTGTTGTTCTGTCGCCTCAAGAGCAAAAGCTTTAATTGTAACTTAATTTTACCTCTCATACAGTATGGAAAGTCAACTGAAAAATAAATACAAGTTTTCGAATAGAAATTAATTAATAAATACGAGATTTTCGAGTACATTAAAGACACTGTTCCGTCTCAGCATCTGCATTCGAACTTAATTCACACGGAACTCTATTTTAACCCATGTAGAAAGCGTAACAAAAAGCTCTTAACGACGTAGACGAATTTGGACTGCTAATTGCCCATATTCTGGGCGTTGTTTACTTCTGTTGACTGTAGACTAGGGGACTTCTCTTGGAGTGCGAATGACAGAGGGTGAGAGAGAAAGAGGTTTTGATCACAATGAGGACGAGAATAACCCCATGTTGTGTATCTGCTAATGGCGGAACGTTGTTAACGTAATTGCAAACGAAACTTCATCGGTGGTTGTGCCACCGTTACGTTTCAGAATATACGAACCGTTGAAAGACTAAATGAGTACGACTCATTACAGCGCCGCCTACGTACAGAGTTACCGAAGTTCTTGTCCCCGTGTTATTAAAGTACAGGGGTAGTTTTTGCAAAGTTATATTCAGCCAACACACACACATCTTGAGAATTAGACATTGAATGAAAACCGCGCTACATTAAAGGCTGTTAGCTATAACATTCACAGAAGCCTTATTGTGATTAAGCAAGTTTGTGTGGGTTTCCTTGTATCTTTACTATGTACAAGCTCTGCTTCTGCGAGTCGGACTATAAACAAATATTAAAACACACTTTCTTCAAGTGAGCTAAAAAGCCATCTCAGCTGCGTTAAAGCTATTCTATTTTAAAATTATTTTTAAGCGTAACCGGGATACAGGGCCGTACTCTGCCCAACACGTGCCTATTTAAGTACTATTTCTTCAGTGTTTGTTGTGTTTTTTAAAACAAGTTTCCTCGTATTATTCTTTGCACTGCCATTCAAATCCGTAGGATGTGTCACATGTCTGGAAGAGCCATGAGCAATAATTTAAGCGTTATTAATTTTTTTGTTACAGGTACTTCTGAACAAGAATGATGCCGTTATGTAAAGATGACCGCTTCCAAGTAATCCTGCTCGTCAGCAGCCGCAGTGACAATGACCTTGCCTTCGAATATAATCGGCTGCATCATGGACAAGAGTTGATTACGAAGTTAATTATTCCGTATGTATGTTAACAAAAGCTACACTCTATCCGTTCTATATAGGCCACTACCGCAAAATGCCAAATTTTTTTCTTTAATTCTATCCCACAACTATTACCGGTAACAAACATTACTCACATAATACTTAAAAGCTTTCATCTTGACTCATTCTGGGTCAAAAAATGGCTAAACGCAGAACGCTATATAGAAAACTTAAAAAGAAAGAATAACTAATCCAGAGAAATGTTGTTAGTATCGTTTTAAGTGATTAGTTGAAAAATTAAGCAAGTTACATATTTCCCTTTCATATTAGCATAAATGCATAGGTTCGAGTGTATCTACCCCTATAAAATATAAAAATTATCGTCTGGTTGACCATTTTCATTTCTGTAGCGTGAGGCATGTGTAAGATAACGCCCTATAGTGATTAAACTATGATTTAGTTCTAAGTTTAGATAGTCTCTGATGTTCTTGGTGTCCCCACCAGACCCACGCATCCTTCGCCTTTAGTCAATTCAACTTAGTCCTACTCTCATTAGGCAACCAAAATGGCGGAGTGGGAGCTACAGCATCGCACGTGACATCTCTCGCATGATGCTAATGCACAACACCTCATTAGGATGATGTGGGATGTTTCACTTTCGTCGAATAATCCTTCGCTGCTATGCCAACCTTGCTTAGCAAAAGGATAACACGGACAGGATTTAATCGGCTGTGCAATGCCGTGATTCCACACTCCTAAGTCGTTCGTGGCCGGTACGGTGGTGGTCGTTTAGTTGCGGCGCGAGACAGCCAGTAAGGATCGGGTGTAAATGAATTACGGGTTGACTTTGCTACGAAGGTACCGAGTGTTTGGAGTGACGCAGGGCGTTATGGCCAAGTCGATGGGTGGCAAAGGTATCCTTGGGGTAGGCCTGTGGTGTAGTTTTTCCTTGCATAGCCTACATTAAGAACAAAGGCTATAACTAGGTTTGCTATAAGATAACTATTTGTTCGAAAAATAACTGTAAACGATGAAAATAATAATGCTATTGTCCTCAAAATAAATTTTCAAGTTAATAACACGTATCGCACAAAAGTCCATAAAGTAGTTTCGCGAGGACGTCATAGCCTTGTGATATTGTAAAATTTTCTGTGAAATGAGATCTCCAGACGAAAAGTCGCCTACCACCAAGGCGATCCGGGTTCAATCCCCGGCCGGGTCACTCTCGGATTTTCGCATGTGGGAATCGTGTCGGACGATGCCGTTGGTCGGCGGGTTTTCTCGGGGATCTCCCGTTTCCCCCGTACTTTCATTCCGGCCCTGCTCCATACTCACCTCAATCACCCTCATCGGCTTTCAAGACCACGATGTTAAGAGCCATCAAAATCTCTTCACTCACTCCAGAAGAAAAAAAGTATTTGATCTGTTTTTAGTTGAATCGCAGGAAATAATATTCAGAATCACAGTAGAGTTACGTTAACCTTCCAGTGCATTTATATTTGAATTTCGTTAACGTCGTCGGGGAAAAATTTTTGTGCATAGAAAGAACGTTTTAATGTCGGTATGTATGTTATATACACGCATACAGAATATTCACTGATGCGTTAAGGTATAAATCTATTCGACGGTAGTTAGCGTCCAAAGAGAATAGAATACGCTTATCATTCGGGCAGCATGGGATCTTAAGCGTGTTTGTGTCAATCGCATGCTGCTTCACAAGTTAAGTTACAGTGTAATAGTTTAAAAAAAAAATGTTCTTCTATGAAAATAAAATAATTCGATACTAAGGAATGAAATAAACACGAAATAAAATCATTTATAGCCAGCTTTTTAAAGTGATAATTTAGAGATGATGAAACTTTACTTCACTGCATCTGAAAAAGGAACTGCTTAATCTTTCAATATGTAGGTATAGAAGTAAGAAAAGTTGGAAGCTTTTTGTTATGAATGCAAAATGAAAAAACATCGAAAGGACGGAACTTTTCTATTAAGACGTCTTAGTTATGTATAGTTTCAGGGAATGCTGACAACGCTATCGAGAGGGAGAAAATTCACGGCATAATAAAGATAATAAAATTAACCTGTAATTATTTCTCAGTAATTTTCAATAAATTTTCACCGTAGGCAGCAACATAAGTCTGTCAGTTAAGATTTAAGACGGCCACAGTTTTGAAGTAAACTTATAGTTTTTTGATGCATGCATTTATGGCGCAGACAGCAATTACGAAGGTATCGCTGTTGACTTCAGAGGTTTGGTCCGCGCTTAACAGAACATATTAAAATGGCACCAGTACCCAGCCAAATGCCATAACTGACCTCAGTTACTTGATTTT
Source organism: Dryococelus australis (assembly GCA_029891345.1). NCBI lineage: Eukaryota > Metazoa > Arthropoda > Insecta > Phasmatodea > Phasmatidae > Dryococelus > Dryococelus australis. The sequence goes on along the minus strand of CM056993.1, from coordinate 322,400,528 downwards.
AAAATAAATTTATAAAATAGTCTAAACAAAAAATTTGTCATGCTATAAAAATTAAAAACAAGTTAAACTTTTAAATTACAGAGGCTTAAATTTATATTTTGTTATAATCTAAAAAAAAAGGTTACATTATAGTTTAAAAACTGTCAGAAGTTAAAATTCCTCTGCCTCCACCCTTGAACCCTCACGCCTACATCCTCTCCGGAGACGGAGAGGCCGACGGTTGTTGTCGTGTTGTTTTGTGAGGTGTCCGTCATGTGTTTGATGTTTGTGTCGGTGTTGTGTTGGTGTCAGTATAATGTTGTATAGTGTAAGTGTTGTTTCTTCAGTTTATTTGTTCTTGTGTGTATCTGTATTTTCGATATCTGTGTGGGTCGTTCGACGTCAATATACTGAATGTTATTGTTTGTATTGACATGTGATGTATTATTTGTGAGGGCTCAAGAGGAACATTAAGTAATTTGGTTTCGAAAATTACATTAATAGAAATAAATTATTATTCACATTATCTGCTATCTGGATTGGTAGGTTTTATTTGATTAGTGAAAACATTTCAATAAGGAAAATGTTTCTAGAAACCACTGTCAGGTGAACATTGCTACAGGAATAGATAGGTCAACAATTTCGAAGGATGATTACAATGGGCTTGGAAATTTGTGAGCTCCCGGATCCGGGAGCTTGGGTGATTGTCTAGTTATATTTAAATTTTGGGCCAAAACGCTTAAATTTTTATACTAGTTATATTATTGTGCTGACTTCATTATAAATGCAGAGTGATAGGATTATTTAATCTGAAAGAAAAAGGGAATGGGCGCCGGTGTAGATTCAGTAAGGTGAAGACGGATCAGGGGTGTAATAAAACGGTGGAGGAAACGACCAAATCCGCCAGCCAGCAGTAACGTACACTACATTTCATACGTGCGAAAATTCGGACGACCCCGCCGGCAATCAAACCCAGTTCACCTTGGTGAGAGGCGAGTGAGTTGACAGTTCCGTTAAGGCATCCACTGGCAAATTAAAAAATAAGAATGTCAGTTGTTATGTACTCAGAAATTTTTCACAGCGTGACAGTATTACGATCCAACGTCACCCTAATGTGTGTGTATTTTGCTTAATTAAATTTGCTGACCAAACATTTTACAAAATTGTTGAACAACATATTACGTATTAACGGTTTCTTGCAGTGCAGAGAAATACCTGATTCTTTATACATGATAACGATCAATTTTATTAGAAAGGTGCAAGGTAATGTACGTTGCACCGAGGGTACGCAGCATACGAGGCACTGGGAGTAGAGTGCACGCCGTGGAGGAACGTGCTAGTCAATTGGTCTGTAGAGTTGGAGCTGGGCAGGCTAGTCGTGTGCGACATGTCGGTGCCCGCCGCTGACGAGTGAACAGTGGTTCTATAGGCTGTTCACGGTAAAGTTAGCACTTTTTCAGGCCCTTCCAAATTTTTCCTTTCTTCCAATTTCCATATTCCTGCTGTTTTTTTTTTTTATATAAACATTGCAATGTGACAAATAAATACAGTGTATACATTTGACCTCCCTTAAAACTTAGTGCCTGAGGCTGCGATTAGATATATTTATTAGTGGCTAATGACAGTTGGGAGGGCCTTAAGAAGTGCTCACTTTATCGTGAACAGCCTACCACGGTGATGTTCGGTGCCTAGTAACACATAGATATTGTAACATGTGTGTACACGTAATGGGCAAAATAAAACAGTAGGTGGTGTTCGTCCCTGACTTTAGTTGTAGATCTGTGAAAACAGCCCTTACGAGCTTTTCTGGTGTCAAAAGTGGGATCCCACCTAACTGTTTGCCGGTAATCACAGTACGTTATTGCGCGTGTGCTTCGCGCCGCGATCTATCGCGACGTAACCTGCTGTTCGAAGGCCGTTATTTTGCCGTAAACGTTGACGTGGGTTGAGCAGAATGACTGTGGCGCGGGATTTGTGTGAACTACGAGCATCGACTTGTCGGGACTGCCAAAGATGCGAGTACTACTCGCGAACATTTCCCTTCTAGACTTCTGCCGTGCGTCCGTGTTCACAGTATGCTTCAAGAATCCGCGCCTTGAGAAGAACAGATAATGCCAACGCGCGCGCTGTTCTGTATCGCGCAGCTGTCGTCAGCCGACCGCCGCCGCCCTGTTGTGTTTCGCGGAGCGTCGATAACGCAGTTATCGCGCCGACGCTTCACAGGGAATAGTACGCCCGCAATCCTCATATCCACCTGGAGTTGCTCTGCAGTCTGTTGCGCCGCATCGCCGAAGTTAAGATGAGATTTTCAACCGCATTTTAATTCTTTGTACGGCACAGTGGCCTCTACAGTCACTGTAGAAGGTAAGGAGCTCGACCTACAGGAATCATTAAATTACCTAGCATCAAGATTGTAAGATTTAGAGCGTCAAAATTCAGACCTCAAGAGACAAGTATCGACTACACCAGTAAATTTAAATGGGGACAGGTCAGATTTGTTGGGTACTGCACCAATGCATGTTAGAAATTTCACATTGCTACCCACCATCTAAGTATTTAGTGGCAATCTAGAAAACAATATTAGGGTTTTTTTTATTAAGATCGAACAGGCTGCTAATGTTTGTAGCTGGTCGGAAAATGAGCAACTATCCTTTGTAAAGCTCAGACTCGCAGGTGAGGCATTAGATTTTGTTCTTGTTTACAGTGCTTGTCAAGAGGCCGAAAGTTATGAGGTTCTTAAAAAGCAACTGTTAGAACGTTTTGGCAAGAAACACACCACTCGTTTTTATCGGGAACAGATGAGTCGCCTTAAAATTTAGGACAATGAGTCTGTGGAGGAATCTGCGGACAGGATACGCAAAATTAATGCTTACACATATGAATTAGGTTCCAACAATGAGCGAAATGAGGCGATCAAGCATGAGGCTGACCAGCGGACTCGTGATGCTTTCTAGAGAGAGGAAAAATTTGCCTGTCACGCATTTCTTCCAACACAGGATATATATAGGGAATCCCAAGCCTATCTCTATGAAACCATATCGTGTTCCCTTTCATCAGCAAATGCTAGTTCAAGACATGGTAGCAGAACAGCTTCAGTCAGGATTCATTGTGCCACGATAGCCAAATGACCCTCCTTAGGCTTTTCCTGTTGTTGTCAGAAATAAATCTGAAACTGGAGATATCAAATATCGTTTTTGTGTGGACTACCACCCTATAAATACAGTTACTACTCCTTATATCTACCAATTGCCTAATATAGTAGAGTCTATACATAATTTGGGTCAGGGAAAATTTTCTCAGTTGTTGATCTTACCAGTGGGTATCATCAGATAGGAGTTCATCCTGATGATCAAGCTAAAACTTCGTTCATCGCTACTACAGGTGTGTACAAGTATTTTCGTCTTCCTTATGGTCTGATTAATGGTCCTGCCACTTTTCAGAAGCTCATGGGCAGTGTTTTTAAGAGGCTTGACTCCTATTCAATACGTGGTTTACATTAATGATGTCATAATAGAGTGAAGACATGAAACAGTATGTTTAACTTGTTAGATCAGTTTTCGACAGGTTGGAGAAGGCTAATTTGTTCTTATCTCTAAAGAAATGCCATTTTCCGTTATTGAAGTCCGTTATTTTGGGCATCTCATTGGTTCTTCAGGAATAAGTCCAGACCCAAAATTGATTGAAACAGTTCAGCTTTACACGAGTCCCATAAATGTGAATAAATTATAAAGTTTTCTTGGCTCATGCAATTATTACCGGTTTCATAAATAGTTATGCTATCATTGCATGACCACTGACCAGTTTACTTAAAAAGGGTATAAAATGTGTGTGGACAGATAAGTGTGAACAATCGTTTATTGCCTTGAAAAAAAGCACTAACGACCTCTCCAGTTCTTGCTTACCCATATTTCAGTAAGCCTTTCGTATTAGCTACTGATGCAAGTCAGTTCGCTATTGGTAGTGTCTTGTCTCAAGTTGTGAATGATGAAGAGCATCCAGTTGCTAATGCTTCAAGACAGTTGAACAAAGCTGAAATACACTATTCAGTAACTGAAAAAGGGCCCTTAGCAGTGGTGTGGAGCATAAAATATTTTCGCTGTTATTTGGTTGGGAATGAATTTACAATAGGGATATATCACGCTGCACTGAAGTGGATGTTGGGTCTTAAGGATCCTAGTGGTAGATTAATGCATTGGTCCTTACAGCTGAGTAAGTATATTTACAAGATTCAGCATCGCCCTGGTAGAAAGCAGAGGAATGCAGACTGCACGAGTAGACGAGCACGTTTGATAGAAGCTAGCACAGAGGAAAATATGAGCGCCGAACAACAAAATGACGAGGAGTGTCCGCTTTTCTGACAGCAGTCTAAGTTCGTTAAACAAGATAGTCTTCTGTTTAGGGAAACTTGCTTGGGCTTAAGACTTGTCGTCCCTAGGTCTCAGCAGGATGAAATTTTACAGGAATGTCATGATTCTGAGTATGCTCGTCTCCGAGGTAAAAAAAGCTACAAACCATAAGGTTGCTGAGAGACATTGGTGGATAAATTGTAAACAGTCAGTAGACCACTACGTGCAAAATTGTTTCTCTTCTAACCGCCTCTAGGTTAAGTTATGTTAGAACAGGTGTGTGCAACTCTAACAAAGGCCAAACATCTTAACCAATAATTCAAGTCAAACGAAACTTTATTTAAGGTATAGCATTTTACATCTAATAGAAATAACCAACAACACTGGGTTTGTAAAAGTGGTGGTTGTTTTTTCATTAAACATAATTACAAATACATTTAATTGAAAACATTACAATCTTTTTCTACATATATAATGTATCCACCATTCAAATACACGAATGTTAACAGAATACATATAACCTACCCTAACATAATTAGAATCCAATTAAATATTTAGACACGCCCTCTTAACTAATGATGCAATCATTTCGGTTTTCGAATGAAACCTGAAAGTATACTCGAAGGCCAGTCCTCAAAGTCTGAATCACTTGTCCAATCAGGACCCTTATCTGCATATTCAGACCAGCAAGGAGTGGGACAGCCATCCGTATCCACTGAATCTACATGTGGCGAACTATTTGATGGACCTGCCACAGGTTCTTTGAAAATCGAAGCTGCAGAACCTTCAAACATATCACTAATACTCATCGTAGGATTTGAACTACCAGAGGTCACACTTATAACTTCAGGTTCATCGAAGCATTCTGACTTAATAGCAGGCCTCCTTTCGTTTCTAGTCCACATATTTTGCCTGTCTCGCCAAATATACTTCAAACAAAGTTGAGCCAGCACGAGTCTCTTTCATAGTAACCCCAAAACTAAGCTTTATAGAAAATAGGTTCAGAGCCTCCTCAACCTTATAAATTTCTGTTGTATAATAATCATATTTGAGCAAAGTCAATGTTGAATAGAATATTTTCTTAAAGACTATTCTTCTAAATCTTTTATTATATCTAAGTGTTCTCCTCCTCTTATATGCCATACTTCACAATATCTGAAATAATGGTACAATATAATTTTTTTTTTTCATACATAAGGAAATAGCAATTGAAGTTATGCTGCAAAAACTATTTCACTAATTCCTTTCAAAGTAAAAGGTACCAAATTGTGGGTTCTAGCAGCAACCATAAGGCATCCCTCTTCCTCCATTTTTATATATTTTCTAACGAAAAGGACCGCACAAGGTTTATTGAAAATAATATGGTTATAATCACTATTATAAACATTCACATAAACGCTTGTGAGCCAAAGCGTAACTGGGATTTTCTATTGGGGTTTTAATGGCACTATGTTCTGAATATGTATCTTGTTTCGTTATCAGTACTTCTAGCAATATAGTACCAGTAAACAAATCTGATTGTTCTAAGTAAAAACTTAATTTCATTTCCATCAGCATTATGCACTCATCAAGTTCATATATTTTAGATGTTATGTAATCATTATTCTCCATTAGTACTTGAGACTGCATAACTTTCTGAAATTTTTGTCTTGTATTTCAATTTGCCTACCTGTCACAGTTAATTCTGCACAGCCTACAACAGGCTGATAAAAGTGCGAAATCGGAGTTAGTCAAATCTTTTTCTCAAACTAAACAACTGTATTGCAAACTATTAAAGTGTGTTTCACAAAAACAAGTTGTCTTTTGTATACTAACTTTATCAACACAATCGCATATGCAAATTAAACCCTTCGATATAACTTTTTTACAATAACAATAAATACACCTTTTAAATAGCAAAACTTGTGGCAAATTATCTTTGAATTTCAAACCCCAACAATAGGCAAATATTTTGTTTAATTTATAATTCAGGCGCCATGTTATACATCTTAATGAATAGTAACAGTAAAATTTACATTTTTTCTTTTTTTTTTTACAGTATTCTTAATTTAATTTAGAATAGTTAACAGAAATAATAATTAATCACACGAGTTAACATTATTAATATTTTAAACTTTTCGAACAGGCGCCACATGAATTAAAATTATAAAATTTCATAACGACAATGGGAATTGTAATCTTGCCAATTCATGTTGCTGAATATATAATCACCTTGACTAATAATGACAAAACACAAACTCTCTCTTCCATTTCCCGTAAAGAATTCTGGAACATTACCATTTAATGTTAAAAACCTTCTTTGAGACACATCGAAATATGTTCTTTTCTCCCTTCTCTTATGACTACTATCACCATCAACAGACAAGTATTTGAACAAACTTACAACTTCATACCATTTCAATTGATTACTTTTACAGAATATTTGTTACCAAACATCAATATTGAATGCACCCAGTACAGACCAAAATCATTCCCAAAAAAAAAATGTATCTAAAACCATATAAGAGGAGGAGAACACTTAGATGTAATAGGATATTTAGAAGACCAATCTTTAAGAAAATATTATATCCAACATTGACTTTGCACAAATATGATTATTATACAACAGAAATTTATAAGGTTGAGGAGGCTGTGAACTTGGTTTCTATAAAGCTTAGTTTTGGTGTTGTTATGAAAGAGACTCTTGCTGGTTCAACTTTGTTTGAAGTATATTTGGTGAAACAGACAAAATATGTGGACTACAGCGCTACTGGAGTATCTAAAATAAATGTAAATCAAGCCCATGTTCTTGCCCACAAATGTTTCACCATTGGGGTTGTTGCCAATGATGGCCATGCTGTGGTAGTGACTTGAATAACATATATGTAATTATATGTTTCAGGGATAGATCTAAGCCATGGAAGGAATTCATTGACGATGTTGATGGATCCAATAAAATTCCTTATTTTATAAGAGTAATGATCTTTAGTGGCAAAATTAATTATTACGAAAGAAGGGTTTTAGTTGATTTTTTTTGCGAATGGTTTTGGTATGCATTGGTTGCATTCAATATTGATGTTTTGTAACAAATATATTGTTAAAGTAATCAATTGAAATGGTATGAAGTTGAAAGTTTGTTAAAATACTTGTCTGTTGATGGTGATAGTGGTCATAAGAGGAGAGAGAAGAAAGGTTATATACAATTCGTGCTCCTTGCAAAATCCTATTGCAACAACTAAAATTATATATGTAAAGAAATATTCTAATATTTTCAATTAAATGTATTTGTAATAATGTTTAATGAAAAAATAATAACTGCATTTACGAACCCAGTGTTGTTGGTTATTTCCATTAGATGTAATATGCTATACCTTAAGTAAAGTTTTATTTGACTTGAATTATTGCTTAAGATGTCTGGATTTTGTTAGAGCTGCACACCTGTTCTAACCTAACCTAACATAACCCTACCTTACATTACCATACCTTGCCTTACCCTACCTAACCTAACATAACATAATCCATATATATATAATTTTTTTTATATTATAGCATATATTGAGGACAATGAGTCAAAGATGGAGAGAGAGTATATATTATAAATGGAAGGAATACAAAACCACCATTTCAGAAAGATATTCAGTCTCAGGTCCTAATGAGAATTATGATTACATATATTAACTTGAGTGTGCAACACTGGTGGAAATGAAATTAAGTTTTTACCTAGAACAATCAGATTTGCTTACTGCTACTACATTGGTCTAGAAATTATAGGGCCTATGCCGAAAACTGCAAGTGGTAAAAAATACATCTTAACAATTATTGATCACTTTTCCAAATATCTGGTTATGAAGCCTCTCCCTGACGAAACTGCTTAAACTGTAGCTCGAACTTATGTGTTTGACTGGATATTGAAATTTGGTGTGCCAGATTCAATTATCACAGATCAGGGACAAATTTTGTGTCCGAGTTCATGACGCAGCTGTGTCAGCTGTTGCGAGTAAAAAAGTTGAGAACAACCCCAGTACACACACAAGGAAATGGGAGAACCGAGCGCGTGCATCGGACGATTGCCAAGATGTCAGCCATTATGTAAATAGCCGTCATGATGATTAGAATGTATTCTTACCCTACATTTGTGCAACATACAAAAACCAAGTCCATACCAGTACCCAACCGAGTCACTATGAAGTTGTGCATGGCACGAAGATGTCCACTCCTTATGAACACCTGACTGTACATCCTGCAGTTGGCAACAGCCATGTTGTCGAGTTAGCAAGAAAACTGCGCGATGTGTGGAACTCGGTGAAGCAACGCAACCACTCTGTATTCTTGCAGCAAGCGGCACAGTACAATAAGAAGGCAGTCAACAAGCAGTATAAGGTTGGTGATCTTGTGTACCTGAACAATCCAGTGTTGAAGAAGAATCAAGTTAAGAAGTTCCAGCAAGTCTGGAAAGGACCGTTTCCAGTCATCGAGGTGTGATATCCAGTCACCCTTAAGCTTTAGCTGCCCTTCCGCTCAGTTATCGTCCATGTGAATAGAGTGAAGCCGTACACAGGTCCAGCTACACTACCAGCCTCTGCAGCTGAAGATCAATATCGTCCCAGTGGGAAACCATTTAAGCTGCCTCCAGCCTCGCCTCCAGTCAAGAAGAAGCCAGGACCTTCAGATACGACGACTCCAGATCCTGCCTCGGCACACCTATAGAAAAGCAGCAAAATTTTCCCCTCCCAATTCCCCATCGACACCGATGAGACCACCCATCCCCTACAACCTGCGCCGTCGTCATCAGTGAAAATGCAACGTGTTTGTGTTTTTGTGTTGTGTAATATGTTTTGTGTTCGAGCCACAGAAATAAGAGTGAAGTCATCGAATGCAGGTATTGTGTTTGAGCGTCGAAGTGGTGTTATTGTGTCCGAAAGTGAGTACATAGTTGTAGTTAGTTCTAATATTTCTGCTTTGTCTGAAGAATCTCACTTGCTAGGAAATATATTAGATTTAGTGTACAATACACATAAAAATTAATCTCATCTTCATGAATATAATAATACTTATGATAGTAATTTTGATCTTGCATTGGCGCAATTGAGTAGTGCATACAATCTTTTTAAAATTGAAGTAGAGAGCTTTACGTACCTGTTGCCTGACCATGAAGTTAATGTTAGACGTAAACGAGTGCTATTTGATATAAGTAGTAAAGTGATAAAAACAATGTTTGGTACTGTAACTTCTGCAGATTTAGAAGTCCTAAATTAGCATCTTGAAAATGTCGATTCAAAGTCAAAGAGTATTGCTTTAGATGTAGCAAACAATGTAATCTTGCTGAGAAAATTTAAGATAGTACTAAGTTAAATCGCAAGATTGCTACTGATTATGTTAGCCTTTATGACGCCTGGTATAAAGACGTTAATAAAAATTTAGACCATCTAATGAAACATGGTTTGTAAGTAATTTGCGGAAAGCTCTGCACGGAATTTTGCTGCGAGCTTGTGAAGCTCTTACAAATGCTCGTTTTGAATCTAGTAATCTCCATCAGGAAATTGAAAGCAGTGTTAATCATAAGCTCAGTAGTGTGTTCATCAAACCCATTATGTTTTTAAACATTTTGAAGATGATAAGCGATAGTATCAGTTTAACAACTCGCATGATAGTTCCAGTTGAAGCTGAAAATCTGTATGTGTATTATGGTTTAACAGCTCAAGTAGTAGTTCACAATAATTTATTAAGGCTTGTAACTGAGGTACCACTTGGAAATGAAATTCTTCATTTTGAATTGAATGAGTTACACACTTACCCAGTATTTGTTCCAAATTTTATGCAACATGGAGAATTTATAAAACATGACTTTTTGCTTTTTAAGCTCTGATAGAAGTTATTGTAGTTTGCTAGACAGTAATAACTTCGGAAAATTGCCGATCAGATGGTGTAACAGTATGCACAACAGACTATGTTGTATGATAGGAGTGAACAGTCATGTGAAACCTCATAGTTTCGTGGAAAAAATGTGAGCAATTTGTGTTACTCAAAAATGGTCAAACTGACAAAGCCATTTTTAAGAGAGCTCGGCATACATGGTTGTTTTCAGGAATGGATACCATAGATGTTACTTTTATGTGTTGAAGTACAAAACTTACCTTGCCTCCTGTAATCAAAACAATCTCTGGAAATGGAGTGATTGAAAATGCTTCCCATTGTGATCGGATTTCGAATCGTTTAAGTTCTTGCCATAGTAAGTGATGTAATGTATCTGAATGTAAGTTATCCTGTTTTGCACATTCCTGAATTTCAGTTGAATTTCAATCCTGAGCAAATATATGGTTGGTTGCCGACTAATATAACTTTAGATGAACCCATGTTGTCAGAAATTGACGTGTACCTACATAAACATGAGTACACTGTACCATATAATCAAATCATTCACCTCGTAGATAAGCCAGAAATTAGTTCAATTCCAGTTATTAGCATTGTTAACTTTTGTGTATTGTGTATTTGTATTAGTGTTGGTGTGGTACTTGTGGTTACGAAGTGCTACCTTGCCAAACCCATGAAAAACAGTACACCATACTACGAGTGTACTAGCCTCTGATGTTAGGCTCGTATGGGCTGGTACAAGCGAGCCAAGCTCATCTGAGTAGTAATGGGTCTGTATCTGTTCTGTTTCACTTGCATTTTTTCTTATATCCATCTTAAGTTTCATGTGTTTGCGAGTGTCGCTGCGGTGCTCCACTCTTCAAAGAGGAGGGTGATTGTAAGGTAATGTACGTTGGACCGAGGGTACGCAGCATACGAGGCACCGAGTATAGAGTGCACGCAGTGGAGGAAGCGCTGCAACACGATGCGTCGTGTCAGTGTCTTCGCAGCGCAGCGTTGGGCACTCAGGCAGGCAGCACGCCGGCCAGGCTGATCGTGTGTGATATGTCGGTGACCGCCGCTGACGCGTGAACAGTGGTTCACTACTGCGGTGATGCTCGGTGCCTAGTAACATGCTGATATTGTAACATGTGTGTAAACGTAATGGACAAAATATAACAGTAGGGGTGTTTATCCCGGACTTTACTTGTGTCTGTGAAAACAACCCTTACAAAAATAATAAATTTTGCTATAAATTATCCAATATTTCGAAATTAGTATACGGCAAGGTATAAATATATGATACAAAATTTTAATCATATCCTGTTAAACATTTTCGTAAATGACTTTATAACGCTTCGGAAATGTGTAATTAACAAATGAAAAAAACCTCGGATTGAGCATACACGGAAATTATTTTTCAAATTGAGAAAATATACAACCTCTCTGAAACTTCGAAGTTGGGTATAATTTTTCTTCAGATAGCACGAGGCGTTTCTTCACCGATAACCTACCCCCATTCCCTCCCCCCTCCTTCATAACCAACAGCCACCAAATCATACTGTATATGCATTTTATGGCAGTCAGACTACTGTTGCTATTATCTTTAATAATATAGGAAACAAAGTTTGTGCGTCACGTACATTTAAATGTGTACAATATTGCGAGTCATGTAGATTAGTTATTCTGATGTTCAGATGTCGGTAAAGAACGGATAAATACTTCCTAAAAAAAAATTTACGCGTATGGTAAATCAGGCACAAAAAAAATCCCCACGGTGCTTCAATAATATGTCACAAAATTTCCGGAAAGTTTTGTATAGGCACGTGAAATGACAACAAGCTTACGAAACAATCCGTTACCTCCAACAAACATACCTGGATTTTTTTTAAAGATTTCTCGATGGTTGTTGCTGGGTTGCCGGCACTTATGTTAAGGGAAGGAAAATAATTGGCAAAGTAAATTTCGACTACTCAGAAGCCTTCCTTGAAGTCTTTCTAGCTATTCTATACGTATGATTCAGTCATACGTTGCTAAAACTTAAACAAGTCTGGAAGTAAACACCAAGGCGATAACAAAATACCTAAGCAATGCAAACACCTGCGCTAGACAAATAATCAAAGACAATTATTTTATAAACAAAACAATCCAAGTTTTTTTCACACGCCAAGTTTGTGAAAACGTAAATATGGCAATAAAAAAAAAACACACACACACACCTCATTCCATAAATTTTTCCTCTCTTTAAAAAAAAAAAAAAAAACTTTATGTTGACTATGAAATAAACACAATAATTTGAAGGCAAGATATATGTGAAAGCTTTATTCAGTCTTAGGGAAGTTAAACTCTACAGTCTCTGTGTCCACGATCGGAGAGGAACAATGTTACACATAAATTATATTTATCCCGGTGCTGGGCTCTAACAAGGAATCAGTGTCTGGTATTTTAGCTTTTTTCTTTGCGAGTAATTCGACTCGCAGAAAATTCTGCATTTCGTTTTTACCCTTCGATGAAAAAAAAAAAAAAAAAAAAAAAAAAAAAAACGAAAGAAATCAATGTTTTCACAAGTGGTAACCTATCACTTTATTCGACGTTGACATATGGAACTACTTGTTCTCCATTGTTACCAACTTTACTGGACGCATGATACTCATTTAAAACATAAGCACGTAGGAGAAGTAACTTTTTTCGAAGATTGATTTTAAAAATGCTCACGTTATCGTGAACAGCCTTTATTTACTTTTGCATGTCCCCCCTCCCTTACCCGAAAAATATTTTTTTCCCCACTTTTGAATACGTGAATCGAATTTCACCAAACTCGGTACATGTGGAGTCTATAGTATCTAGTAAGAACACCTGACTTACATTTTGTGACCCCGCAGAACGCTTACTTTCAAAATGGCGGCATCAAAAAATCTACGGTGATGTGTCACGTGTCTAGAACCATTCAATCTATTTAAAACAAATTTTGCAGGTTGACAGTGAATAACGTAAGCATTACTTCTTTACAAATTAATTAGAGGAAGTGTATAAACATCTCAAAGCACTTGTTTATTGAACAGTGTTCTAACATTGTGTCATATTCACGTCGTTTATGACAGCGGTATCTGCAAATATAGCTCGTTCTGGGTTATTTGATCCCTTTTCAAAACCCTGCTTAGTATCTAGGCCTACTTTCACTCTCCCATTTTGTACCCTACCGCTACATGTAAGATTAACATTGTCATGAACCGTTTGAATTTATTCATGCTCTATCTACGTGTAAACCAAGGAAATTTTTATGAAACAACGGGGTTTAATAATAGGCAAATTCATGCTCTTACGCGTATAAAACAAAACCCTTTGACTACAGTTGCCATAAATTTACATATCGCACACTGAGCGCAACGTTAACCCTTTGAGGAGTATGCACTTATACATACGAGGCTATGTTTGTGTATATTTCTTTGCTCTTGGAGACTAAACTCGCACTTTTATTGTTTAACCAATTCCCTGTACTATATCGGAATCGAATAAAAACAATTACAATTAGTCAAAATTTCATTTCGTTAGAATAAAACTGTTATTGATAATTTCTCAAACGAACAAGATGGATTGTTAAACATTAACTCCATCGCGACACATTAATTGGCACACATCCAACGCGCGACTTCATTGGCCGACGGCTAGCCAATAATAAACGTTGCAAGGCACAGTAAGCATTGCCCGTTGTAGCCAGGACCAAAAGGACGATGGTATGTGAAAATTCACTCACCAATACAATTGGTATTGCTGAAGTGAAAAATATAGCCAGCTCCTTCAATCTTTGTCCCCAGTACCAGTAAATTTGTGCAGTCTTCAAAGCGTTAAGTATTAAAACAATTTTTACGAATTCGCTGCCAACATAACTGCGATCCGGCGTCCTACTGTACACTTTAGCTTATACGTGTAGTTATGGTTAGTGATGTATTTCGACGTGAATTTGTCTTTAAATTTGCAATCATAGTGGGAGGTAATCCAGAAAATCCGATGATAACAAGATCGGGAGATACAGTTTGGCATTGCAGCTCCGAATCTATCCTCTACATTCAAAATTCAATTACGCCACTCGATTGCCAAAGGATCAAAGAATATGTTACGTCTTATAACTTCCGCGTAGTATAACTTTTGACTAGGAGAAGCTACGACGCTCGTTTAAATTTCACTCGACAGCTCTCGTCACGATCAATCGATTACGTGTATAAAAACATTTGTGCGGCGTGGTTATGGTGAAATTGTAATGTAAAAAATTAAGAAAACCTAACACAATTTCGGCTTCTACTCGTCAAAAAGCCAAATCGAAATACAGAGCTCGTATACGGTTGGAAAGAGCATTTCAAAGTCAATCCAGTGATACCCTTAAAACCCCATATGATCGAGTGAAACGGTGCCGGGCACGTAAAACAAACGCCAAGGCGTCCGCGCGACGAAACGTCTTCACGCAAAACAAAAGGCCAAACGCAATGTTTTTTTCCCAATGGTTGATTTCGAAAATGCTCACTTTATCGCGAGCAGTCTTTAAGCAGTTCATTGTTGGGAGAGGAGGTAGCGCGGTCATTCTACCGCGTATTTACACGACGCTTCTTGAGGCGGCCGTCGCGGTGGCGTCGCTACAGCACGACTGGCGTCACGGCGTGGCCGCGAGCGTTGACAGGACCGTAATGAGGCGAGCCCGATCAGCCGCGCTGTGGCCGCGGTCCACAGCCTCATTTGCATGGCGGGATGAGCTGCCGGCTCTCCCTCCCCCCTTCAATCTCTAGACACCGCTCTAAACCCACTCCTTCAGCCTAGGCACCACGCTTGGCGCGACGCTCGTCAACGTCTGGCAACACTGTCGGTTAAGATTGAAGTAAAGCCTTTGGAGCACTGCACCCGACTATACAACGTTAAGAACTCGTAAAAAAGTAGTACAGACAACAAAAAAATTGTCAGGAAAGTGCGCTTTATCCTGTATATTAAAGATGTGTGTGTGTGTGTGTGTCTATATATATATATATATAATATATATATATATATATATATATACACACACACACATGTATATAGCAACATTATGAAAATATTTTACTTAAATATACTCCTTAAATATAAAAAAAATTATCGATTTAAGTAGTCTTAAATTTTTAACCAAATTTGAGCATATTTCCATTATGGAAGCTTCAGAAAGCAGAATTTACAAGAAAATCTTCAAGAAAGATCGTCATAATATTTACTGTGATGTGTGTACGGAAAACTTTTATAATAATGTAGGAAATAATTTTAATAGTTGATTTTGTATGCGACCATGTCACAAACATTTAATCATAAAATTGATATGATCTATTATTACTATGACTTTACTAAAAATTATCACAGTAAATATTACGACGATCTTTCTTGAAAAAGGTTTGTCTTGTAAATTCTGCATTCCGAAGCATCCAAAACGAAAATGCGCTTAAATGATGTTTAAAATGCGGACTTTCGATCGATCATTTGATTACATTGGAAAAGTATATTTCAGTAAAATATATTATAGTGCTGCAAAATAAATTCATTCTTCTTTCACATAAAGTACAAATCACACTTTTCTGTCATTTTTTATGGTGTCTGGACTAATTATTTTAGAAGTTCAACATTTTACATCCAGGTGCAGTGCTCCATAGGCAGTTGCTTTACTTCAAACTTAAGAGGCTTGCACCACGAAAAAATTAAGCATTAAGGGGTCTCAGTCATTGTCGAATTATTTTTTATAGATTACCCGCTGCAAATTCGATTTTAGGATGTGTACTACAACTTTGGCACGACAAAGCATGAATAATACCTGTCTTAAGGTTCATAAAATGTAACATATTCTCTGCATTTGATATTTTATAGTTTGTAACAGCCGAGGTAAAATAATTGATAATTTTGTGGAAGCGACTACATAGATCATAATAGTAACGGCAGTCGAACAGAACAGATTTCACAGAACGTATTAAGTTATACGCTACGTAAAGTTGACCGAACAAAAATCCACCCAAAATCCACGTTTGCGGGTACTCCCCGATAATAAAAAAAATCCCCGATGGATGGACCTGGTTTACCTTAAGGCGGTCGTATATTGAGGTTCCCCTCTACCTGGAGATTTCTTTCAGAGATTGAGGCCGAGAAGAAAAATTGCCGCTAAGCGCTAGTCTCTCAACTGACGCGCAGTGTTCTCGTCGCACTACGTGTATCTGCGGGATTTTCAGCGGTGACCCTGTTATTTTATTGGTGTAAAGTCTGTAGGAAGGTTCATGACAGGGCCTTTGAATAGTTTTGTATGTATCTTATGCGCATGTTATGAGATACAGCGCTTCTAAAAAGCCCGTTGTGGAGTACTCTGAAATTGTGTCCAATGTGCACGACGTTTTGAAAGTACTAAACAGCCTCCGCCTGAAGCACGTGTTCATTTCGTAGAAAAGCGCGTTGGACGCATGTTTGGTAGTTTCGTAGAAAAAAAAAACGCGTATTTCAAACACTCTGCAACGCATTTATAGTGCCACGTAGGTGGGGGCCTTAAGAGTGGGACGGACCCTCGCGGCCAAGGTCAAGAAGCGAGGGAGCGATACGGGCGACACTAACACGCACGCTTAGTGCCTCATCGCTCCTACGTGCAAGACGTGCAGCGTTTCCGTCGTGACGCTGTACTGTACTATTAGATATGCAGCATAAAGATTTTATTACACGCGATGAAAGAGCACAGATTAAACTACGACCGTATCTTTCTACTTAGCTTTAAAAATGCGATATTTGACCTGTTTTACGAATTATTCTCTCCAATAAAACACATAATACGACAAACGTATAAACAATATGGGCATAGTTATTTTTTGTTTTTTATGAAAAGAAAAAAAAATTGTATTTCCAGAACATACCGAGATACGCGTATTTGCGCAAACAACTATTTCACAAAAAAAAAATTGCAGAAACCATCCCACTCATAACGATTTTGTTTGTGTGAGCGAGGCAAAAATCTATTCATCGTTAGTTCCAACTTTTCAGAAGGCCTACTAAAGTTCTACTTTCTGCCTATTTCTCCGCAACATGCAAAGAAAATATAAAATACACCTTAGGGACAAAGCACCGTATTCGTGCGCACTCGATACTATAGTATTTTACACGAGAACTATTTCTCACTAGGAATTACCAACCCGACTATTTTGTCACTGTTTGTATTTATATTAATTATAAATTGATTATATATTGAAATTTATAGATAAAATACAACTAAAGGATTAATTTAACAAAAACTTGGGCTTGACTGTGTTGGGGACACGGCTGGTTGTTTTGCGTGAATACATCTACGTTGACGCTCTCAGACGCCTTGATGTATTTTTTTTTTTTTACGTTCCCGGCACAGCTTCACTCGATCATATGGGATTTTACGGGTATCACTGGATTGCTTTTGAGATGCTCTTTCCAACCTTATACGATTTCTGTATTCCGACGACTTTTTGACGAGTATAGGACGAAATTGTGTTAAGTTTTCTTAATTTTATATATTAAACCATATATTTCACCATAACCATGCCAAACAAATTTATTTATACGCGCAATCGATTTATCTTGAGATCTGTCGATTGAAAGCTAAACGAGCGTCGTGGCTTCTCCTAGTCAAAAGTTATAATACGCGGAAGTTATGAGACGCGACGAAACGAACTCAAAATTGCGCCCCCCCCCCCCCCCCCAACCCACACCAATCCATGCGATGCTTCGCAGTCCTCACTCAACGTAACATATTCTTTGATCCTTTGGCAATCGAGTAGTGTAATTGCATTTTGAATGTAGACGATAAATTCGGAGTTGCAGTGCCAAATTTTATCCCCCGATTTGGTTATCATCGTATTTTCGGGATTGCCTCCCACTATGGTCGCAAATTTAAAGACGTATTTGCGTAAAAAATCTTGTGGCACACAACACATTTAAGAAACAACCAAAACATCATGCATAGAAAGATTTTTCTAATGTTTGATCACAAAAAATTGTGAAGATATCGTGAATTAACTATATGGACGACGCTAACCAGCGTATATAAAGCGATACGCCTCTACGCTCAAGGCGGTCAACTGCAGGCTATCCGTAAGCAACTCGCATAAACGCGACTTGAAAGTGTCGACCCGATAATGATGCACCCTATATGGTTCTATTGTAATTTCATACGTATCATGTTCGTATATGTTGAGGTACAGCAATAGGGAACTTTTCGCAGCATACAGTAAGCCAATCAAACCCAAGACGCGTTTCCAGAGCCTCGCGCAGCCAATCAAGAGAATGGGTGCACCCGCATCAAAAGAGCCGCCACGCGAATTCTTCTCTACGTTCCTCGTAAATATGTTTCTTTTGGTTGTTCTCGGCAAAATTTATCACGCAAAGCAGAAAAGTAAAATTTCGTATGTTTTAGATGTTCCTCCACTCTCAACGATCTCTTTAGGTAAACGATTTGCTGTCTTATTTTCCATCAGGAATAGCCTCACAATGTTTGTAATGCAGATTCAAGACACATTGGAGATACGTTCATTGTATTTACTTATATAACACTCACTTGCTAAAACGTGTACATTAAGAAAGATGTGACAAATTTCATTGAATTTTTCGAATACCAATCTTTTTAGCTTTGCTGTACCAGTTGTGCGTAGAAATGACAGAAACAAATACAAGCCCTGCGATTACACTCTTCGTTGAGGTGCTCGCTCCACTTGGTGCTTCGCGCCTTTTGAAAGATGTTCTGAACTCCATGGTGTAAAGGTACAAATTGACACGAGCAAAGTAATGAACAAAAGCGCTACCTTATATTTTAAATGAAGTGTGTTAAGATTATTGTGCCAAGAGCAAATATTTGCTATACTGAATTGTTGTAAATATTCTTTAAAACAAGCAAAACTGTTATGTACATATAGAACTTCTTGTGTGAACAAAAAAGGAACTATCCCTTGTGTGTGTGCTGGTTAAAGGACTAGTTATAAACCAGAATTTTAAAAGTGAATGCCACATATGGTTTATCACATTCTGGAAGAGATGATATCAGTTAATTGAATATGTATTGTATGAAACTATAATAGGCTAGTAAGAAACCTTACTAAATGGTGAGTCGCGTTAATGCAAGGGTCCCACAGGAGACCGAGAGTTTCACAGAGTTTCAAAATCCGTGCATGTTAACTGATTATTGGGTGGAATTGTATAATTCTTATTGTTTTCATATGTTTATGTGTTAAATTAGTATCTATGTTTAGTTATTGATTTTGAATGGCATGTGTAGGTGTTAGGTGTAATGTTTAAGAAAATTAAATGTTCAGTCTTCTTAATAGTTTGAAAAATTAGATTCTTCCTAGAATTGACAATTGAAAGTTAACGTCTGGAATTTTTCCGATTACTAAGAAGATAATGATTTTTTTTTTTAACAGTCCTAAATATTGACTCTGATATTCGATTGATTTCATTAACACATAATTATTTATCTTTTTCTTTAACCACGCCATCTTCCTTTGTCCACACTCATCCATCTTATTCCCATCCAATACTAATTATTCTCTTTTTTTCTTACAGCATGCTTTCTTCCTTACATTACATTACAATGAGTAAAACTTAACACTGCTATGAACTTATTCACTGGTTACAGTTATTGCAGCTACTATCTTACTCTGCAGATGGTATCTGCAGTGTCTCCCAAAACGTCGGGACAAAATACGACAGTGTTGCTCCGCTACAACCCTGAAGACAAGAACATGTAGACCAGTAAACGGCTCACCTGCATACTTTATTAATCAAGCATTGATGTTTATGCGCCGATCACATGATGTGATATTTTGTGTGAGATAAATACGGTAATGTTACGTCAATTCGAGTGCACGCGTAACAAAATATGCCGCTGGCCATTAATTACGATTGTAACCAAACACGTCAGCACATTTAACTATTTCTTATGATTTGTGGCCAAAATGAACGTGTACAAGCCACACACTCTAAACCTGAAGAGAAATAAATCAAATAAATTAAAACTAGTAAACATGGCTCCACTTTTCTTATAAGCGATTCCCGCTTAGGGTGGGTTTTCGATTGAATTAACAGAATAAGAGTGCCGTGTTCTCAAGATATGAATTAGTGTGTTCACGAGTATTGGTTTACGACTGCCGTGTGCGGGTCATGTACGTTCTTGGCTTGACTTAAGATAACATAGTAATTTATATCTTAAGTAGGTACAAGTCTAGACGAAGTAGCCAATCAGAGCACAGTGACGTTTGTTTTTGGCGGGAAACTTCATTCGCATCTTGGATTTAGGTTATGTCGTATCGTGAACTCTTATGCAATGAATTATGTACGTACCTCTTTATTTAAATAAACGCCCAAGGTCATGTTTTATTTCTTGGAAGAGGTTATTATCGAATTCGTTTTATTTAACATTCTGCAAATTTATTAACGTAAATGCCCAATGGCATCCAACAATTCTGATTGGTTAGACTTAACAGTTACTAGATAAATCAAACTGCAAAACTTTTTTTCCGTGTACTTAAATTGTCATAAGTACAATTCTTAATTCTTCTGTATTTAATCGTAAACCAATCCATTCTTCGGCCATAATAAATGCAATATGCGACTGATGTTATTTAGGCTACTTATCACTTGCTACACTGTGGTCTACATTTACAACAAATTTGTAAATAATATATGTTATTATTATTGTACAGAGTTTTATATGCAACACTGACTAAATAATAACTTATGACGTCTAACCACCCAACTACGAGTCGCTGACAATAATGAACGTCAGCAGTAGGTCTATGTAAATTACACTTATTTATACTCATAACCTCATTTGCACTCTCAACACAAATTTTACTTCTTGTCCGTTCAACAAGTTCTTAATTTGCATGCGATTATACATTCGGCACAGCAGAAATGATGTGTAAATTGAATTCATACAGCGAAAACAGTCATCTTATGTCTAATATTTTGTTTGTTTTGGTGCGCTCGACTCATCTCGCAAGGCGATGATCGAGAGAGTGGTCACTCGCACGGTCGAGACGTATACGATGGCTCTGGTATGGTTCGATCTCCCCGTTTTCCAAAATCGTGCGAGTTACGGATGCAATTCGAAGATTTCGTATACGAGTGCAGTTCGAGCTTAGCCCCCCTCCCCTCCCCCCCCCCACCCCCTTGGTTAGCAGTTCACTCGAATGATTCGCCAGTCGGTGATAACTTGCGGCAGTGCTGCTATCTGGACCTTAGTTCACCTCGCCGCCACCGTTCTTTCTTCTCCCCCCCCCCCCCCTTTTTTCCACTTCCCACTTGCCAAGACATGAAGGCGTCAAGAATTTGTAACGCTTCAGGTGCTCGACGAGCATAAAAGTAATATGAATCCTTTTAATATTGCCGTGTATGGTAATACCTTTTTGCGGACATTTATCAGATACATTTCGTAAGTTTAATGATGGGGAATACGACGAGCGGCGAGTGTGGAAGGCGTCTTTTAAATGGGAATTAATTTGAGTGTGTGTGCTATTCAGTAATCGTAGTTTTGTTAGCTGGAAAGCGACTTTTAGATTTTGCATTTAGTAATTTTTTTATAGCTTGCAAGATTAGCGTGTATAATTTTATAAATTAGGCTTGGCTTGCAATAATTATTCACTGCTTTGAAGCAGTTTGCTATTAACGAGTTGCCCTATTCGGCTGGCCCGGCCTCCATTCTTCATCAGCTGTTCCACACACCGCGGCAGGAATACGCATTTTATCTGTCTTGTTACGTCTGGTTTTTAATCGTGCGTCGCTTTAATTACCCTTAATTTATATACGTTTAGGGTTCCGGCGCATGAGTTTTTGGTATGGTTTTAATCATTAATTTTAACTTGTCTATTTTTAGCAAGGCGTCCTTTATTGGGGTTTATTCGCCTGTAGCGCCTGCAGTATTGTCTTAATCATATAGTAATAATATGTTGCCTTGTCTGAGGAAACGGAGATAACCTCAAAGATATTTTCTTGTATTTTGCTTAAAGGATGAGTGTCTGTAGCTACTAAAATTATGGAGAAACAGAATTATGATTTGACGTTTTTTTGCGCAGTGTTAAGCCGCCTGGTCACCCCAAAAGTACCTTGTACGATGAGTTAAAGGTTTCGTCGGTGAGCGACATAACTCAGGTGGTAATATTTGGTAGCCTTTTACATTAACTTAATGTGCAAACCAGCCTGTATTTTGCCTGTTCATTTTGGCTCAGGTAGTCACGAATAGGTTGTGGACATTGACCTTAAGCTTTCTACACGTACTTGTTCAGGTTTTTTAAAAGGTTTTTATCAATTGGTATGTGACTATGGAGACAAATTATTGAGGATCTATTGTAAAATGGCAGCCTGCCAAGGATAGTGTATATATTACGCTGTAAAGGCATGTAGTTAAACTTTATTAAACGCTAATCGATCTCAGTGTACCTAAATAGTGTTAATATTGCGGCATTGTTTAAAATGGTCCTGGTGCTACTTTAATTGTGCCCTATGGTTAGCCATCCTTTTAATATTGTGGTTTTTTCTATAAAATTTATTGCTGCCCTGTAAACGGATACCTGTTATGAGTATGAATATTTGTGGTTTTTAATATATGTATTTAGCAATGGCTGGTGTAAAATGAAATGGTATTTTTTTTAAGGAGATCATATTTGTAAATGGTACCTAATTCTCTGGTATTTTATACGAGCTTTGGTTTGATTAAATTTTATTGGGATGTAGTACTTACCAATAATAAACGTTGTTGGAAACGGAATTTTTGGTGTAGTGAATGTTATTTGTAAATTGGACTGCTGTGTCAGTTCAAACTAATAACTTATATGACTTTCAGTGAACGTTATTTCAATGACTGACAGGCCCATCACTGATTCGGGCTTAGATTGCAGCGTTTAAGTTGAAATATATAAAGTGAAGATATGTTTAGTGAATTGCGGATACTTTCAATTACGTTCTTTTGCACCCCGAGTTAAATAGCGTCGTAACCATTTTTAAAAAATCGTATTCATACCTAATACAAACAATTTTATAAAAATTAATTTTCAATCGCTGCTTTGGATGAAAATAATTCATAGTATATTCGCAGTTTCTTCACACTTGTTGAACGTATGTCGTTATTTTCTAAATATTTAATGTAACACGAGCGTTTCGTACTTGTGTTAGTAAAAAGTACATTATTTTTGGTTAAATTGAATATTTACTTATATTTTATCTATACAATTTAGTATTTAATTGATAATTAATACGGATAAACATAGAGAGAAAACAGGTGTGGCACTGCCTACCAAGAAATAGTTCTTACGCAAAAACTTATTACAATAAGTTCGCACGAATGCAGTGCGTTGTCCCTTTGGTGTAATTTCCCGGACTCGGTTACGCTTCGTTTGCATGAGGCTGAGGAATATCCTAGAAGCAGAATTTCAGCAGGGCTTTAGAAAAATTGGAAGTAGCAGTGAATGGACTATAGTAAAAAAAATAGCCGTATTGTAATTCGATAACACGTATTTATTTATTAACTTATACACTTCAGAAGTATTTTTAAAGGGGTGGAGAAGGGGTGGTGGGGTAATACGTACTGCTCCGCGCAAAGGTGATCTTCGTGGCCGCGGAGGCTGAAGACGCCCGCGCACCCAGGCGAAGAGGAGAGAAGCGAAGAGAAGATACTTTTTTCCGCCCCGAGATAGTTCAATTCGAACGAAAGTTAGTGGGCAAACCGAGGCGAGGAGAAAATCATACGGGCTTTGGAGAGCGAGCAGCCGGATAACATCGCGCCTCGTCCACCCCATTGTGTGGTGGTAGGAGAAGTGAGCGTCCTCGACAATTGTCGCCTCGCAGTTTCTGCTACTCTCGGCCTGCGGGGCACTGACAACCCGTGTCCTCCCGTTGACCGAATTCTGCGCCCCTCCCCCCCCCTCTCCGGTTGCGTACCATCTTTCATAGAATTTTTTCCCGGAGGTATTTTATTTCATAAGTTAACCAATTCATAAAAAAAAAGTTATGCCTGAATTACATTCGAGAATCAATGTTATCGAAGAAAAGTTGTCATCGTTACTTTTATATCATGTAGAAATAATATTACCATCTAACTTATTATAGCGTAGTGCACCCTCGGAAGATGCATTCGCTCAATAGCGACAAAAACACCACGGAAGAAACACTACTGACAAGCAATGGCTACAGTGTCGGAAGGATATCCAGAACCGTGCAATTGACCCAGAAAGTGTCAGTTAATTTTTTTTCAGGTTAGTTCCAGTGAATAATGTGGAGTAGCCAATAATATAAATAAGTATTATTATCCTACGATTTGCCAAAGTCTGAAACGTTTTCCACGAATGGCGCGGAACTAAGCAGTGAGAATGAAAAATTTTACTCATGTTTCACAAAATGATATAAGCCTTGAAAGAATAAAATACAGCACGAGGTACCACTGTAGCACAAAAGACACCGAAGGGTGGAGTGGCAGTACACAATAGAACCAGAACGTTGAATGGCTAGGGTTGATAAGGCGTGCTGTTCTAATGGCGCATCTCTTCTGAGTGTGCGAGATCCCATCTATTCGCTTCGCTACCCTCCGCCACAGTAAAGACGGGCGTTTCCTTGAAAACACGGTATGTCCATAGCCTTTGACCTCTGTATTGTTTTAGACGTTAATTAATTTTTAATTTGCAAGCCGCCCCGAAAAGCCACCCGGTATAAAACTCGAGCGAGTTTATAAACCCAATAAAAAAGCAGAAAAATAATTTCTCGTACTGAATTTTGAAAGCCAAAGCAAGAAGCCAAGATAGAACAACACACTCTTTCAAAACACTAAGTTCGTTAAATAAGAGTAAAATAAATGTGGTGGCATTGATCTCTTACATTTTCCACTCACTGCACTTAATTACGTGTGTGGTAGAATAAATCGTTAGACGAGGAAGTGTCTTCCCAAAGTGTGAATTAAGCAGCTATGTATGTAATAATAGAGTTGTTCGGAATTTTATGTTGTTGCTAGAATTTCTAATTTTTCTTTAAATTGGAAAAAACATTCACGGACATATTAGCTACATAAAAATATATATCGTCCCACGCTAAAAACTTAAACAAGGCGTGGCAAGAGAAAACACAGGTAGTTTACAGTGCGATCTGTAGCTGGCACAATAAGGCGAAGACGAACTGTCACTTCCAGGAAAACACAAATTTGCGACATGAACTGCGATGTCCACTGTTTAATACGTATTGGTGGAGTTATAATGAGTCGATATGAAGACATCAGTGCGTGATTTCTAAGCAAGCTTAATTTTTTTTTAACGTTCCTACTGAACTTGTTTCGATTCACATTAAATATCTAAGTCCTTGTCTCTAACGTTATTATTCATGTGGACAGTAGGCATTCAAATTTGGTATTGTCAATATTCTTGGACCTTGTAGTATTATACAAATATTCATAAAGAATTCTTGTCTGGTAGTTAAATCCTGATCGATGCAGTGAATAACCTACTAAGGAGACCGTTCCAAGTTCTAAAAGTGCAATGTGAGTGGTGTACTTACTGGAGTTGAATAGTTTACAAAGCCCGGGACACAAAATAGCAGTTTCAGTTATCGAATTTGATACGGAAATAGTTTTATCGAAGTCGATACGCCTTACTATCTCTTTAATCACTGACACACCAGTTGTTTCTGGCAGACGGTAAACAGTACTTCAAAATATCGCCTCTACTGTATTCTTTAAAGTTACGCTACAGCTGCGTCACGACTTTGCCGGATGAAACTGCGATTCTGAGTGAATTTTTGGGCTTCATAAGTCCCCTCCCTACTGCCTGATCGGGTTAAGGTCATAAATTACGCAAACAATGTAAGGCGTAAAAACTTCCAACGCATGGACTTCAGAGGACTACTTCATAAGCTATCAGTGAAAGATTCAAGAACGCAACTACGAGTTGGCTAACCGTACAACTTCTTGCGTTGGGGCAGGAATTTTCTCCTTGTTGACTTGCAGTCGCCCGAGACTGTTCGTGGCTGAGAGCTGAGAACTTAACTTTCCTACTTCCCTGCTCTCAAGACTTCGCTGTTAAGAGCCGCCCAAATATCTTCACTCACTCACTCCAACATCCCTTGCCCTATTCAACAGCTTGGATTAACTTGTATGCAACAACTCAAACAGAGTGTAGTAACTGCAGTAGGACAAATTTTTAGCAAAACGAAAGCAAATGTTGAAAAAATTCCCTTTAGCTATAGGAACAAATTATTATTTCGGACAATATACACGAAAAATTGTCTTCCTTTCGGCATGTTTCACAATTTATCCAAATTGTTTGCACAAGCTGTTTGTCACAAGTCGGTGTCTCACGTTTCTTCCGTAGTCTGTTAATTAGGCCCGTAATTAACAACACTGCAAATACCCTTCTTTAATTTGTGGCCATCGCAATGACACTTTGGAAGGTTAAAACTAGTTTTTATACTAATTCCACTGAAGTACACGAGAAACTCCGAAATTCCGAAACTTTGGAGTAGGCCTCTATAGGCGGCAAACAGTGTGTCTGAATTCCTTAGAACCATTTTCGTTAGTGTTTACTCTTTAAGAGTGGGATTGATCCCCCCTGTCGAAGGCCAAGAAGCGAGGGAGCGATACGGGCGACACTAACACGTGCTTTTAGCACCTCATCGCTCCTACGCACAAGGAGTGCAGTGTTTCCGTCGTGACGCTGTACTGTGCAAATTAGATCTGTAACATAGAGGTTTTATTAAACGCGATGAAAGGCCACAAATTTAACTACGCCCGCATCTTTGTACTTTTCTCTTGCCGCTTAATGAAACTGCATAAGCAAGCTTTAAAAATGCGATATGTGATCTTTTTTACTATTTTTTTTCTCCGATAATACACTTAATATGTCAAAAGTAAAAAATAAGGGCGTGTATATATAATTGTTTTTTTTTTTTTTTTATCTATTCTGACAAAAAGTCGTATATTTAGAACATTCATTTACCGAGATACGCGTATTCGCACAAACAACTATTTCACAAAAATTCACGGGGTCCATCCCGCTATTAAGTAAAAATGCTAGCATTTATAGAGATTATAAAAAAATGTAAACAGTGCCAGATGCCGGTCTTCACGCGAAAGTCATTAGAGGCCAACTAAGGGCATTAATATAGAGATTTTATAGGTTGTTCACGGCAAACTGGGTACTTGTAAAAGCCCTGTCGAATATATATTTTTATGCACAATGTGTATTCAACAAGTCATTTGTAAAATTAACATGGGTTTAATCAAGTTATTCATGCGTCGGCCAAGTAGAAACTGTGAAATTATTACATAAGTAAATATATTTTTCAAATTTGCTAATTATTGCACTAACGTGTATTAAAAACACCGATTTTAAAGAAATCATTCCGGTATCCAAAAATGTATACTTAACACTTTTAATTCGACGTGAAGAAACGAAACTACTTTCCTGTACAGCCTTTAAAAGAGGCGTTTATAAGTAATTTAAAAGTTTATTACAACGTGTGTTTGGCAATGCGTCAGCATGTCTTATATTCGGAGATCGTGGGTTCAACATCGGCTGACTGCACTCGAGTTGGGTTTCCCCGGCTTATTTTCCCCTCCTAGTTCCAGGAGAACTTTCGTGTAGTTTCTCGATATGAACCCTTCTCAGCTATAACGTTTTGGTTTTTGGAGAAACCGTTCTTGGAAAGAATCACTGCTTGTAATTCCTGTCCCCACCACCTCAGCCTCCCTTGTCAAGTTCCTGATCGCCTCCAAGCTGCCAACCCCGACACGAAACAGATCACTGCTCCGCGGGGGAACAGAATATCGAAAGACGGGAAGTACTGCACATCATATTTTCAGTCTGTAAGTTTAGTCAATTTAATTGTCCATTAATATCACTTTGTACATAACTCGCTAGAAACTCATCAAACTATTCAAAGAAAAAATGCAATTTTTTTCGATATAATCCCCAAACATAGCAGTAACAATTTTTTTTCGGCATACTTTTAAAATACGTAAAATGTAAAAATCGAAATTTACCCCCACTTGTAAATAATTTATAATAAAAATAGACAATGAATTGTCTACCAATTATTTTATAGATATCTTAGCGTAGTATTTATTTAGCATAACAATTTTTCAGATCAATATTTTAGATGCTCGCAAAGTCTCCAAATTCACAATAATTTTAGTGCCATTTTGAAGTGAAGAGAAATAAAAATATTGAAAAACAAAGGCTGTAATGTAAGAAATATCTGGAGGAACGGAGTTTCTTGTATGTAAAGGAAGAAATTTACAACGACATGTAAATGAAAAGTTTCAATATAAATACGTGACTATATTTAAATTGCACGTGAAGAATTTTCCGTGGCTGTAAGGAAAAATTACACGATAACGGTCAACAAAGAAAAAAGTTAACACCGAGCGTAAGAGTAAGTTTTCTAATCAATGAAAAGGAAATAATGATTAGCACGATGTAATTTATTATTGATATACGTTATTTCATACAACTAAGAAACTTTCGAAATTAAAAAAAAACACACGACTGCTTTGATGGGGCGTGACATGGCTGGAATGTGTGACCTCTGTTACACAATACCGCTTTATCAAAAGTTTAAGGCAACTAATTAAAACCTTTAAAAAAAAATCTAATTCAGCTGCAAGTGGAGATCTGAGTAAACGCAGCAATAATTGGGAATGGCGGTAATTATAAATAAAGAAATATTTTACTAAAATATACCCTCCTACGCATTTTCGGACTGTACGTGAACATTTTTTAAGTGATTTCAAATGTTTGTAAAGTGATGTTTTTCTCCGTTATGTTAAAGTTTCCACGTGTCGAATACCAAATTACAAAATACGTAACTACGAAATATGTTTACGCAAATTTACGTCCTATTATAAACGTATTGTGAAATTGTTACATGTCATTTATGCTGCAGTATTTCCTATATCTGGACATACAAATCAATAGTGATCTTAGAATGAATAGTGCAAGGGGGGTGAATGACAAGATGAAATTTTTTGGACATTCGCCATTGCGATGCAGATGTCTGTCGAGGAAAAATAAGACTGAACACGAAAAAATTACTATATAAGAGTATTTATTTAATTATTTTGTCGTGTTTTTCCACGAGACATCTGCATCGCAATGGCGAATAACCAAAAATCTCCATCTACAAATCAATAGAATGTGTACTGGAGTCAGTTTGCTATTACTCCGACAATTCAGCTACCTTTCCCACTTAAAATAATTAGTAATGTGCTATTAGAATATATGTGCCGTTGTTTCAGCTTCAAAACACTTCATGGCAGTTCAGAAGTCAGTATCCTAGAAATTAATTTGTTTTTCTTTGTTTTGGCACTTCTTTGACAAGCCTTGCACCACGGTTATTTTCGACTTTCCGTTCAAACAATCCTCGTTTTTCCTCCACATGTACGCTACATTTCCCTGGGCATTTTTGTAGTAGGCTACAGTGTTGTAATTTTGCTTCATATATAAGCTGAAATAAATTTCCTATAAGACGTTCATTAATATAAACAAAAAGTTTCGGAAAACTTCGTAAATATTATGTTCTATATTTTGTTATTTAATAAATTTCTCTCTCAATAATAATTTTGGTCAAGTGCTGTTAGGGATCAAACGACATTACGTATTGGTTGAAAGAATTTTAATTATAGTTTGTGGCTGTTTCCAACTGTTTAATTCATTCGGCAATAGTAAAATGTTCCTCCTGTTACACTGACAAATTTACAGAATGCAGGATCTGCATCGCTTAAAATAATTTTAACCACATCTTTTATTGAACATGTGCCAACTTACACAACCAAATAAATAGTTTGTCCAATGTAACGAGCCTAGTGCTCGTGCGTTAATATTATGTTTATTCAAAAACCTCTATATGAGAAGGCAAAGAGTAAATTTAATGCACCTATGTGAGGTACTTCAAATTGTCTAATCACTTTTCAACACATGAGCAACTACTTAAAATCCGCTCTGAAAAAATACTTTATCGCTTCTACGAAATGTTTTATTGGTATACACAGAGCTAAATAATTTTGTGGTGAGTACAAAATATTTTGTAGCCACCACAAAATAAATTTCTAGAGGCCACACGTATTTAGTGGTGACAACTAAAAAATGTTATGTTCACCACATCATTTGGCTGTGTGTATAGCAACAACATATTTTGTAGCAGCTACAGAGTATTTATTTCAGTGTGCACATACCTCAATAAATGTGTTGTGTGCAAATCTACGAAACCAATTATGTGTCGTACAAATAATAATACAATAGTTTCATACGAGAAACTAATGATTATTGTACTTGATTCAGCTCATTTAGCTTTCGTGTCGTGCCTATTTATGTCTTTTAAGTATGCATTTAAAATAGTAGCTCAGCAACACAATTTCTGGAACCTCTTACAAGTTATAAGTAATTCCTAATTTATAATCGGCCTTTAAGACAATCGAAAAACTAGAGACGGCCTACATATTAAATTACCCGAAGTTACTTTTACGGCAATTGTACTTATAGCTTAACTGGGATTCAAACCCGGAACCACGCAAACGCTTTAACTTACATCTGAAACATTTATGTACTCCTATTTAATTTTAGTTTTCCTTTCGCACTGTTGCCGGACAAAATAGGTTAATATTATATTGTTATGTTTAATGGTAGCCATAAGCAATAAATACATTTTTTTAAATTAAAAACCACGACCTAAGAGCAGCTGTCTGATATTACAAAATAGGTGTGAAAATAACACGTTTTGTTGTGTGAGCTTACCAAGCTTACAAGTACGTTCTTGTCGGAGAGCGACCGAAATGACACCGCAACTCCTCAATTTCCCTCTGGGTCGACGGAGCGCCCGCTGTTATTTCAAGACAGATAACGCCGGGTGGGATTCATTCATCCCCCTCCCCTTCCCCCACGGAATCTTGGCGATCTCACAAGACGTGAGGAAGCTGTGTGGCCGAGGGAATGATGGACGACCGACGGATTGCGCAGTCCCATTTCCTGGGCTACGAGGCTACCGGAACCGGAAATTTTAGTCCAGCCAGTAATAAACCACTGCGAGCTATAGCAGCATTGGCGCGGGGGTGTGGTATGAAGGGACTGCTGGTAGCAGTTGGTCTACACCGTAATGTAGGATGATCACCGTTCATTAAGAGTGTGATGAACCCGCGCGTTTTTTGTGAAATAGTTGTTTGCGCGAATACGCGTATCTAGGTAAATAAATGTTCTGCAAATAAAACTTTTTGTCAGAAAAGATTAAAAGTAACAATTTCTATGCCCTTATTATTTTACTTTGGTCACATTAAGTGTATGGTCAAATATAGCATTTTTAAAGCTTGCCTATGCAGTTTTCTTAAGCGGCAAGAGAAAAGTACAAACACACGGGCGTAGTTTAATTTGTGGTCTTTCATCGCGTGTAATGAAACGCCACTGTTAGAGATATAATTTACACAGTACAGCGTCACGACGTAAACAATGCACATCTTGCGCGTAGGAGCGATGAGGCACTAGGCGTGTGTGTTAGTGTCGCCCGTATCGCTCCCTCGCTTCTTTACCTTGGACGCGGAGTTCCCACAGGGGATCCATCCCTGCTTAAGAGGCTGTATCACCCCTATATACAAAAATTATAAATTTTAGTGCCATAACAGAAAAGTCAGGGTCAATACTGAAAATGTTTCATTATAGAAACATTACATTTCATAGTTCAGTGCAAATTTTTGTACATGATTGTTAATATTTGTTCCTTGGTTGTCATTAAAAGGCAAGGATGAATTAATATATAACATTTTGTATTAAATTTATTATTCCATAAATATGGTTGTTAGTTCCTATATTATATCTGTAACAATGGTGAAGTAATTAGCTACGAGTGTATCGTCGCATTTAAAAATAAATCCTCCTAGATTTCAATCAGGGAGAAATAAATAAACAATGCAATATGGCGAGTGACACGTGCTCTTAAGGCTCGGCCTAACCCCTTTTGCAGAAGTTCTTAGTTTTCGCCTCATACATCTGGATAGTAATTACTAACAATGCACGGTTACAGAACATTTACATTTTACGAGTCGTATACTATTTTTGTGGGTAATTTTAATTGTATATTATCTGCCAGTTGTAAAAAGTCACGAACATAATTATATTTTAACTGTAAGTTCCTGCCTATTTGCAAGCAGGAAATAAAACTCTTTGAAAACTAGATACAAACATGTTAAGCTAGTAGAAAAATTGTAAATTTATACATAGTATAAAACAAAGTGGCCCGGGCGCGTGTGTGTTTATTAGGCTAAGGCTTTTAAACTACTTGATGGATTTCGATGCGGTTTTCACCATCATATAAAGAATTTCTAGAGGGAGGATTTAGTACATAATACTAGTATTTAATGTAAGGATAGTAGAGATATGCCGGCGTTTTCTAATCAAGTCGTTAAAAGCCCCTTGCCGGGCGCTTACAAGTAATACGCTGACTAAACCATAAGAGATACAGCAAATTAATATACTACAGAATTGTAGATCTCAAAAAGGTCTACAAAAAAATGTCCGTGACAGCATATGTTTATCTTTTAAGAATGACTCACAGTGACCATTTTTGTCTTTTAAATATTGATTAAAAATAGGGGTTCACTTACGAACACAGCGCAGTATTAATCCTACATTAGATACCTTAAGCATTCCGTGTACATAGATACTTGCTGTAAATCTAAATGTTATATTTGCAAATCGTACCCGAGTGAGGCAGGAGCGGTTGCTAGTTTACTATGACCAAACATTTCCAATAGTACCTTTGAAATTGAAATAACGACACGAAGACGACCAACTTCTGCAAAAGGAGTGAAACCTGGCCGTAAGGGTCCGCCGACTACCTGTCGCTTGAATTGCAATGCATAGTGTTTGAAGTTCACGTTATTTAAATAAAACCACTTAACGTGTTCCCATTATACCGATATTCGAAAAAGAAAACACATGTCAGACGAGGGGATCATAAGACTCTATAAAGACATTACGCACCTTAAAAATAGCATTCGCAAGTCCTCCACCCCAGCTTTCTCCCAAAGTCGTTTTTCACAATATTCTGTTCGGAAACATAAAAAACTATTATAGGGATCTGCACTCAACTCGGCTGCAGACTTTCCACCTAAGTGCTGCTCACCATAAAGCGAACATTTTTGAATTCGACCGTAGAAAAAGTCACTACCCCTACCTGTATATATTTTAACGGGCTCACTGAGTGCCATGCGTGTAGTAAAGTTGATACCGAAGGAGAAAAAGTAGTTCAATGGCTTACCTTCGAATAAAGTGTTAGGTATACACTTGTCATAAATTAAATTATCTTTTTGGGCTTTATAGTTTTTTAATACATTTTAGTGTAATAATTATCATAATTGTAAAATATTTACTTTTATAATAATTTCGCAGTTTCACTTGGCCAAAGCATGAATAATGTGATGAGGCAATGTAAATTTTACATAAGATGGAATATTACGCAACGTGCATACAAGTAGATCTTAAGCAGGGCTTTCAAAAGTGTTAATTTTACGTGAACAGCCTATAGACGCTCGTATCAGTGTTCCTTATCACCCCTGCTTTTGTTCGGCCTCAAAGACGCAAGACAGCTCCAATATTCGGCGCACTTAAGAGGGCCGCCTACCTGACGCGACATGGTACAAGAGCGAGCGAACGCTAAGGACGACACTGGCACGCGCATCAAATGCCGCATCGCCATTACACGCGAAGCACTAAACTAGCGGGCAAGCTTTTCGCCGAACCGTTTTTTCTATGGGACTTTTAAGTGGTGACTATATTATTTTACTGATGAAAAGTCTAATGCAAAGTTCAATGTAGGATTGTGTGTGTGTTTCACGTAGATCCGGTCAGCGCATTTTGACATACAGCAGTCTGAAAAAGCTGTTTTTAGCTATGTTGGAGGACTTGGAAATAGTGGTTCTAACATGTGTAGTGTCATGAAGGCGACATGCCGTCATTGCCTGCAGTTTGTTTTCTTTTCGTTAATTAGCGCATTGGGAGCACATTGAATAGTTTCATTAAAAAAAAAACGGTTCTCCCAACACACTGCAACACATTTCTAGCTCCTAGCGTGCAGTCCCCTTTGTATATCATTCCCGTCTCGTTATGTATTCTTTCACCAAATGTAAAATTCACATTGCCACGTACTTAATAACTTTACTGATACGACTGTAAAATGAAAACGAGAAATTATTACGAACCTTAATGTTTTATTAGTATGCTAATTAGTTGTCTATAATCCATTAACTAATACTTTAAACTCTTCTGAAGCCCTGCTAAAGTTCTACTTTCAGGCTATCCCTTCACCTCGTACGAACGAAGCTTAACAAAGCCGAGCAAATTACACTAAATGGACAACACACCGCTTTCTTGCTCACTCAGTGCAATTATATTTTGCAAAAGAACTATCTCACTAGGCATTACCAACACACCATTTCCTCACTTTTTCTGTTAGTAATTATTAAAATGAAACATTATAATTTTTAAATGCAATATAAGTAAAAGTTAAATAAAACAAAAAATAAGATATTTTTATGTTAACAGATGTATTAAACGATTGTGATTTGTAGCATATTTAGGAAACAAAACACGACATACATGGGGTCATTTTTCAAAATTTTGGTTAAAAAAAAGTGTGAAGAAAGTACTGTATATGTATAAAACAAAACAAAGGAAAATACTAACTTGATTTGCCATACATTCAAACATCACATACGCAACAAGTAGAACTATTTCACTTAATTCGATGCCAGCTTAACTGGGGGAATCTTCATGCCGGTGCGTACGGCAACATACATGAAGTTATAGGCTGTTCACGGTAAAATAAGCACTCCTTAAAGCCCTCTTTAAGATCTATTTGTTTCCACATTCTGTTTTCTTCCGCCTTATGTAAAATTAACATTGCATGGGCTTCATCACTTTATTCATGCGTCGGTCAGGCGAAACTGTGGAATTATATAAGTATTTTACCAATATGGTCATTTTTAAACTTCGATGAATTAACAAAAAGGGAAAAGGAGAAAAACAATTAAATTTATCACTAATGGCTACCTAACACTTGTTATTCGACGTTAAGATATGGAATTACTTTCGATCCATTGTTACCAACTTTACTGTGCGCATGTCGCTCAGTGCGCCCGTTAAGATATATGTAGGTAGGAGCAGTGTCTTTTTTCCAAGGTTGATTTCAAAAGTGCTCACGTTATCGTGAACAGCCTTTAACAGGCAGTGATGTGTTTAAAAAGTTAACTTCAAGAAGTGCTCACTGTGCCGTGAACAAGCGGGGTTACTTCTACGACGGTTAATTCTACTCAAGTTAAGAACAAAATGAGTTTTCTTACGGGAGAGTTTGGCATACGAAAAATTTCCGCAATTAAGTCAGCACTAGTGTTACAAAAAAGTTACTTTAAATTAAATTCTAAGCTACGTGAATAATAATGAGAAAATATTTCACTTAGTTTAGTAGAGATTTAAAATTTGATTTGTGATCCTTGCAATTAATTTGTTTTTAACGTAGAAAATAAAAAATAATCCGATACACATGCGACACTGGCGCTTACCTAGCGGCGAAAAATTTTAGTTACCAAACTAAAAGCATTGAGCATTACAACCTGAGTCGAATAAATATTTCTTCTATTACCTGTTGTGGAGATCAGTGTTAAAAGTTTGGCGAAAGGAAAATTTTCGTCACTGGGTAAGTACTAGTGTCGGCAAGGTACCAAATTTTCTCTATTTTCTACGTCAAAAACAATATTTCTAATAATTCACAATAATCATGAATCAAATATAAAATAACTTCTTAATTAAATAAAAGCTTTATCTTTTATTATTCATGGGGCTAAAAATTTTAATTAAAAGTTACTATTTGGAACAATGCCCACCTAGCGGCGGAAAATTTCCCTATTCAAAACTCCCATGAGAATTTTCGTTTTTTTCCTAACCTGAGAAGAATTTTTTCAATCTTAGCACAAGTTACGCCTCAACATCTGAAATGTCCAATACTTTATGTAGGCTAAGTCTGTGAAATGAGCAGCCAATTAATGTGTGTGCGGTTTTCGTGGTGATTTTGTGGAACAGGTTATTGAATGGCAATCAGAGTACAAATGAATTACTACTGAAAATTTAGCATGCACGCAAAACAATTCAAATGATAAACTGCATACTAAAGAGTAAACTCAACGAGAAGATAAATGCTAGCAAAATCAAGACAGTAATTACTGAAACACACATCTAGAATCTAGAACATAAAAAGGGCATAATAAGAAGAATACAAAATACATTAAAAAGACACAAAATTATAATGCCCCGCCATGGAAGAAAACTGGGCTTGTGCTACCAAGAGACATATTCGAAATCTGCGCAAGATATATCTTTTGCGCAAATTTTTAATATATTAGAATTTTCCGTCCATTTTATTACAATTTAAAGTTCAAATATAATTACACGTGAGTATTCATTATCTACTTTATTCATTTACTTGTGTTGGTTTTGTAACGATGGAATCGTCACGGAAGTGTTTAGTATTCATATGTTTAGGTTGGCAATAAGGTTCGTAACAACGCGCACGGTGTTACCAACCTTATTGTCAACCTAAAAATTTTAGTACAATTTCAATTTATTAGGTTATTACAGGTCTTTTGGAAGATACGTGTTTTTTTTTTTTTTTTTTTTTTTACAACGCTACGAGACAGCTCTAAAGACAGGCATAGAGCTCACTTGTTGTAGACTATCTTATTCCCATCCTTATGGCTCGACGAGTATGAAACACGGTTATTAAACGGCACGACGTCCTCAGGAAGTGGACTTTTTGCGTAAAAATGCAGTTTCAGGGTAAACAAAAATAATACCGCCTTCGCGAAGAACATCTCGTAAATATTTGTTTGCGATCTGCTTGAGCAGTTTCTATGACGCGTAGTAAAATATTTAAAATTTCTTGGAATGCCTTGAAGACGTGATAATGAATAATAAGCACAGTCATCCCAAAACAAACCTTACAAATCAAATATTTTACAGCGCCTATTAAATATAAATATCTAAATTGTCCGGTTTTGACGGCACGATTGTGTATTCGGTTCTCACGGCACAAATGCCCGAGGCATTTTTTTTTTGGAAATTATTAATGGTACGTTGTCGTGGCGTTCTTCTTATGTGCCTGGCACTAAGAGGCGCGTTGTTAATAACTTAACATCTTGTAACATCTACAGTTAAGATATCTCCAATACAAGTTTTTTAATAAGGCTTATACAATTGTAGGCTATTAGAAAAAACAACCAAAACTAATATTACAAAAAAAAAAAAAAATTTATAATTACGTAAAAAAAGATTTTAAAATCCAATTTAAATAACAAATTGAGCATAGTTATAACTGGATATGCAAAAGTTGGAATTTTGTCACGCCGAAAAATAGCATGATTCCGGTAGTATTTAAGAATGTTTACAAGTCTGTACCTATTTGTGTCCCAATACCATACGCGTTACCCCCTTCTCACCCCAATGAAAAGGAAACGCGATACTGCTGTGAAAAAACACACCCCACAGCGGCAAAGTGCTGCTAGCTTCCACTATTCCCTAATGGGCTAGGTTTCGCCAGCAAGCAAGGGAAAGGTCGGGTGTATAGATGAACCGGTAGCGTGGAGCCAGGGGACACCTGAGAGGCCTGCAGTTCTCTTATCTAACACGAACTACTGTGAGTACATACCAATACTAGAGCAACATACGCACTAAAATGTTCACTTTCCCTAGCAAGTACTCTAACAAATCCCTGATTTCCGCATCGTTTCTTTTCCCAAACATTGCAATTGTTTCTTGCTGTTCACAATATACCAATAATCTACATATTTATCCTTAGCCTGGTGAAAGTATGTATACTATATTAGCGGTTGCTTCGACCTTTTCTGAAGCCCTGCTAAAGTTCTACTTCCATATTATTCCTCCGCCTCGTACAAACTAAGTTTAGCGAAGTTTAGAAAATTACACCACAGGGAAACGCACCGAAATCGTGCGCAGTCAGTGTAACAGTATCTTGTATGTGCTATTTCTTACTAGGCGTCACCAAAGCACATGACTTTTCACTGTCTTTGTACATATTTATTAAAACGAAACATTGTAATTTATAAATAAAATATACGCGAAACTTCAAGTTAACGAAAATTAAGGTAATTTTGTGTTAACACAGGTATAAAACGCTTACGGCACATGGCATATTTAGAAAGTAACGAAACACGGCATACATGGGATTATTTTTCAAAGGTTTGATTCAAAAAGGGTGAAGAAACTGAATAGACTGCTGAAGGGACAGAAAAAAACTCCTTCCGAAAATCAAAAAATACGTATATATATTCTTATAAATATGACTGATAATATAATACAGTGGAATGAGCCCATAACATTTTTTATAAAAGTTTTTTCTTTGATTCCACATGCAACAAATATAATTTCGGTAAATTATGAAGAACTAGAGTTTATGCTGCGTGTTGGCATCTCGTCAGTAGATACAAATAACAACCTATGTCTAACCTGGGACTGCCAAGTGTCTCTCCTTTTCGGCTCCTTGCGCGTAGCTGCAGTATGTGATGGGATATTGGAATTGAAACCTCCAATGTCAGCGGAAATTATGACGGTTAAGGTTGCTTGCGGAAGTTCGAAACATTTGATAACCATGAGTTTAAAAATGATAAGTCACAGTACTATTATAATCAAGCTCAAGTAAAGCTTCACAGCAATAGTGAGAAAAAAGTTTTGTTGAATCAAACAAGATTTGTTTGGTGCAACCAAATTTTTTGTTTGTGTTGCGGCAGTGAAATATTTTGTTGCTGAAACTAAATTATTTTGTTGTTCTTATTTGGCTGCCCGTAACTGCAAGATTTGGTTGATGAAACTAAAGATTTGTTTGACTACAAGTATATTAAACAGTTTAGGCTGATATAAAAAAAATTTACAAATTCGAACGAATTTCGAACCTAGATCACCTGCGCCACAGTGCCACACCTTAGTAATCTCGACTAATGTGACAACTGACGACGCCGGTAAGCTTTTAATTATATACACCACAAATAATGGGCAATGTGTGCAAACAAATGTCAAGTTTTACAGTTTTACTAGTCAGTTTATTGTTGTGTTTATACGATAGTTAAACATAAAAAAATGCACTAACATACACGGTTACTATCCTAATTGTCACAAAAATTACAATCAATCACTCGAGCTGTGTTTTCGAACGAAGGCAGTCAAATGAGTGGCCAAACAAATATATTCAGTTGTTCAACAAAATATTTAGTTAACAGAAAAATTTTTTTAGGCCCAACAGAGATTTTGTTTATTCAAATATATATCTATTTTTTTAGACGAACAAAATGAATTCTGTTGCTTTTCAAATTTTCTTTGCTCAACAATATATTTTGTTAGGGCAACTAAATTGATATTTGGCC
Source organism: Dryococelus australis (assembly GCA_029891345.1). Taxonomy (NCBI): domain Eukaryota; kingdom Metazoa; phylum Arthropoda; class Insecta; order Phasmatodea; family Phasmatidae; genus Dryococelus; species Dryococelus australis. The sequence goes on along the minus strand of CM056993.1, from coordinate 322,360,934 downwards.
CTATACAAACAAATATTTTGTTCGATTTTCTCTCGGTGAACCAAAGCGATATCTGCAATTTCATGGTATGGACAACTAAACCTTATTTGGTCTACTTCGAGATGGCAATTTTGGATCACAGAGTTGTATCCTCAGTTAACATTCTACGCTGAGGCCATGTTGCCTGATGATATTGATTCACGTCATTGCAGAAGTGTGATATCCGAGAAGCTATGCCTGTTATTTTGGCGAAAGCAACGCCTTAGTGAACTGTGTGTATCAAATGGCAAAAGCCTTCAATTGTTTTCCATTATTTAAAGAAACCCAACCCAGTGACTGTATGTCGCTAAATATGGTTAAATGGGGCTATTTTTAATTGAAGAATAATTTACTGTGTACAGAAAAATCTAATAGGTTTTCAGTACGTGTGCGATATCTATGTACAACGTAAACATAATACTCAAATTCAGCAGATGTGCTGTGTCATTAATAATCAGGAAAATAGTTGTTTCAACCGACTACTTGCCGTAAATATTACACAACAGAAATTGTAATTATATTACATTTCTCTGTACATTTTATATAATGTATAATATATATAATACATAATATGTCATTCCCTTGTTGATCACCATATAAACTTGTCTATTCTAATTGTTAAGAGTGTTGTTATCAAATAATTTGACCATCTTTGTGCATACATTTTGTACAAGTACTTCTTTGAGAATAATGTTTTCTCCTACGTGTGTGTTTAAAACTTAATAATTCTTCATTTCCTAATGAGTCTCATTCTTTATGTTGTCAGCGGTACTAAAATACTATATTGTAGATAGCAGTGTGTGTTTGATTATTTTACTTGTATTCGTGTTTTGAGTGGACCATATAACTACAAAGCTTCTGAGTACGTATATTTTAAACATAATATAATTACTTTTCAAAATACAGAACTTGACTATCACTTACTATATGTATGTGTGTGTGTGTGTGTGTGTGTGTGCGCGTGTGTGCGTGCGTGCGTGCGTGCGTGCGTGCGTGCGTGCGTGCGTGCATAACTCTTACGCTCTTATTTTACATTGTTGCTTTATTGCTGTACTGGTTTTCCTGAGTAGAGTATATGTTTTCACTGTTGCCATACAATATTTTTCCTACCAAGTCGCAGCCTTGCCAATGTTCTTGCAGTGCACATATTTCAGGAATATGTGCACTTTCGTACTTAAACACAGTATTGAATGAAACAGAGCAACTTTTCGTATATTTAGTTAGTTACTGTCATAAGCCTTGCACACAGGGTTAGGTAAGTTGAATGAATAGGGGGTGGAAAAAGGGGGGGGGGGGCTTCAAAAATAAGATCCACTTTTAAGTTATTTCTAATACAAAGGCACGATATATTTGAGCATTGTCATCACAAATAGGCTACGCTATGTTAAACCATTTTGCTAATTTCTTTTTTTGGTAGTACATAATCGCGTAAACATAATTTTATAGCGATCATCGGAGCCAAAAAGAATCTGACAATCATCTCTTCCGTGCTGTTACCAATGCAATTCCTTGAAAGTTTTTATTTGCATATATAATGTTAATGAAAAAAGCCTATCAATTTATACAATCTATAAAAGCATAAGAAGCTCGCGATGTTCATACACGAAATTTAGTTTTATTGTTAAAACTGTGTGTTGCGCTCAAAAACCAATCTTACATTGCCAATACGATCCAACGTTCCCTTAAAGAAGAAAACAGAAACCTGACAAGTATCCCCCGAAAATCCTCCATGATTTTATTAACATGCTGCTCGTGTGGGCGAAGCATCTCAAGACGTTCACTTAAGCCCAGTTATAATTGTCTGGCGTCATATAATATAGTTATGTTCGCAGGTGTGAATTATAGTTTTATATCTGGTGTACTTGTTAAATATTTTGTATCGACCTTGAATTTATCATGTGCATGCCAATTTAAAAAAAAAAATGTAGTTATCTAAAATAAAACTCGTATCTTGTATTTTCGTTCCATTCCTACATCGCAGGGTCTTGCGGTATTTCAAGGTACCTACTCGAATCAGAGTGGAACTCTTAACTTAAAATATTTAGCATACCTCAAAATAGTACTTATTTTCTAGTTGCCAGTAATGAATCGTCCTAAAAGTTGTCTAAGTGAGATGGTATTCTCCGACTAGAATACACAACAACTATGCTTGTGGCCCGTAGTACAACACATTTTTCCATCTAGGAATGGGAAAACAATTTAAACAAGATTCTTTTTCTGTGATTTGGGGGGGGGGGGGGGAACTTTACTGGGTTTTTTTTTTGCGTAGTAAAAAGTAGTCCTGACGTTAGTGGATATTTTTAACACGCCGACTACCCGGGGGACGAGGGATACTGAATTGGCAGGATTATTTGTTAATTTTCCTAATGGCATGAGGACAAGAAGAATATTGCTGTTGCACCCCCTGCGCACCCCTATGAATACAACTGGACAACTGCGCCGACATACACGGCAGTCTTCAGTGACGAACAATAACTGATGATGTCGATTAATGGCCGGTTATGGAGCGTAACGAAACAAAGCACAAACACAGGTTAATTTTTTTCCTTCGCAATTCATCGGAATACTGAAATTAATTCACCTATTTTTTTTCGTACTATACATTTAAATAATTTCAGTGGAAATAATAGTTATAAATTAATTACAATTCTTTAAAATTTTTTATTGTACATGAACGCTTTGTAGTAGCACGTCTGTTCTAGCTATGGATACCTGCTGCGGCATTCATTTAGTACCGGCACACATTATATTGCAGACATGCGAGCGCTCAAATGCCACCCTTACCCCCTTCAAACGGTCTGAACCGACGGTCGTCAGCGAATCTGTCAGGGGACTGCTGTGCTCATCTCAATACAAGATCGGTCTGGCTTCGGGCAGGCTCTCTAGAAACACTGTCCCCCGGGCCCACTCGTCTAAAAAGTGTAGCGGGTGTGAACCTATAGTCTATTTGTGGTTTCTTCACATTTTTTAAAATCAAACCTTTGAAAAATCACCCCATGTATAACGTTTTTAGTTATTTCCTAAATATTCCACGTATCACAAACGTTTTATACTTGTGTTAACATAAAGTATCTCTTCGTTAAATTTAAGTTTTACCAATATATTATATATATTATAATACTTCATTTACAATAAATATGAACAAAAACAGTGAGAAAACATGTGTGTTGGTAGCGCCTAGTAAGAAATAGTTCTCATGCTAAATATCATTACAACTGAGGGCACACGAATTCGGTGCATTGCACTTTGGTGTAATTTTCTAGTATTAGTTCAGCTTTGGTTGCATAAAGCGGAGGAATATCCTGGAAACAGAAATTTAGCAGGGCTTCAGAAAAGTGTGAATTAACAGTGAATGGATTATAGTATCCATACTTAAAGCAGCTGAGGAAATGAAATATACTCCCTCGAGCCTTAGTTCCAAATAAAGGCTCGAGGGAGCACGTGCAAAGGCTCCCTCGAGCCTTTCTTTGGAACTAAGGACGTTTCCAAATTCCGCACCACGTGACCTCGCTCACTTGCCCTTGATCCCTCTGTGTGTAATGACCTCTTGTTCCCTTCCTGACAAAGCGATCGTTTGTTCATTAGCAACACTTGTTCATGTCAGGGGCCACAAGGATTCATTGGTTAGATTACTCGCCTCCCACCAATGCCAACAGGGTTCCATTCCCGGATTTTCGAATGTGGAAATCGTGCCAGATGATGCCGCTCGTCGGCGGGTTTCCTCGGGGATTTCCCTTACCCTTCCATTCTGGCGCTGCGCCATACTCACCTCGCTCCACCCTCATCGGCTCAGAACACCTCGATGTTACGAGCGGTCCAAATCTCTCCAGTCCACTCTTATTCATGTCCACCCCGATTTATTGTTATTTATAATCTCTTCACGGTTAACTTAGCACTTTTGAAAGCACTGCTTGAGATCTACTTGCATGCACATTGCGTATTATTCCGCCGTATGTAAAATTAACACTCATCATTTTATTCATGCATCGGTCAGGTAGAATTGTTGGAAAAGGAAATATATACACATTCCCTTATTATTACACTTATGTCAACTAAAGGAAAACAGAAAGCAAAAGAAATGGTTTTAGTATTAATGAACAATCACCTGACACGTTTAATTCTACATTAAAATATAGAACTTCTTTCTCTCCGTAGTTACCAACTTTGCTGGGCGCGTGCCAATCACTGTGCCAGTTAAAATGTATGCAGGGAGGGCAAGTGCCATTTTTTAAATATTGATTTTAAAAGTTATAAATTTATCGTGAACGACCTATAACGAATTTTACTCTATGCAAATTTAAATTTTCTTCGTGGCAGTAGCCAGTGTTTTCCGCGAACTCTCAAAGTTGTAAACACACCGACGAATGAAATACTCCAAACAGTGGAACATCAAAAGAAGAATGATTATGGCGGATCGGGCGCAACGGGATCTGGGATAAGAGCCAGGCGCTGGCCGGCACCAATGTTATGACGTCACCCAACCATCATATTGATTCTGTGTGGCCTTGATCTTAACCAGTGACACTGAATATGACCCTACGCTCGTGACCTTGAATTGTCTTGAACCCGAAAAAATCTAAAAATTCTTTAAAAAAATCCCAAAAATTAAAATCAATGTATAAAAAAAAATCACTAAAATTAAAATAATAAATAATGTTTTGGTACAATAGCGCCCGTGACATATATCGCTCATGCTCTATCATTCCGGTCACCCAACCGCCATATTTGATCCAGATGAACTTAACCATGGCACATTGCCTTGACCATGACCCTATGACCATGATCTTGTAGTAAAAATCATACAGCCGCGATACTGGTTTTGAACTAACATGTTTTTGAGTACAACTAGTCGTGGGATCTTCTCGCGAAAAACGTGAGGCCCTACAAATGTGTCTTTTTATACAGTGAAAAATGGTTTAAAAAACGGGTATTTTGCAATAATTTTTAGGTATGAAGTTTCCTGAACAGACTAGTTAATATACTACAGGAACATGCATCACACCTTTGTCTGTTTTTACATGATAAATGAGAAGATCGCCGCTAAGAATACCAAAAGGCGAGTCGTCGAGATAACAGCAGCACGCCATTTCCATGCAGTGCGCATAGAGGCGATGAGGCACGCGAAGCGTGCACGTAGGTCATCCTTACCACTCCCACGCTTCTTGGCCTCGGACACGCAAAATACCTCCAGCCAGACTGCGTCCGTAAGGCTCGGTCTGACCCCTCTTGCATTAATTCTTCGTTTTCATGTCATAATTTCAGTCTGAGATGTATTATCAAAATTTGGTTTGGCTGTGTTGGGTACACGGCCGTTTGTTTTGCGTGAATACGTCTACGTTGACGCGCTCGAATGCTTTGATGTTCTTTTTTTTTTACGTTCCCGGCACCGCTTCACTCGATCATATGGGGTTTATGAGTAAAGGCTGTTCACGATAAAGTGAGAACTTTTTAAATCAACCTTAGAAAAAAGTTACTTATCCTGCCTGTATATTTTCTAACGGGCGCAATGAGCAACATGCGCACAGTAAAGTTGGTAACGATGAATGGAAAGTAGTTCCATATCGTAGCATCGAATAAAATGAGTTAGGTGACCATTTGTGACAATTTAAATTATTTCTTTCGCTTTCAGTTTTTTTTTTTGTGCATCGAAGTGTACAAATGAGCACGTTTGTAAAATATTTACTTTTCTTATAATTTTATAGTTTCACTGGACCGACGCATGGATAAAGTGATGAGGCTCTTGTCAGTGTTAATTTTACATAAGACGGAATAACAGGCAACGTGCATACAAGTAGATCTTGAGCAGGGCTTTCAAAAGTGCTCGTTTTACCATGAACAGCCTATATCACTGGATTGCTTTTGAGATGGTCTTTCCAACCGTATACGATTTCTGTATTTCAACTTGGCTTTTTGACGAGCATAGGCCGAAATTGAGTTAAGTTTTCTTAATTTTTTACATTAAACTCATACAATTTCACCATAACCACGCCACAAATGTTTTTATACTCGCAATAGATTGATTTTGAGAGAGCTGTCGAGTAAAACTTAAACGAGCGACGTAGCCTCTCTTAGTCAAAAGTTATACTACGTGGAAGTTATGAGACGCGGCGAAACGAACTAAAACTTGTCCCCCCCTCCCCCAAACCGCGCGCGATGCTTCGCAGTCCTCACTCAACGTATCATATTATATGATCCGTTGGCAATCGTGTGGCGTAATTGAATGTTGAATATAGACCATTGATTCTGAGCTGCAGTGCAAACTTTATCCCCCGATTTTGATATCGTCAAATTTTCTGGATTGCCTTCCACTATGGTCGCAAATTTAAAGACCTATTCTGAAGTATGGTTATAGAATATTTACAATTTACAAGTTGTTTAATACTTTTGTATCTAATTTTAACTGTGTGTTATTTCCTTCTTGCGAAAAGGCAATAACTTATTGATAATATATAAGTACGTTCTCTACTTTTTACTACTAACAGATAACACACAATTAACATTCAACAAAAATATTATAAACAACTCATAAAATGTAAATGTTCTATAGCTGCATATTGCGAATAATAACTATGAATCCGAAATTATGACGCTAAAACGAAGAATGTCTGCAAAAGATGTGAAGCTTCCCCCGACATATTGGATTATTGTTTTTTATAGTTTTTATATTTTAAAAAATCGTAAAGTATCCGTATACCCAACTATGCTATTGACCCTACGAGACAGAAGAACAGTCATAACGACTGAACTGAAATTTCGTATTTGTGCCCCAGTATTGATTGCGCTAAATTTGGGCACAGTTAATATTATTATAGACTGTTCACGGTAAAATGAGCATTTTCGAAAGCCCTGCTTAAGATCTACTTGTATGCAAGTTGTACAATATTCCACCTTACATAAAATTAACACTTGCATTAGCCTCGCCATTTTATTCATGCGTTGGGCAAGAGAGAATGTAAAATTACTATAAAAATAAACATTTTATAAACATTAATTTTTACACTTCGATGCATTAAAAAATCAAAGCGAAAGAAAAAATTTAAGTTAACACAAATGGTCACCGAACACTTTCTATTTGACGTTAAGATATGTAACTACTTTCCATCCATCGCTACCAACTTTGCTGAGCGCATTTCACTCGGTGCGCCCGTTAAAATATACGCAGGCAGGGGCAGTGACTTTTTCTAAGGTTGATTTCAAAAGACCTCACTTTATCGTGAACAGCCTTTATGAAGTTATTAACTGCAATGCAATGTCAATAGTTAGTTCGCTATAAGGGTACTTATAAGGTAAAGGCTGTTCACGATAAAGTGAGCACTTTAGAAATGAACCTTAGCAAAAAGTCATTGCCCCAGCATGCATATATTTTAATGGGCGCACTGAGTGACATTCGCGCAGTAAAGTTGGCAACTGTGTATGGAAAGTAGTTCCATATCTCAATGTCAAATAAAAAGAGTTAGGTAACCATTTGTGATAAATTAAAATTATTTCCTTCACTTTTCGTTTTCTAATGCATCGAAGTATGAAAATGAGCACATTTATAGAATATTTACTTTTTTAATAATTTCACTGTTTCATTTGACCGACGCATGAATAAAGTGATGAGGACCATGGCAATGTTTATTTTATATAAGGCGGAAGAATTCACAACGTGTATATAAGTAGATCTTAAGCAGTGCTTTAAGAAGTGCTAATTTACCGTGAATAGCCTTTTTAAGGATTTTTTTTTAAATGTAAAGAAACTATAAAAACCAAAAACCCATGATTATCTTTGATTGGGGGGGGGGGGAGGCAAAAGTTTCGCCTTAAAACGTGAAGTAAGTAGAGACGTGGGCGTCAGTTGAAGACGCCTGCAAGACGCCGCGCGCCCCGGCCCTGCGACCCATTCGCCGCCTTATCAGCTCAGCAGGTTGCGCCCCGCTGTCGCCCGAGTGGCTGAGTGCCAACACCACGGCACTCATATTTTCACCCCTCGCTCCTCCCCACTACCCATACCCCAGCCCCCGTCAAGGCCCCTTGACGAGCGCCTGTGCCGCCCACCGGAGAGAGGGCAAAAAAAATTTCCCTCGCCTCGGAAATTTCGTTTGGGACGCGGGCCGGCACATCGGCATAACACGACGCCGCCTTCGGAACTTCCATTTTGACGTTTTATTTGCACCCTTGCAGGACAATGTCGTGCGTCATCTCGAGACTTCTTGCTGGGCGTGAGAACGTCAACAATGTAGTCATCAGAAGGTTTATTTCTATTACATATCCTCGGTTTATTCACACTTTTTTAACTAAACCCTTGAAAAATCACCCTAAGTATGGAGCGCTTGGATGCTTGCTAAATATGCCACAAGAGTTTCACACTTCTGTTAATATAAAAGTATCTTATTTTTGATTAACTTGAACTTCTAATTATATTTTATCTATAAATTATAGTATCCCACAAAAAATTAATATAGGCTATTCACGGTAAAGTGAGCACTTTTGAGGTCCTAGTTACTTTATCCTTTCAGCCATTTTTATCCTTTAGCAACCTTTTTTAAAAATAAATATTGGCATTTATGTAATAAACACCGTGTGGTGTATATTCCACCGTACTCGGATTTTAACGTCTAAGGCGAAAATAAAATATATTTATTGACTATTATTCCAAATTAGAGTGCTTTCGAAAGTGCTCACTTTACCATGAATAGCCTACATGAACAAAAACGGAGAGGAAATAGGTGTGTTGGTAACGCCTGGTAAGAAATAGTTCTTGAAGTGAGTGCGCACGAACACGGTGCATGGTCCGTTTGTTGAAATTTTCTTGACTTAGTTAAGGTTTTTTTTTTTGCATGATGCGACTGTGATCTCGGACTTTGGCGCTGCCTGAAGACGGGGTTCCCAAAACGCCGCATTCTTGTCGGTTTTGCACAAAACTACTGTGTTTGTGCGAGTTTCTTCGTAGTGTTTGTTTTATTTCTGTAAGTAGATAACAAGCCAGTGTCGCCTTCGGTGTGTTGTCTGTTGGTAGTTTATAGTTTTTCTCGTATACATATATAGTATATTGGTTTTCCGCATTTAACTTGCTGTACTGTTTTATTTGACTCATTTACTTCATGGAATTTTCTGGCTTTGTGCATATACATTCTTGGCTACAGTCAAAGGTTGCGGTAAAGTAAGGATATTTTAAATGTTCTCACTGCGGGCAAGCCATTCTGTTGAATAATGTAGAAGTTATCCCACACATCATTGAACCACATATAAGTTTAACCACTCTGGTCTGTGGATTGGCTGGGCAGGAGAACAGCTAGCAAGCAAGTAAACACCTAATCTTTAAACAAAAAGAATTAAAATCCTAGGTATGCATAGCTCAGTTGACAAGACTCCATTTCTCGAGTTTGCCACAGGCATAACTTAAGTTGAACTGCTGGCTTTTAATGGGTAGTGCTTATCTATTACAACGAAGGGCGAAAATCCAGATGTACTTACAAATATAAACCTCTCAAATCGAAAAACACATAACTCTATTAATTTCTTTAGTAAGTATTTTTTTTAATCCAGCCACTTTTCTTGTTTTCTCCACCATAAACAACATTACATTTTAAGTACAACTTTCTAGTATGAGATAGAAAAACATAATACTGGAAAAGAAAAATAAGAAAAATATTTGACATAGATACAGCTTTTCCACACAAACATACATTATAGTGTGAAATAATAAGTAGTAAACATTAAATATATTAATATAAAATGTACATAACTGATGTAAAAATCAGGGTGTTACAATAGCATACCTGGCTTGTATGCTGTCGTGTCTGCACTGTAAAACTGCTGTGTTTGAGTGCGTTTCTATGTTGTGTTGTTCCATTTTGTTCCTACATATTTTGTTAGTGTTGTCCTAATTTTTTTCCAAGCAATATTCTAGACTGTTTTTTTTCTATGCGTTATCTGTTTGTAGTGTATATGACATACATATTTCGTACTTAGTTGCTGCCCTCTTGGAATTTTCCAGTGTTTTATTCATATATTTATTTTCCCGTCCATAGCTCACTTGTCCTATTTAAGTATATTTTTTTCGTGTTCAGTCCTATTTTTCCATGACAGACATCTGCATTGCAATGGCGAATGTCCTAAAATCTCAATTTATTCATGGTTATGAAGCTAAAGATTTTGTGTTTCACTAACGATAGCACTGTTACTATACTATGTAGATAGCTTGTATTAAACACGAATATATACAAACAAGGAGATTGTAAACAATTCTGTATGTTTCATTAAACGAAGTATTGTAAAGATACAATATTACACTTGTAGTGCTAAAAGAATAATGTTGGTCGCTAGTTTCTGAAAAATAGTCTGGAAAGGGTACAAAAAGTATTTACTTGCTGCTATAAGAGAATTTTGTAGCTGCATGGCATGTGTCATGTGGTATTCGGCATTTTCCGGAGTACTTTTATATGCCAAAAAAAAGTTTCGAAATTCTTCAGTGTATTAAAGTCGAGGAACGAACTACCAGAAAGCTAAACTAGCCTGGTCGCTCTTTCTGTATCGTGTCGCCAGCAAATCGAAGTTCTTGTGACGGACAGCAGCAGCGGAGAAAGAAACGGAACAAGTTAACTTTTCTCACAGTTTTACGCTGGCTTCCACATCAGTTTTTTATTTTTATTTTTTATATATAAGTCACTCCTCTCCTAGTTCGATAAATCACTGTCAAGCATAGCTGCAGGACCTAGTTTTAGGAAACTTCCTGGGTCATCTCGAAGGAAAAATCGAAAAGAAAAAAAAATAGAAAAATAAAAAAGTGTCACTGCTTTCATATCCGCGACACGTAAAGAAGGTGAACAGATTTTTTTTTTCCGAGACGTAATGGTTTCAGGTTCTACACACAAGATTCTACTCAGCCAGCAATATCTGTGTCGGTCATGAGGACTTGTACATTATTAGCATTCTCAAAGTTGTGGCTTCCATTGGACCAGATATAAAAATTGCGATTCACCCCAGGTAGTTTTCTATATTTATTCTCGGAAAACTCCATCGTAGTTTCTTAACATGTGTCTTCTGATTTTTCAACATGGGCTAAAGACGCTTATTGACATACACAAACTAAATAGATAATATTTATTATTATTTTATTCCCCGAAAATCACATTACAATGAGAGTTCTTAACTGATGTTGGTTTAATTCTGATTCCCAGCACGACACAGAGTTTATGAACCCGATGCGACTACATTTGAGAATTCATTTAATGTAGGTCAAAAACAAAGCTGAGAAAATTGTTTTCATTGAAGCACAAGAAATTGCGGAATTATGCACGTTGAAGGTAAAGTTCCAAATAGTCGCGCTAGGACCGAACTACTTGCTACTTCGTTCCTAGCCCAGGTACGAAATGCCGGGTTGCCTCACGCCTGAATTTTCAACGGTGAAGCAGTCCAAGAACATGTGTCTTTCCGAATGGGATGTCCTTTTTACGTGCTGGAGCCATTAGGTTCAGCTGCCGTGGGACCTTGCACGCGAAACGAATAATTTAACTTCCAGGCATGTGACCGGGCTCCGTGCCAAAAAGTGGGATGGATGGCTTTTTCGGTTCGGAAACCTTGAAATGAAATAGAAGAAGTTGGGTTGCAGCTTAACCCTTGAAGTAGGCAGCCCAACAGAACTGCATATCTCCTCTCACTATACGGACAACCAACTATCTTTCTTAACATTTGTGGTGTAAATTGGTAAACATTAATCAAATGTATTTAATTTAGGCATTCTCTACACGACTTTAGATTTTTTCGCCTCTCTAATAACAAAATTTTAATATATAATTTACACTTTCTGTTGTCACTATCTATTACTGTGAACATTGCGTACGCAGATATAAGTTTAAAACTGTCAACTACAAACAACACTAAACAATATTGTACTTTGATGTATCCACTTAACTCTAATATTTTTTAGTTTATTTTATAAATTTAATTTCATGGAGTGTACAACAGTTAATCGCTATAAATTCTCCACTTCCCGTCTAAGGAAACACACATATATATAAATTTTTTTAAGTGGTTATTAATAATGTGATTAAGATTCCCGATATCTTCCCCATCAATAATATTTGTTTTTATTATTATTATTATTATTATTATAAAAGCAGCAACATAGTAAAATATATCCTGAGAAGTTTCCAGCATTATCTAAACAGAGCCGATGCCAGTATAAAGAAAACCTTTCACCTAAAATTCACAAATAGAAATTTAAAATTTTAAAGAAGCGTATATAAATTTATACAGAATTAAGATTAATGTTGAAAAAAAAAATTAATGAGGAAACACTTTTGTATAAATTTCGCTCGTCTTTCATGTTATTTTGGTTTGTTTATCATATTTTGGTTAACTGATAATTACTAGAGACAGAAATGTCTACTGGGAAAGAAATTGTCAACATGTGAACTCCGCCCTTGCATTCCGGCGCTCTTCCATAACATAGGCATCATTCCCGATGCAAATTACGATGGTGTGGTTATGCGTTATGTCCTTTTATAACCATAGTCATAATTTTAAAATCTTTTAAGCTAGTCACCAAGTACATATTCACCAAATACATACCCATGTATGGCGTTTATAAATAATCTGAATGAAAAACAGGGATAAAATAGGTATGTTGGTAATACCTAGTGAGAAATAGTCCTTATATAAAATACTGTTACACTTATTGCCCACGAATGTGGTGCTTTGTCCCCCTGGTGTAATTCTCCATGCTTAGTTAAGCTTTGTTTGTACGAGGCGGATGAATATCCTAGAAGCAGAACTTTAGCAGGGCTTCAGAAAAGGCTGAAGTTAACATGAATGGACTATGTACCCATATCGGCTCTCAAATCTCTTCACTCTCACTCACACCATCAATGTCATCTTGATCGTGGCCATCATCATTGCCATGATTAGAGCATGCCTGAAGAAGCGGCTCTCGCTTGGAACAAAGCAGCGTGGTAACTGTTTAGTTATTTAGCCGCCTTCTAATTTCCGCAGGGGAAGAGACCGAGTTTGCCGGGTCGTACTCGCGGCCAGGGACAGACCGAGCACTGCCGGCGGGGGACGGAAGGAAGCACAAGGTTCGCCGGGGTAGTGAGTCCCACGTGGGAAGTTTGAGCAGTTGTTTAGGAGCAAGCCGCATATCGAATTACCTCCGCTCCGTGCCGGAGAGCCTCGCTCGCTTGCAAATGAGGAACTCAACTCAATCTGCAGCGGCCCGGCCCGGCCCGGCCCCGCCCCGCCCAGGATGCTGCCAGCGACAGATTCGTCGCCGTCGTCGTCGGCAAGTAGGGCCAACGGCGTCACGCTCCGAGGCCGAAACTGAACGCGCCTGCAGCTACGGCTTAGTAACTCCCTCTGCCACCACGTCTTAAAGATGACCACGATCACGTCTTCGCACCGGCTTAAGATGAGTTTGTGCTATGTCCAGCAATACAGGTCATTTGTGTTCTAGCGCGCTTAATGATCTCGTCCCGGCACCTACGAAACATATTACATATGCGAAGTTTCGTTACAATAATTTAAAAAATAAAAACTAAATACCCTACGTAGATGTGCTAAAAAAAATTAAAAATAAATTCAACGTGTTTTACACAATAAAAAAAATAATGTACAGACTTTTTAATTCGACCTTACTCTTGTTGATTAATCTGTTAGGTGTATAAACTTTTAAGTTGTCCCTCTCCTTAAAAATGCACCAAGTAATTTTTATTATAAAATTTTACTACCCACCTCATTTCAAGTCTGTATTTCAGAGCTCGCATAAATTAAAACGCAGAAATAAAAATTATCGCATAATATTCTGCTGTGCAAAAAATCATCGCAAATATTTGTAGAGATGAAATAATGTTTCTTTTAAATGTACAACATAAAATGCAAAGATAATTATACACCACGTGGCTCGTTGAGACTTGCAAAATCACCTATTCGGATATACTTAATATTAATCACTTTTCTGATTGTAAAGTTAAATAATTAGCAATTATTCATCAAATAAGAATATCCACGTTCTTAACATCTCAAAATAAACAGCAGCAGTTAAGTACAAAATAACTAACACTGTACATCGTTGAGTTAAATTGCAGAGCCAAAAGCTTAAAAAAAATCACTAAAATCCTTTCGGAAATCCGTTAGCTTGCGTTAACTATATTGGTTTGTAATGCCGCCATTACAAGCCAATTTGCTGCTCATAGCGCACGCAATTTGCTAGCAGCACAATGCCGCTTCTGCAAACGACGTCCTGTGACAGCGAAAGTACTCTCGAAATGCGCTCATTAGTTTGAAGAGCATTTAAGTATAGTTAACGAGCGTCACCGCTTGTTCGTGAATTGTGCGATTAACTCGCTGGAAGACTCGCAATCAGTCACGATAATTACGACAAAGTAATGGAAATTGACAAAAAAAATTAACTGTAAAAAACCTTTTAAAACCATACTTTAATTTCTAAATACAACAAAAAGAGAAAAATTATTATAGTAGTAAAAGAATTTATAGAACTTTTATGACATGGTCGAATAGCCACAATATAGGACGTATATCTCATGCGTAAGCGTAGTAAGCAGATATCTTGTGTAAGCCTCTAACTATCCGCACCAATCTTTAACACTAAATATAAATAAGATACAAAAATGTCAATTTTTAGTAAAGTTTATTACTGCTGTTCGACCACGTCTTCCAAGTTATACAAATTCTGTAACTACTATAATAATTTTTCTCTGCTTAGTGCATTTATAAATAAAAGTTTATTTTTAAGAGTTTTTTTTTTACAGTTAATTTATTTTTCACATTTTAGTTTCAATTTTTTTTGTTATTATTATGTAGGCAGGCTATTTATACATTCACACACTCGTGAATTTATAAATAGTCTACCTTTGTATTAATAATACAATCAATTAGCGAGACTAAAAATCTAAAAATGTGAAGTTAAATACTGGTGGCCCCTTTCATACTTTGGGCTGCAACCTGACGAACAGTAATGCATTGCAGGTAGGCTGCATGCCAGTTCAGTGCATAGAGGTCGGACAGAGACCTACCGTACATACAAACAAGTGAAGTTAAATAAAAGCTTGTAAAAATATATGTAATAACAAAAATAACTGTTTTATGATAGCCTATTCTTCGTATATATGCCCAAGTGTGATAAATGCAGATACTGCATATTAGTTATAGTCCATTCTTGGTTACTTCCAACTTTTCTGAAACCCTCCTGAAGTTTTACTTTCTGGTAGTTCCCCGTTTCATGAAAAAAGCTTAAAAATCTAGTGAATTACACCAAATTTGCAATGCACCACATTTGTAAGCACTCAGTGTAATGATATCTTGCATAAGGGCTATTTCTTACTAGGCATTACCAGCACCACAATTTTCTACCAGTTATTCATATTAATTTCGAATGAAATATTGTAATTTTAAATAAAATATAAATTTAAATTCAATTTAATTAAAAAATACGACACTTTATTGTTAACACAAACATAAAAGCTTGTGATGGATAAAATATTCAGGAAAGAGACCAATACACATATCACGCATGGTGTGATTTTTCAAACGTTTGATTTAAAAAAAAAGTGTGAAGAAAGCGCGAATGGACTATAGTTTAATCTGTTCACGGTAAACTGAGCATTTTTGAAAGCCATGCATATTATATACTTCTATTTTATCTTTGCATCTTTTCACTACGTTTGAATTTAACATTGACATTGTTCCGTTCACTTTATTCAAGCTCCACTCAAGTGAACGAGTCGAATTGTTGCAGGTGTACAAGTGCTACTAATATGCAAATTCATACTTCAGTGTATGTAAACCCACAGTACCGACTTCAGTGGTCGTTATTTAAAAATTAAACTCTATAAAACGCCAAGTCGTAGAATTATCTATATTAATACGCTGCCAACTTAAGGCCATGTCTCAACGGGCCCAGTGAGCTCTCTAAAACAAAAATAATAGCATTTTATGCGCTAGTAATTATAATGGAAGTGATAATTATTTGTGAACTATTTTGAGCATACATAAATTACTTGCAATAGCTATGACCGCAATTTTAGCTTAACATGATTTCCCGCCTTTTGGAGTCCGCTGTTTGCCTGACGTCAGAGAGAAACGAGAGAGTGGTTGTCTCAATTCCACAGAGCGAGAGCGTGAGAGAGCGCGAAGCAGTGCTCTCGCCAGGTTGTGCGAAAGAGTGCTCTCTCGAAAGAGTATTCTTTAAGTTGAGACACAGCCTAAGTGGCTACTTGTATGCCAATGTGTACTGCAGTAAATATGTAGCAATATACAGTGACTTTTTTCAAAGGTTGATTTCATAAGTGCTTACTTTCCCTTGAACATAATTTAGTTATCCATCCCGAGATACCTTTCTTCAGTTCTAATTAATACCCTATGAAGTTTTTAGCTATTTCAGTTTTAAAAGTTGAAATAACACTGCCATGCACACTACGGAGTTAATATTTACCTGGCTTTATGTTTTGTCTCTCCGCTCTGTGTATATGTTAAGCATTAAATAAACACACAATTCCAAACTAAACATTTGTCCAAGTAGGTCAAAGGTTATTCGACTGTATTCGTGAACTCTTGTTGTTTGCCTGACTGCGGCTTCTGCCATCTGAAATGCAGGGAACGCAGACAACATTCAAATAATGCCACGACAGGCTCTGAAAATATTGATTACGAGACTAAAGGAATATGAGGCTTTGCCTATGGAAACTTCATCAGAAGCTGAAGAGTTCTAACCAGACATTCCATATTGAGAATGGTCTGTTTCGTTTTTCTGGTATTATTTAAACCTAGAGTTCAATATAACTTATTAAAATTAAAAATTAAAAATTATTAATTAGTTATTGCATCATAAACCTTACGATGTTCCCCACTCAGTCAGATACTTGACGAATGAACAACCCCCCCCCCCCCCACCGATGTATTAATACCTAATTTAATTTAAAGCGTTTCATTTTAAGTTAGTATAAAAGCAGGAGATTTCATACTAGTTCTTGGGTAGTGATAACGAAGAAAAATATTTAAATACTAATACTTGTAGAATAGAAAATTTACGCAATTTCTCCTCGATATCTAAACCATAAGAACATAACATTAGAAACTGATCAGCCTTTCAGCCTTGCAGAATCTTGTGTCCACCTCCCGATACCGAACTTTTTATTTCTGCTGTTTAGTCTCGGTTTTATGTTGCACCATGTATCGATAGTTCCCTAAAGAGAACATAACTTGGCATTAGGAATAGTTGCATTCTATGAAACTGTAAATAGGTACGGTAATTAAGGGTTCGTGTGCCGGTAAATACGCACATGTTTTTACATGAATGTTGTTCCATTATCCTTTAAGTAAGTAAACATTACCACAGGCTGTCCACGGTAAAGTGAGGACTTTAGAGGCCTTAGTTCCTTTTTTATTTCAGCCATTTTTATCCTTTAACAACCTATTTGAATAAATACTGCCATGTAAGTAGTAAACACAGCGTGTAGATTCCACCGCACTCGGAAGTTAACGTCTAAAGATAAAATAAAATATATTTATTGACTATTATTACAAATGAGAGGGCATTCAAAAGTGTTCACTTTATTGTGAATTGTCTATAAATGAATTTAAAAAGTTCCAAAGAGGGTCTTCATTCCTTCTGCTGGTAAATTTACTAATATTAAACTTTTTGTTATTATTTTAACACGCAAGGTTTTCGGTAGTGCTGTTAGCTATCAAAAATTTAATTTCGGTAGAGTGCTCTGATTTTTCTCCGGTAGGTTCTTTAATGAATGGCCCAAGGTTCTATTTGATTTGTGTAAGATTACTACAAAAGTCTACTGAAAGCTGAGTTAGATAGTTATTTATAACTTGCATGTTTTCTCCGGTACACAGCCGTCTAGATTGTGGATTTTTAGCGGGTACCGTTAAACCACTTATGTATTTTTACGTCATAATTAAACTATTGAATCTGATTACATTCCATTAAATAATTTCGTTTGGAAGACGGTCATAATACATTTATGTACAAAATTGTTTTTAAAATAAATATATATATTTTAAGAAAACAACATGATTGCTCCCTTGCGCACCGTAATAAAAGAAATGTACCTAAAATTACTTTCAGAACTTTCCATTATTTTTTATTCCAGATGGTAAAACCAACATGCAAATTTCTGCCTGTAAATAATAACCAAACGAATAGGATATCCGTTAATTTATTCTGAAACTTTTCAAATAAATCTTTACAAAATGCTGTATGTATTGTAACACAAAATCTTTTTTTATGTTACACAATTTTAGCTTGCATCTTTCTACTAGGCTTAGAAGTTATCTTTCTTACCCAACCCAAATATCTGACGTGATTTTCTACTCCAGAACTTTTTTTATAGAGGAAACACCGTAACTCGAAACCATTAATCTTGACGCCACACGCAATTTTTTCTCGTTGTAAACTATATGGCATCATGAGGAATACATTTTCGCTCTCAGTTTTTTGGCCGATGCATGAAGCACAGATTGAGCAAACCAAAAGAGAGAATTCCCTGATACCATCAAGTTCCTTTCCGTAAAACGTAATTTAGCTGAAAATAAACACCGACACGTTCATTTGTTGCCTACTTTGATGGCCTATGTAAAATCGTAGAAGGTAAACTCCACGCAGATTAACTAGTGTTACACACACACACACACACACATTATATATATATATATAATCTTCAAAGATGAAGATTTTTGGGAATTCAAGAAAGTTAACAAGGTCTAGTTGCCTATGCAGACTCGCTCTTCGCAACAAAAAAAATAAAAAAAAAACATTTCATACATTACTTCGAATGTCACAGTCATGCCGTAAGCATTATCACATGTCGAAGTATATAGATATCCATAGAGATTAGGAAGCGAAGGCTTTAGGAACTCCAATGTCACTGCTGGTGGAGAGCGTAACCCTTACAGTGACGCACGAACAGCGTGGAGATTCAGTGATTTCGATATCGCTATAAAAGCTGCTGTCAGTGAGGTTGACGCCGAGTCACGTCGACCACGGGCGACAATGCACGCGTCATTTCTTTGTCCCCCGTCGTACGAGGATTGACACCTTGGGTCGCTCGTGTAGCTTGAAGTTTATCGATTATCCTGAACTCCGTGTACCAACTTAGTGAAATGATCCAGTTCAGAATATGGCGTACAAAACATAATATGACGTATGATCTGACGTGATTATTAAGAGCGGGATAGAGCTGCGCGTCCAAGGTGAAGAAGCGAGGGTGCGATACGGGCGACACTAACACGCACTTCTAGCGCCTTATCGCTCCTACGCGCAAGGCGTGAAGTGTTTCCGTCGTGACGCTGTACTGTGCAAATTAGATCTGTAGCATAGGGGTTTTATTACACGCGATGAATGGCCACAGATTAAACTACGCCCGAATCAAACTGCATAGGCAAGCTTTAAAAACGCGATATTTGACCATTTTCACGATTTATTTCGTTCAAGAATACACTTAATATGACAAAAATAAAAAATTAGATCGTTTTTTTTTGTAAATATTTTCTGACAAAAATTTATATTTGTAGAACATTTATTTACCGAGATACGCCTATTCACGTAAACAACTGTTTCACAGAAAATGTATCATTACATCCTCCTCTTAAGGGAGAGACATGTTCCTAAAATTGGGAATAACAAATACCGAGCAAAGCAAGCAATGACATTATTTTTAACGCTGCACGTCTTCTCGATAACCCTCCACATGATAGTGATGTACCAAGGCGTTTTTTTTTTTTTTTTTTTTTTTTTAATTTAGACACGATTATTACGACAACAATTTCTAAACACCCACAAGTAAAACACTTTCAATGGTTATTATCATCTCACCCCTAATTTCCTAATAACGTGTGATGATAACGCCCACTAAATATTCACAGGCGCCAGTCATAGAATCAGAGTAACACAATTCGCGGATTTGTTGTTTCGTCTCGCATAAATGCTGGTATTTTTTTTTTTTTTTTTGCAAATAGCTTATTTAATCCCCACTTTTTCAAGGGGAAGTCTCTCTTTCAATAATCGCCGTATGTTGTGTGATATTTCGCGCCTAATTTTTCTATAACGAATTATCTTACAAACATTTTTGGAGAAAATTAATCCTGTAAATTATTTTATGGTGAACAGAAAACTTCTATAGTCACCACGTAAAGATATTTTATAAATGAAAACTTACTGTAATGGTGATTCAGATGCAATTATGCCCACCTTGTGAACCGATATAAATTATAGTAGGGAAAGTATGTTAATACACATTTCTCATGTATTTAAGCATTATTTTAAGGCATACTTTGTGAAGTGTTACTAAGTGCCTCGAACATAGTTTCATTAAAACTACCTGTGAGTTCAGTTTTATTAAGTACAGTATAGGTCTCTTGTGACTAATTGACTTCTTTCCTTGCTAGAACTCCTGATCACGTTTCTAGCTAAAAGCTAGCCGGTAAATTAAAATGGAACCAAACATTTGTCGGAATTGGGATGAAACAGAAACTATATACCGGATGATTCACTATAAGTTACCGCAACACATGGAACTTATTACTTAGGTCATTTCGAGCAAAATGTGTCATAGATGTGGGTCCTATTCCCAATATTTACAGAGTAATTCAAAACATTTGTAAAATGAAGAAAAAAAAAGAGCAACCATTTCAGAAGTAAAGAAAAATATTATTGTGAGACTTTATTGTTTTAAGTTGAGCATCAAATACCATATCGGTGTATTATTCTGTGGAAAATGTACGTGATATTATAAAACAATTACTACAGCTCACAACCAAAGGCTACAACGCAATAAACGCACAGTAAGGCGCCGTGTTAACGCAGTGCGCAGTGAAACAGTCGGTCAGTCACACTTCACAACAGTCAAGATCACGAGCTGTTCCCGCAATAGTCAAACGGATAGCAGCATGTCACGAGCAGTTCACTCTAATCCGTTTACACTTTAACGAATTACTGTGTGAATATTGGGAATAGTACCCACATTTACATAACTTGCTTCAACTAACTTAAGGAATTATTCTTGTAATTGGCGGTAAACTCCTAGTGAATCACCCTGTAAACTCCTCGTGAATCACCCTGTAAACTCCTCGTGAATCATCCTGTAAACTCCTCGTGAATCACCCTGTAAACTCCTCGTGAATCATCCTGTAAACTCCTCGTGAATCATCCTGTAAACTCCTCGTGAATCATCCTGTAAACTCCTCGTGAATCATCCTGTATACGACCATGCTTAAAGAAGTACGTACTGAGTTCCATAAATAAGAATACTGTATATGAACTTACGTCCACGTAATGAAATAAATTCATTTCTTTTTAACACCAAGTTTCTTCGTCATTAACATAATAATATATCTCTTGCATGATAAACCGAAATTAGGATGGCCGGTTTCACAGTGTTATTACTGCACCTTCTCGTTTAGAGTTTCAAAATAAAAATTTTACTACGTTCAAATTTTCCCAGAGTCATGACACTTCAGAGAATTATTCCTGCTTCTTGAAGCATGCCATCAACACCGAGATTAACTGTCGTATACGCAAACGAGGTCATTAAAATCAATTTCTCGCACAATAGCCTCGGTAGATTAAATGTGCCGCCAAACTGCGAGGCCCTGTACTCAATATAACATTTGATTGGTTTTAAGAGACCATTCGCTTTACATTTCTCCATTCAGTCCGAATTATATTATTTTTGGTATCTCCGTGGTTTCTACTGATTTACAGTAAACAGTGACGCGTAGCAAGAATTCCCTCTCTCACTATGTGCAGCGGGATGAAATTGAGCTCCGATGGTTTTATTAATTTTAGTTCACAGCGTGTTCATCTCGGAAAAATCTGAGCTAAACATTGATATGTCAATAACTTACAAGATTCACTGAAACTATTTAACAGATACTATAACAAAATTTAGGTCTTAATCCCTGTACTCAAAAGTAGTACATATCATACGCGCTGGAAAGAAAATAGGGTATGGCTGTGTTAGAGACACGGCTGTTTGTTTTGCGTGAATACGTCTACGTTGACGCGCTCGGACGCCTTGATGTTTATTTTACGTTCCCGGCAACGCTTCACTCGATCGTATGGGGTTTAATGGGTATCACTGGATTTCGTTTGAGATGCTCTTTCCAACAGTATACGATTTCTGTATTTAAACTTGGCTTTTTGGCGAGTATAGGCCGAAATTGTGTAAAGTTTTCTTAATTTTTTTCATTAAAGGCATACAATTTCACCATAACCACGCCACACAAATGCTTTTATACACGCAATCGATTTATCTTTACGAGGGCTATCGATTGAAACTTAAACGAGCGTCGCAGCTTCTCCTTGTCAAAAGCGGAAGTAATGAGACGCGGCGAAACGAACTCAAAATTGCGGCGTCCCCCCCCCCCCACCCACCGCTTCTAAGCTTCGCAGTCATCACTCAACGTAAAATATTCTTTGATCCTTTGACAATCGAGTGGTGTGATCGTAATTTCAATGTAGACGGTAGATTCAGAGCTGCAATGCCAAACTGTACCCCCCCTTTTTTTTTGTTATCGGATTTTCTGTATTGCCTCCCAATATTGTTTGAAATTTAAAGACGTACTCGCGTCAAAAGGTTGCGATAAAATGTATTTAATTTCCATTGCTATATAGAAGCTACTATGTGGAACATTCTTCACGGAATCAGCTTCCCGAACGTAATGTGATCGTCCTGGATTTCTTTCCCATGATAATTTTAAACTCTTCCCCTGTAATTTAAGACGAGTGTTGTTGAATAAAAAAAGGTTCAGTTAGTTTTTCTTTGTGTTTGTTGTTAACGTTTTGTTGACAGCGCGGTCACTGAAAACGAAATAGTTGCTCGCTCAGCGACGGTCGGGGAAGGAATTTGCAACAACATATATATGGAACCGTCCCTGTATTTTCCTGGAGTAACACAAGGGGGGGAAGGGGGGAAGGGGGGGAAGGGGGGAAAGGGGGGAAGGGGGGAAGGGGAGAGGGGGGAAAAAATAAAATTATAGCGGCCTATTTGGAAGTCGATTCCGGGTCTTCAGAAAACGAGTTAGTGTGTTATCACAGTACAACCTCGTTTTCGGTGTGTGTTAGTTCTAATGTCAACTGAGATAAGTGTACTTCAACTTACGGCCCCAGTTGAACTAAATACTGCCAT
This sequence comes from Dryococelus australis, assembly GCA_029891345.1. Lineage (NCBI taxonomy): Eukaryota > Metazoa > Arthropoda > Insecta > Phasmatodea > Phasmatidae > Dryococelus > Dryococelus australis. The sequence continues at coordinate 322,337,784 of CM056993.1, read as the reverse complement.
ATTTAAATAACTATAGGTTGTTCCCGGTAAAATGAGCACTTTTGAAAACCCTGATTAATATCTACTTGTACGCACGTAGTGTATTCCTCCGATTTATGTAAAATTAATATTGCCATGGGCCTTATTCTTTAGTCACGTGTCGGTCAAGTGAAACTGTGAAATTATTAGGAAAGTAAATATTTTAAAAATCTGCTTATTTTTGCACTTCGATTCACTAAAAAAAAAAAAAATGCAAGAAATAATTTAAGTTACCTCAAATTGTCACCTACTACTCTTTATTCGACGTTAAGATACTTAACTACTTTGCTGAGCGATGTCACTTAGTGTGTCCGTTAAAAAATATGCGGGTACGGACAGTGACTTTTTTCTAAGGTTGATTTTAAAGTACTCACTTTACCGTGAACAGCAATTACCAAAGTGAACGTGATTGTATGATTGTACATGTGTAATTGGATGGAAACTAAATTATGTTCTAACCCCCCAAAAAAAGCCTGTGATTGTTTATAATCACTTCCAGCACATATCAATGATCTCCTTTTTTAGTTTTTATGTAACTAACCACACAATGACTGCAGTAGTACAAAGTATATTGCTATCTGGCCTAGCATGTTATTTATCAAAACGAACGCAGAAAATTACGCCACTTCCAAACATCATAATAAAACTATTTGTTTGCCTCGCAGCAGACAATGGGAGCGCAATACAGAAGAAAAGTCACAAATCAATTTAATTTGAACAAAAAATAATTGCGATTGCAACAAGTTCGGAACCAATGTAACTACGAAGAAAGCTGAACATGTTCAAAGTGAAGTAATTGTGTTTCTCGCGCGACCGATACCAATGGTCTCCATTATTATCTTTAAAATATTATATTTTAATGTCATAAAGGTCTACTATATACATTCATGAGCAGTAACTGCAACGAGGATACAAGTGTTCAGAGAAGTCACTCAGGGCAAAGCAGCGTAAGCTTATTTTTTTTTGACCAGTGCAATTGTGCCAATGTCAAAACAAAAAAAGAATTGTGCACACGTGTTGGCACTACTGCACAGTAACAGTTTTCAGCATAACATTGCAACCATCTAATTCGACCGATTTAAATCAAAATGTGTTCAATATTCACTTCTAAAATATGTAGTATTGCATCCAAAAATAAACGGCCACTGTGAGCTGTCAAGTGTCGGTAGACAACGCCAAATCGTTGTTAAAACACTAGCTTACATAAACGAGTATGCACGACTGTAAGAGAATGTAATGCTCATATCACCAACATCGTAAAAAGAAATCTGATTGATATGAATCATTGAACTTCAGCCTCTACAATTGAATCAATATTAGTATATTTTTATTTTCAATTCCTGTTGAAAAATATCCATAAAACCATAAGCAGTTTATTTGCATTGGGCCTATATCAAATAATTTTCCGTTTTTACATTGCCGATATTGGACTGGCCAATTAAACAAAATAGAATCGGAAATAAACTAAGCGTCCTGTTTACTCTTTTGCAGTGTGTAGGGGTTGAGATATAGACTAAAAATAAGATAGACCGCTTACTCGTCTTCTGCGCATGTACCCAACATTGAACTACCTCAAAGGAACACAACTGTCGAAGTCACATGTACAACAGTGATGAACATGTTTGTTTATATCATAATTTTCAAAAGACAGGCACTATTATATTAATTAACTACTTTCGCCCATTTGAATTTTTCAACCTGCTTTACAAATTGGTTAGAGGAAGTACACATACATCTTAAAGCATTTGTTTACAAATCCGCTTCCTAACGTCAGATCAAAACCACGCCATTATCGCTAGACGTGTTGGCAGGAAAGCAGTTCAATGTTGGGGACACGGAGCCAGCGAGATCGGTCTACCTCATCTTATGTCTATGGGTTGAGTACCTGCCTAGGAGCGTGTAGAATCTTCTTCCGCCCTAATGACGGCGGAGATGCGGTGTGACGTGAAAGGCATCGGAAGCGGTCGGGAGCCATAATGATCCGTGACAGCTACACAGCCTTCCATAATGCACTGGAAGGAGCAGAATTCACGACTCGCACATAGCTCACGACCACGGCCGTAGAATACAGGTCTGGACGCTCGCCTATCTAACAATTTTAGCGAATTGACCCCCTTATTGACTGCTTTTGTTCATGCAGTAGCCGCAGATCGCTGCAAGCAAACTAGTGTTGTTAACATGCTAGCCATGTCAACAGCACTACTTCATTAGCAGCGCTCTGCGGCTAGAATCATTGACCATATTGACTCAGCTCTGCGGCTGGGTCAATAAGGGCGTCCACTTTTCAAACTAGTGTCCAGACCTGTCTTGTACGGTCGTGCTCACGACAGTATCTCAGTAGTGTTCGATCGCGGCCTTCTTTAGTGGGAGGCCGGAGTGTTAAACTTGGCAACGCCGCGCCGCCATGGGTGTGAACAGTCCGTTGAAGAGGGGGGCGTTAGACAGCGCGCGATCATGCGGGAATCACAGCCAATGAAATGTAAGATTTATCTGACGTAAACCAGACAAATTCTGTCGTCAGACCAGCAATTGTGGATTGGTGAGTGAGTGAAGAGATTTTGGCGGCTCGTAACAGCGAGATCTTGAGAGCCGATGATGGTGATTTAAGTGAATATGGAGCGGAGCCGGAATGAAGGGGCGGGGGAAACGGGAGATCCCCGAGAAAACTCGCCGACCGTCGGGATCGTCCGGCACGAAATTGTGGATTAGAAATATTTATATTTGCGTTGTGTCGTCCGGCACGACGCACAACCTTGCAAAATGAAATTGTATCGCAAGATTTCACTACAATGGCAAATATACAACTTAAAAGAAAAAAAATTTGAAAATTAGTGTACTTAATTTTTAAAAATAATAATTTTACCTTTGTATGCATTAGCGATGACACTTTGTCTCCATAATGTATTCCAAATTTCCCGTCTGGCCACCGCCTTTGAAGCTAGCGTAGTTAATCAGCGTCTTCTAAATGGTTTCGAAAATTTCTGCTCTTCGTGTCGCGTCAGTAGACTATTGGGCTGTAAATTCGAGCAGTGACATTGAAAATATAAATGTTGTGTTGTGGTTGCGGGTTTCTTGTCGTGCTGTTTGTCGGGGCTGTGAGATTCCCGCATCAGGTGGGCGAGCGATCGCAAAGTTTGCGTCGTTCAACTCGCCCATCTATGAAAATTAATTAAAATAATGTTACCAAATTTGACAAGTTATTAGTGTGCATAGATCGTAGAGTGAGCTTTCGGAAATTCATACTTTACTTGTAAATAAATAGTAAATGACGTGTTTATTTATTATCTTTTATAGGGAATTTAAACATTTTTTGGAAGAATTTGAAAAATTAAGTAATGATCTGATAGCACTATAGCACGCATGGGGCATGGCGTACACGTAAAATAAAAGCACGAACTAAAATAAAAGCACGAACTATTGTGCTTACAGAATATTGTTTCATTTTCTTAATGCAAATCTCTAGTTGTTCTACAAATTCTAACTATAACTGTTCACGGTAGAGTGAACACTATTTAAGGCCATTCTAAATTTTTCCTTTCATCCGATTTCCACCTTCCTGTTGCTTTTAAATATAAATATTGCAATGTGACCAATAAACACAGTGTATGTATTTCACCACTCTCAAAATGGAACGCCTGAGGCTGCTTTAAGATGATTTTATTAATGGTTAATGCTTGTTGAGTGGGCCTTAAAAAGTGCTCACTTTACCGTGAACAGCGTATACACTGTAGTTGTGTTCACATGTACATGAATAACCTCCAGCGATGAAGTGAGAGACTTGTGTGTATGCTCATCGATAGCCTGTACTCGAAAAACGGGAGGACAGTTAGTTACATACTTGCATTAAATACTTTCATACTGAGCAACACCCAAGTGAGATCTGATGGAGACACACAAAAAAACCACTTACAAGAACATAAACTTTCAAACACTGCCATCAATGTTACCAGCGACCACCACTTCGGAAATGACTTCAGTTTTTACTGTGTAAACGAAGACAGCATTACTAATTATTTAAGACTTGAACAATCTATGCTTATTTTGTCTGTCCTTAAAACCTGAACAACAGCTTGTAAACTCTTTAATTAAATCCCTACGCAAAATATCTTGTCTCGTGTTCTCTTCATATTCATCAAAGTGCTGCTATATATGTAGCTTTCTCAAGACGGTAAAGAGGAAAGAACACTAGGTATCGCATTTGGTTTCAAAATTGGAATATTTCTATGATATTGCTGCACAAAATCGTTGCTGCCCGTGTGCCGAAACACAAATAGTATACATTCCAATTCAGTCAAGATTAATATATTTTGCCAATCTATACCAATATTATAAATAGGTAATGTCAGTTTGTTTCTTTATATGTAACGGCTAAGCTCGGAAACTACACGGCCGATTCTTATAATTATTTCACTGTTATAAAGCTACTTTTTTTCCAGATCTACATAGGATATGGTTAATTTAAAGAAAATCCCTTGAGAAATTTCAAAATTTGTAAACCAAATCGGAAAAAAAGGAGCTACTTGGCTGCTTTTTAAGCATGCTCTACCAAAGTCATTAAAGATGAATTGAACAAATTTTAGAATAAATAGTATATCTTAATATAAAAAAATTCGCAGGTGGTCACAGGTAGTCGCAGGTAGTCGATATATAGGAATGTATTTCAATAACTCTATAAATCTGAGCGAAGCAATGGCGGGCTGCTAGTAAAATATGCATTGAATCAAATGTTGCACCCTTGAATATCTAAAACCTAAACTTGACAACAAAAAATACAATGTTCACGATAATATCGCTCTTTCCAGATCCACAAAAAATAATTGAAACTTGACATGATTGGAATAAATAGCTCTATTGATTAAGGATTACTTTAAACAGTTATTGATTGCTAAAAAAATTTAAGCAATATATATGACTAGAATGACTAAAAAGGAGGGCAGCTGTATGAACCCAGTAAAACCTTCTCATAAAACCAACGTGTTAAAATAATTATTTAAAAGTGCTATATAAAAAATTGAAATTTTGGAGGAGGCAGTCAAATGACCCGTAAAAGCTCCTACCGAATACAATTTCATTGAACGAACATAAATAAAAATGTTAACAAAGCCCAAAGAGAGAGTCGAGGACACGGAGCAATTAAAAATGAATATTATTCTTTGGCAGCAAACAAGACTACACACAACATTTAAAAAACAGGAGAAACACAGCAACGCTAGGTTTTATTTAAAGCCAAAACCAAATTTAGACTGGCGGCAGAGACCACAATTTTGAAGAAACGCCAACATTATTGCATACCCAAGACAACACATCTACGCCACATTAGACATTAAACCATTAAAAAAAATGGGGTGTGGCTGTGTTGGGGACATGGCCGTTTGTTTTGCGCGAATACGTCTATGTTGACACGCTCGGACACCTTGATGTATTATTTTACGTTCCCGGCACCGCTTCAGTCAATCATATGGGGTTTTATGGTTTATGGGTATCACTAGAATGCTTTTGAGATGCCCTTTCCAACCGGGTACGATGTCTGTATTTCGACTTGGCTTTTTGACGAGTACAGGCCAACATTGTGTTAAGTTTTCTTAATTTTTTTACATTAAACTCATACAATTTCACCATAACCATGCCACACAAATTCTTTTTATGCACGCAATCGAATGATGTTGACGAGAGCTGTCGATTGAAACTTAAACGAGCGTCGTAGCTTCTCGTAGTCAAAAGTTATACTACGTGAAAGTTATGAGACGTAACATATTTTCTGATCCTTCGGCAATCAAGTCGTGTAATTGAATTTTGAATGTAGACAATAGATTCGGAGCTGCAATGCCAGACTGTATCTCCCGTTTTTGTTATCATCTGATTTTCTGGATTGCCTCCCACTATGGTTGCAAATTTAAAGACGTATTCGCGTAAGAAAAAAACAGCTAACACTCAAACTCATGGTTTACGCAAGACTCGCCGTTTTAACAGCCCCATCACTCGGCGGCTTAGGCTACGATAAAAATTACAAAATGCCTCATCACAGCCACACGTTCTTTGAACAGCAAATTTGTCAATCTAACGCATAGCAACAGATCTCCAGGAACACGTTCAAGCGACGGCATGCCGTAGAATAGGCCGACGCCAGCCGTGCAACTACTTGAAGAAAAAAAAAATTAGCAAGATCACAATAAATGATGACGCACGAGTGGAGGGGAAATCGAGGGAGGGAGAACACGGGTGAAAAACGAAGGGGACCTGAGCCGAGCATAGAGTATTCAACCACGCAGAGTTGAAACCAACGAAGACGACATGCGCGACGAGCCTTAGCATCGCACTCTTAATAAATCTCAGCCCTTGATATATCACGCTTACTGAAATAATTACTATACTAGGAAGGAATCCGCTGAAGTCGCCTCTAAATATGCTTCTAATCAACCGTAGCATTTATTTTTATGCTTGCGGAAAATAAAATAAATTTTACCTAGCCTGAACACGTTGACGAGGGATCTGCTACACTGTGGCCTGTCTATCCGCTGTTTTAGAGTGTTCACGGTAAAATGAGCACTTTTGAGAGCCCTGTTTAAGATCTACTTGTATGCAAGTATTTCTGTATTCTTCCGCCTTATGTAAAATCAACACTGCCATGGGCCTCATCACTTTATTCATGCGTCTGTCAAGTAAAACTACGAAATTTTTCAGAAAAGTAAATATTATGCAAATCTGTTCATTTTCACAGTTCGATGGAATAAAAAAACATAAAACGAACAAATTAAATAAATTATCGCAAATGGGTACCTAACACTTTTTATTCGGCGGTAAGATGTGGAACTACTTACCATCCCGTGGTACCAACTTTACTGGGCAAAAGTGACTCAGTGCGCCCGATAAATATATGCATTCTGGGGCAGTGACCTTTTGCTAAGGTTAATTTCAAAAGTGCCCACTTTATCGTGAGCAGTCATTACCAACCTACTGTAGCTAGCCGACGACGAAATCCCTTTCATCGATGCGTTGTACGCAATGGCAGTTGTCCCTGGCGGCGGTGATTTTACACGAATCCACGACACGAACTCTCGTTACTCTCCCGACACAGTTGCCCGTGGACCTCCCAGTAACTGCACGTATTCGGATTTTGAGCGCCCCATTCGTTTGGCCCCAAGAGATCTGGCCACGAACAAAAGCGCAGAGATCTTGATTCTCCCCTACTCTCTGCTCGACTGTTAAGGATCTTACACAATTGGAAACTTTAACATTTGGCTTTACTTTTACTTTCCGACATGATGTTTCTTATGGAGCTTGACACAATTGAACTGTCAAAGGTAAAGTCTAGCACTTTTGTCAAAGTCAAGCAGCCATTTTGCCGAGAATCTAACAGATTTTATGTGGAACGTGTGTTATTTTATTGTAGGGCGTTTTCATCTCGGTATATTAAAAAAAGCTTCTCTTAAATTAAATAAATGGCAAACGAATATTATGTGAATAGGAGATATATGAATTGATATTTCTAGTAAAATAAACGAGTTTTTAAATTTAATTTTAATATAAATTTTAAGCATACTATAAAAAGTACGTAAAATGCAATCCTGGATAATAAGATAAATCATTTACGTTACAAAATATACATTTTTACGAAGCTTGCAGAACCGGTGTTCAATTGTCTGAACTCTAACTTTACGATTTGTTATTGTTTATTAGTGGTTTCGTCAAATGAAAGGAAATGTAAAGTCAAATGTTAAAGTTTTCAATTGTGTAAGAGACTTAATTCAAATGCTTGTGACTGTACAATAAAGTAAGCTTATACATTTTCAGCGGATTGCTGTACAGCTTATATTTACATATTAAAAACATTCAGTAAACACGCAGGTAGTCTCTAAAACCTCGAAGGGTTCCATGCAAAGAACTTATGGTAAAATGATTCCAATATTATGATCATACACAGTAAATTTACGGTTAAATTCTGTTGGCTATGAATTTTCCTCTGTGGATGAAGGTGCAAAATATATCTCTGTAGGGAAACGATTAAGAATTGACTTGGCTATTCCTTATATTAGTTTAACAAGATTTTCAGTCCTCCCATCTGACCAGAGGACACCGAAGATAGCCATGTAAGGAAAGATGTGATGTTAAATATAGGATTGTGCAAGTTTGAATGTATCATAACGAATTCATAATTTCTATTATATTACTCTGGGTCATTTCTAAACATACGACTTAGAGAACTAGTCAACTCTGATCGTGATCGCAACCAAAATCGATTATTTTATTGGCCCAAGGCGCGAGGTGGTACTACTTTAACAGCATATCTGGTGAAAATTAAAAAAACGCGTATACGCTACAAATAGTATTTATTTTACTAGTATTCTCAAATAAATGCAAACGCGTACAGGCAATTGAGATCAAATTGTAACATCTTGTATGTGATAAGGTTAAAACACAAAAAACTTTTATTAATGAAACCCCAAATATATTTTAACTCAACTTTATACCCCCTCCCCTCACTCCCCCCCCCCCCCCAACATACCACGGAGTCTCGAACAAATATGGGTATTCATGATCGCAACTGAAAATTATTAATTGTATTGTTTAAAAACTGCGACTTGTGGCGATTCGTAAATTTACCATTTCATTTTTTCTAAATCGTTACTATAAATGAAAGTGTAAAGAAAACTTGTGAACTATGATGGAAGCCAGAGCTCGCATATTTGAGCATATTTACTAGCTTCTCAAAATCGTTGTTAGCAACTGACGAAATGATATGCGTTTCCCAAAGGAAACACTAACACACAACTAGGTATGATAGCTTCAATGCTACAAATATTGAAACAAATATTAGTGTGCGTCGAGCTTTACTGCGTAGACCAATTCTCCAGCTACTGTGTTGAAAATCGCGAATCGTTTAATAACACATTCACATGGTATATCGTTTGATCCAAGGGGGCCGCGGTGGCTGAGCAGATAGCGTGCTTGCCTCCCACCAAGGCGAACCGGGTTCAATCCCCGGCCGGGTCACTCCCGGATTCTCGCATGTGGGAATCGTGTCTAACGAAGCCGCTGGTCGGTGGGTTTTCTTGGGGATATCCCATTTTCCCGCCCCTTCATTCCGGCGCTGCTCCATACTCACTCCAATCATCCTCATCGGCTATCAAGACCTCGTTAAGAGATGCCCGAATCTCTTCATTCATTCACTCGTCTGGTTCAGAACAACCTTGCGGCATACCCTCGGACCCTCAATAAAGAGGAAATGCCAGTTCTTACTTGTGACAAGATACACTATTCAGTAACTTCTTTAATTGATTTAATGTAATTTTTGTTGATGGGATTCTGGTATTCTCACAGTCGTCGTTTGTCAATTACTAAAGACTTGTAGTATATAATCTCAGCCATGATCTGTTCATGGTTAAATGAGAACTTTTGAAATAAACCTTTGATAAATGCCAGTGTCCCTACCTGCTTATATTTAACGGTCACGTTGAACGACCTGCACACAGTAAAGTTGCTAAAGTATGAAATAAAGTAGTACCGCATATTAACGTTGAATTTAAAATGTTACACAAACATTTGTGAATACTGAAATTATTTCTTTTGCTTTCTGTTTTTATTAATGCATGCAAGTGTAATAATTAGTAAATTGTTTACTTTTCTTATAATTTCACAGTTTTCACTTGACCGATGTATGAACAGCAGTGATCAATCCCACTGCAATATTAATGTTACTTATGGCGAAAGGCTATACAACATGCATGCAAGTAGATATTTAGCATGACTTTCAAAAGTGCTAACTTTACAATGTCTTTACTGGCTGACTGTGGCAAACTACGTGATGGCTCATTAAATTCCCGTTTCGAAAATTGATATTCGTGCTCTTTAATGGATACTAGTTCCAATTAATTTCAAAATTGAAACCGCTTCTCCCTTCCCCAAAGTTATCCTACCGACATAAAGCGTGTTTTAATGTTGTAATCTCTGCACTAGAAATTAAACGTTGATATTTTAACACAAAAGTTTATCCTGCAATACATTAGCATACAAATATTGTTGCCAACATGAAAGTGCAAATTTCCTTTCGTTTAATTTTTCTCGGGGGGAATTAATTCCCGCTACAATTAATTGAGTGCGTGACGTTCTAGATTATACGTATATTACCGCTGTCTCTTATACAAAAGCAGCGAAGCGTATAACACGCTCTTGTTTTCCAAATATTTCACAGTACATTTAGAACAAAGGTTTCTGTAAACAAAGCGTTTTTATGGACTGTTGGAGACAGAACTCTCAGAATTGTATTAGGTGGAATAGTATATACATATAGCTCTATTCCACATGAGATCTGTATTCTTATACTTGTTATTTTTCTCGCTACGGTAGCAGTTCTGAACATTTAGATCTCACGCGCTTTTCTCGTTCAGTCTAATCGGCGTATAACCAATGCTGAAATTTCGTAAGTTAAATTAATATTTCAATAACAAATATGCATACATTATAAGCAAAACTGTTTTTTCAGTCGTTATGTCTTGGAAGTATAATTACGTTGGCAAAATCTCCCATTGTTGATGAAATCCTGGGTACTAATCTCGCAGCGAGCGAATTAGTAACACAATGGCCTCCCAATCGAGACAGTGTTTTCCTGGCTTGGCTATCCTGGTCTATATTTTGCCATTGTTTTCTTACATTACTCGAGGCGAATGCTGAGATGGCCCCTAAGGCCACGGCCGCTCCCTTTCCCGACCCTAATTGCCCAAGTCACTGAAACTGTTCGTCTCTGCCCAGATGTTGCAATGCTCGATTAGAGTAATTTACAAATTTAAAAAAAAAAAAAAACAGGTTTTTACATAGTGTTGATGCTATGCATAGAGGCGATGAGATGATTGCGAGAAAATCTGAAATGTATACTGGCCTTCAGCGTATTGCACACATGCCCTACAGTTTCCTTCCGTTATTGGTTGCCATGCGTGTTGTTATGATGTTATTTAAAGGAGTCTTTCATGCCAGAAATGGGCTATAGGAGCGTAGCAAGTTAATAATAAGGGTTTTGTGATGAACACTATTTAACAGGAGTTTGTTTAACATTAAAATTGTACAGTATTATTTCAATATCAACATTATGAAGTACGAGCATGGGGGGGGGGGGTTGGGGGAGGAGGGAGGTATACAAATATACTGAAGTATTGATTTATATTAAATTATAAATGTTTAACGAGCCACATTCCGAGTAAAGTCTAACTGGAAAGTCCCCACATTGTTCATGATTCCGGAGGCTGAATGAGATGGCGGAAGTCGAAGCCCGGACATACCCATCTTCATGGGTCCTCGTCACAATGGCCCGACCACAAATGACATACAGCCCACGGGTTACACTGCCGTGTATCGGCTGACGTGTCCCCATTTACTGACCGGTGGAGGGGGGCTTCTGTGGTTTGCGATTTCATAAGTAATTTCAGCAATCACGACCCGCATCCTGGATAAATAATAGAATGTGTGATCAGGCAGGCCGCTCAGCTAAGGCCTGATCACTACTCGTAACAATGTGAACCTACTTACACTCACATTGGGCCAATAACGCTTTAAATCGCAACGTTTGTGACTGTTCTGTAAAGAACTTAGGCGAGTGAAAATTTGATAATCCATTCCAAAAAACTACAAACTGACATGAGTGTTATCGAGAATGTGACGGCTGAAAAATGTTTCGTGATTCTACACAGTTTCAGGTTTTGCTACCCAGATATATTTCACTAGCGTTAATGCCTGGTCAGAAGTGTTATTAAAGCTTTACTAGTCAAGACTCATTCAAACTTTGACGAATTCGAAGAGATTAATTATAATTGTAAGAAATGATCACATCTAGTTAGGAGAATCGCACGGCTCTTAACATAAGGGTCAGGAGAGCCGAGGAGGATGAAACATTCACTCTTAAGTAATTATTCGAAAATTTACTATATGAGACCTTGTCCGAAATGACAAAATCAATATTTTGTAGTTTGTCATTTTGTAAATTTCACTTCGGACGTTGTCGAAAGTCACTTGTTTAACACTCACGGCAACGCATTTTTACATCAACAGTGAAAAACGTTTTTATCTTAAAGTAATACTTAAAACAGACGTAATATAACTACAATCATCACTGGAATGCCTCAAATACGTTAAAAAAATAAGAAAATAATAAATTATGCAATAACAACTTCAAAAAAATTTGTTACATAATATGTAAACAAAGCATGACACTTACATCCTTTCTAAAACATGCCTAGTGTTTTTATAAACAATTATTTGTTTTAAAAAACAGTTTATTTACGCATTCAGGCGTGTAATTTGAAGGTAAAATGCAACATGGCGCTAATTTTGTAATTTTGTATTTTTGCTAACATCCGCTACATACAAAATACGAAATATAATCAATTCACGGTTGCTGCAGACTTTCTGAAGCCCTGCTAAAGTTCTACTTCCAGGATATTCCTCCACCTCGTACAAACTAAGCTTAAAAAAGTCTAGAAAATTGCGCCAGAGGACTACGCACCGAATCCGTGAGCACTCAGTGTAACAATAATTTGTATAAGAACTATTTCTTACTAGGCGCTACCAATACACATGTTTTCTCACTGTTTTTTAATACAAATTATTTGTAAATGAAGCATTGTAATTTAAAGATAAAATATAAATAACATTTCAATTTAACAGAAAAAAAAGCAACTTTTATGAGCACAAGTATAAAACGCTTGTAATGGCATACGTTGGAAATAACTAAACACGTCATACATGGGGAGATTTTTAAAGGTTTGATTCAAAAAGGGCGAAGAAACCGCGAATAGACTATACCTAACAAATACGTCGCCATTTTTATATACAAAATCGGGTCACGTAATCATTTTGTCAACAAAATCTCCTATGTCGAACACGGCCTGAGTGTATACGTAGAGTGAGAAAGCGCGAATGGTAAAGTTATTTCCCATACATGCATGCTGGCGTTCCTACATTTGCCCAGGAAATAGTCAAATGCGTAGGAAACTTCCAACTTTGTATAGTAGCGATGCTAAACATTCTACATTTGTAGCCAGACGTGTGGTAGTATTTCCATACGGTATACGGGTTAAAAACAGTCAATTCAGTTCAGGAAATTTACCAGAATTCTTTTTAGAGTGTGTGTATTTGGAGCAGCGCCGGAACGCAAGGGCGGGGAAAACGGGAGATACCCGAGAAAACCCGACGACCAAGCGAATCGCGCCGCACGATTTTCACGTGCGAAAATCTGTGAGCGACTCTGCTGAGGTTCAAACCCGATACGCAAGCGCTCTACCCGCTGTACAACCGCGACCCCCAAATAAACATTGTTTTTTTTATGTTGTGACCCGTGTAGTGAATTTTATAATAAAATAACCCCCTCGAAATGCATTTAATTATAAAAAACAGGAGATAAGATTTCAAGTTTAGTACGCTTGAAACGAACACGATCCATGGTATTTAAAGACTCGCATCAATCTTAGCCCAGCTTGTGTTAAGCTCTTACAGTTTAAGTATTATTATTAGTGAAGGTATTGTAAAATCGTAGTTATCGAGGGCCATGTATTATTTGTAACATTTCCTGTAAAAGAACCTATATCATTTGCAGTATATTCAGTATGGTTATCCATTTTAAATTAGAGTTAAATATTTGAATGACTAAAATTTATTCGGGGTTTCCTTGTCCAGATCACGTCAACTCAAAACACAATACGCTCGTTATATTAATATACATCTCTCTTCTCCTCTCTAATGTTTGCATGCGCCACCCGAAATGCACGGACGCATATTTGTCGGAATATCTACGCACTAACCATCACTCCAGTAAAATTCACCTTTTATTGTGTGGCGCTTACGATCCGTTCTAAAAATAATACATAGCATTAAAAAAAGTCGCCCGGCCGCGTGTGTCTTGTGTATTCAGCTAAGGTTTCTAAACTACTTGATGGATTTTGATGCGGTCTTCAACGTAATTTAGAGAATTTAACGAGGAAGGTGTGTGTGTGTGTGTGTGTGTATAATACATTAATATTTAATGTAACGATAGTAGAGAAATGGCGACGTTTCCTAATCACGTCGGAAAAAGCCGCTTTTCTAGCGCTCAGCTTACGCTGACTAAACCATAAGAGAGACACCATATTAATGAAATACAGCACTGTAGATATCAAAATGGTCTACAAAAAGTCCACGACATCATATGTTTATCTTTTAAGGATGACCCATAGTAATCATTTTCGTATTTTCAAAAATAGAGGTACATTTACGAAGTCTTTGTGAACAACACAGTATTAATCTTATGTTGGTTACCTTAAGGGGATTATGTACGGGAACATTTTCTGTGAAATCATCTTTTGCGCGCCAGACGTATCTCGGTAAATAAAAGTCATCAAAATAAGACTTTTTTTACAGGAAGGATAAAAAAAACTATTGTCTATATCCCTGTCGTTTTACTTTTGTCATATTTAGTGTACTCCTTGAGAAGAAATTCGTGAAAGTGGTCAAATATTGCATATTTTAAGCTGGCCTATGCAGTTTCCTTAAGTGACAAGAGAAAAGTACGGCGATACGGGCGTAGTTTAATCTGTGGTCTTTCATCGCATGTAATAAAACCCCTACGTTACAGATTTAATTTGCACAGTACAACGTCACGACGGAAACCCTGCTCGCCTTGCGCGTAGGAGCGATGAGGCACTAGGCGTGCGTGTTAGTGTCGCCCGTATCGCTCCCTCGCTTCTTGACCTTGGACGCGCACGTACACAATACCCTTAAGCATTTAGGGTATATACTTGCTGTAAACCTAAACAACGCCATATTTGTAAATCGTACCCGACCGTGGTCGGGGCCATATGGATTTTTTGTGCTTCAGCGTATGATTCTTTTGTGACTTTCCTGTAGCTCTACGAAATAAACATTCCGCAGATGTTAAGAACAATCGTTACCATCGCTTCATGTTTACACGTAGATGTGAAGATGCGTGATACTAAAAAAAAAAATTAGGTATTGCTGACATGTTGGCGACACAACAGACGAGCTACAAGAAATAGGAGCCAAATATTTTGCTATAATCCGTTCACCGTTACTTCAGCCTTTTAAGAAGCCCTGCTAATGTTTTACTTCCAGAATATTCCTCCGCCTCATGCAAACTAAGCTTAACTAAGCCTGGAGAATTACATCTGAGGGACATCGCACCACATTCGTGCGCACTCAGTTGTAATGATATTTTGTATAAGAACTGTTTCTCACTAGACGTTACCAACATAACTATTTTCTCCCTGTTTTTTATTCAAATTATTGATAAATGCAGAATTATAATTTACAGATAAGATATTAATAACATTTCATTTTATCAGGAAAAAAAAAAGGAACTTTTATGAACACAAGTATAAAACGCTTGTAATGGCATAGGTTGAAAATAACTAAACACGTCATACATGGGGAGATTTTACAAAGGTTTGATTCAGAAAGGCCGAATAAACCGTGAATGGACTATACAGTGGACCACTCTCCTCCCACCAATACGAACCAGGCTCGATTCCTGGCGGAGTCGCTCCCGGATTTTCGCACGTGGAAATCGTTCTGCCGGCCCACGGGTTTCCTCTGAGATCTCCCGTTTCTCGCGCCCTTGCGTTCCGGCGTTGCTTCGTACGTCACTTCGCCGCCCAAATCTCTGCGCTCCACTCCATTTGATTGCAAAAAAAAATAGTGTTGCTATGCCGTTTTGAATTTCAGTGCGCTTACAAAAAAAATTAAGAGTGTGCAGTAAGTTTACGGACGCACGATTCGTAAGTGCCAAAAAGGGAACCTGAGTTCCGTAATACAACATACGAAAAGTCTGCGTATTTCTTGTAGCTTCGGCTTTCGGGAACGAACAATACCGTTCTTCGCCCCTGTAACCAGAAAATCATCGTCCCTGCGGTGGTTACGATATCGACACCAATTAGACCTATTCCTTCAAACATCAAAAATAACCATCAGGCACCTGTAACAGTTAAAGGTTGTTCACGATGAAGTGAGCACTTTTGAAATCAACCTTAGAAAAAAGTCACTGCCCCTACCTGCATATAATTGAACGGGATCACCAACCGACATGCCCCCAGTAAAGTTGGCAACGATTGATGGGAAGTAGTTCCGTTTCTTAACGTCAAATTAAAAGTATTAGGTATAATTTCTGATCATTTAAATTATGTCTTTCGCTTTCTGTTCTTTTTTAGTGCATCGAAGTGTAAAAATAAGCAGATTTGTAAATTATTTACTTTTCTAAAAAATTTCAGTCTCGCTTGACCGACGCAGTGATGAGGCCCATTACAATGTTAGTCAAAAATAAGGCGGAAGAATACACAACGTGCATACAAGTAGATCTTATACATGGCTTTCAAAAGTGCTCATATTAACGTGAATAGCTTACAGCAACACTTACAACACTCAAACATCTTTAAACTTAAACAGTTACTTAATATGTCACTTCCGGAAACTGAGTTAAACACACTGGTTCAATAAGAAAGGCTTAGGAGAATGTAGGCTGTTCACGGCAAAATGAGCACTTTTGAAATCCCTCTAATTTGGAATAATAGTGAATAAATATATTTTATTTTAGCGGTAGACGTTAACTTCCAAGTGCGGTGGCATAAACACACTGTGTTTTACTTATATGACAATATTTATTTTAAAACGTGGCTATTGGAATAAATATTGCTGAAAAAAAGTAACTAGGGTCTCAAAAGTGCTCCTTTACCGTGAAAAGCATATAGTTAGAGTTATAGTAACGGGAACGTTTGACTCGGGTTTGGATCTCGCCCCGGTATAAAATATTTTAACTTATTTCTTTAATATACACGGCATAACACACGCATATAAAAAAATTTAAAGAATATATATATATTAAAACGTAAGTGCAGAATATTGAAGTAGCAAATTTACGGAGAAATTGAAATTGGAATCTACGAAGAGTTTACGTGAACTCGTGGAAAGTTATATGCAAGTTGTTTTTTTTTTTCTACGCATGCATAGCTTTACACAGGATTCTGAAGAATTTTCCCGAGCATTTTTACGTAAAATGGAATTTTTTTTCGACATGATAGAGTTTTGATTTTAGCAAAAATATTTTCGCACAGGCCTGACCATTTTATTGCATATACTCGTGTAACTTTCCTTTTTCGGCTGTGTGTTGTTTCCTAGAAGCTGTTTTCTTGCTTTAACGATCCAAATGGAATTACATCACTCCGATACCGAAAGTCTGTGATTCGCGGGAATACACATAATATTAAACGCCAAATAATATAGAACTCGTCCATACACGAAAGTGGACCTGAGTTGAAGTGTTTCCAAATGTAACTAAACAATAAACCTCCCGTGAAAAACCGGTTGAGCATGACTAATGCAGTTTTAAAACTATTATTTCATTTTTATAAATATTGCACTACTTGATTAGTTGCAAGATTACAAAGATACACTGTTGAATTCTCCTCCCCATTTAAAACAATTTTTTTCCCCCGAAATTATGCAAAATAGAATAATGCAGTTACCTCAGCTGTTAAAATCGTTAGAATTTTCAAAGACAATTTCATTTTTACAGCTGTCTAGTACGTATATACGCCAAATCATGATGCCTAGCAACACAAGGACTGCTGGATATTTTGCGACAGTTTCTTTACCAAATAAAAAGTAAATTAATTTAAAGTGCCATGCAGCTCTAAATTCCCTCCGAGAGTCTCTATCGTCATCTTTAGTTCCCGAGTTCCAAAACGAAACATCGGCCAGGCGCTAGCGGATACGTCTTCTGTCCCAGCTCAGTAAGCAGCGATGAGAGGAATAAAACGGCGGGAAACTTGAAAACTGCGGCGGGAGTTTTCGTTACTGTTGCCGGAATATTTAGCCTTGATGGCTGGCCAATCTTGAAGCGCCTACCTTTCCGCAGCTAATCTGCAGGATTATTCAAGCTCTTCGACTCGTGATTAACGAGCTCTCATGCCCCGTGGCCATGACTTACAAGATAGAGACTACACAACCTAAATCCGATAAAGCGCCTTATCCCAACAAACGTAATTTCAATTTTATTGCCTAGGCTTTATAAAAAAGTTTTTAACATGTAAAAATATTAATATTTTAAACTTTATAATTCTTTTTATTCTATATTTGGAAGAAAAAATATTAGCCTGAAAATTAACTTAAAAATAACAATTAGATATTTCTCAATTGAAAACAAGGTGTAAGTGCTTAGCACGGAAATCTTTATTAATTTTATACATGTCATTTCTAATACACCACAGAGCCATTGAAAGTAATGAATCATTCTTTGCTGCCTCAACTTGTGTTAATGAAAGATTTTTCACCGTGCAGTTTTTGCTAATGCGAGACGAGTCGTGAATTCAAAGTGCGTGGATATCTAGACATGCGCTAATTCACGCATTGTAAGTTGGTTGTACTTAGGAGTAAGGATTTTATTTGGTATCTCGGCATTTCTGTGTTAATTGTGGTACGATGTAATATCAACAGAGAAGCTCACCTCTATGGCCTAGTTGATTGGGACGTCAGTTTGGGATATACGAGATTCTGTGTTGAAATCCTTGGTATTGCACGATCATGTGTACCGTGTTTAGATATAATTTTACATTCGTTTTAGCGTTTACTACACTTGCTCCTCCCGATAAGCCGGCTGGCTTAAGCCGTGGTAGTTGCTACTAAGTACTCGAAATTTTCTTCAAAGGGAAACAAATCGCAGGCAGTGTCAACTATAAACGGAATTTTTATCTAACAAAGATCCTATCTTAAATAGCCGGTTAGATCTTTATCAGCAGTACGTAGCGAAATAATACTTATTTTATTTTCCTTTATGCAGAGAAATTAAAAGGATTTTAATGCGACGGGCAAGGAATCGGTAACGTATGTATCAAGTAACTACACTGGCATATGAGTAAGTACAGTAGGCTACATGTGAAAAAGATGGGATATAATTATAAATATTTTTCTGAGAGTAAACCTACACACACTGTTTCCGAAGTTTTCTATGGGTAAAAAGATTTTTCTTTTCAAACTCAGGACGTTACCTTCCGAGGTGCAGTATGGAAATATTCTTAATATCTCCAGATGGCTCGAGACGAACATATTACATGGAAGTTGCTAATACAGTTTCGTCAGTTAAACCTCTAGTGTGCGCGTTTGGTAAGAAAATCAACAGTTCTGAAAAAATAAACGCATTAATGTTTGTTTTTCTTTCCCTTGCTGCATTCGCGTATGCCTTTCTCTCTTTCACGTTTATATACACACATTTCTTGTACTATTCCCCCATTTCAAGATAACCACCTTATTGTATTCGTAAAACCGTTTTTAAAAATAATTGATTGGCATTTCGATTATTGGTTTAGAAATATAAGTTTTGTATTAATATTTATATAAAACCACAATATAATTAATACGTTTTACATATTTAATATCTTTTAATTTTTATTTAGTTTTCTGCTACTTTGTTTATCGAAACTACCTGAAATAATGTAACAGAAAAACATTGTCACTCGTTTTAAAATCAAACAGATGGAAGGGCATATATGTAGGCCTAGGCCTACTATAAAAGGATATGCCATGAAAATAAAAAACTTTCCTACTATTAGAGCCATTTGGTCGTTTCACAATGCGTGAAGTTTATGAACATGTGCATTTTACGCACTGCAAATGTTCAACAGCATCAAAAACTCTTAAGATTAACTGAAGCTTAGAAAACATGCATCGTTATCATTCAAGTACAAAAATGTTTGTTTTCATTGTTTTTCTAACCTTACTGGCGTTCTTGAACCAGCGCAGTATTAACATCGAATGACTTATTTCACTGTTGTTACAAAATATTTTTCCTTAATATATTTTTCTTTGCAGTAAGCGGGCTGAATTATGTGAAATATACGCTCGCTGTCAATTTAATTAATAACAGTGAGAAAGTATTTGTAGTACTTCGAAAAAATAAAAATACATTCACAGTAATGACGTTCCAACAGCATGATAAATCACACACTGCATGCGATTATTAATTAAAATATACGTTACTAATCAGTTTTACCTTCACTCCAATTATTCGAGACCTGTTTGTATTCACTTCATTTATTTGCATTGGCTGTTTGCGGTATATGGAGCACTTTTTAAAACCCTGTCATTTGGAATAATAGTCAATAAATCTATTTTATTGTACTCTTACACGTAAACTTCATAGTGCGGTCGAATGTACGCACTGTGTTTATTACTTACAGGGTAATATTTATTTGAAAAGGTGGTTAAAGGATAAAAAATGGCTGAGAGGAAAACTTAACCAGGGCTTCAAAAGTGTGAGTATTTTATCGTGAACAGCCTATACAGAATGCCGATAACAGGCAGTGATTTTTCTCCAAAGGTTAATTTCAAAAGTGCTTCCTTTGCCGTGAACAGCCTACACACGTTATGAGTTAACTTCAAGAATGATTCACTATTCCGTCTGCTCGTAAATATGATAAATATTCCGTATAATTTTATATCCAGTTTAACTCGCTTGAAAATAGTGTAGATGGAAGGGTACCAGTAACTCGACCGCTATTTATCACGTTTGTTGGTCATGGGAATAGTATGACATGTTTCAAGACGGGGCGGAAGCTATTAGTCTATGTCACGGGGAGTTCACATACGTTATCGCGTGTCGCAGCATGATTTTTTTTATCCATATTCATCTGACTATCCCCGATTATTTTATTGGCTTTTACAACGCGTGGGCATATTACCTCGGTACGAGTCAGCGACAACCCGATACAAGCATTAATAATCCGAGTGAAATTTACCAACAGTGCCAATTATCATATAATTAAAAAAAATATTTGTCATTCAAAATACTGATGCGAGTTCAATGGAAACCTCGCAAATTTTGAAGCTACACGTTTTTGTTTATGGATGAACATTAACAACCAGCATGATTTAGCCTCTCATTTGAAACGACATTTGCTGATGACGTTTGTATGCGATACAATTAAAATTGCAATAGTAATAAATCCTTACCGGCTGGACTAAATGTGGCTATCAAAAATTTGTGTGTGTTGATTAATTCTCGTGGTTTTGTAATGTGATACCCGGTGGTAAATCACCAGGTAATGAATTAATTTGGTGTTGAATTTCGCTTACATTATTTTGCGTATGTTTTTTAGGCTCTAAGGCAACTCTCGTTACGGATTTTATTGCTGATTTCTAGGCCGCTATGAGATACACAAAATAATATTTCGTTATTGAGGTTTCTTTTTAAAAGAACGGACACTAGTTATCTCTACGCCCTATAGGCAAAAGTGGCTATTTTTTACACTCTTAGTACAGATTGGGGTTTAAGGTGGCCGCCTGGATAAGCCACTGAAAGGTGTGAAATGCTCCAACAGAAAACGTTTTATTAAAAAAAAAAACCGTCAAACTTGTGAGTGAGGTCTGCTTACGAATAGCATTCAAGAAACGTTACGCGCCTGTATAAGTTTATCAGTTCCTCCATTCCCCTCTAAAGCAAGTTTTTTTGATAGTGAAAATGGCTCAAACGGTTGTTTTCGCGGTCATCTTTAGGTATGAATATTCCGGTACAAAACATTAAAAAAGGACAAGGGACGTGCATTAAACATTCATTTTTATTATCACGTAAAATGGCAGGGTATCCGCTAAAAGTCTCATAGAGCCGCGTTATCGACGGCAAGACTGCGCGCCATTCAGTGCTTCGCGCGTAGAGGCGAAGAGAGACTTGATGCGCCTGTGTCTGTCGCCCCTAGCGCTCCCACGCTTTGAGGCCTCAGAAGTGCAAAAATTCCTTCAACCGGGCGGCCACCTTAATGTACTGAATTTTCTACTGTCAGGATTTGCATGGAAGCTTAAAAGTATAAAGAAGCCACGTGTGTCGTGTGTCTAACGCACCGGCCTTCCATCTAGACTGTTCAGGTTCGGTTCCATGTGGTTCTATGCCGATTTTCACATGTGAGAAACTTGGCTGACGTCATTCAAAGCAAGGGTGAATTTTTTCAGGGCATTCCCGTTTTCCCAGCCCTCGTATCCCGTCGCTGAAAGAATGTGTGATGTCATTCGATTAACACGCTGGCATAAATTGGAGGCATTATGAATTAATGCTATGTTTAAACTATAAAGACAAATCCCCTAAATTGGTGTAAGCATGCACAGAAAATATGGTTGTGCAACTTTTGTAGTATGTAAAATGTGCATTTATAAACTACTAATTCTTTGCAAAGAGTTTTCAAAGCGAAATCTTAGCAATCGATAATAAAACTATAACAGTCGAGAAAAGTCGCAAATCACGTATATGCAGTTTATATTGCCCTTATTAAAACAAGCCTGACGACAGGATTCTGCAGTGGTGTAGTGGTTAAACTACTCGCTTCCTACCCTAGGTGAAACGGGTTCGATTCCCGACGGGGTCGCTTCTGGGATTTCACATGTGGTAATCGTGCCTGACGATGCCGCTGGCTGTCAGCGTGTTTTCTCGGGGATCTCCCCTTTCCCCACCCTTTCATTTCGGCACTTTTCGATACGCGCCTCGCTTAACCCTCATTAGCTCTCAAGACCTCGATTTTAAGAGACGCCCGAATTTCTCCGCTCCTATCGACAGCTCTTTTTCCACTGACCGCAAAATGTGTAATATGTGTGACGTTTTAAATCTTATTAAATAACCCAGCACAGTGATATCGATAAAGGCTGTTCACCAGATGTTGGTATATGCGGTGACGTTCTGGACGTTATGATGGATGTTGGCAGCTAGTGGCTCCGAGCATTCAAATATACTTTAAACGCTCCTAGATTATGTGCTATTCACGGTAAAATGAGCACTTTTGAAAGCCCTGCCCAAGATCTACTTGTATGCACGTTGTGTATTCTTCCGCCTTATGTAAGATTAACATTGTCATGGGCGTCGTCACTTTATTCATGCGTCGGTCAAGTGAAACTGTGAAATTATTACAAAAGGTAATATTTTGCAAATCTACTCATTTTTACACCCCGATGCATAAAAAAACATAAAGCGAAAGAAATAATGTAAATCACCAGAAATGGTCACCTAATACTTCTTATTCGACATTAAGATACGGAACTACTTTCCATACATCGTTACCAACTTTACTGGGTGTATGTCACTCGGTGCGTTCATTAAAATATATGCAGGCAGGAGCAGTGACTTTTTTCTAAGGTTGATTTCAAAACTGCTCACTTTATCGTGAACAGCCTTTATCAATATCTCTGTGCTAACTTGCAACTTACAAGTGTTTCTCGCGCTGTTCCCAAACCACGACTGAATTACAACCACTGCGTGGGCTGCGTCCGGCTGTATCATCGGACAGTGCGAACAGTTTTACTATAGATAATGTATAAGTAACGGCTGCTTGCGGACCCACGCCAAGAAGAGAGGCGTCAAGATGCTGCATCAACTTGCCGTGCCGCTCGTCGTTTCTGTTACTCCGCACAAGAAAGGGGTAAGACGTAGCTGACTCACAAAAGAGATGATAAGGTAAGGCACTACTGTGGTTGACAGTGGCGTTTATTCCATAGACGCAAGGTAAGAAATGCTTACCCTATACACATTGGAAATGTCTCACCGTATATAGTTTTCGCCGTTACTTTAAACACATTTAATTCTGACTTTCCCGTTTCCGATTCGAGAAACAGAGTTTTTGTAACTCCCGTACTGTACACGCATAGTGCTGCTATCTATTCTTTATTTCCACAAACGGGAGCGACTAGCGATTAAGCGAACACGCAAGCAACAACACGTCACATGCTCGACCGCGTTTCTTCGTCAGGGCAAGCAGTCGTTCTGTTAGCGTCCTCCAGTCCTACATTTTCCCTTGGAAAGTGGATGAAAGTGTTCGAGAAAACGGGAGATTTCCTATAGTGTGTAACATCTCTCAAAATAATATTCAGTTTAATTATTATTACGTTTTTTTCGTTTCCGTTTTTATAACTACTATTAGGTATTACAAAATGGCAAATACATATGGAGGGTTAGCAAAGTTGGAAGTTGCATTTGTTAGTAGAAATTGCTAACCCTGTAAAAAAAATCTCACTACACGCCACTTGTGAATGAGGGAGTTTATTTAGACATGAGGGACGTACAATAACATAGAACTATAATATTAATCACTCGGGGGAGATTATGTGAAATCATTAACTTAAATTACATTGTTATTATTGATTACTCACGTCACTACTATGATAGTCTTACTGGAATGTTACCACCTTAATTATGGTTCCCGGAGGCTGTTGCGGTAGGCGGCTATCGTCGATCGGACACACCCATTCTGCGATCATCGCTTGATGATGGCCGGATGAGGAAAGACGACGCATCCCGCCTTCTGCTGGCCTATATCGGCGAGTTGTTTGCTCTAGTTATATCCGCTTGCTGGCTGGTGGAGGGGTTTTCTGCCGCTGTCCTTTTCGCAATAAGTTGTTTCAGTTCCTGGCGTCCTGGTTTAATATCTAAATGTGTGATCACGCAGGGATGTCTACTTAAGGCCGGATCACATAGTAACATTAAGTTAGGGCAGCGATAAATTTAGGTTAAACGCTGTTCACGTAAAATGAGAACTTTTGAAAGCCCTGCTTAAGATCTACTTGTATGCACGTTGTGTATTCTTCCGCATTAATTAAAATTACCACTGACATGGGACTCGTCACTTTGTTCATGCGACGGTCAAATGAAACTGTGAAATTAGTAATAAAGTAGATACTTAACAAATCTACTTATTTTTAAACTTCGATGCATTTAAAAAAAACAAAAGCGAAAGAAATAATTCTAATTTATTACAAATGGTTACCTAACACTTTTTGTTCGACGTTAAGATATGAAACTACTTTCCCCACTTTCATTACCAACTTTACTGGACGAATGTTACTTAGTGCGCCCGTTAAAATATATGCATGCAGATGGAGTGACTTTTTTCTAAGGTTCATTTTATAAAGTGCTCACTTTATAGTGAACAGCTTTTATTCGTATTGCAATCGAGTGGCTCGTCTTGGTCCTCCCTCGCCAACAGGTTCTGACGTAAAGAAACAACTCGCAAAAAATGTGGAATATTGTGGTATATGGCAGTTTGGGTGGCAGTGGTTACGTAGTTCTGTTGAGATCAGCAGAGAGCGCACTAATGCATTGAGCATGCCTGCCTGGTACAAGCTGAAACAGCAGTTTATAGTCGTCTGCAACCTCCAGAAACACTTCCTGATCCCATATGAGCTGCTCAGACGTAACGGGACCTTCGTCCGGAATATGATACCAACACATTGATTACAAGAACGTCACGGAGTGTTGGGGACCTGCACAATGCGCATGGAGGCCATGCACGGTTCCACGCTGTAGTCGGAAGATATATCCCTAGTCAAAGGCACAATTAAGTTAAGTCTGTTGTTCTTTCGTGTTTATTTGTCTGAGATAATGAAAACAATTTTTGTTTCTTATAAACACTTGGAATGTCACGTTTTGTATCGATATCATAGGTACCTTTTAATTGCTATGATTTCTTTTATGTACACGCCATACGTTTTCTGCAGTATGAATGTATATTTTAAACTTTTTGTGAGGTGTATATTACTCTGTAATTAAATTAAAGCCCTGTCCAGTCCTTTATATAACTTCAGTTTAATTACCACAAAACTTCCCTACTCCCTAACTTAAACGTAGAGTATAACACACAACAGTATCCAGCTAGTTCGCCCGCGAAAATTCGTGTATAAGAGGCCTAGACCAACTGAGATTCTTGTTCACTCTAAGTATCGTAACTTTGCACAGAAGCTGACCTGGTACAGTGCAGAGAGGAGAGCTGCGTCGTGGTAGAAGCATACTCTGAACATGCGGCAGAGTCAATTCGCAGTTGCTTCGAACTTCCCCGGAGCCCTGCTAAAGTTCTACTTTCAATATATTCCTCCACCTCATGCCAACACAGCTTAACCGAGTCTAGATAACTACACCAAACGGATAGCGTACCGTATTCATGCGCACTCGGGGTAAAAAATTGTTTGCATAAGAAATATTTCATACTAGGTATTGCCAACACGTATTTTGTTTGTTTGATTGATATATGCTTTGTTACAATAACATGAATAAATATAGCAATGGAACCAAAATATAAATACAGGAACAATTACACAGAGTCAACATGCCAGCATACAAGCACGCCTATTTTCTTCCTGTGTATATTTATATTAATTACAAATGTAAAATATTTTAGTTTATAAATAAAATATAAGCAAAATTTCAATTTAATAAAATAAGTTATTTATAAATATTATAAGACGATAGTCGGTCTATAGCGTTGTCCCTGTTTCTTCACACTTTTTGAAATAAACCCCATATATGACGTGTCAGATGTAATCTAATACCACTAAAAATTGGTTAAGTATAAAATGCTTACGATACACGAGGACGTGTACAAAAATCTCAAAGCACTTGTTTGCATGAACAGTGATGTAATCTCAGATCCTAACCGCGTCGTTTATGATGGTCGTGTTGGCATAAAAACCGTCCACTGTTGGGACACGGCGTGACAACTGCGCAACTTGGCCGGCAACTCTACCTTATTTTGGAACGCATTCAACCCCATTTTTTTCTCCTGCTAGTAGAAGAGGCCGGCAGCGATCGAGGCGGGCTGGCAATAAAGCCGCCGTGCGAGGGCAATATCGCGAGTTGCGGCCAAGTAGAGGCGCTATACAGCTCGTTCCTCTCCACAGAAAACTGCTGACGCGTGGCGCTCCAGAATTCTTCTCCGACCTACGGTCACTTTCCTCTTCTCCAATATAATGCTGGATTCGCCTCTGCGTCCTGCGCTTTACGGGCTAGTTTTATCGCTCAATTTCGCCTACGCGTGTGTGGTCTCTCTGTTCGCTTTGAGCGTCTGGTACTTCGGCTGCAGTTGGAGAAGATGCCCTAAGAGGTTTCCAAAGACATCGCTTGTTCATCTGAGTGAAATTCGCTGCTGACTGTACGATGAGGCGTTCAGTAACTTTCCTCCAACATAGTTTCAAAAATGCCCTGCATATTCTAGGCGAACCATTTGGTGAGATCATTATTTCACAAAGAAACTGATTCACTGTTGTTATCAAAGAAGTCGTTTACTACACCACAAAACAGAGCACCAAACTCTGTTCGGCCGAAATGACATGGAGTTCAGTGGATGTACAGTTTTCGATATACTGTAGTCCTTACCCTTGAAGTATCATTTGATCATTTCACGACTCAGGGTAGACAGAAAGCCTCGAAACACAACGTCGAAAGGAGTCTTGTACCTCGCCACTTTACCATCCGCACCGACACACAATCTTCCTACTGATAATTAATAGTCTTATTTGAAATAAAGATATATTCAAATACTGTTTCAGCTGTAAGGACGTGCTTGACAGCTGACATGCCATAAAATATGAAACACTCTGCTTAATATCATACGTTAGCATAAGGGTGTTTTCCGTATCACTTGCCAAAAAGTGGTCCAAGACACAGCGATGAGATTGCTTCTTTGAAATCAAGGAAATTCTAACATGTAACTTCACTGAACGTATGTATTTAATTATCTTCAAACAAACGGGGAAAAGTAAATCGCAAGCTTCCGCGGCTGTAGTATTTACACACAAAACTTCTTGGTTTGAGTCGCGTCAAATATTTCTCTCTCAACGTTTCGGCAATCTAAAATGGCAGCTGCAACGATTACCGAAAATTTGAGAGAATTATTTGACGCGGCTCAAGCCAACAAGTTTTGTGTGTAAAAACGGACACAAGAATTTTGTTTCTATTTTAGAATGTAAAAAAAAATATTATATCAACTAACATATAGCAACAATTATTTTGTATTATTTGTCGAATATCTTTTAAGCATATTTAAATATTTTTTATGTCTACAACTCGACTTTTTTTAATTAGACCAAAACAAACGACAGTACGAACCTAATGGATATTTGTAGCGGATCTGACAATGACAATACCAATCAATAAACATGGGCATGTGAAATGAAGCGGTAGAAAAGTTAGGTAACTTAATAAGAAAGTAAATAGTAAATACCTATAGCAATTTAACTGGTTCTGTATCAATCCCTGCTACAAGCACTACGTACAGAAGGAAAACAGCTTTAAGGTGACTTCTGTTTGTGACAGAGTAAGGTATTCGTCACATCGCGATACGGAGAGAAGGTGTACGCTGAATGACACAAAAACGATCAGACTTGCGCATAAAACAATGTACGTTAAACGTCTATGCATCTTATAGTAGAGACAGTGGGGGTTTCCTGGACCACTGGGAAAGTGCCTATACGTAGTCCCGTAAGATTAACATGGGGAGAATTTCTGAACCACTTAGCGAGTGAGGTGTGGATGCAGCGAGGGCACGCATGTCACTTCTGGATCACTTAGCGAATGAGGAGCGTATAATCGATTGTTCGATTAATCGATGAGCGAGGGCACATGTGCCACTTCTGGACCATTACGATTTACGTTCATTTAGCCAACTGAAATAAGTATGAATCATTAAAAAATTACTTTAATCACGGGATTACCACACACAACATTAAATCGAATTAATAGAACCATGAGATATTAAAAATTACTTTAATCATGCGATAATCACGAGACAAATACATTACAGCGACTTATCCTGAACACGGCAGAACAGAACACAAAATTTATATTAATACCATAACAAAATTCCTTACCAACATTTCAAACACCCGAATAAATGACACAAAACTAATTTGATTAAATTAAACAAATGCCCAACTAATATAAGTTATAACTCACTTATCGTCTACGAAGCCAGGACAACACAATAAAAACACACGTTTTACAATCAAAATTACAACTACAAGCCCAAATAAATTAAAAATCTCCCCATAATTTAATGTCCTCCCACGCTGATCCCCACAGCCGAAATCTCCAGGTGTCATAAAAATATCCCCCTGACCAAAACCCCTCCAACACTGACACACACACACACACAAAGTCACACGTAGTTCACCCTCATCTGCTCTGAAAACATGCATCAAAGAACGTAAACAACATAAATGATCACCCAAAAGTCTGTTTTTAAAAACCCATAAGTATAATCATTTCACAAACGCATCTTTCGCTAGCTCATACGACCGTCAGAATCGTTCGCCTACTGCGAAAGCCTAATGCGAAAACCAAACGCACATACTTTATTATATCACATGTTCATACGCAGTACCGCTGCTCTTACAAAAGCGTACACCGACGGATTATCTCTGTCGCTCCGACACTCGCCTAATGCGAACGCCTATCGCACATATTTCCTGTAAATTAATAATAAAAATATTTGAATTAAATAAAAACCTAATAATTATCCGAACACGCGAGAGAAAACTGTATGGGACGTGATCGCTGTTCAACGTCTTGCATTACCCAGGCAACTCGCCTGCTCGCCTATTCGCTTGTAACTAAACTCTCTTCCTACACAGCGCGAGTCAACCATCCGCAGTCTCCCGACACTGTCAATATTTCACACCTCAAGACAGCTGCCCGGGGGGGGGGGGGGGGATATGGCAGGGCAAGTTTGCTCTTCGACTGTCGAGACAAACCTGCCTCGGCGAGCAACCTGCAAACCCTACAGCCCAAGTTAGATGTAAAGGTAATTTATTCTCCAAAACATTCTATGTTAACACAATTCAGACCAAAATTATTTTCTGGAATTGAAAAATTGATCTCAATACTCCGTTAACATATTTAATGAAGTGTAACCTACAAGTTGTTATTAAAAGAGCTATGAACATAACTGACATGCTTATAACATTACGTTAAAAATATTGTTAAAATATAGTTTCAAAAAAATTATAAAGTGTACATAATCCAAAAAATCTGTCTTCCTTACTAAAAACTATACGGAATCACGTACATTTAAACCAAATCTCACAATTCAAACCCATATTTGTAAAACCTGCATTCTAAAAATTTCTCTGCACAGGACAAATACATCAAAATGGATTTCATTTTGTAAAACATATGTATATATTTACTAAATATTACGTGAGTCACCATTAACAAATCTATGAAGGTATTACAAAAGTATGTAGACTTCTTTGTTATATAGTAGATATTTAAGTACTTACGTTTCCAACAGCCAGAGTGTTTGGTGTTGCGGTTTACCCCCTTACCCGATAATCAACATATTTTCCTAGGATTTTTCAATATTCTCCCATTTAATGTTATAACATTGACGTTAGTTTACACCGTAAAAACTGTTTCAGAGACTTCTCTCAAAGTTTTGTTCAGAAACAGTTACATTTTTAAAATATTTGTGTTTATTTATATGTAAAAAGTATGTTACAGCATTTTGTTGTAATATATACACACCTTGTGTATACCATCCATTTCAGCATATATTTGAAGAAGAATGATATCTCTTCACAGTAAACGACGACATCAGTAGTAGTAATTTTCTCTTTTGTATGTTAAAGTAAAAATCATAACTTTTTTAATCGAGTTATTTATAAGTTTGTATTTCCTGGGAAACTTGTTAAAATGAATATTTTTTATTTGGTGTAAGACAAATCGCTGTCAGCTAGTGAGGCTTGATCTGTGGGGCAAGAGTCAGTTTGCCTGGAGTTGTCCCAAACCACTGTCCCCTTGCCCTGTTCCACCATTGTGTGTTTTTCAAGTTCAGTTAACCTTTCGAACTCCCCCTTCATTCCTTTCCTTCCAGAGTTCATTCACAAGATTTTCTCAAGATTCTCCCTCATTCCATTACTTTTCAGCGTTCATTCATTTTCGTACTTCCATTTTCCGACTTCTTGGTGTTCAAATCGCGTAAAAATTTTGTAAATCACCCACGAATTACTCAAAGTTAAAAATATATTTAAAGTGTGAGAAAAGGAAATCAAACTCCTAAATAACAAGTCACTCAATTTCCTTCACCATTAAAATTTAATTAAATAATTTAAAAAATCCTTAAATCTAAATTCACAACTTTCCACAAAAAATATTTACAACTTCACAAACTGTTACAACAAAATACTTAATAAAACAATCTGATATTTACTAAAATCACTTCTCACATCTTCTCACTTGTTTTCAAAAATATTAGAAAAAAATAATATCATTGCAATTACTTTAAATGATTTAATCATTCTCCTCACAACTATTCACAAATATTCTAAACCTTCTTAAAAAAAAGAAAATTAAGTCTTCTCTAGAAATAGCCTTTCAATTGTTTTTAAACTTTTGATTTAAAGATAATCACTGCCTTTTCAGGA
Organism: Dryococelus australis; assembly: GCA_029891345.1. Classification (NCBI taxonomy): domain Eukaryota; kingdom Metazoa; phylum Arthropoda; class Insecta; order Phasmatodea; family Phasmatidae; genus Dryococelus; species Dryococelus australis. Next base: position 322,306,578 of record CM056993.1, on the reverse strand, counting down.
CAGGAGGACGAAAAGCAGGCAAAAGTAAACCAGGAGGGGAAGGGTTTCGAATGGGAGGAGGAGTGACAGGGCTGTAACAGATTATTGGCAGAGATGCTGTGAAAGCTGGTGGAGGTGGTGATTACGAATCTTTGAAAAAGTTCAAATATTCAGCAAGCTCAGAACATAATGACTGTTTGGAAAGAGGTATGTTTCTACAGCTCAAGTCTAACGGCTCGCAACATTTGCTCTTCTTCTCGATATATTTGTGTTCAGATTTCTGAAGCCACAAATCAAGAACATCATACCTTTAACTGTGAGCTAAGGTCGTTAAACGTGTTAAAGGTGCTGTAGGTATCGGGATCATCATTGCAGAAGATAGCGCTGGAGGCGCCAAGTCTGTCTTCGGAGGCGGCGCTGGGGGTGCAGGGGCTCGTCATTTCAGGAAATTCTAAGATCATCGCATGAGATGGCACTGGAGGCGCCAAGTCCGTCCTCGGAGGCAGCACTGGGGTCGCCGGGATCGTCATCGCAGGAGATGGCACTGGAGGTGCCAAATCCGTCCTCGGAGGTGGTGCTGGAGGCAGTGTCATCGCTCTTGCTGCAGGCAGCATCATCGCTCTCACTCGAGGTAGCATTGGATATACCGACAGCACTGGAGATGCCAATGGAGTTAGCGAAACAGCATCAAGACTAACCAATCATACTCCAGAAGCTCTTCCTCGAGAGCTTGGGTAGACAAGTTCTGCAAAGTAATCTTGGTAAAATTGGGATTTTTTTAAAAATGTTATACGTTTCACGAACACTAAAGTCAAACACTGGAGGGGTGTAAAGGTTTAACCTCTATATATACATATTTTCAAACTCCCAGGTAAACATGCAAGAAGCGAGACTCATCCCCTCCCCACAGAACCCTATCCGCAGAAATACACATCCCCTCCACACACATTTCCGTATATTGGCCTGGATTGTAGCATACAGAGCAAGAAAGGTATACTATTTTGTTAGGTCAAGTCTATACATAAAGGGAAGGACATGAACATGACTGCCGCTGTTAGCCCTGCGCAAAGATTCCCACACCCCCCTTAGCGTCGGCGCAGTGGGGAGCGAACTGTGTTGGGAAGCTAACAAAAATTTACGAGCTTGACTACAAATGTCACTGGTTAGCTGGACAATGATTCCCTCACCCCGCTGTCCATCATCGACTCGCCTCTTTCGCATGTTGTCTCCTTCCATGAGTCCGCTGATCTCCCACGGCTCATTTCACACAGTTCCGACAGCTTTGCTTCACCACGAACATCTCTCCCTCTCAAACCCATACATTCACATCTCGACGCAACTCCCTCGCCACCGCCATGCAAGCACTGTTCGTCACTCATTGGTCTCGCCACCCGCATCATCTACCTACATGGCTCTACCCAGGAGACTTTCTACGAGTGCGCTACCACCATGTTTCGTAAAAAGAAAAAACACCTCGACATGGCTATGGGAAAAACTCTCCCGCGAAGAAGACGATTCTCTGTTTACACAAGTATTTACTGTGTTAAATATTAACAAATATTATGTTATGTAATACTGTGTAATTGTGTAGAAATGAAGGTTATAAAACAAAATGTTAATCTGGCAGTAAACGTAAATACGAAAGAAAATGTAATTGAACAGAAATATGGTATTCTTTTACCTCCAAATATACGATGTACAGTAAATGGTCCTTCTGCACGTGGAAAACTTGTGTTATTATATCGCTGTTGGAGCATCCGAATGGACTTACATTTGAAAACCTGTGTGTGTTTTCTAAAACAATCCAACAAGTGAAATATCAACGATTAGCGAGCTTTTGTCATTAATTGATGGAAAGCGATATTTCCCATTAGAAATGAAGAAATTATAGCTCCGAATGGAGCATTACCTAATTCCGTATTTATTTTTGATGATGTTTGGTGCGAACCTCAAGGTGATATATATAACAATACTTTAGTTTTGGTCGACATTCAAATGTCGATTGTTTTTATTTATCGCAAAGTTACGCATGTATTCCAAAACGTAATTTGTGCGATAATGCAAATATGTTAATCATTTTAAAAATGGATAATATGAATCTGCAACATATTTAGAATGATCATGTTTAAGGCGATGATATTTACAAAGTTTAAAGATATGTGTTTTTACTGTTGGAAAAACAAGGACGGTTTTCTGGTAATTATACCGTCTCTTCCCCTATATAAAGGCAGATATAAGACTTAATTTGGCAGTTTTTTTACTTCCGACAAAGAATAATGAGTATTTCAAAGTTTGGGCACAGCAGTATAAAACGCAATCATTACAATACCTGTTTAACTAGAAATCGTGATGGGAATTGTGATTTGAACGGACATATATGACGTAATGTGGTTATGGCTGTGAAAGATAGCGATGCAGTAAATAAACACTATGTGGAAGACAAACACTAATACATTAAACATATTTAAATCGTAATCGAGCGATATATAAAATAAATAAATAAACATAATTGAAACTATTTCAAAAGTGTCTACTAATTTAGTTATATTTCGCAATTATTGGCAAATGTGATAACTATACTGCAAAATATGGAAACTACAACAAACGAACATTTAGAACAGTTAAAAAATGTAATTAATGAAATGGTAAGCACTACGCTTACAAAACAATTTGATACACAAATGAACAAAATGACATAATATATAAGTGTTGAATTGATGAATAAAACATCTGCTTTAGCTACGGAAATGGAAGTGAAAAAGCAAATTGATGATTTGAAATCTCGAATAAACTATTTTAGTAACGACTTGAGGGTTACAACTGTGAATAAATTAGACATACCTTCGAGTAAAGTCGATAATATCGAAAAAGCGCAAACTAATTGACCTAATACATCCGCTAAAAATTCAACAACTTAATTTGTGCATAAGTAAATGGAATTTAATGTAAACAAACAAAATGTCTGACTTTTTCGGAATTACATAACGTCATGTGTGCTCTAAAGACGAAATTTTAAACTTGTTACGAGTAGAATGGATACATTACATTCTGTGCTAAATACGTTTAATGAAACACCAATGGAAATTAAATCGGAAGAACCTATAAAGAAAAAAAAACCGAGTCAATTAACACAACATTATTTAGCTATAACACAAACTTCGTCTACGTGCGATACGACATTTGGTGTATATCGACATGGAAATATATGGTTTCTGGGAGATTCGGTAAATAAGTTTTTGCCTGGAAATAGAAATCAAGTAGGTGATTGCATAACTGATGTCAGTGAAGGATTGTTTGAATTATTATTTAAAACGACCCGAATGGTTATTCCGACATAGATATGGAGAAATATAAGGATCTTGTTCGTCGCACGAATACAAATAATCGTTTAGGTGATGATGGAAATCATTCGAAACTACACTTATTAAGCGATATTGTTGGAAGTGGAACATATAAAGATGAAATTGACAACCAGTTCTCTCCTTTATATTGGAACAATCCCAATGAATTGGTCCATAGATTAAAACTTCTCATCGCTTCGAGAGAGGCTGGTAGTAATTCACATACAAACAAAATTGTTTCTGTTGTTGAAGAATTGACTGGACTGTTATATTACCAAGGATGTTCAGTAAGATTGCTCAAGAGCTCCACACCCCTGCAAGGATAAGATATCCTAGAAGACCAGTTATTTCTAAAGGCTTAAATAATATTTTTCAAGCCAGTTTGTGTGAAATACATTGCTTTCTAAATACAATAAGGGATACAAATATATTTTTAACGTAATAGACATTTATTCGAAATAACTTTGAAAACAAAACTGGGAAACAGGTCACCATTGCAATGAGAAAAAATTTATTGTGAATTGTTTGTGCGAAATATTAAAAATTATTTCAATTAGAAATTTATTTCCCAAAGTGTATTATCTAGAAACCAATGATGATCAGCCCATAAATGGTGGTTTTTACGAACACGAATTGCAAAAAGTCAGTTCTCCAAATGAATATTTGATTCATAAAATCATTGAAAGGAACAAATGTATGTCCTTGGTTCGATGGAGAGGTTTCTCAAAATCACACGACTCGTGGATGAAGAATCAAGAGCTTAAAAGATTGAATTACAGTGTTTTGTAAATTGTTTTTGTAGTAGATAAAAATATTTTAAATAATATTTGATGTGATATTCATTTAATAAACCTCTGGATGGGGAATGGATGTACAATTTATTGTGCAATCATTCCTATTGTTTGGGTGGTAATCTATTACATTTAATTTATGATTTAATTATATTTTCCTGTTCATATGGAGTGAAAATATTTGCATTGTTAATTTTCTTTTACTCGGGTTAATGATTGTAAATACATCCATGAAAATAATATTAAGACATGTGACTTACAACAACATTTTTTGTATTAAAGGGTTTTTTTAACTATAATGTAGTATGCTGCACAGGTTTTGGAAGTATCATTTCTTCCAGATCGCATGCGTTGGAGTTATGGTATAGAAATATATAATCGGGAGGAAATGAGAGATTATTTTGGAGCATTGCTTCAGAAATGGTTTCTCTGTTCTGGTGGACAGGGCTGGGACAAGAGTACAGTCGTGGGATAGGGAGTGTGCGATTAGCGTTGGCGACTGTGTGGATGACAGTTGGGGGAAGATTGTTGGCTTTGTTATTGGTTAGACTTCGTTCGCTGTCCGAAGCAGTTAGTTGAATAATATAGCGCTTTCTTGGTGGCATGAGAGCTTGAGTTTGTCCTTGCCTAGAGCACCTTGGAGGAGTTTGGGGAGTATTGGAAAAAAAAAAAAAAGTTATGGTTTTAAGAGTGTTCTGTTCTGTTTGAGCAAACTTTAAGGCGTGACCTGTTTTGCTAAGCTCTTACCGACAATGCGTTGCAGGAGACAGGGTGAAATAATAAATGTGTGGTTTTGAGCAGTCTGAGGCATGACAATTTGGAGTATTTTTCTTTTAAAATATGTCGAAATTCATCAGACTAGGTGTGGTGAGAGATGCTCGACATTTGTGGCTATATGAATGGCTGCTTGCAATGGGTGTGGGAAGAAACAAGCACATCGGGCGACAGCATTCGTATCACTCAGCATGTTGCGGCGTTAGTTGGTCAAGGGTGACTGAGTAACGCACAGTATAACTCTGCGGGAACTTCGCTGGCCATGCGGGAATGGAGGGTGGGAAACGTGGAGGCGAAAAGCCGCACTGGGGCTATGGGAAGACTTCGTCTTGTGTTGTCTTGGTGCCTTCAAGAAGAAAATATATTATACTGCTCCGAGCAGCGCGGCATGAGAGTCTGAGTTTGTCCTTGCAGAGTACGCGGGGGAGGAGTTTGGGACGAAAAAGCGAAATGTGTGGTCTCGGCCATCGTGAGTGCTTGCATCGATTTTCTTTGACTGTGATGTGCGTGCGGAAGAGAACAGTTGCCTGGGTAATGCAAGGTGTTGAACAGTGATCACGTCCCATACAGTTTTCTGTCGCATGTTCGAATATTTATTATGTTTTTATTTAATTGAAACGTTTTTATTATTAATTTACAGGAAATGCATGCGATAGGCTTTCGCAGTAGGCGAACGATTCTGACGGTCGTATGAGCTAGCGAAAGATGCGTTTGTGAAATGATTATACTTACAGGTTTTTAAAAACAGACGTTTGGGTGATCATTTATGTTGTTTATGTTCCCTGATGCATGTTTTCAGAGCCGATGAGGGTGAACTACGTGCGACTTCGTGACACACACACATATATATATGTGTGTGTGTGTCAGTGTTGGAGGGGATGTTGGTCAGGGGGATATTTTTATGACACCTGGAGATTTCGGCTGTATGGATCAGCGTGGGAGGACATTACATTAGGGGGAGATTTTTAGTTTGTCTGGGTTTGTAGTTGTAATTTTTATTGTAAATCGTGTGTTTTTATGTATTTGTGAAGTGTGATGTCCTGGATTCATGGACGATAAGCGAGTTGTAATTTATTAGTTGGATGTTTGTTTAATTTAATTAAATTTTTCCCATGTCATTTATTTGGGTGTTTTAAATATTGGTAAGGAATTTCGTTACGGTATTAACATAAATTTAGCGTTCCATTCTGTCGTGTTCGGGGAAAGTGGTTTTAATGAATTCGTCTTGTAGTTATCGCATGATTAAAGTAATTTTTTTATATCTCATGGTTATAATAATTCGATTTAATGTTGCGTGTGGTAATCCCATGTTTAAAGCAATTTTTTAATGATTCGTACTTATTTCAGTTGGCCAAATAAACGTAAATCGTAATGGTGCAGAAGTTACACGCATGCCCTTGCTCATAATAGATTAATCGAACAATCGATTATCCGCTCCTCACTCGCTAAGTGGTCCAGAAGTGACATGCGAGCCCTCGCTCCATCCGCACCTCACTTGCTAAGTGGTCCAGAAATTCCCCCAGGTTAATCTTATGGGACTATGTATAGGCCTTTTCCCAGTTAAGTGGTCCAGAAACCCATCGCTGGCTCTAGTTCCATCCATAATTAAAAATGCTACTTATACCACTCTTACACCAACATCAACTCCTATGTAAGCAATTACAAACCATTCCTCTGGTCAGTCGGCTGCAGTAAGTCACACAGAAAACATCGATGCTGCTCCACAAATATCACCCTTATGCTATAAATAAATTTTAAACATTCTATGATAACAAAGAATTCTTTAATGTAAAAATTGATATCAAAACATTCTTTAATTAATCGATTAATCTAATTGATCAATTTAATTAAAAAATACACTGATTAATTTGATTAATTAATCGGCAACTAATCGAATATTCGATGTATCGATATACCGAACAATCGATACATTCAAAAATCTGCTATCTGCTCCATCCACATTTCATTCTAGAAGTTGTCAAGGAACCAGCCTCTGTCTCTACTTCTTATAGGCAGTTTCATAGTTCCACCGTATAGTCTTCACTGATATAATACTACGTTCCGCACCAACGGCTTCACCCGCCGGGTTTCAAATTGTTGTGTTTGGCTGAATTAAAGTAAAGGAAGTTTCCTCCTTTAGATCCTCTCTCTAGAAATTTGTGCGCGGTTCCCCAAAGCCCCGGCCACAATTGAATTAGTGTGGGGCAGACAGAAATTAAACAGAGCTATTGTTCGTTGCTTTGCTCCCCTTCCCCTGCCGCCCGGGAAATTTTAATGTTTTATCTGAAATACTGAATTTATGTTTAGGTTCATGAATACTCGACATCCCGTTAAAACACATTTCAAAGGAAGAAGCACACCGGTATCTCCACAGATTTAAGAGATATTGAGGAGCCCGTGAAAACATATTTCGCCCTTTTTCACTCTTTTATATGTAGAATTTTCGGGATTTTTTCATTCCCTTGATGACCGAATTTCAATTAATTTCATCTTAGTAGCTGTCTACGCCCTGCAAGGGAGCATCATTTGAGATTTAATACTTCTAGGTCCAATAGTAAGGTCTACGATCTGTAAGTCAATCAGTTAGTTACGACACTTCTTTATGTATGCAGAGATAAAATACAGAAACAGTATTTCATGTGAAGCATCAGTCTCAAATTATTCTGACGGCAGTGGCACGTGTCAGCCAAGTGGATTGTGAAGGCCGTGCATGACTGTATGTCTAATGTAGCATTACTGTGCGCGAATAACCAATTACTGTTCAATACATGTCATTTCAATACTGAAATACGTGTCTTCAGGTGCCAACGGTGAACAGTATTCGAGTCTCTGCTTGGCCAAACCCGAATCCTTACCAGACAAATTATTGTATATTTTCTGTTCATAACTACTGAAATTTTCCTTGAGTTATAACTATATATTTGTATACCAAAACTGTAGGATTATTTAAGGATAAAACGTGGTATAACTTATCTTCAACTGCCCTGCCCACCAAGCCAGCGGCCGCGAACTTCGAATGGGGAATCAATATTAAACGAAATTCTTTCTCATTGCGTCAATTCTAAAGATAACTCTTTCAAACAAAAAGTATTCTACGTGAAATTTCGTAAGGAATGTTGCTAAGTTTAGATGTATTGCCGATTGTTTGGTTTCGTGTATTTTTTTCAAAAATTTAATATTGAAATTTACATACAACAAAAAATTATAAATATTAATTTTCGCAAAAATAAATTTATATAGCAATATTCTTTGAGAAAATCGGGTCTAAATGCTCTTCTTTGAAACAGTTATCTTTAAAAATTGACGAAATGGGAAGGAATTTCGTTTAACATTTATTCCCTATTTGAAATTCGCTGCTGCCGGCTTGGTGGGCAGAGCAGTTAACACTACACGTATCGCATAAAATTAATAAGCAATTGCAAGTGTATATAAGTGTAAGAATAAAAATATTACTTAAAGTTTACGAGCTTCAAAACGTGATATCTCTAGCTTGAGTCTTCTGCGGCATAGAACTTTCTTATTAATTCACATTTATTGCTATTACTCATTGTGTATTATTTGTTACCTGTGTAATTAATTATTTGTGACGTTGGCTCTGTAAAGAGCCATTATAGGCAGTTCACAGTAAAATGAGCACTTTTGAAAGCCCTGATTAAGATCAACCTTTATGCGCGTTGTGTAATCATCCGCCTTATGTAAAATTAACATTTGCACGAGGCTCGCAACTTTATTCATGCGTCGGTCAAGTGAAAATGTGACATTATTAGAAAAGTAAATGTTTTAAAAATCTGTTTATTTTTTCATTTCGATGCATTAATAAAACAGGAAGCCAAATAAATAATTTTAATTAACACAAATGGTTGCATAACACTCTTTATTTGACGTTAAGTTATGGAACTACTTTCCCTCCATCGTTACCGACTTTACTGGGCGCATGTCACTCAGTGCGCCCGTTAAAATATATGCAGGTAGGAGCAGTGACATTTCTCTAAGGTTGATTTCAAAAGTGTTCACTTTATCGTGAACTGCCTTGACCTAAATAACCAGTACAGAAACTCTAATTTCTCCCCAACTGTAATAATCGTCGCGGCAGAGAGGCGGCCAGAATCCAGGTACTAGCTATACTTCATCCCATATGTTTACTGATAGCCCACGTATAAGCAAAGGTCGTATCTTCGAACAAACCTTCTAAAACCTTTTCGACTCGGCACCGAAGTTGGGCAACCTATAAACTATTCTTTTCTGCCTTGCGAACCATTTTTACACCTTTTGGGACGTGTGAGAATGTAAGAGTAGTGTTGCTGAAAGCGAGAAAAAAAACCAGTGTAAAACACCCGCACCGAAAGGACAATGACATTATCATAGATGTGCATAAACTGCCGGCCATTCAAATTCTGCGTATTCTGCATCTCTATTTTCGATTCTGTGCTATGCTACACACATGTCCCGTGTGAACTCGTTTATGCCCAATACGCAATGCAAACACGATCGGAGCGCGAGCACTCTATGTAATCCGCATTGTGTCGGGTCTCCTGAGGCCTGAATACTACTGCCGGCCCCTCGTCAGACGAGGAAAGCACACACTCGTGGGAGATTTCATATGACCATACCTGATCCATGTTCTCGGTAAATACGAGTAAATAAAAGCTGCACTCGCCATTAAGCTATTTATTCGTTGCAGTACAATGGAATGTTGACCCTGTCGCCATCAGACGCCAGTGCACAATTTTCGAGCTGCCGGGAAATTGTGTAGCTCTTCAGCTGCAAGGTACCCATGTATCTAGAAGATCGTCCCCAGCTTGAGTTAACACCCTCCACCACCTCGTTTTTTCGCGATGCGTCCGCGTTCAAGGTCAAGAATTGAGGGAGCGATACGGGCGACACTAACACGCACATCTAGCACCACATCGCTCCTATGCGCAAGGCGTGCAGGGTTTCCTTCCTAACGCTGTACTGTGCAAATTAGATATGTAAGATATGGACTTTAACACACGCGAAGAAAGCCCACAGATTAAACTACGCCCGTATATTTGTACTTTTCTCTTGCCGCTTAAGTAAACCGCATAGGCAAGCTTTAGAAATGGGATATCTGACTATTTTCACGAAATGTTTTTTCCAAGAATACACTTAATATGACAAAAGAAAAAAGATAGGGGCATAGATAATTGTGTTTTATCTTTTCTGACAAAAGTAGTACTTGCAAAACACTTATTTACAGAGCTACGCGCATTTGCGTAAACAACTATTTCACAAAAAACCCGGGTGTCCATCCCACTTTTAAAATTGTCGAATTCATCGTCTTACATTGCTCTTTGGAATTCCGAAACGTCAGCCAGCGTCAAGGGCGCAATAATCTGCCCCTTTAAAGCCCCTGTCACACTGTCAAATTTTTCCGTCAAACTGCTTCCAATAAGTTTTATCAAATAAAGTTAGACAGTTATGAAGTCATAAAAACGTCATAAACGCCACCATATTTTTCTGAGAAAGTTGAATGGCTTCAGTTTCCATCAAACTTTTTTTTAAGATTGGGCGGGTTCTTTAAGTTCTTCGATGTTTGACGGTCTCAGCCAATCAGAATCGTGCACGACAAAATTGGACTTCAAGAAACTTTAAAATAACGACCAATTGCTGGAAACAAAGTATGTTATGAAAGTAATTAATTTATGTAGAAGCTGTCTGCGCCTGAATGTTATTTTAAGTGAATATTGCACGTAATATACGAACTCAGAGGCATTAAATTTCATTGTGTAGAATAAAATCTCTGATAAACAAAATTTGAATTTAGTAAAGAAGCAAAAATTAACTACAACATTCCTTGCATTACTTCCTGTAAGGTACTGTATTGAAAAACGAAAGCAATAACTTACAATGAAAATAATTTTTAAATAATATTTCAACTTAGATTATCCCAGTAAAAAAATTTGAGTGTGTGCACATCTTCAAACACATTCAAGATTATTTGATAAAATTTTTGAAAGGAAAAATTTCACGGCCATATTTTACCTTCAAATTTTATTGTCAAATTTAGTTGAAGGCGAAAATTTGACAGTGTGACAGGGGCTTAAAAGACACCTATGGCTGTCTCTCGAACCGCAGAAGAATACAGATGTGAAATAACCGCTTTCACCGCGCATTCCAGACGTAGACCACAGAAAAATGGCGTCACATGCCAGAATAATGTTCGGACACCGTACGTCAATCAGCGCCTGGTAAACTTACCAGCAGGCAGCCCAGCCAATAGAGGATCTTTCGCAGCACGCAGTAGCCAGTGGAACGCAAGATTCACTCCAGAGCCTCGCGCAGCCAATCAGCGAAGGATGAAAGCAATCGCTTCTGTCTGCTTATCTAATCTATGCTCCTGCTTTGTATAGACACAGCTACAGAATCACTACCTCGAGACAGGGGTACTCAAGTTTAGTTTGGCGGAGGGGGGGGGGGGGCGACATGACTTTTCCCTCGCAACAAATGTTATTCTTACTCACGATAATATTTACAAGTTTTAAACAATTTATAAAATGTATAAGTTGTTCGATTATTGGAAAGCTTTTTAAAGGGTATTGGCGGAGATTTACATGCTAAAAAGAGGTGGGGAAAAGCCCTAGCCTCCACCAATGTTATGGCCCCATATGTCAATATATATTTTAAAGCTTTAGTCAAACAACGTTACATAAAATTATACACAACACTTAACAATAAGTTACGTTAAGACGGGGAGTTAAATATATTAATTACTATAGTCCATTCACGGTTACTTCTGACGCCCTGCTAAAGTTCTACTTCTAGGATATTCCTTCGCCTCCTGCAAACTAAGCTTAACTAATCGTGGAGAATGACACCAGGGTGACCGCGCACCACATTCGTGCGCAGTAAGTGTAACAGTATTTTGTATAAGGCCTATTTCTCACTATACCCTACCAACATACCTATTTTTCCCCTAATTTTTTATTCATATTATTTTTAATGAAGCATTATAATTTATAGATAAAATATTAATAACATTTCAATTTAACAGAAAAAAAAGTAACCTTTATGAACACAAGTATAACACGCTTGAGATATGGGGTGTATTTAGGAAATAACCAAACACGTCATACATGGGGAGATTTTTCAAATGTTTGATTAAAAAAGGCCGAAGAAACCGTTCTTGTTATTACATTATGCCAAGCCACGCTATATTTAACTAAAGTCTTTACCTGTACCACCGGAACGTTATCGCCTTATTGTTGTTGCCGAAGGCTGGTCACCAAGTCGTCTCGGCTACGGCGGTTCTCGGCACATCCTTCGTCGCTCCATCTTGTCTCCCCGTCGTCTGGCTGCGGTAAGACCGCGCTCCGAGCCTCCGCCGGAGCTAAATACTCGCCGCGGATTTACAAACCTTCCCGTGTTTCCAAAATGTCTCGCTGCCTGTGGCCTCGGCCTGAGTACTGCGTCGCGTCGCGTCTCTGCGTGGTCTGGCGCGTGTAGACAAGCGCTAGATTTATGCTTACCGGCGCCCACATTATGCTGGTAAGTTAAACAACAAACCACGCAGAAACTCTAATTAAAGCAGTCCGTCGCGCTTATTCAACTAACGGGATATCTACATAAGGAAAAAAGAGTTAAACAACACGCTGTAGGATACTCGAAAAGATACATTAGAATTAGCAAGATAATACCACAATCGTTACACTGGTTGATTACTAAGGATATCCAGCTTCCGACATCGTATTCTGCTACGTGCTTCAAGTTATCTCGAACGTATGTAAAATACCTTCGATAGTCTACTAATATTTGAAAAATCACTCCACGTATGATGTTTGGTTGTCTCCTATATATGCCGTGTATCACAAGCATTTTATATATGTGATGACATAAAGATGTCTTCTTTTTGGTCAAATATAACTTATATTTAATCTATCAATTATATTTCTTTTATGATTCATATGAATAATAGCAGGGATAAAATAGCAGTGTTGGTAATGCCTAGTAATAACTAGTTCATGTGGAAAGTTTTATTACACAGGACGCACACGAATGCGGCGCACTGTCCCTTCGGTGTAATTTTCTAGTCTCCGTTAAGCTTCGTTTGCATGAGGCGGAGGAATATCCTGGAAATAGAACTTCAGCAAGGCTTCAGAGAAGTGTGAAGTAACCGTGAATGGCCTATAGTGATTATTGCACCCTTTCAGCAGGCATTAGGCGTTAATATATACTGGCGTTGGCAACGTGCAGTTAAATATCAGTACACTAGTTTGTTTGTGTTCTACTAGAACATCATCGCTCAAACGCGGCGATAAGAGCTGCAGTGCTCAGTTTCGATATTGCCCGCAGCGCCGTGTTGAAACTCCAACTTCTCGTTACCTATACAAGGATAGCATCAGCCTACATGCCATTATCTAGCCTTCCGCCACTTATTCAGCTGCATCATATCGTTTGAACATGCAATTGAACCTTCATACTATTGTTTATTTCGCTTTGTTGTTCGACGGTATTGATTGGATTTAGGGAAGAAAAGGGTTGTCAGAAAATGAATAAAACGCAATGTAACTAGCGGCTTACGCCACAGCAGAAATTTGTACACCCTGTGAAACACATTCGAGAACGATTTAATTGTGCATTCGGCTCACTATGATTGGCTTCTTCATAACGAGCGCTCATTTTTATGCGGCATCTCCTAAAAGCGTCATCTTACATTAGTGAACTATCCTTTCTTTAACTCAGACGCACTAACCATAAAAAAAATCTATCTTTGAAGGATTCTTTATTATCAAAGAACAAACTGAGCTTGGATTGCGATGCAGTGTGTTTAAAATACACGTTTAAACGTGCGTCCAGTGTTTTTATGTACGAAAAGAACACACGCTTCAAACGAGGGCTGCCGAGTGTTTTCAAGACGTCATGCGCATTAGAAATACAATTTCAGAGCACTCCAGCATACCTGAAAACTGTTTTCTTTATTTTCAGAGCGCCGTATCTCAAAATATACGCGTCAGATACAAACAAAGAACTCAAAGGATCTGGTACTAAACCTTGCCACAGACATTCGACAAATAAAATTGAAATGACACCACTGTAGGTCCCATAGATACACGAAGGACGACGAAATCACTGCATGCCAGTTCAATATCTTGCGTTTAGTGGCGGTGGCGCACTGTATGCGCGTGGCACAGTCGCCCTTATCGCTCCCGCGCTTCTCGCACTCACACGCGGAAAATAGTTCCTGGTATACGGAAGCACTGAGTAGTTCCAATTAGTATACATTTTATAACTACGTTGTCAGTTGATGTAGCAACCTGATACTATAGGCTTTTCACGGTAAAATGTGCACATTTTAAAGCCCTGCTTAAGATATACTTGTATGCACATTGTGTACTCTTCCGCCTTATGCAAAATTAACATTGCCATGGGCCTCGTCACTTTATCCATGCATCGGTCAAGAGCAACTGTGAAATATATTACAAAAGAAAATGTTTAGCAAATCTGCTCATTTTTACACTTGATGCGTTAAAAAAAAAAAACAGAAAGAGAAATTAATAATTTCTCACAAATGGTTGCCCGAAACTTTTTATTCGACGTTAAGATATGGACCTACTTTCCATGCATTGTTACCAACTTTACTGGGCGCATATCACTCAGCCCGTTAAAATATAGGCAGGTAGGGATAATAACTTTTTCTAAGGTTGATTTCAAAGTGCTCACTTTATCGTGAACAGCCTTTATTTAAACTTGGCGCATGTATAATGAGTATGTCCGGAAGCGTGTACCTCTGAGAGAAGACATGTTCTCTAATTAAAATAACGAACACCCGACTTGCAGGAAATCTTACGAAATGTAACTTAAAAAGGCGCCAGTTCTCTTAATGAATGCTAACACTCTTGAGCCACAGGAATCAACTTTTCGATATTAAACGTGGAGACAAGGAGAACGCTCAGCATAAATTTTGTCAAGTGCAAAAACAATAAGTAGTTCATACAATCAATTTGTAAACCTTTCAATACAACTATTATTTTCGAACTCCCCAAGCATGTGTTCTTTCTATCATAGTTGAAAAAGATTCTTAAGATTATGGGGCCTTTACAGTATAGCGTCTGGAGCGCCCCTTCCCCTCCCCCTCACCACCAAAAAATAAACCAGGTTCGATTCCCGGCTGGGTTGCTCCTGAATTTTCGCACATGGGAATCGTGCCAGACGATGCCGCTGGTCGGCGGGTTTTCTCGGGGATCTCCCGTTTCCCCCGTGCTTACGTTCCGGTGTTGCTTCTTTCCACTTCGTTTCACCCTCAGCTCTCAAGACCTCGTTAAGAGCCGCCCAAATCTCTTCACTACTAAGATTATGATATATAATTAAATAATGTCTACTAACGACATTTCCTCATACGAGCCGAGTCTTAGCACATGAGCCAGGTGGAATCTCTCTTGGATCACGTGCACACCAGTGCCAAGAAAAAATGGGGTGTGGCTGTGTCGGGGGCACGGCCGTTTTTTTTGCGTGCATACGTCTACGTTGACGCGCTCGGACACCTTGATGTTTATTTTTTACGTTCCCGGCACCGCTTCACTCGATCATATGAGGTTTTATGAGTATCACTGGATTGACTTTGAGATGCTCTTTCCAACCGTATACTATTTCTGTATTTTGACTTGGCTTTATGGCGAGTATAGGCCGACATTGTGTTAAGTTTTCTTAATGTTTTACATTAAACTCATACAATTTCACCATAACCACGCCACGCAAATGTTTTTATACACGCGATCACTTGATCTTGATGAGAACTGTCGAATGAAACTTAAACGAGCGTCGTAGCTTCTCTTAGTCAAGAATTATAACACGCGGAAGTTGAGACGCGGCGAAACGAAATAAAAACTGCCTAATTTGTGTAATTGTCTAGTTTTCATATTAATCAACTAGTTGATTAAAGAATTGTTTGATCAGATTTATTTTATCAAATTTCTTTGATATATATATTTTATTCTAATTGGCATTGAAAGGGTTAAGTGTCCTAAGGGTAATATTGGCAGAGCAGCATCGATGTGTACTCACGTCCGGGGCCGACTGAACAGAGGTATAATGTAATGGGGAATATAAGTGTTTATGTTGGTGGAAGAATGGCATATGGAAGATTTTGTTATTTGTTTCGAGCACTTGTGACTGATATGCGAATAATGAGTGGAACGCACGTTACTAGTAGAACGTCCATCCTGGTCGCTCTCTGTGTGCATACTGAGGATTTAGATGCCAGAGAGATGTTTTCTTTTCGGCGAAGCAAATATATTATTTTTAAAGAACACATCGACTTATGTTCAAACAGCCGACTGAAATAAGTACGAATTACTTTAACCACTAACCCGATTGACCAATACTTTCATAATGTGATTACCAAATGAAACTATTTCCCTACCAAAGTAACTGATCTCAACTTTAAACACATAACATTAAATAGGACTAATATAAACCAAACACATATTCATGCGATCACCGAATAATATTTATATCAATATCGTAGCTACAAAACTATTTCAAATGAAACATAATGCTAACTAACTGAATTCATTAAATTAATCAATCATATACGAAGCAAGCTAACATAGCACACACAATTTACAATGAAAAACTACCCCAGAATATTAACATCCACATACTTCATCGGCTCTCAAGAGCAAAACATAATCAGAATGAAATATACAAACACACAACAAAGTACAGGTTGAACCAGACCAGCGATCTGACACAAACTGAATGATAACACTTCGAAATTAATCGTAACACAAAATCGCAAACCTCGTGTATTCATTAAAACTCACAAATGCATTTAGAGTCGGCACACAGCAATTCTACAGAAACGTTTTCCAATACCCCGTCATACATCAGCGGATTGTCACTTTCAACATTTGCCTACTGCAAAAGCCTATCGAAAATAAATGAATAATTAAAAAATGTTTCAATTAATTAAACCTAATCACCATCCAAACACTCAAGAGAAAAATGTATTCTATTGTGTATGAGTCGGTACCACTGCTCCAGGCCTTGCATCCAGCTCGGCTGTTCGCTTGCAATTGAAGGCTCCCGGGATCAAACATTATTGCTGATTCACCCCACATCCTCCGCTGCACTCGCCCTACGGACAAGGAACCTACCTGAATACCTAATTCATCACACCTCCAAGACAGGTCTGGCGCCACCTTGAGCAAAGTCACCGACCACCTGCCTGTGAAGACTGGCTCGCCAAGGAATTTGCAAATACTAGTAACTGAATTAAAAAAGTAAACCCATCACATCTACAGGAAAACACATTTATTCCATTAAAAAAATATTTTTAAGTCCAGGAAATTCTAAACATCTTACCCAGATTTCAAAGAAATATCCCTCAAACATGAGCTAAACAAACCAATTTAAGATATTTCCAAGCAGTATATCTATTAAAAATATTATGTTCAATTATCACACCTATCAGCTCTGAAGACTCAAAACTAAATATTTGAAAATCCATTTTCCATTCTTTAAACATTTTGCTAGCTAGCTAACATGATTCGATAAACATTTTAAACATACACGCGTATATACTCATCCTAGAAAATATGTTTTTGTGTCTAGATTTCATTATGAAATTATGCTTTAAACCAAACTTTATAAATGCGAAAATCAAATATGATTTTACAAATGTGCCCAACTAAGATTTTCGTTCTACCATTTGTACCAGAAATGTATATACTTAGGCAAATATAAGTCATCATCATTTAAAGATACCGCATTTCCATCGAAAATTAAAATCCTTGGAATTTGTATCAGCATTGTAAGTTCCAATATCTCAACAATAAAAGTATTTTAAATATTTAGATACCAACATGATTTTGGGAGCTATGATAAACGAACGTATATATGTTCTAAAATACGTTTTTGCATATAGATTTATTTATGGAATTAGAAGTTTTAAACCAATCTTCGTATTTGCGAAAATTGAAATACTGTCTCTAATAAGTGTATTTTACAAATGTGCTTAACTAAGATTTGTGGATACACCATCATATTTATGAGAAAGGCATATGCTTGGACAAATGTATATATTTGCATAAATATTTTATTTAAAAATACTACATTTCGACAAAACAATAATAAAATATCACATCCAGCCTGAAATGAGTAGTAAAATGCCAAAATCAACTATATTTCAATAAATTTACTAAAAGACCCTATTTTAAGCAACACTCAAGTAAAACAGCGGCCATTTTGAATCCATATACTTTATAAGAAGGAATAAATTAATTTTTCTCTCAGTCTTAAGCTAGCAGTTGTCGAAGTCAGATTGTTTCGGGAGTGTATCACCAGGAGGGTTACATCAATCAACAGACTTCTCCGAGGCATACTACAGCCATCTCCAAGAGGTTTACATCAATCAACAGACTTCTCCAAGGCGAAATACAGCCATCTCCGAGGTGTTCATCAGTCATCAGTCTATAAATATCACCAGCAGGTAATATGCACAACAGACACTGCTGTGACGAAGAGTGAGTGAGAGTGAGAGTGTTTAACGCCATTTTAGAATATGGACAAAGCAAAACAATTTTAAGTTTAGATATTGAGAACCTCTCGCTGCTACCTAAAGCTTTTATATTAACTTTTGCATCACACAAAATTCAACACATGTATCCATTCCTCTCGGAGGAATAAAGGGGCGATGTTTACATAGTCTTGTATTGGCCTTGTGACGAAGATTGCCCATATGGTACACCGGCTTTTTTCAATCAACCAAACACAATCCACCTGAGAAGAGATTGTGTACTGTGAAGGTGACAAAATGTAATTAACCTTGTTAATTGACGATTTCGGTATTGATGAAGTTGATTAAGAAGCCACAACTGAACTTTTGTAAAATTAGACTGGTTAAACTCTGATGTAACCGTAATTGAAACAGTCTATGTGATGTGCTATGCAGAGCATTTGAAAACCATTAAGATAAGTCTTTTATTATTAAAGAACTTGCCATTTCGTATGTGACTGATTATAATGACACAAAAGTATTAAGTTTCAAAGCTCCCTAACCATAATTTGCTTTTAATCCAAAATTGAAAATTATGTTACGGCATCAAACTTATGAATTACATGGTTTGAAACGGGACTCGTGTAATATAGCTTATGAAGACCATTTCCAATATGTGAATGATGCACTTCTCGAAGACTATCCGGTATACGTACTAGGATAAATGCAGAAAGAAATTTTAAAAAATCTTGACTAATGCAGAAATTGTAACTATCAGAATATATCACGAATCTCCAAGCATTAATTCGTTAGTAAAACACCATAACACTAATCATTGTGATAAAAAGATGTTTCATTGCATCAGCATCCTACCTACATATAAAGATAATTTAAAATTGGTTTGTTACAGGTTAATACCGGAGTAAAAAAAAACGTTGAAATGGAGACATTCAATCCAGAGAAGGTGTATGAGAGTGTTACTCCAGGTTACAAGGGAGTGTGGTTAAAATCTTTAACAATACATACTCCCAATTCCAGATGTGCAACAGAGATGAACATTGGAACTTTGCACAAAGTTTTGCAGGAAATACATACACAGAACAAGAACGAGATGACTGCTCTGTTTTTAACTTGCAACACAATAGCGAACTGCTGTGTTCTTCATGGGATTTATGCTTTAAAACCAGGAGTGAAGACATAACCAGACATAACCAAGGAATCAGTATTTATACAAAACATAAATTAAGTAGAGAGTTCTAAGAAACCCCCAGTTTGTGAACTGAAACATGTAATAACAAACAACACATCACACAAATTCAAGGAAGTAGCAGCATTAAAATCTCGCCTTATGGTATGTGCGGTTGTAAGGTTTTTCAGAGCAATGTTTGTGTCTGTAAATTGGATTTAACCAAGATGACATTGGGAAAGTATTTAAGAAAAAATTTCAATATGATGATTAAACCTACTTGGTGGTACACTCCTGAAAAAATTTGCAAACATTTTATTTTCATTCTTTGAAAAATATATATATATATACCTATAAAGGAACAAACATACAGCTGAATGTCAGTTACGAGGGAGAGGTTATACTCAACACTTTAATACACTAGTGTTAATCCAGGCTATAGGAGAGTGTGGTTTCGACTAAAAGAAGAGTGTTCACTACATTCAAATGTGTAACAGAGAAGAACATTGGCGTTTCTCATTAATTAGTCCGACATATACTTTAAAAGTTTTCGACGTCTGTTTTGGGCCATGATTTTGCCTTTTGTATAATATGCAGCCTGACAGTATGCTACCTTGCAATGAGAGTCAACTAGCATTCGAAGCTTTATCTAAATTCATAACAAAATGCACATTATGCAAGAAAATTGAATATATAATGCAGAAGGAATGTTGCTGTTCTATTCCTATAGTGTGGAGCAAACAATGTGACAAGGAACTGTTATGCATATAGGTAACCAGGAATTAACATCTCCCTGTAGTATATGGTAATGCAACATTTTTCAAAGCAAGAAAAACTAATTATGCCAAACTATATAAAGGAAACAGTTTAAATTAAATTGTTAGTAATGGTTACTATCTTCGAGCCTACAGTCGCATACAAAGTCCTGCAAATAGGATACCAAAAAGTATTCTTTAAGCCTTATGATAGTATTTTACAAGTTCAAGTGTGTAACAATATTGAACATTACTGCTACACTTTTGTTTCCAGTCTCGACATCCGCTTTGGTGAAAGCTTAGCATGTAACGATTGTGCTGTGAGGTATCTCCGCCCCAAAAGTGAACTGCCATCTACATTTGAAGACCTAATGTTAGCCAGCTTTACCAAAGAGTTGGCAGAAGAGCACAGTAATATGATAATAGCCTGTCAACTCACCAGACCTCATCAGGGAAGCACAATCAATTGAAAGGAAACATGTAACTTTATTTTCGAGTAATGAGGTTTAGTTTTCTCATCAACATGCAATATCTAAGCTTGTGAAGTAGCAACTTCAGAATAATGTTCTCTCCAATGTGTAAGTATGTGTTTATTCAAAATGGTTTGTATTCTGTGACTTATCAAAGCATTTTCACAAGTTGTTGTTAACGAAATATGTGAGTCAGGCATTCATTTAAAATGTTCATATTGGTCTGGATCTTTGTTATCACAAAATAAGCCATATAGTTTTGATTCCAGTCTAACTAACTGTAACAGTTCGAAATTTTATGTTAATCAGTGCAGACCATATATAGTAGATAGGAAGATGTAAGCTTAAGGGTGAGCATTTTGTAATGTCATTTTGCCAGGAAGAACAGTGTTTGAAACATCTGATCTATACAGCAGATAATATTTTACCATTTCAATATTTTGAATTATGTGACAATGACATTCATATTTTATATCATCACTGCAAAGACTTTAGTTATACATCAAATACTGGGTGTGTTTCATCAAAGTGTTATGCCATTGAGCAGTAAATTTAGTAAAAATTAAGTTTAGTCCTCAAACATGTTTTAACTTACAAAGTTCAAGGATTATTAATACATTGCTCCTTACTAATTTGTTCGCATTCGAGTATTGGTTTCCATATGAGTAACATAGCTTTCCTTCATCTGGAAAATTGTTATGTTAGTGTGAAACCAGGCAAGTCTAATGCATTGTACAGTTTATGGTGTAGCAGGATTCTCCATGAATTTACTGAGTTTTGTGATGGAATGTTCCATTCTGAGGTTATTTATTTCCTGCTGGAAGATGAAAAGCCATTAAATATATAATTATCTCATGCGACCAAATGGACTGTGTTTTTATGACTGCAATGCCACTGACATCTAGTATTGAAGATGTACACTCGCACTATGTCGATACATACCCTGATTTAGTTGCAAAGTGTTGTTACATTACCCTGAATGTAAAGATGTTTGTGTGCAAACAGATAGGATAAAACCAGGGCATAATAAATGCTTTATCCTCGAAAGTAGACTTCAAGAAGGGGATCCAATTCTAAGAAAATGTATGAAAACATTGTTTACTGAAGTTGCTAATAGCGTTAAAATATTTGTGATTTATTTGAAACACTTTGTGTAAATTTTGCTATTTATGTTTGTTTCTTCAAAATGTTTCATATAGTTTTGAAACATCCTAAAGTAAAAGCAATTTACCTCTTAAAATGTGTTATGCAGTTTGAAACAACCTGTGTTTAAATGACTGTTTATGTACCTTTTGCTATATATTGTGAAACATTCTTTATACCATTTGTGAAATATTAGGTGTATTTGAAACAATTTTAAATTAATTAATTTGTGTGTTATGAAACCTATGCCTGTGTAATATTGAGATGATTGGTCGTTTAGTATACTATATATCAATTTGAAACAAACAACTTTAAAGAGAATCCTAGATGTACAAATTAGTAAATAAATGTGTGTTAAAATGATCAAATTTGTATATATTTTTATTTGCTTATTTCCCCTTTACAAAAAATGTTTTGGTTTCCTTAAGAAACTGGGGAAAAAATTATTACTCTAATTAATAAAGATAGAAATGTTTTGGTTTCCTTAAGAAATGGAAAAAAATATTAGTGTGATTAATAAACTGAAATGTACTGGTTACCACAAGAAAAGGAAAATATTATTACTCTGATTAACAAAAAGAGAAAAAGTCTTAAACTTTCTAAAATTTTCTAAAATTGTTTGGTTCTTGTCTACAAGTGGTGAAAAATCTAATATCATATGAAAATAAGGGAAGGTTAACTACTTGTGAAAAAAAGAACACAAGCAACTGTAAAAAAAATCAGATACATGATTATAATTATTCACACAATGAATCATATAAACTATAATAACTATGAGGGTAATAACTAAACTAGAAAACATGCCATTGCCAACACAAACTTGTGTCTTAAGCAGGTAAGAAAAAATATGCTCGACCACAATTTCAAGAAAAATACTGAGGTGCATTCAACCCTGAACGAATAGCAGGTTTTAAAAATGTCATGCTATCTTTAATAGGAAGACTCAATCACTGTATATAAATTCTACAGGATAATGTTTGAGAGGGTATAATGTAACACCCTGACAAGACAATTTAATACAATTTCTAGCACTGTGCATTCGAGTTTTCAGAGCGAACTCTGTTGTTCACTTTTTATTGCAAGACATGTTTGCAAACAGAGCACACTGTTGGCTTTCAAGCAACGTTAAACAGTTGGATAGAGAATCCCTCCCTCAACTCAGAAACACAAATACCAACTATGAGATAAGCCCACAAAATATAAAATTGTCTTGGGGAGCAATCGAAGTACATGCAACGAACTTTAGATCCCCAAGTTTCAGTTACAAAAAAACTACTAAGAATCAAGCAATAGTCCCTAAAATGCAGAATATTGCTTAAAAATTTGAGAAACCCCAATGACTAACAATATTAAAAATAACTGATGGCTAACCACTTATAAAAACTTTTCCAAAATAGATTACCAAGAAAAAATTATATTTTGTTATATCTCAAAGAAACTCCGCCGTGCGAACAGCACAAGAGCAGAGGTGGGAAAAGATATTTTTACCCGTATACCACCCTAGGCTTCCAGCTACGCAGTCTTCTACATACCCCAACCCGCCTCTGTCTTCCCTGCTCATGTCGACCCGGCCCAACTCTGTTTCTAACAGCTCTAACACACACATATTATTTTTAATAAATAATTTCCAATACAAGTACATCAAAATTGTTGATATAAGCTGGGTCGCTTCCCGGCTAAGACATATGTAATATATTTCAGTGTCCTTATAAACATTACACAATAATAGCTGGGACACTAATGGATACATATACAATACTTGATAAGTAATTATATAATTACAAGTTATACAATAAAAATAAAAAGTACAATGAATTATTATTCAAAATGGAAAACCGCACGTAATGCATTACAAAGACTATTACTTTCCGGGGTCATATTGCAAAATAAATCTGTACATGTATGAAAATGATAAATAATTACATAATTCAAATTTAATGTAATTGCTAATACCGAAGAAATATGCATATTTCACATTGCAGTTCCCACTCAATATAATTGTAAACAAGAAATATCATAAAATGTGTTAGTATGTTAAAAAATGTTTTAATTTTGTAAATTTTCTTAATCATTTAATTAATTAAGGAAATCATATTTACTTTAGTAATATTACATTTTATAATCAAATTTCCCTTGTTTCTATAGCTTCCCTGTGTAGAGAGGGGAGGGAGTGTCGGGTTACATATACGTGCAGGGGCACCACTCCTCATTGTCCATCCAACCACTACAATGTGATCATCTCTGCTCCGCTATGCTACTGCTTTCCATTAGACCGACTTCTCACTCTCATCACCAGCTAGAAGCCTTGACGGCTTGCCATGATGGGAGTCAGCCAACCACCGCCCCAGCCTGGGCAGGCAGTCTCCCAGGGCCAGTGCCTGGTCCTGCTCGGGCCCTCAGCTGCCTGAACTGAGGTTCAGGCCTCGCCCGGATCCTCATCTACCTGACCAGGGTTCATGCCTCACTGATCACCTTTGCTAGCAGACTTTATGTAATTAAAGAAAGTTCCTACTTAGGGCTTTTTAATACTGTTTGATACTTGTTAATATTATAATAATTTGTATGCTTGTTTAACGAATTATACTTAATTATCACATAAATATTTTTTTTAAATTGTACAGTTGTTGAGAGTTTTACTGGGAGTATTTCAAATAATTTTTGCTGCATCCTTTAAATTCTTTTTCTGTATTTGTTATTTATTACTATAGAATTTTTACCATGCTTTTGTCAAAATTATTCAATTTTGTTGTTTGCTCAAAATTTTTGAATTATATTGAAATTTGCCCAAAAATTATCTAAATTTCTTCGCAATTTGATAAATGTTCTAGAATTTGATTGAAATTTGTTTAAAATTATTCAACTTTGTATGCTAATTTGTTAAAACTTTATATTTTAATGGAATTTGTTTAAAATATTTGAATTATGTTAATTTTTACATATTTAAGATATTCTGGGTAGTTGGATATACCAACATACAAAAATATTTGAGAACTATGCCAAACTTAGCACAGCATGTTTGGAGGGTGCACTGCCCTGGCCATGTTTATGTTTTGAATGAGTTGATTGATAAAGGATGACTGAAAGGTGAATAAATGGACATAAGTGAATTAAACGATTGTGGACTGTATGAAAATATGTCGGGCGGGAAGTTTTAAGTATGTTATTTAGTTGTAAAAAATTAAATGTTAGAATTTTTTAATTTAAGTAATTTTTAAGAATTCTTTATATATAAGCCAGTGTTTTAAATATTTCGTTTTAGAGTGTAACAGATTAGTTACTCTTGCTAAAACTTTTAGATGCATATCGTAATAAAACGTATAAAAATTTTTTTACAGTGTCAACTAGTTTTAACATTGTTAAATACTTTAATTTTTTTACAGTTTCGAATACTTAGATTTTTTTAAAGTGTCGAGTATTTTTCATTATTTTTAAAATTAATATTTAAAAGTTTTGTCTTAAACAAATCGTGTTCAATAACTGGCTTAAATGCATTACACAGGTGATAGGTAAAAGTATTAAATGTGTTGTAAACACAGTTCATATGTTACAAAGCATGCTGTGAAGGATAGTGTCGAAGGCTATGTGCACAGCGGTGTTAGGACAGAGCTCAAAGTGCCTTGGTGTGTAGTAAAGTGGTAACTGTCACATGGCGAGCGACCTGCTTCAGTGCGCTGCCTTGTCCTGGAGTCTCAGGAGTGGAGGGGGAAGTGGAGGCCATAACTTTTGGGGCAGCGTTTAGTGCAGGCTTAGCAGCCGCATGGGAAATGGGGATGGTGGGGAAGCGTGTATGTGCGGAGGCGAAAGGCCATGTTGCCTGGGGCAAGGGAAGAGGGTGGTGCCCAATATGTGGCGCTAGGCGGCCAAGTGCCCAAGCTTGCTCCCTCACCCAGGAATGCATCCCTCCCTCTTCCGCATGTTCTATTTCCTCTTTCATGTAGCTCACACTGCTCCCTCCTCTCCTTGTCCTGCACTCACTCCTCCCCATGCCTCCTTCCCCTCGCCCCACCATGCGCGTCACCACTCGACCCACAGTACTCCCTCGCTGCGACTTCCTTCCGCAGTCATTGTCTATTTTGTAAACAAGAACTGCTCGAACGTGGGTCAGTGCACTGTGGGAAGTAAGCTGTATCGCACTGGTTTTTTCCAACACAGAACTGACCTCTCTCATTAAAAAAAAAATTATATTTGTTAAATCTAATTTAAAACGGTCATTTTAAAATTGAAAGGAATATTTACTACGTCGCCTTTCTCTTTGTTTATAAAACAGTTATTAAAATTTATAAACAAATTTTCCGCTCTGTATAGGATGTTTTTAATAAACATTTAATTACAGCTATAGCACAACTTCTTGGTAAGACATTATAATAATGTTTTTTTCTCTCTTTCCAGTACTATGCAAAACTTCATATTTTTTGTGGTGTTGGAATTATTGTATCGGGAAACAAAAATTTTATTTTGACACAATGAGTGAGGAAAAACATCAAAGTTTCCCTAGTTTGTTGGACGACGTTTTCTTACTGACACAGAAAGTAAATTTAATTCAATAGCGAATAGACCACCTAGAACAAGCTGTCAGGGCATTGTCGTTTCACCTAAACAGTGTTTCGATTTGTTATGGGATGATTTATTCTTGAGTGAATCGAACACTGATTCACACACAGACATACCATCAGCAGCAACAGATCAGGATACAGCCATTTTTTCCCCAAACACTAAAAAGTAGATATCCTGTTATACGATTTTGTTTCCATCTGACACGGAAAATTCGAGTGATTCGGATAGTGCTTTGTCCGTTTCACAGTCGACTTTCGAGACAGTTAGAGAGACTTCATATAGGGAAACAGAATATAAATTGTTTTTGGATTCCTCTAACTCGGTGGAAGCTTCATTGCCTTAATTGACGTATCAGGTATTGGCCATGGGCTTCACAGGTACATTGAGTAATGTGTGTGTAGTTAATGATCAAACTAATACTGGTGTGGTTTTTGAAAGATTTTTTACAAGTTGCAGGGTCCTTTAGTAAAGTTAACTATGGCATCACCTCGGCCAATAACACTTAGTGTCACCATAGTAGTTAAATTCTTGAAATTCTTTTTGGCAGAAGAAGGCACTATGCAGACGTTTTACTTTTAAAGTAAATCACTACCTGTCCTGTATTCAACTGATGTGGGCGAAATCTATGATGAGACAATTAAGCTTTACCTCACAGACAGACTTGAGTTTAGTACATGTGGCTCATGTTGGAGTCTGCTTCTAATTCTGCATATAGATGTTAACATATCGCAGTTTAGAGCATTCACCATCGGTGCTACACACACTAAGCTCTCCAAGTTTATTGCCAATAAGAGGGCTTGTATCGATGTACACTGCACAAAGGGAATGTGTTTCCATTACACCAATATATCAGCTTTATTTCCTGCTGCATACAATGGCCACAGAATGACTGCATATCCAAATCCTTACAAGGTTTTTGGCTACTGAAGGTCTGTCTGATCCTGTAGCATTACAGGATATTAGAAAGTTCGAGGAGAAGAATAGTATTTCTATCAATGTATACTGTGTTGTGGACAAGTAATATTATTGACAAAGTAAACTTTTGTGGGCATCGAAATGTTATCCTGTTACACCGGACTTAACGGAAAATTTCAATTTAACTCCGGGTGAGCTTGTTGTAGCTATTTATGGATATTCCAAGTAACATCATACTGCAATATGTATAGGTACTCGTGCACTGGCGTTAGGCCTCCTCCCTCCCCCTCCAGATCACTGACCGGTTGTCATGTACACGAATTGCACGTGCACGTTCTAGTCATGCGGAATGTTTAGTAACATAAATTTTCCATACACATCTCCATAGTGATAAACACAACTGACTGATGCTCGGAACTTCATGACACGATGCATGATGTACCGACTGGAATAGCACTAAATATTAACAGAACTATGGAAAGTCATACAGATTCACTGCGATTTTGAAGCTAGTTTGCTGGTTCGATTAAAAGCTGCTCTGTAAAGGCCAATTCACATGATCAAATAACTTATCGAATTCAACAAATTGAATTCAACTTATTGAATACAGGAAGTGTCCACATTTTCTCTAATGTGTTGAATTCAGTACAAATCGAATTATTACTTCAAACATTTGAATGGCTTTTCACATTTTTAAACACGCAGCTGTATTCAGTCAATATTAGTCGTGTAAACTGGAAAATTATTCGCAAATCTTTCACTTAAAAATAAAAATAGAAATTATGTTCAGTAACTATTTTTTTAAAACCCTTAAAAACCACACACTATGAGAAAATAATTTATCAAAATTACAAAAAAAAAAAACATTTTTTCTAAGGTGATATATTTACTTTGTATGAAATGAATATACGCAAATATTTCTGTAGCATTAATGCGTATAAATTAATGTATTATGACACTAAATGTTATATTGATACTGTTGTAATCTTAAGTGCTAGTTTAAAAATTGTATTCAAGAAAATGTAGAACATGTTCTAAACGAAAATCTTTCAAGGAGTTTGAGTAATTCAATTACCTAAAAGACAAAATGGCCGCAATTATGACGTCCAATTGGCGTTACGCATCATTCAAGAAATTGGTTTCAATAATATTGTAGAGAATTCTTAGTCAAAATTTTAATCTTCTAAAGAGCCTTAAGCGTTCGGTATGGTCGAGGCGCTCTTGTGAGAGCAGGTAAGCAGTAAATCTCACAAGCCACTGCTCCTTTTATTTTTAACAGTCAAACAGTCAAATATGCATCACTAGGGGACGTGCAAAGGGGAAGGGTCCCTGACTTTGCGATGGCGTGGGCAATCCTTAGTATGGCATCATGCTATAGGCCGAACCTCTTATTTTAAAAACCAACAATCCCTTCCGCCAGAAGGGACCGCGGTGGTGTAGTGGTTAGACTACTCAGCCTTTCCTCTAGACGAATCGGGTTCGATTCTCGGCGGGGTCACTCCCGGATCTTCGCACGTGGGAAACGTGCCGGACGATGCCGCTGGTCGGCGGGTTCTCGTGGATCTCCCGTATCCCCCGCCCTTGCATTCCGGCGATGCTCCATACTCACCACACTTAATCCTCATCGGCTAGCAAGACTTCAATGTTAAGAGCCGCCAAAATCTATCCACTCTTCTCTCCTTCCGTCACATCCGAGAACCAGGCAACGATTGCGCGATCCGGATACAGGGCTCCATAAAACCTCATGTGGGATCTCTTCTCTAAACACTTCATCATCTTTCAGTTTCAATTTGAAAATGGGACTTATTACCTAAAACAGTAATTCTAAGGTGGGGCCATTTTCTGATACAGTGTTACAAGTATGGCTGAATTATAAGAAATTCGACATACTTTATTATAACACGACGGCTCCCCCCGAAAATTAATAAAAATATGCTTTCAAAACCAGTATGTCTTGTTTTGCCAAATAAATAAAAACGCAAAGTTATTCTTCTATTTAATCATCAGTAGTATATTTTGTATTCAGTCAAATAGGCTATTCATGGTAAAGTGAGCATATGTCGAAGCCCTCTTATTTGTAATAATAATCAATAAATATATTTCATTTTGCAGCCTTAGAAGTTAACTCTCGTGTCAGGTAAAATATATACACTGCGATTATTCCTAACATGGCAATATTTATGTAAAAACGTGACGGAAAGATAAAAAAATTACTAATACGAAACAAGTAACTAGGGCCTCAAAAGTGCCCTCTTTACTGTGAACAGCCTATAATAATCTGGTTGCTCGTACTATCTGAGTTTGAATGTGTCGCAAGTGTTGCCTGAATTCCAGGTTTGTCAAACACCTCCCATAATTTTTTTAACGTTTTTGTTTCAAACTGTGTCGCTAATTACATCTTATAAGTAGATATGGTATGCGGGGGCTGCAGCAGAACACAGAAGTAGCTAAAAATCAAGTTAATTTCTCGTTTTTTTACGTTTTCTATAAACGGTCATTTATCGCTTTGCACCTATTAAAAAAAAGTTAATTTAAAGTTAAATCAAGCAAATTTATAATTTTCTAAAATACTCGTTCTTTTTTCGTGCCACTTTTAAAAACAAGAAATTTAATCCAAAAATCATGAAATTCAAAGAAAAATCATACAATTTATACAATAAGAGAATTCTATACCATACATGAATTATTAAAAATCTCATTTAGATTTAAGAAAATAATTTTTTATCCAGTAAAACACCTCAACTATACATCTAAAAATTTATAAATGCTGTAAAAGATTAAACAGTTTAACTATATGCCTAAAACTTTGTATTAAACTATTGAAATATTTAGATGTTTCTGTAAAATCGTTTACTTTC
This sequence comes from Dryococelus australis, assembly GCA_029891345.1. Classification (NCBI taxonomy): domain Eukaryota; kingdom Metazoa; phylum Arthropoda; class Insecta; order Phasmatodea; family Phasmatidae; genus Dryococelus; species Dryococelus australis. The sequence continues at coordinate 322,276,359 of CM056993.1, read as the reverse complement.
TCCATTTGTTAAAAAAAAATTTATATATCTTCAGTTATTCTTTCTTTCAAATAATCATATGTTAGGTTCCTTTGGCTAATTAGAACAACATTACAAATTGTTTTTGCGTCAACAGGTTTATCAAAATCTATGCTATTTTTATGTTTATTTTATTTTTAACTACAACTGATCGTCTATATAAACAATTAATAACATATAACGGTCTTCGACCCCAAAATGAGTAATAATTGACATCTCCATCAAAGTTCATAGATGGTTTATAATTTAGTTCATTATTTCTATATACAGTATCTAGTTTTGATTTTGGATCACTAAAATCATTATAAGCAAGAAATTCTTTATGACAAAAAACCCATTTTCAATATCTAGATTCAAACTTTCTTTTGGAAAAATTTCATTTCTACCAATTTAAACATAAATATTTCTTACATTACAGTGATAAAAAATAGAATCATGTTTATGCTGTGCAGCTAGATTTTTTCTATTAGTTTGATGGCCTACAATTACAAAATCAGGTATATCAAATAGTAAATTATTAAAGTAAACTTTTATATCAAAGTTAAAAACATTTGAGCCGACAGGAACTTTTTCTAAAAATTGCCAATAATTAACTAATAAGACACTTAATATTTTGGTATATATATATATATATTTATTATATATATTTTAAATTAAAAAGGCTGTGTTAGATTCATATTCCACAATAGGCCACAAAATTTCGAATTTTTGAATAACAATTTTATCTGGATCAGGGCGAGATTTTAAAATTTACCTTCCTCGTCAATATATTCAAAAAGATATAAACAATTGTTCCCAGCTGTATTACGATTAAGAGTAATTTTATAGCTACCTTTCCAATAAATTTAATAGTTATCTCGAATAAAACCAAATATATCTCAGTAGATCGATTCTTTCATTTATCTTATGACAATCAATGGATTTTTTTTCAATATTTATTATCAACAGCAGTAAATTCTAAATAAATTTATTCACTTGGAGATCTTAACAAAATATTCATCATTTTTGATATTATTCCTGGATTATCAACAGCTTCAATAATATTTTCATGTTTTGAGATATCTACTTTAGAAAATTGGAAAGGAAAGCAGTTAGAACAAACATCAATATTATCTAATTCATCATATTTTAAATCATATTTTTATCTCTTTTTTCTAAAATATACTGTTCCAAAACATAAGTATCATTTGGAAAAGAAAAATCATATACTATAGGAATATCATATTTAATTATACTATTGTAAACATTTTAATTCTCCTTACTTTCATGTGTTGGAGGAAAAGTTTGCTTTCAAAACATTCAATAAATTTATAACACATTTACACGAAAAGATTAAATATGAGAAACAAGTAAATATAAGAAAAATTCATATGTAAAAAAAAATCATACATAAATGAAAAATTTATTAAAAGAAGTTTCTCGGGTTAAATTACTCATTGAAAAACACAGCAATTATAAACAAGATCATTACGCAGAACATGAAAAAAATAAGAAGAGCTACCTTTAATTGACGAATTACGAAGTTTTGGTAAAAAAAAAAAAATAGAACAAATAAAAAAATGTATAGCGACACTAGTTCCAGTAGCAGCAAAATATCTAGATTCTCCACAAACACCAGAAGAATTATCTTCTGAAAAAGAATTACTTTCAGAAGATAAATCTCCTAATTTGTAAAAACTATTGGGTACTACGTCATTGGGAGATTTGACGTGTGATGTGTATGATTCTAATATAAAACTTGCAAAATAAATTGCTGATATATTAACGTTATTAATACGATGCATGGTTTACGAGGAAATGGACAAATTTTTACATTGGAGGTAGAAAAGTAATGATAGATGACAAAATAGTTGTTAATGATAAAAAAATATAAATTAACAGAAGGACTATCTAATTTGACAGCAAAACAAAATGAAGATCTTGATGATTACTTCATTGATAATGACTATGAAAATTACACGGAAATTATTTATCAACCAATGCCGCATTTCAAAAATATAATCCAAAAAAGAAAATAAACTGGAATAAAAGTTGGAAATATGTATATACAATTAAACCAATTTATGATAACTATACAAAAGAATCAAGATCAGAGCTAATTACACCAGAAAGAATAATATGAAAAATACAATATTTTACCAAAAGAATACGTTTGGATGAGCGATGTTAAAAATTTGATTAATAGATTATTAGTTATTTAAGGTGAAGAAAATGTTGGAAATAAAAATTATAAAATTAGGATGGAGTATTAAAATTTATCAAATTATTAATATTTTGGTCTTTATAAATGAAGATAACAAATATAACTTCCGTTACACCCATCGATCAATTTAGATATTTAGGTATAGATACGTTCTTAATAAAATATCAACTTGAAATAAAAAAAAATAAAAAACTGAAAAAAGGAAAAGGTTTCAAATTACCTTTGCCACTTCTAATAATTAAAATATCAAAATTAAAATGTGAAAATAGTTTACATTATGGTGGTTTTTACCATTTTAAATTCCAGTGTTAGCTGTAATCGGAGCTTTAGCTGGAGGAGCTAGTGCAATTTATAAATATGTTGAACAAAAAAAAAAGACAAAAAAATTGAATATATCATCATTATCTAATTTTGATACTGAAAAATATCTAAAAATTCTAAATATTAAAAATTTCGTAAATTCTTTATGATTGATGAATTACCAAATAAAATGTTCAAAATGAACATTCTGTGGTTAATTTTGACATTTCAACAAATCCTGGTACTCATTGGGTTTGTTATTTTAAAGAAAATAACAATCATTTCTATTTTGATTCATTGGAGGCAATATTCCTAATAATTTAATCAATTATTAAAAAAAACAAACATTTATTATTATGATAATACAATTCAGAATTTTAATCATTTTATATGCGGACGTCTGTGTAGTTGTATTATATAATTTCGTTGTTATTAAATGACTGATATATTTGGAGAATCATTAATCAAATATTTATGTGAAAATTTTGACAATTTCTGAGATATTAAATGAAGAGTTTAACACTTTTGATAAGAATCTAAAAAAAAAAAACGATTTAGATACAAGATACAAAACTATTGTTTCTGATTTAAAAAAAAAAAGATTTAGATTCAAGATACAATACTATTGTTTCTGCTTTACAAGATCAAATTAGTAACATTTTTGTTTATACAAAAGATTATGCTTCTATTCAAAATCATGTAATTAATAATATGGCTGATCCTATAGATGGAAAATATGAAGTCAATAAAGGATTTTTTGATAAAGAAATAGCTAGTACGTTACAAAATTTAAACAAATCAGTTTTGAATTATTGTGATACATTTGTTAACTTGAAAATTGAAAAATGTATTAATGAACAATCTCATGTATTTTATTTGCCTGCAAAGTAGATTAAAAAAATTATATTTTTCACTAAGATAATAATCAAATTTTCTTTACTTTTTTTATGTATTGTACAGATGATAAAATGATTGCTACTAATTTCAATTTATCTCACGATACTTTAAATGTTATTAATGAAACTAATAAAATAGATTATAGCAAAACTTTTGATACTAAGAGGTGGTAATTTAACTTTTAATATAAGAAAAATAACATATCTGAATATGATGATGGCTTTATGGCTACAATAGGAATATTCGGGAAATATAAATAATAAATATAAAGATTAAATATATAGAATAAATTTATATTTTTTACTATTAAATGGAGACTACTTGGTGCTTGAAGTCTAAGAAAGTTATTAAAAGTAATAATATAAAAAATTAAAATACTAAAAATGGACGATTAGTTCATAAAAGTAAGTGTTCGATATGTAATTCTAATAAATCGACATTAAAAAAAATTTGCCAAATGAAAGAGAAGGAATAATCAATTATATAAATCAGCAAGAAGAAATTTTTCAAAAAGAAAAGAAATAACATATGGTATTAATGATTTATGGCAAATTGATCTCGATGAGATGGAAACTGGTAATTTAAAAAGGCATGTCGCATATAAATAATGGATATGAATATATAATGGCAAATATTTAAATTTTTTCAAAGTTTGCATTTGCAATACATATTGAAAAATAAAACAGCTAAAAATGTAGTAAATAGTTTAAAATGCATACTGATAAGGAAACCACATAATTTACAAAGTTATAATGTTTTGAATTATAAAATAAAACATTTAAAGAACTTGTGCAAAAAACTAACATAAATGATTGTTCCAAATTTTGTGAACTAAAAGCTAGTGTTGAGTGCAAAATTTGCTTTAAATGATTATTATATATAGATAAATATATTAGAAGAATTAGTAAAAGACTATGACAATACAAAACACAGAGCTATTGGTATGGAACCAATTGAATTTAATAAGAAAAATAAAACAATTTAATGGTTTTAGAATTTGTGAATATGTTTATTAAACCAAAATATAAAGTTGGCGATGTTGTCAATGTTAGCAAAATTTAATGAATTTTCGAAAAATATTATACTCCTAATTGGACAACAGAATTATTTAATATTTTTAAAGTTTTAAATTTAATGTACCAACTTACAAATTAAAAAGTACCAATGGAGAATAAATAAATGGTAGTTTTTATGAATACGAAAAACAACTAACCATCCCAATGAACATTGGATCGAAAAAATCCTATAAACTAAAGATAGTATAATTTTTGTAAAATGGCTAGGTTTTGATCATTATCACAGCTCATGGATTAATAAGAGGATTTTTTTTGTAAATTTTAAATAATTTTTATGTAATTATTTATTTCAAATGCAACATCTCGCTATTTTAATAGAACATGTTTAACTTTAATAAATCATGTTTAACATTAATAAAACACATTTATCGTTCCTAAAACACATTTAACATATATTTTTATGTTCATAAAATATGATTAAAACAGGTTCATCATTTTAGCATGCATATTTGCAAAATGTTTTAAAAATTAATAAAGTCTTTAATTTTTTTTTAAACTTTCCTTCTTTCATTTTCTACTCAGATATAATGTTATAAAGGAAAATTATTAAAAATATGCTTTAAAATAGTATAATCTTGTTTAAATTCTATTACCAATTGGTTAAGAATTTTTGTATAAGTTCGAGATAAATAAAATACATCTATATTTTTATGTCTTCCTCTAGTGAAATATTCGCAAATTATATCTTGTTCATCTAAAATAACATAATCGAATGTAACCAAAGAATCATTTTCCCATAGACCTAAAATGTATCATTTCATCATTATTATTTTTAAAAGTAGCCCATTTTTTCTCTAACTTTTAACTTTTTGGATAACACATCCATATCTTTATACAGCTGAATAAATTTTGGTTGATTTGAACTTTTTGAGCAAAAATACAATTTATCAGAATTTAACCAACTATTCTTATAAATAAGATTTATCATCAAATTAGTATTTCCACTAACTTGGATCTACTATTATTGTCCTCATATTGTCAGGTATTATTTTTTTATTTTTTATTTTTTTATTTTTTTAGAATTTTCTTCGGAAATTAAAACTCCAACACCCCAATAAACTTTTTTCATTTAGTAATATATTTAAAAAAAATGGAGAACAAGGCAGTTAACTTAACAAATAATACTTCGTACTACAGAAGAAACTTCATTACATCATTCATACAGATAAATATATTGCTTTAATTAGTTTTATAGCGTAATATGAAACACCTAATATAAATAACAATACTACAATATTAGTGGATAATAATGAAGCTATAAAAGTCCTTATATAACAATATAATAGTAAAAAATTATTCGAAACTATAAATTCAATTGAACAATTTTCAACTAAAAACATTTGAACAAACAAATGATAATGTGGAAAATAGAATATCGATTAAATCTAAGTATGATATTAAATTTGATGATTGGTCATCGGTTATTCTTGGTTTTGAGAGAAAAATGATTGAAAAAGAAAAAATAATGTTATAGTTCTTAATTACATAATTTCGATCCATTTTAAAAATATGTTCATTGTAACTTATCATATGGTATGTTGATAAAATATGATGAACATAAGCATTTACAAACATATATAATAACTAGTTTTCCACCAAAAATGAGGTTTGGTTTTAGAGATTACATTTTTTACAAAATTATTAATCAATTGTTTAATTATATTGTTTTAGAAATTAGAGATGAAAATGATAAATTTATTTATTTTGATGTTGCTGATCTTGGCATTATTTTGAAAACCAAAGAATATTAAAATATTTGTTATATATTAGAGATAATTGAATCCCTAAAAGTTAGATATAATAAGATACTTGTATATTATAAAATGAATTAAAATTTTATGTTTTGACCATATGGTATTGTATCCATTTTGTTTTCTAATATAATCCTTTTGTTATCAAAAGTACTTACTGCTATTTTACTAACTTCGACTGTATATATTTTATGTTTTTCATTGTGCTATATTGTATTTCAAACACACATTTTTTTATAATCGTCAAATGTAATTCTATTATAAACTACACATTTTTTTATTCCTTTAGATATTTTATTTTCTTAATCATCAACTCTATATGGATACATTTGAGCTCTTAAACCAACAAATTCTTTCATTATTTTGCCACTATGCTCATCCCTTATCTTACCTAACACATTCTGATTTATTTGTGTCACGTTATAGATATCATTTGGATAATCACTTGTGTCAAAATTATCTATCATTGTCTTCATATCTTCATAAAATTCTTCTGTTTTTATGTTATAAATGTATGATCAGTATCTTGATAACATAATCCAATTTTAACTCCATATTTTGGTTTCATTACTGTATAATGAAAACCATAGATTAACTCTTAATTTGTCTAAAATTGACATGCCAACATAAATAGGTTTATTAAAATATACATTTGTTTTATTCATATGCATAGCCAGAAGATTCGAATAAAATATAGTATTTTTTAAAATTTGTTTTTTCCATTAATTTTTCGCAAACTTTTTTACTTGAACCAGTATTATATCCACTCCATTCCTAATATGTTCCATTGTTTTGGCAAACATAATTAATCATCAATTTATAAAAATCTTTTTCAAAGTTGTTTTTTGTATTAATTCTCATCACTGTATTTAGATCCATATATTTTTTCAACCAATCAGACTGATTAAACTTTAATATTCTATGTATTTTAGTAAATCTAATCCATTAATCAGGCAATGTTTCAAACTATGATAGTGTATTACATACTTTTATTTGTAATGGAAAGTTGTTAATAATTTAGATAGTTTTGTTCTTGGGACTGGCTAATTTTCTGCACAAAATGGAAGATATTAATGTGAATTAAACAGTTATTGGGGATATCTTACATCAGCTTCTAATATGCATCTGTTTTGTCATTCATCCTTCAAAATTAATATATACATTTCTCCCATAAATCTAATTTAAATACTGTATAATTATCCCATTCGAAACCACCATATGATAAATTTTGACACATTGCCCAACCATAAAGATTATTTGCATCGAGATCAGCTAAATAATTAGACTTAATTTGAATAAAAATATTCTAAATATTTATTATTTGCTGTAACATATATTTGTTACAACATATATATATATATATATATATATATATATATATATATATATATATATATATATATATATATATTAACTTTTATCTATTATTCTTAAATTTTGCACTCTTTTTTTCTAGCAAATCAATTATTGAATTATTTGCCGACATTTTTATTTCTTTGTTATCATTTATACGTAAAATTTTGTATAAAGTTTTCAAAAAATATGAAGTCAACAAAAAAATATTAACACTATCAAAAAATTATATAAATAAACTAAAATGAAATTGAAGGTGTTTAAATTCTTGATGTATTCATTTTAGTTATTTAACTTATTACTATATTTCTCAATAAAACATTTTTTACGTATTGATGCATGATTATCATTAGCATTTTTACGAGGTGAAAATAATTTTATAGATTTATTCTCTTTACATGCTGTACATTTTTTTGTTGAATAGTTACCATTTTGAATTTCATTTGGAATATCTACTGCTGTATTGTGTGATTTAGTATTTTTATGTTTCTTAAGATGTAGATTATAAACATATTTTCCACATTAACATTGTACTTTCTCTTTATTTAATTCAATGGTTTTTACCGTATTCAATGGAACATTTTTTACAGGTATTGAAAAGCTTATCTTTTGAGTTTTTATGTGAGTAAGAACTTTCTATGTTAAATACTTCATCGCACTTTTTACATATTTTATTATTTTCCATTTCATAACTAACAAGTAATTCAATTTTGTATTATTTATAAAGAAAGAAATATAACAAGAGAAAACAAAAACAAATTATATTTTGATTATTATTTTTATTACTATAATTTTAATTTTAATTTTTTAATTTCCTCTTAATAAAGTCTTTCTTTATAGATAATACAAAAATGTTTTCCGTGCTCAATAAGTTAAATAATTCATATGAATTAACTAACACAGGAGCTCGAAAAAAAATTAAAAGTATGCTGCAACAGAACTTCAAATTTATGAATCAATGTTTGGTAAAAAATTAGCTGTATTCTAGATAGTTAATATAAAATTACATTACCAGATCGTTATATAAATATGCTTGATAAAAATTATTTAAAATTAATAAATGAGAAACAAGTTTTTATAACTTACAAAAGTTTAAAAAATATGAAAAATGGTAAAACTATGCATGATAGAGTTCTCTTGAAATCTATAATAATTGCTTTGAATCTTTTAAACCACGCTGTCATCTTTTTTTTCATATTTCACTTTTATTTCTTTGATTTAGCTTACAGATTTGGCTTAAATTTGTTGTTTTTAAAAGTGGCACGAAAAGAGAATGGCAATTTTAGAAAAAATTATAAATTTGCTTGATTTTAGCTTAAATGTACTTCATTTTAGCTTAAATTTCCTTGGTTTTGAAACTCGGTCCAAAGCGATAAATGACCGTTTCTAAAAAACATGAAAAAACGAGAAATTTGCTTGATTTTTATCTACTTTTGTGTTCTGCGCCAGTCCCCGCATACCATATCTACTCTTATATAAGAGATTTTTTCCATAACTATGATAATAATGATCATTATTCTCAGATAATCACCAATGATCTCGTAGGAGAGTAGGTATATAAAATAGTAATGAGGAACCTGTTGTTTTTTCGACGATATGGTTTTATGACAAACCATGTTTATTCCAATATGGAGTTGTTTTGTGTAGTCTTATTCAGAAAATTTCTTTGGGTATACATTAGCTGAAGAAGCTGGCTCAATGGAAGTGAGCCTACTGTATTACACCGAATATTGTGTGCGCGTAGTTAACCTGTCGGGTATTGTGGTATTTTGGTCTGAAACTAATGAAAGTATTCCTCAAAAATTTAAAGGTCTAAGGCAATATCAGAAGTTAATAATTTCATTAATTTTGTCATAATTATAAATGAGGCTTTCGGTTTACGAAATTAAAAATATATTATATCCTCGTAATAACAATCATGTGTTTTGCAGTGGCTGCATATTATTGTTCAGTAGCACATTAACGACGAACCCAGTGTTTCAACTCAAAAACTTTGTCATATTTGCAATTATCAAGTGCTGAACTCCAATTTCGAAGGCACAATAATGCCCAATGCCCTTAGTCACTCAGTCCCTTCCCCCCCCCCCCCCTATTATTAGTGGCGCATCCGCAGCTGAAGTTTCTCAGTCGAATTCGAATTTATTCTGCATAAGTGTACGAATTTTAAAATCAAAATGGCATGTTAACAATAATGTAGAATATCTTCCAATAACGAAACGTTGCAGAATATAATTTCACTTTTGCGTCATAGGTCATACGCGTGTTATTCACTAGCGTGTACGGCATTCTCACTGCTGGCGTGGCTTCATTAATCACTGCTAAACAAGGATGTACAAATTTTTCTATTATATGATTTTTTATCTAGTTGACGTCATAACACGTAATGCTATTTTATAAGCTTCTAGCCAGTAAGTCTGTATGAATGACAGCGAAATGTTAATAGTTTATCATAAACGTTCTGTAAAAATCTTATCTTGACTTTTTTTTTTTTTTATGAAATGTCTGATTTTTGTGATCGTCAACTTGCTTTAAGGTCTCAACTTCATTCTGTTAAACTGACGATTGTGAAGGGCCATTTTCTTATTGAGTAGGGGAACGTGTTGACATAATGCTTTTAATGGCCTGTGGCGCCAAAATAGAATGGCGTTGACGATGTATTTTTCCTCTAACTTCCTATTTCTTGATACCCCCTGCCAACGGACTTAAGTACATCATCATTATTCCATAGCACTCAGTTTTCCTCACAAATACGTACACTCTGGTAAGTCATCTCCCAGTATATCTTGTTTCGTCTCCCACCTAGGGTTGGATGGTTGCACACATCGTATTTAGGAAGGAGTTATTTAAGATGTCTGTTGCCTTCCTAATACACTTAGATTTTAAGTGCTATGAGGATCGCAAAATTCCTGACCAAATAAGGCGCGTTCTACAATGACACACATGCGGATGTGGATAATGCGCGTATACACGTAAGAAAGCTGGGCATCTCCCAACTCTTCCGTCTCCGTGAATCCGTGTAGCCAATAGGCATCGAGTATTTGGTTTGTTGATATTCAGCTTCGTGGTATAAACGGCACCATGTGACTCCATTTGCCGTGGCGAGATTATTTTTGTTTTAATAAATAAGAACATTGTCCGGCAGTAGTGTTTACGCATATTTAAACACTGCAAAAATTTACAAAACGAGATGTGTACATTATGAAACCTGTATCAGTAATTTGGAGCAGCTGAGTTTTTTTTTTTTTTTTGTTTCGTAAGTTGTAAGTACGTACGTTTCTTTGTACTGCAGAATGGTTAATTAAAATTCATCCCCCACTTGCGTTTCCGAGTCCGGTTTCTTACGTATCCGTGCATTGTAGAACGGGCCTAAGACATTGGGTAGGAGTTGGTGTAAACATGAATCAAATTCAGTATATTAAGTCTGTGATTAAACTGAACGACATGGCGAAACGAATGCGCTGATGGTGTTAACAAACACTTGCAACTCTATCTTAGCCTGCGATGCCACGAAATAGGCAATTGCACACAAGCACTGCGAATTTTATGCGGTTTTTGGCGCACGGTTATGTAAACAAGGATTAGATGCGAAAGGAACTTCTTGAAAGTTGGTGAACGTTAACATGGTTACAAAACATGTCCAACATTTATATCATAGAATGCAAGAAATGTCGCGCAATTACCATTCAAAACGTTTTTGCGATATATTTGACTAGTATAGAGTTAGTGCGAAATTGCCAAACAATTGTTATATTTCGCTACCCCGAGAAAAGTATATATTACTTTCATTCATATTATTCTACATCAAAACAATAAATATCACGGAATAGTGAACAAATTACTGAAAGCTGTGTTATATAAATTATTTTCTTACAATCATAACTCTTCAGTTCGTGTAGATAAAACTTGTCAGCAGAACAGGAATAAAGTAACTTCGTTGCATTTCGCTGAATGAACGTATAAGTATAACAACGCTCCTTGCTATTTCATAGAGATTGACACGCTGGTGAAACTGGGCCGATTTTGATAACTAGACCACGCTGTTTTTAATAGCAATGCCAGTTTATTTATTTAACTGATTAACGTCATTCAGTAATAGTTTATTTGTTTGCACAGATTATTGCAATATTGCAACAGAGTGAATGGCAGTACATTGGTGAATAGATAGCCGTGTAGGGTTTTCTGTAGCACTGCAAATAAATTAGGAAATTTAATTTCGCTCTTGTATTTCATTAAGACACCTTTCCATAATGAATCTGTCCATGCTTAGCGATTATATGTAATGTACTACAGTGTTTATTTCGAGAAAATAAGAACAATCTACAATATTCAAAGTACGTAGATGTAACCTAATTGATCTAAAACTCGGTAGTGACTAAATCTTTTCCAGTGTTTGAATTCAATGGAAAATTTAAGAAACAAGTCGCCCCAAGCAGTCACCCGTCTCACTCTAACTCAGACCAGGCAAGGCAGTTAGGTACTTCGCAAACACCGACAGAATCCGCTGTCGTGAAACAGGTGGTAGTGTATATAATACTGGAATAGTTTATGTTATAGCCTACGTTGTTCACAGTCTAGTCAGCACTTTTGTGGCCCTAGTTACTTTTTCCTTTCAGACTTTTTCTTTTTATCTTTTAACAACAATTTTAAATAAATATTTCCGTGTAAGTAATAAACACAGTGAGTATATTCCACCACACTCGGAAGTTAACGTCTAGGGTTAAATAAAATATACTTATCGACTATTATTCCAAACGAAAGGGCCTTCAAAAAGTGCTCACTTTACCGTGAATAGCCTAGTTATCTAGCAGTTTCGTAGTGGTATATGTAAAACACATGTACAGTACAGTACAGATTCCGTGGCGCGTGGATAACTCGACACGAACGGCCAAACCACTAATAAATGTGTGCAAAAAAAAAACTACAACATAAAACCAACAAGAGATTTATTAGGGCCAACAAAATATCTGGCACGGCCAACGGGAGATTTGGTAGAGGCAACGAATAATTTGGTAGAAGCAACAAATAATTTGGTAGAGGAAACAAAAGATTTTGTTCTACCAAACAAGTCAAATGTATGTTTGCAAGCAAACAAACCAACAAATTAATTTGGTTTTAACAACACAATAATTCATTGCTCCTATACAAACAAACGATATGGTTGTGGTAAACAACGTCTGCTTGAAACAACAGACACTTTTCTTAAGAGTGAGATGTCAACAATTTGAAGACCGTTCATGGTAAAGTAAGCATTTTTGAAATATAAAAAAAAAAATTACCACTGCGTATAACTACATATATGCTGCAGTAAACACTGGCCTACAAGCTCACAGTTGAGTTTGCAGCGAATTAATAAAATTGGTGCTAGAGTCAATGTATTGAGAGCATATTATGCAAATTTATTACTACCGAAGTCAGGAGCACGAATTTTTATATTATTATCACTAGAGACCTGCAAAATTCGCGTTATTATTTGGGGACATGTTGAACTTAAAACACATGTACCTTTGCAATACATTTTTCATTGGACCATAATTTATGTGACATTCCATGGGTGACTACACCAATAAAGAAACACTTTCACAGTTGTGCGCCCAATCACGTTTAATTTAGTCAGACAGGGAGCGTTTTCACATATATGCAGCAGCCAATGGAGAAACGACGCTAATCAAGTGCATAAAGTACTGTGAAGTTCAGCCTGATGCCAAATAACACGAATTTTGCATGTCCCTAGTTATCACATTTGTTTTCCAAAACATGCCATTGTTCCCACTTGAATGACGTATGAAAAATGCGAGACGCGTTCCACGGCAACGTTAATCTCACACGTAGCGGGAGGATGCAATTAGAGGTAAAGTATATCCTACGAAGAACTTTCAGAAGTGCTCAGGCAGCCATGAACAGCCTATGCTAACGTAGGTAATTTTTGCCCAAAACAAAGTCGAGGAACAAAACGCCACAACGTGCGTCAACTTGACTTAGTCACCGTGGCTTGTAATAACGCCGCATGTATACGATGAATGCCTGCTACTAATACACCCTTTTGTCAGTGATGCTATCGCGACTATTGTTGGTTGACGGTCATCAGCTTACTGCTTTTACGAGATCCGATTAGCTTTTCCTCATCCCGATGTAGACTTTTGCACGTATAAATATTAATGTTGTAGTCTACTCTCGGTTTCTTCACACTTTTTGAATTAAACCTGTGAAAAATCACCCCGTGTTATTTTATAAATATATCCTGTAGCACAAGCGTATTATACCTCTGCTAAAATGAAAGAAACTTATTTTACGTTAGATTTAAATTTTACCTGTATTTCATTTATAAATAATATTTAATTTATAATTAATTTGGAAAAAAAGTGAGAAAAACGTGCCTTGGTAACGCCTAGTAAGATATAGTTTTCATGCAAAATATTACAACTGAGTGCGCACGAAATCGGTGCGTTGTCCCTCTGGTGTAATCTTCCAGACTTAGTTAAGCTAGTTGTATGAGGCGGAGGAATATCCTGGAAGTAGTACTTTAGCAGGGCTTCAGAGAAGTTGGGAGTAACCGTGAATGGACTATAACAAACTACGCAGGTTTCATCCAGGTCGCTGAACGCTCGCGTGTGTTAGCGTTCGCCCGTAAAAACCTTCCTCTTCGCGACTCTTGATTCCTCCTCGGTCCCGCGGCTCGAATGACAGAACAAACACGACTCGGAAAAGGCTGAGATCTCGTGCCGGGTTCTCGTGCCGGGTTCGAATGTTTGCCTTCGTACCGGCTCGGCGGCGACGGTCTTACTCCGCGGGAGCACGAATGAGCGAGTTTTTTTTCTAAACCTACCCTATTGCCAACTATTAAGTGTGCGCCCGCGGTAGGACAGCAGCAAAACGTGCCTCAGGGCTGCGCTCCTTACGCCTGAAAGGAAGGGAATTCATGCAAGAAGGCGTGCATTCTTGACAAGAGGGATTGGGCAGCCATGACCAACAGTTTAAGGCCATGACTACCTCCCGAGTGTACATATAACGAACTATTTTCTAGACGGGAATTGGTAAAACCGGCACATACACGGCAAAGCCCATTCCGACAGAAAATAAAAAAATTGAGTGTGTGTTGGGGATACGGCCGTTTGTTTTGCGTGAATACATCTACGTTAACGCGCTCGGACGCCTTGGTGTTTATTTTACATTCCCGGCACCGCTTCACTCGATCATATGGGGTTTTTATGGGTATCACTGGATTTCTTTTGAGATGCTCTGTATTTCGACTTGGCTTTTTGACGAGTATAAGCCGAAAGTTTTCTTAATTTTATACATAAAACTCGTGCAATTTCACCATAACCACGCCATACAAATGTTTTTATACACGCAATCCATTGATGTCGACGAGAACTGTCGATTCAAGTGATGTAACTGAATTTTGAATGTAGACGATAGATTCGGAGCTGCAATGCCAAATTGTCCCCCGATTTTGTTAACATCCGATTTTCTGGATTATCTCCCACTATGGTCGCAAATTTAAAGACGTATTCGCATCAAAACTTGTGGGAGTATTAATGAAATCTACGGGAAATAGCAGGTGTGGGATCTATTGGTTTAATATGATGGTAAAAAACTAGAAGAAGGGGGGGGGGGGGTTGTGGGCGCATACAGAGGGGCACATGCGCCTTTGAAGTGTAAACTGCTGTCCATATTCCTGTGCAGGCTGCGTGCACAACAATATAAACATTGCAATGTGACCAATAAACACAATGTATACATTTCACCATCACCATAATACCTTAGACTGCAGTAAGATATATTTATTAGCGGTTAATACCTGTTGGGAGGGCCTTAAAAAGTGCCCACTTTATTGTTAACAGCCTATAACTGCTGCACTTTCGCTCGCGCGTTTCGCCCCGCCCAACAGGCGCCTCTTCAGAGAGCCATCATCAAATAAAACGGGAGTTTACCGCCATTTCCTCCCCCCTTGAGGCAACACTTGGTACGTCTGTGTGTTAGCGACGGTTCTTTCTGTATTTGTTGTGCAAACAGATTATTTTTGTTCCTATACAAGTAGTGAACATATACTGCTGTCGTACGAATAACAAAACATTCAAATTAAAAAAAAAAAAAGCTTTTTTGAAGCTGCAATGTACAACGTGGCCACGTCAACTGTGCCATGCCTAACCAATATAGAACATAGGAACGAAGAAAATAGAAGCCGAAAAAATATAATTATTGGCGAAATAATAACTAATGAAGTAAACTATCAGTTGGGAAACCAAGAAGAGGACGATAAAGTATTGGGTGTTGAGTGTAGCAACTGAGAACTGAATCGAAGTCATTTGTATATTTTCTGATCTTTCGTTGTTGGTTGAGACCATCACTTTCACAACGTAGAGACAGAGGGAAAGAAGTAGGAAAATAAGTAGAAAACAGGATGTATAAGAGGGGTGCAGGCAAGGGGGGCGAGTTTCAAGCCGAACAGTCAACTTATTTCTTCCTCTGTCGTCAGAAGGCGGTATCATTTTGTACGAGTGGTGAAGTTCATTTATAAAATTATATAATTTTATCACATTCATTAGAAGGTGAAGAGTAAACATTAGTATTGTGTGATATACTATGTACCGACTACGTAGCGAATAGTGTCACTGAACTCACACTTGTGTTAATTTAAATTTTGAACTTTCTCGCTTAGATCCGTTGATCACGCTCCGGTTTTCGCCCCTCCGATATGGGACGGGCAAACCCGGACATTCAGTAACACAGTGTGATTAACGCGCCTTTGAATGGCATTAGGTATGAAGATCGGACAGAAGGTAATCTCTCTACTTTTTCCGGTCGCCAGACGAGTCCTGGTTGGCAGTAGTACATTGCTACGAATGGACCTTTGCACACTGTCCGGTTAAGAGAGAGATGGACCTGCGCGTTTTATGTGAAATAGTTGTTTGCGCGAACACGCGTATCTCGGTAAATAAATGTTCTGCAAATACGACTTTTTGTCTGAAAAAAAAAAAAAAAAAAAAAAAAACAATTATCTATGCCACTATTTTTTTTTACTTTTGTCATATTGATTGTATTCTTGGAGAAAAAAATACGTGCAGATGCTTAAATATCTTATGTTTAAAGCTTGTTTATGCAGTTACCTTAAACGGCAAGAGGAAAGTACAAAAGGACGGGCGTAGTTTAATCTGTGGGCTTTTATCGCGTGTAATAAAACCCTACTGTTACATATATAATGTGCACCTTACAGCGTCATGACGGAATCACTGCACGCCTTGCGCGTAAGAGCGGTGAGGCACTAGGCGTGCGTGTTAGTGTCGCCCGTATCGTTCCCTCGCTGCTTGACCTTGGACGCAGGGGTCCATCTTACTCTTTTAAAAGCCGTCCGGTACACACGAATAGATAGTGAGCTCAACCACTGAACTCGCAAATCTGCTCATCAGCTGAATATTTCCGTCCGACTGGATCCGGACTAAAACCGGAGTGCTGCAACAAATTACGTTTTTTTCTTCAGACGGCGGTTTCCGTCCGATGCCGGACGGTCGAAAACCGTAGCGGTTTGCAACGGGCTTTATAAATAAAAGCGTGGCGGAACACCGATTCCAAACACTGAAAGTTACTTCCTGCACAGTAAACAGGCTGAAAAAATTTAATTTCTTCGTAGACCACTTATTAATTCACTTCGGTAATTAGCATGTCGTTCTGCATTTGTAATTTTTTTAATCGTTGATAAAAAGTTTATTTAGTTTCATTTATAGACTGCTCACGTTAAAATGGGCGCTTTTGAAAGCCCTGCTTAAGATATACTTGTATGCACTGTGTATTCTTCCGCGTTATGTAAAAATAACATTGCCATGGGCCTCCTTACTTTATTCATGCGTGGATCAGTTGAAACTGTGGAATTAGTAAAGTAAATATTTCACCAGTATGGTAATTTTTACACAGTCAGGCGTTAAAAAAACAAAGCGTAAGAAATAATTTAAATGATCACTAATGTTTACTTAATTATTATTCGGCGTTAATATATGGAACTACTTTCCATCCATCGTTACCAACTTTACCGGGTGCATGCCACTCAGCGTGGCCGTTAAAATATATGCAGGCAGGGACAGACTTTTTTCTAAGGTTGATTTCAAAAGTGTTCACTTTATCGTGGACAGCCTTTACTGACGTTTGCTTTAATTTTACAGCTTTCAGCTAGATTCCTTGGTGAATCGAACTCGCGGGAATAGTAATTTTAGGGCACTTTCTGGCGCCATTTCTAGGTTCATAATCGCAGTTTAATAACGCAAGATATTTCGAGTTGAAAACGGGGACGGGCAGCCCCTTGCTGACCCGAGCAATGCGTTTCGTGTATAAATAGCCAGTAGGGAACACAGCAATAAGCAGTTTTCATTTCGGTTCAATTGAGGGTAATTGGAGACAACGCTTCAATTACGAACTGACTAATGACGGGCCGTCTGACGCTACGGACAGAAGGGACCATCTCTCACAAGTGCCGGACGCTGCTATGGCCGAAGAGTGTCAACTGTTCGAGAAACCTCGTTTACGCGTCGCGTTCAATCTCGTGCAAACATACGACACACAACATCGGGAAGACATTAAAATAAATAATAAATATGTATCATCCTGATAGCTTATTTCTTTTCCACGTGACACTTTCCGATTTTTACAGATTTTAAAACCATTTGTGCCATCCTTTTCTCAGATCTCTATTTGTGACCTTGGAACATGTGTTTGTAACAGCGATTTACTTTCAATTTTCCCGCGTAAATAATACACCTTAAATGAAGATAAAACTGTTAAAGTTAATTCTCCAAAATTTCGAATTATATATAGTGACAGGAGTACCTCGATGGTTAAATACAAATGATTAGGCATTTTCCTAGACAGCTATTGAATTATTTCTTTAAAGCGAAATTCTAAATCTATTACAGTAATCACGTTTAAAATTTTTAGCGGATTATAATGGAAGTTTTATAACTACTGATGAGGTTCATATCTTACATAGACATTGTTAATTTATTTCTAGCTTATATCTCACAAGGGTAAGGGAAAACTCCATATGTTTTACTGACAATTTTTTTTTGTCGTTAACAACGCTTCATTAATTCAGTAACACATTAGGGAGAGAGTTACATAAATAAACTTCACGCGAAGCTGGACTTGAATCACCGATCTCCAGTGAGTGTAGTCTACATGTTAAGAATTTTTCGCCATCACAATAGATGCGACATGCTAATATCTTTATTAATTATTAATTGAAATCCGAAACAAAATTAGAGACTGAAAGCATTTTTTAGAAAATTTGGGTATTAAATTCTCCACTTTATTCCATATTGTTTCTATATCTCAGACCATAGACACGTGACCACAAACTCTCCTGTATAACACAAATGATAGAAATAATTACAACCTACTACAAAGCAAAAGTAAACGAAAATTTATTAAGGCCTTAACAGAA
Organism: Dryococelus australis; assembly: GCA_029891345.1. NCBI lineage: Eukaryota > Metazoa > Arthropoda > Insecta > Phasmatodea > Phasmatidae > Dryococelus > Dryococelus australis. Next base: position 322,257,333 of record CM056993.1, on the reverse strand, counting down.
ACCGCTTACGATTTGCATTATTTGAAAAATTGTAATAACATAAGCACAAAATTTACTCTATATTGCCACGGTATATCAGTGCCCATCGTGACTGAAGTGTGTATACATAAACTTGGCAACATCCCGTAGATCATACGAGTTCCCTGAAATGATTTGACCACGCGTTTCGTTAAAGCGAAATACGATTTAAAATATTTACTAAGGAAAAATGTGTTCTCCTTTCCGGTCAAAATAAGGCGTAAAATAGTAGGGCGGATGAATATAGTATTAAATTATTGAATGGTAGTATACAAAACACAAAGTCTTCAGAGTTTATCTGTTCCAAGTAAAGCGCATGGTAGCGAACCACCGACTCCGGAATGCCGAAGTTTGTCTCGCGACTGACCAGAGTACCAGTGGGTCTCTGATTTTTAATATATATCATGCTACTTGAGAGATTCCGCCCAAACTACAAAGGAATACACTACAGTCTAACCAAAATTATAAGCACTTAGCATTCAAATCAGCATTTGTCATTTACCGAAATAACGCATAGTAAAAACATAAGGGTTTGTTTGTATAACAAAAACTGTACATTTTAAAAAAAATTATGCCAATTTTTTTAGAACTTGCGTAAAATCATTTTGCAGTGACTACAAAAATAATTAATGCTGATTACAAAGCAGAGTGTCTGGTGCGTAATCACTTATAAACCGTTTTGTGGTATTTATAGATTTATTTCGTGTTCTTCAAAAAATATTTTGACGGGTAAATTTCCACAAAATAATTAGTTAAGATAGAACTGGCTTCGCCTTCAAATTTGTTGCACAGAACTAAGCCTAAAATGAGGTAAAACTAATTTTTGCGTCACTGCGCGGTATGAAATCGACGGTAAGAATTTATTCTTTGTCTCCCACTAAATAAACTTTATAAACATGAAGTAAAAATTTCAAGCTTGGGTTGAAGCTAATATCAGGGTGTTTGCCATGCACTCTCGTTTCCAGAAAGTATTAATATAAATGTGTAGTAAAGGTTTAAGTGTATTCCGATCCTTGATGGTCAGGAATGCTCATGCCGGTGGGTGAGAGTGAACCATATCGAGTCTGGCATCCCGTGCCTCACTTAAGTATAAGGCTTCAGATCACCTGATACAATGAACAGGAAGACTGCATTGTGGGCCGACGTTGTAGCTTCGATTCCCGGCCGGGTCGTGAATGTTCCAAATATGGAAAATTTACTCTCAGTGTTCCCGACAGATATGTGTCCTAGCGTACCTGCAGTTCACTGAGAATCAATACACACACTGTAAAGAAAATTTGAGGTGCAAATCCCTTACATGTAAGGGAAGCTAATTACCTATGCATGCAACGTAAAATTACCTCTTAAATGTAGAGTAAAGTTACATCACAAGTAAAGTACTATTCCCTAATCGTACGGAAAATGTACCTGACAAAAGTGGGGGAAAATCCCATACACGTAAGGCAATATTAACTATATTGTAAAATAAAATTATATTAAAAAATACCCTGAATTATTAAAACTGTCAATTTTTTATTACCTGTATTCTCTGACGAATAGCAAGCAAAACCTCAACAGTAAAATCATCGACACTTGCTCGTGGATGGGGGCGAACCATGTACCTCTTATCACGATAGGCCGATGCGCTATCCATTACACCATGGATGACAGCGTGACAGCATTGGTGAATATTAACGTATTAAAGTATCGTTTCTTTCACCCATCCTCCCACTAAGCTGTTGAGATAATGCTGAATTTTCCCTTTCATTTATAGGATTTTCCACCGCCATGTAAGTAAATTTTACAGAGTGCGGTAACTATACCTTACATATAAAGAGCCATATTGGGCAGCTTGTACAACAAAATAATACAAAGGAATTTTAAGGTAAAAATATGTATAAAATGTAATATCAAATAGTTACAAATGGACGAGGAGATCCACGCGTTGTAAGGTAATTTTCCCATCCTTGTATGGGGTCCTCCACTACCATGTACGTGTATTTTACTCCAGAGTGCGGTAATTTTACCTTACCGTAAGGAAAACTATGTTTCCCAAGCAAGTTTTCGAATAAAACCTTACACATGTCACGTAATTTTCCCATTATTTTTTACAGTGCGCCTTTTCTATAAACTGGACTTTTTTGCCAGTTTCTACTCAGTGTGTAGGATTCCGCCAGCTTGTTACTAAATTATTTCTTACATTGTGTAATAACAAGGGAGGCATTATAGCAACAACCAGCCTTTAACTACAGTATTTTATCATTAAAATATAAGAAAAGTTTTAACTTCGTACATACATTACTCAACGATAATGAATGAAGTTCTACAACACCAGCCATTATTCCATGATGGTTATATTTATTACTTAGTGCCGTTCTCATTAGTAGCTCGGTTGTGGTGGAAGTTTTGCCATATCGCGTCGCTTGACCAGACGTATGCTTGTTCCTGTGTCCTCGGCGCTTTACTTGTTTTATGTTTTGCTCCGCTGCGCAGCGGTTCGTCAATCCCTCCTGGACTTCGAGCCTGACAGCAAACATTTGGCTGAAACTCCCAAATTAGGATAACGGAAATTAATAATTTTATCCGTCTAATGACCAGTGATCTACGAAATTCGCTTCATTATTTTGCAACTGTTTAAACTTCACTTTCCCATACCAAACTAGGCAGATTTGATTAATTGTCTATTCATGGTGACTTCCAACTTTTCTGAAGCCCTGCTAAAGTGTCACTTTCAGGATATTTTTCGCCTCACAAAATCAAAAGCATAACAAAGTCCAGAAAATTACACCAAAGGGACAACGCACCGCATTAGTGCGAATTCAACATAATATTTTGCATTAGAACTATTTCTTACTAGGCATTACCAACACGCCTATTTTCTTCCTGTTTATATTCTTATTAATTATAAATGAGATATTATAATTAATAAATAAAATATAAGTAATATTTCTATTTGACAAAACTAAAACACTTTAATGTTAACAGAAATTTAAAAACGCTTGTGATACATGCCATATTTAGAAAAGAACCTAACACGGTTACACGAGGTGAATGTTCAAAGGTTTTTTTTTTTCCTTCGAAAAGTGCGAACGACTGCGTGTATATTATAACCACCTAATGGCAGCTTTACGGCACCGTTTCGTTTACCTGGGTGACCGCGTTACCGGAGAGTGATACTTCTACCGTTGAGCTTCTACTATTCGCCGTTGTTGAAGTAAAGCGACTGCCTACGGAGCACTGCACCCGACTATACCTACAACGTGAAGAACTTTCGAGTACGTACGCCATGAAAATGGTCAGAAAAGGGCGATTTACGTTGTGTATGAAAGAAGAATGTATATATTTTGCGACATTATAAAATATTTTACTAAAATATACTTTTTAAATGTAAAAAAAAAAAAAAAAACATGATCGATCGATAGTCGGCATTTTTAACTAAATTTAACCGCATTTCCATTTCGGATGCTTCGGAAAGCAGAATTTGCAAAAAAAAAAAAAATCTTAAAAGAAAGATCGTCATGATGTTTATTATGATATCGTGTAATGAAATCAAAGTATTAATGTTTTATATCAATTATTTAATTAACTTTATGTACGTCAGTTTCAGCAGTAAATGTTAGTAACAAATGGATGATCACAAAATCAAATACAACAATTTCGCGATTTTCCACCATCTCTAACTGTAGTATTATATATATATATATATATATATATATATATATATATATATATATATATATATATAACAGTTAAACAGTCAGTGGTTTATTTTTGTTTTCAAATTTTGATTTTAGAAGTGCTCACTTTACCGTGAACAGCCTATGTAAATGCGGGTAAAAACAAAACCTTATATTTATACTTGTTTAATAAGTAATTTGTGTTTGAATATGTGAATAGGCAGCAATACATGTGTTTACTGACAATTGATTTCAGTTATAAATGGTGAGAAGGGTCAGTTTTTTGGGGCATTAAGGATGTCAAATGTTCTACTGCACTTCGTTCCAAACGCCCCTCCCCCTTATTTCCCCTTTTAATCGGATAAGGACCCGAATCCCCTGAAAGGCGGCAGTTGAAATGACTCTTTTAGAGAACTTACTAGTGTACAGCGGACGTAAATGTGGATGGGGGTCGTGTAGAGTTTGATTTTGGGAAAGTGCGTTTTTTTTTTTTTGCAGCACCAACAGCGTCAAATCCTCTACAAGGTCACCTCCTCCCTTTGTTTCCCATTTTAAAATCCGAAACCGGTGGGTTTTCTCGGGGATCTCCCCGTTCCCTCACTCTTACAGTACGGTGCTGCTCAATACTCGCCTCACTTCCCAATCATTGGCCTCTCGAAACCTCTCCACACAACCCTCCTTTAGGCCGTGTGCACACGTGGGGACAATGTCCGCGCGGCGCCGCTAAAGCGTTCCACGAGGGCTTGGCTTATATGTACCAGTGCACACGTAGCTGCGGCGCCGCTGAGGTCTATGCCCGCGCGTGTGCACACGGCCTTATCGGTACATGGTGCAGACGCCCCTGATGGCTGCAGTTGTATTGTTGTTCGTGTGTGGCGGACTTAAGTAGCTGACGATGTACTGTTGGTGAAAGGGAGTGAGGGAGGAGTCTGGCGGCAAGTGCGAGCAGCTGCGACGAGCCACCACGGGCCCCCGCCCCCGGCGTGTTTGTTTGTGGGGGCCTTCTTGTCTCGGCGCTAATTGCTGTTGTGACCACATCTGCCTCAGCTCGCACCACACGCCCGGAGCCAGTCTGCCTGCCTGCGTGCCGGCTAGCCGGCTTCAAATCCCTTCCTTCGCCCAGCCTTATTAGCGCATGCGGGCCTGGAAGCGAGCGCTGAGGCGGCGTCTTTTGTGCCGCCTTCAAGCAGCGGGGAGATTCCTTGCGTTCCAACACCTCGTCGTCGCGCCGAGAGGACACAACCCACGAACACTACTACCGCCGAGACTAGCGTGGATCCGAGAAATACGTCGACTACGCGAACGTTCAGGATCGAACGTTGATGTAATGTCACTGCACTTATAGGCTGTTCACGGTAAAATGAGCACTTTTGAGAGCCCTGCGTAATATCTACTTGTATGGACGTTGTGTATTCTTTCGCCTTATGTAAAATTAACATTGCCATGAGTTTCTGAAATCGTGCCGGACGATGCCGTTGGTTGGCGGGTTTTCCCGGGGATCTCCCGTTTCCCCCGCCCCTTCATTACAGCGCCGCTCCATATTCACTTCAATCACCCTCATCGGCTCGCAAGACCTCGCTGTTAAGAGCCGCCCAAATCGCTTCACTCACGCCATGGGTCTCATCACTTTATCCATGCGACGGAAAAGTGGAATTGTGTAATTATTAGAAAAGTTAATACTTTAAAAATCTGCTCATTTTCACATTTTGATGCATTAGAAAATACAGAAAGCGAAAGAAATAATATAAGGTATCACAAATGGTTACCTAACACTTTTTATTCGACGTTAAGATATGAAACTACTTTCCATACATCGTTACCAACTTTACTGGGCGCATTTCACTGCTCCCGTTAAAATATACGCAGGTAGGAGCGGTAACTTTTATTTAAGGTTGATTTCAAAAGTGCTCACTTTATCGTGAACAGCCTTTACCTGCTCATATTCTAAGGTGCACAATGTTAGCAACGGCAGAAGGAAAGTATTTCCATGTCTTAACGTTGAATTCAAAGTGTTAGGTAAAAATCTGTGAAAAATTAAATGATCACTTTTGCTTTCTGCTGTTCTGAGAGCCGATGAGTGTGGATCGAGGTGAGTATGGGGCACCGCCGGAATGAAAGGGCGCAGGAAAAGGGAGATACCTGAGAAAACCCGCCGACCAGCAACATCGTCCGGGCAGGAATCCCACATGCGAAAATCCGGAGTGAATCAGCCAGGGATCGAACCCGGTTCGCCTTGGTGGGAAGCGAGCAGTCTAACCGCTGCCACCGTGGTCCCTTGCAAGACGCGAGTTCGTTGAAACTACATAAACGAGATACATCAAAGCCATGATTCGCGAATCCTAAAATTTTAATTCATCGAAATTCAGCATCAACACTGAAATATCCATTGGTGCCTCCAAACGAAATAAAATTAAGAGTTCCTGTTTTGGAAAAGTCTAAATTAAATGCTCTGTAAGGTTATTAAAAGCTATTACAAGTGCACTCATACGTATCTTCACACTAGAAACTCGCTAAGTTTTAATTATTCGGTATTAATGCCTATTTTCAGAAGAGGTTTCAACGTATAAAGTCTGAGTACTCGCTCGACCATACGAACACAAAAATACGGTAGTTCACAATATAGTAGTATTCCTTTCCCATTACAGTCCGCCTAAGGAATAATATAGAGATTTATTAAGCGATCACGAAGGATGTTGAAAAAAACGTATAAGCGTAAAATAAGCAGTTTATTTCTGGCGATAATACGCTGGAAGCTCACACACGCATACGCATCCATAGGCCTGCACATACACACACATATAAACGCATACATAGGCTACATACACACACCTGGTATACAACGAAAGATACTGGTGGATGAAATGCATCTAAGATACGTACATAAAATTACTTAAACCTGCTACGGCCTCAACTTTTCACAATTTCCCGCAATGCATATATGTGCTGCATTTATCGTATTCATAATTAATATTAGGAGTATGTTTTTTAACCCTGTTGTAGATATAGTAAATTTTCAATATGTTTCAAAAGTACAGAATTTTACGACAATGGACTGCCGATTTTTATAAATACCACCATCATTATAGTATTCGAAAATAGTCGATTATCTCTACATATATTTACTACATTTTGTTTTCAAACCGTATAGTTCATAATGTGACAAAGAATTAAACGTCGGTTGACCTTATGTGTGTTTGTTTGGTAGTTAAAAACATCGGTTGACAGTATGTGTGTATGTTTGGTAAGTAAAAAGATTTAGAGAGGACACACAAACAGATTGTAATAAAATTTTGAAGACATGTAGAGCAATAACTTTTGCCGCAACGTATCTCTCCAAAAAAAAAAAACAGATTTTTATTAATACTAATTTAAAAATGCTAATTTCTAAGCGCGAGAATAGTCAGTTAAAAAAAAAAAAAAGAAATATACCAATCCCGTGCATTACATTTATGGCAGTGTGGCGTGCAGTAATTTACAATAGCATTATTTTACGGAGTGATTTCAAAGTTATTACAAAATTAACATCCTAACATACTCAGTGTACAAATTGATTAAAATGTATGGGAACAGATCATAATCATGCATCATTAAAAATTCTGTATCAAAGATTTACTGTAGTGGTACTTTTTCTATATAGCAATTCAGAAAAAAAGAGTTTGGATAGTTTGTATAGAGACATTTCGTAGGCTATTTATAATTTTGCCAATGATATATATTAAGTGTAAAAAATCACGGTATTGGGTGAAGTGGCATGGTCTAGGGGTACGATGTTGCTTGCAATTCCAGGGCTCTCGACACATGAATCTCAAGATTCGAACACGAATGTGCCGACCCCTTATCACAGCTACCTGATCAGGGTACAACATATCTGCACATCATATTCTACACTTCCGGCCCAAACCATCGTCGGTAAGAGATCACGCTCGATCATTATGATCATGCTCAGTTTACAATTACCAATCTCAAAATCAGTCATCGTTCTGTAAAATATGATTTTCGCATGATCAATGGAGATAGCTTGATTCGTCGCAACAACATGGGTGGTCATTGATCGCCAGTGTGCCCATACCATCAAAGTAATTCATCGTGGTAAGCCGATCAGAGGGCAACTAAGGTAAATACGACACCAGCAAACCAGAAAATTTAGCTGATACTGACGATAATACCGACAATTACTCTTCCAAATCATATCCGTCTATAAAACATCTGCTGACCAAAAAGTTTAAGCTTCGCTCGACTTCCAGTCTAACATCTCCGACTAGCATCACACCCACAATCATAGCGTACTCTCAGCCATTCTCTGCGATCCAGTTTCATTTCGCTGCCACCGTATCAACAAAACGAGACCACCCAGCGATCACTCTCTGAAGTCACGTATTAACACTTGACGCAACACTTCACAAGAACGAAGACACATTTCCATCAGAACACTGGTTGGCATACTCCGGCATTCCGCTCATGAAACCTCTCCGTTAGTCTCTATTACAAGTCGGCGACTAGAGTACGACCTCGGCTTCATCCAGCACCTGTTTTACTAATGCCAACCTCCACGCCAGAAAACCTTGCCAACTACATCGCACGACAAACTCCTGCCGCCAACACTACTGTAAAATTCGGCTGAACAATGGTGCGCCCGAACCACAGCAGGCATAAATAAATACGACATGATACCCGAAAATTATAGTAATTTATTAACGCATGTGAGTGGCAAATTGATAACATATTATATTTAATAATACTTACACTAGCTAAAATTAATATATTGTAGGCAGAAATAAATGGGTCTAACTAAATAATCGGTGATTTACTGTAGGTTACATGTTGGTCATCTAAATGTAAGTTTACGAGTTTATATGTTTGCCTTTACCATATTACTTGAAAATATTTTTCATAAAACATTAATATGAATTTTAAGAAAATAATTTTTACACATAAATTATTAGAAATATATTTTGCACACGAAATAACTAAATGTGTTGATTAAATGATTCTGGCAATGGGAGTAATTGATTGTTTGAACAATTATATTTATACACAATTGCAAACACTTCGTTGTAGTGTCAGAAAACCTACTGCATAAAATTAAAATCATCTTATTTCAAAAACAAGTGTGATTTAAAAGTAGAAATAAAATGAAAAGGAATAAATAAGCCTGAGTTAGATGTTGTCGACAGATATGTAACATGCATACCATTCCAAGAAGGAATTAAATCAGAAAACAAAAGAAAGAACGGCAGAACACAACGAAAATGTAACACACATATATTTCCTGGCCATCTGATTACTTTCCTACTCTGAATTATATGTATATTATATTTTCGTAATGTTGTGCCATTCAAAATTTTTTTCCTGGCTTAATTCGTTCTTGGAACTATGTGTATGTTTCATATTTGTTGACAACAGATGACATCAGCCTCATTCATTTATATTAATTTTATTTTTATTTTAATCTTTGTTATTTTTAATGTAAGTTAATTAATTTTACCTATAGGCTGTTCGCGGTAAAATGAGCAATTTTGAAAGCCCTGCTTAAGATTTAATTTTATCCACATCGTGTATTATTTTGCCTTGTGTAGAATTAACTTTATCATGGGCCTCATCACTTTATTCAAGCGTCGGTCAAGTGACACTGTGCAATTATTAGAAAAGTAAACATTTTTATAAATCTGATAAATTTTATACACTGATGTATTAAAAAAACAGAGAGCGATATTAATCGTTTAAATTATCCAAATTGCTACCTAACACTTTATTTGACGTTAAGATATGGAACTACTCTCCATCTATTGTTACCAACTTTACCGGGTGCATGTCACTCAGTGCGCCCGTTGAAGTATGGGCAGTGACCTCTTTCTAAGGTTGATTTCAAAAGTGCTCACTTTTTCGTTAACAGCCTTTAGTTGGTATTCTGACACTGCAATAAATTGTTTGCGATAGTGTATGTACATAATTATTCAAACAAGCAAATAAATGAAGACAAAGAAAGCCGTTAATCAATATATACGAGTAATACAGACTAAAAATAACTTCTTTTAAAAAATTCCATCCAGTCTGGCAAAACCCCACATGATGTTCCAAAAAACACATTTGTGTGGACCTACGAAATCATCACCATTTCAGTATCGCTTGTCCTTGTCGATGAGGTGAATTTATAATATTTTGCTGCCTTGGTAATAGAAGATTCTTACGCTTGATATTACAAATGGCATATGTTATATTTCTGTGCGCATTTTCACATACGTTAAGGTAAAATATGTGTTTTAGGTGGAAGATTTTCAGTTACTTGTCGAACTTGGAAATATATTTTAAGCACCTCTGTATAACCTAGTGTCTTAAACCACACACGAGTATACCAACAGTCATTCAATATGAAAGAAATGAAAAACTGCAACTCAAAGGAAATACCTTATTTTGATACTCTAAATTTAACAAGTTTAGCACGCCAGCTGGCATGTAACATAAACGTCATTCCACTAACTAAGCTGCCGGCGACATGGAAAATCTTTTAGGTACAGGCCATTCACGATAAAGTGAGCACTTTTGAAGCCCTAGTTACTATTTTCTTTCAATTGTTTCTATCCTTCCCCCACTTCTTAATGAAAACCATTCCATGTTAGTAATAAACACAGTTTATGAATTCACCATACCCAAAACCTAAAGTCCGAGACCACGATAAACTGTATTTATTGGTTATTAAGTCTGATGAAACAGCTTCAAAAAGTGCTCACTTTACCGTGAACGGTCTATAGTTACGTTTGCATAACAGCGAAACTGTAGAAGTACTTTTCCGTTAGCGTTCATATTGCAGGGATGATATATACACATTTCATGCAGGAAAGAAGGTTACACATTTTTCCAGAACTTCTCGTTTTGTATATGTTCCCCTGACTTCAAATATAAATTAAGTTTGTAAGAATTCAAAAGCATTAATTGCTGGAAAATGTAGTTATTACTGAATATCTAAAAAAAAAAAATCATTTCTATGCATAAGTTACGAGCCTATGGCATGTTTCAATATTATAAAGCAAAATATCTGAGCTATAGGCTTCAAATAAAATTGTTTATTATTAGTAGATATGAAAGTATTTTATTACAAATATGATTATGGATTATTTCGTTACGTCCAGGACTTTGATAGCGAAAAGGGCCATAACGGGGACGCTTCATGGCCTACCTACGACAAGACTCGGGATTTGAAAACCAAGTCTGTCACTGGGTGTTTCCATGCCAAAGATACCCTTCCCCTTGACGCATGTGCATATAGAGCTACGAAAACATTCAAAAATATATTAATTAAATATATGTTACATGCATGTAAGAGTATTTAATATTTATTATTAATTGCCCTCGATAACTCGGCACAGCCTACAGAGGCAAGTGGATCTATATAACTATGTTCTATTCTTTTGAATTGATGACGGCATAAACGTTTGTTTCGTGCTCCAGTAAATTAAAATAAAAAAACACTCACGACGAAAGAACTATGGATATTATGTGGTTCGCACGTTGAGAAACAGCTTACTTGAACTCACTTTTCACGATACATCTAAATAAGCTTAATGGGAACTTACACGTTAGCATTAATATGCTATGTATTTTGATATGCACAATTTAACTTTTATTTAAAAAAAAAATTGTAAGTGGATGGTTGCATATGGAATTCAAACTTAACACAAAACACTTCCAGAAAATATTACAAATATATTTAAACAACAAAAACTAATAATATTCATTACTTACTACAGTCACGTCGGTGCCTTCACGACCTGTGAAAATATTGGGAAGGCAAAGACAGTCACTAGTTTTTAGCACTTAACATTCAATTTTACAATTTAAAAAGCGTCTAGAAGGAACTACGCATTCCAAGTACAAAAAAAAATTGTTTTGAACATGCTGGTTTAGTTTCCTAAGGGATACAATATTTCCCACCTTAAATTTGCCGTAGTTTCCATCACCAATAAACTATGTCACAAAACAGACAAATAGTTGGCACTGCAGCTGTATGCTCTAACATACTGAAATAATTGTTTATCAGATTTTCGATGTTCTTTGATCTGAGAATTTATATTGTAACAGTACTTATCTGCACTACGTAAATCAAGCTCTTTTACTTTAGAAAACGTGTTTTCATCAAAACGTACTCTATTATCAAGTTTTAAAATTTATTCACAAGATGCCTTCCCTTAAGGTTTAACGAAAAATTGAACATATTTAAAAAATTACAAAAATATTTCACTTCGTATAAATTAATGTAATTGTAGTGTAAATGTTTTATTGTTCATTCCCACAAAACTATTGGATTTATATAAAGATCTGATTATTTCTCTACCATATAACCTATCAGCATACTCGCTTTTCTAGTTGAAATTTAATTAAGGTTTTTATTTTTTGACACAGGTCGGGCACACAAAGGTGCACAATATACCCACAGAGGTAGGTAACATTAAATTAAAATCAGCTCTACAGTTACCATATTCATAAATTCTTTAATTTACTTTTTTTCCTTTGAATTTTGAGAAACAATATTGGATAAATATAATGTATTTCGTTCGATTTTTTCTGTGATAGTTAATATTACATCTTCTTTGAGCAAATAACTATTTGAACTATTAATACATGCATTCCTAAACGTTTATTTTTATTAATGTTCATAAGAAAATTGTGATCAGTTATAGAATTTCGTGTGTACAGAGTATAAGATTCAGTTTTCAGTACATTAAATTTCTTTCAAAAATTATTCCAGGTGATGTGAGGAAAAATTATTGTATATTTTTCTTCTAATTGAGGATAGTTTTACTCTTTTCTACTGCATAGTATTGAAGTTATATAAAGAAAACTATAAATATCATTGAAAATTTATGTAAATGGGAATCCGTATTCATAGGTTATCAATAACCGACTGTAAAAATTTAAAGTGCAACCAACATTTTAAGAACGTTAGTCAGTTGAATGGAAATATTCGCTAGGAGGATAAATTGCATGTAAATATAAACTTCATATGAAAATGGTTTCCAGCAGTTCCAAATTGTTATCTTAAATAAATATTAATTTTCACTATTGCTAAAGAAGTCACAGGGTTTAAAAAGATATGCGGAGCAATTTATACAGAATGTTGCAAAATTGCATGGCAATACTTCGGGGAAACATTCCTTACATCCGGAGGATGAAAGAGGATGAAACAATGGTACGTGAACATAGGTCCGTAAACACTTCGTTTCTTTACTACAGCCCGTAATATATAACGTACAGTGTATGGCCCGTGGGCTGGGTCATGTTACCGTGGAATGCCATCACAGTTGTAACTGGCAGTCCCATACCAGCCCCCGAGGAGCCATGGTTTAAATCCACTAGATTGTTATTTGTTGGAACATTTAAAGGCACTTGTGTATGCAACCCCAGTGGACGAAGTGGGCACCCTCCATAACCGTATTGTGGCGGGTTGCGAAACAATCAGGAATTTTCCAGAGATTCATCAACGCATCCGGGTGTCCATGCAACGGCGGGTTGATGCACGTGTTCGTGCTTATGGAGGGCATTTTGAACATTCCCTTTAGTGACGACGATAAGCTTTCACACATGTGTAGCTAACTCCTGTGCAGTTGCTACTGTTCTAGGTGTAGTGTCGTAGAGTGAAGTGTCGTGTATGATGTAGACGAACGCTACTATGGCATTCCATAGTAACATGATCCAGCTCGCGGGCCATACACTTTTCGTTATGTATCGTGGGCTGTAGTAAAGAAACTAAGCGTTTGCGGACCTATACTCTCACAATATTTTTTCATTCTCCAGATGTGGGGAATATTTAGGAGTTCAGAAAATTCAACAAATTCCAACAGGCTCGATGAGAACCTGACAAATATTTCGGCGAGCGACATACGCGATCAAGGAACTTCTTTCAGCTCTTGACTGGTTCCTGATGCTGTTCTACAAGCAGAATGTGCAATCATTAAGCCAACAAGACTTCTCAGCTACTCAATTAACGTCTGTGTGAACCAAATATTTTTCGAATTATAGGCATATATGAAAATGCGTAAGATCTGAAGTGATTTTCAGTTTAATTTATTGGTCGTCCTGAACTGATACTTTTGCGAACTTTTTTTTATGGAGACTAAGTTCTTCCAACATGCTTATTTTAGATATATTTCCATTTATGTTTGATTGCATTTCTGTACGTACGATGTGCATATCACACATAGGGTAAATACCAGACTGTTTTTTTTTTTTTAATTCTAATCATATTGGAAACAGTTGTGAATTGGCTGAGTCGTAGAAGTCCAGTTTTATAAACACCTAGTGCACAGTCTCATTCCTTTGGAGCCGATGGTAAGGGCCCGTGTAGGTAATAAAGTAAAAAAAAGTATCAGCATAATCCGAAACATAAATTTTTCTGCGTGAACGTATGTCTGTTTATACTACTATAGCTTTAGCTATATGGCCATCATGTTTGCTTTTCTTTTAAGGACCGCGCAAATGCATTGGTATAATATAAACGGATTTTGAATTTATGTTAATCTAACGATTTTGCAAAAGTTAGTAGTACATTAATTTAAAAATGTTCCTTTACGGCCTCCCAAAACTATTAAATGCATGTTAATGTGATTTTCAAACAAAAGAATGTGATTTCTGTTTTTGATGCTTGATGAGGTAGGATTATAAAGTGTATACAGAACATTTTAACAGTTTTGTTGTCACTTTAAAACAAACTAGTTTCGGTCTATCTTTCCACAGTCATTTTTGAGAGGATTAGTGTTCGTAGTTTTTGTAAAAACTACAAAGCCCAAGGGTTATATTAAGTTAAAAATTGCAACCTGTCAACGTGATCTTAATTTGAATTAACGATGGTATAGGCTGTTCACGGCAAAGTGAGCACTTTACGGCCCTTCTTAATTTTTCCTTTCATCCTGTTTCCACCTTCCTGCTGTTTTTTTTAATATAAACATGCAATCTGACAAATAAACACAGTGTATACATTTCATCACCCTCAAAATTTAATGACTGATGCTACAATAAGATATATTTACAAGTTGTTGAAGCTTGTTGGGAGGACCTTAAAAAGTGCTCACTTTACCGTGAACAACCTATACCACTCAATTCCGTATGTTTTCTTTACCTTTCTCCTTCTCATTTTTAATTTTTTTTCCTACCACTGTTTTACTATTGAATTGGGATGGAAACTCCGACATATAAAGCAGGAATATATATATATATATATATATATATATATATATATATATATATATATATATCAAACCTATTCTGCTGTCCTAAACACACAGAATATACATTAACTTGTGAACATTACATGGATATTGATCAACATTATTGGAATATTTCACTATACCAGTATAATTGTTTTGATATGAAGGATATCAGGTACAGTGCGGAAAATAGTGGCAACTAGAATAAGCATAAAATAAGGGATTACAGTCATTTGGAGTAAAATTGTACCAAGCAGGACATACAAAGTTGCTTTATTAAATTAAAAATGGAAACTCGAAAATTCGTTTTATTACATCGCCCTTTATTGAGCAAAAATTTTAAACATGAAGTATAAAAGGGGAGAGCTGTAAAGCCTTGATTCTCTCCGAAATGATGATGAAGAAAGTTACCCTTAATGGCACAATGCTACCCCAAATGATTGTAATGTGTGGTACACGCACTTGCACTCTTGTTGTTGTAGAACTCGAAAGCGGCGAGCGGGCCGTATGTGGAGGAGCATTTGGAGTCTCGATGGTCCACCCTGATGTCCCAGTTGGGCAGCGTGCCGTGCACGGGGTCAGTGACCTTGTGCACGGCCAGCTCGACGGCCGGCAGGACGCGGTACAGGGACTGCTCGTGGGATGGATCCTCCGGGGCGATCACCGCCAGCCGCACCATGCCCGCGCCCGCTGCCACTGGAGTCAAGGCCGCCATCCCGGCCAATAGCAGTGCTCCAGGCGTCAAGGTCGCCAGACCGGCCAATAGCAGCACCAGCACGCTCTTCAAGGTCGTGCGGCCACCCAACCACTGGATCCGCGTCGACGGCGCAGGACGGTTCAAGGTCACGGAGCTGTGCAGCCGCTGCGCCTGCAGCGACGAGCCACAGCACTTCCTCGATAGGTTTAAGGTCACATGGTGGAACCACTGAACTGACGATGGTTTCACCCAGCATATCGAGGTCGTAAAGATGGTTAACCATCTGATCATTGAAATCAGATCACAGTAACGAAGCATAGTCTTCAAATTTTGCAGCAGCAATAACAAGCTCGATATCATTTTTACAATTTTTTTTTTCAGATTGTAAACCGAAAATGTTCTTTTAGAAAGGCTGCCATTCAATCTAAATAAGTATTATGCTAGGCTCTCTTCCATAAATAAACTTCCAGGCTAGGTACACACTGATAGCGAATTTTATATCCAGTTACTGAAGCCTGCTGCTTACTAATATGAGTGTTAGGAAACCATATTAAATGATTTTAGCACCACAAACAGCTACCGGTGAGCATGTTGGAAAATGTATTTTAAAGTCAGAAATGAATATCTTCGTCAACCCATTGGCTACATTTTACTATACACACGCAACCAACAAAATTTCCCAGATTGTTCTTGTTATCTTCGAAACAAGTATTCTTAGCATTTTAATGGGCATGTGTCAGTTGTTCCAAAAAGTAGGTTTCGGTAATGCCCTGTCTATGAAATACAAGAAACCATAACATTTTCCAAAACATTTTCACATGTAGTTTGAATTAATCTGAATAAGAACACAGAAAACTTAAATGGGTAATATAAAGTTAACTTTCAAGTTACATTTTAAATGTTACCTTTCATCTAAAAAATTGACAAGATAATAAAGAGCTATTGGAAAATCCATGGCCCAGTTTTTCTTCTTAATAAGTCACACACCGAACACTGAATATTCCGACCCCACAATCAACGAGATGCACATATGACAGAGCACATATTTGTCAGCAAAACTACGTACAGTGAAGTATATATTTCGGATAGATATTTTCCACCTTCCAGATCTTCTATGTAGTTTGTATGCATAACAAACTGCACACAAAAGCTGCAAAAATACAATAAAATATGGTAGATTCATATAGATAAATTCAAAAGCTATCTTCTAATCTTTAAAATAAATTCATAAGAGAAGTGGCTCTGTGTTAGTGTCTTTCACAATTAACTGTCCTCTTAACATAAGCAATTGTGTATTGAGAATTTGTCTTCTTTAAAATGACACATTTGTGAGTAATTTAAACTCTGAAGTTCATTATTTCCTTTTTACATAGGCTATGTAGTTTTTAAATAACTTGCTATTTAATAATTACAAATAAATATGTAGACATAAGCATTTTGTTCATTTTTCTAGTTAAAATTTAAATCTTGTTCACCTTAGCGCGAAATATGAGTGTTTTGATTTTGTCAAAGTTTATAATTTCCACATATATTCATGTCAATAATAAATTACAAACATATTCTTTCTATATTTTCATGGATCGCCCTAAATTTGACATGTAATAAATATTTTTGCCTACAGCAATTACAAATTATTATAAATATTTAGTAGTAGAATTTCAGTGTACTATTTATAATATTTAAACAAAAAAATATTGTAGTGATCGAAATGAAGCCTTTATTACCGGCTATAAGTTGTTTTAAAATACACAAGAGTTCCAGTAACGAATTCGACTACAAAATGTTTTTGATAGGTAGGGAGGGTTATATATAAACTAAATAAAATGTTCACAAATAATCAAATCAAATCGTAACTGTATAAGACGATACTTTATGTTATGTAAGAAGGGCTGAATACATTTCTCACAACTGTATATTATAAATGGTACTACCACAGATTGTAAGTAATTTAATACATGTTCCAATACATGGGTTTCTTCGGCAATGACACACAGGCTCCAGTTGAAATAGCTTAAGCGTGATTCTGGGGAAACATTGTCGTGCCAGACAATATCACCTAACAAACCTACATAATTTAGCGTGTGTACATACTTATTTATATATTATTGTTATATAACATGTCTGTATATTAATTGCACTGTCTTGTTGGTAGCGACCTTTTAAGGTCGAACAGTTTTTCTCTGTGAATACCATGTGGATGATTCAAGCAGCTATAGATAAGGTGTCATTACTGAAGATGCTAAGATATTAGTGTACGCATGAAGCGGATCTAAGTTTGTGATATTTCAGATTAAGGAGTCATATATAGTACTTGTCACGTAAGATTTAAATTGGAGATAACTGACTGGAGAAATCAGCCATGGGACTTTGGTATAAATGAAATTGTTTTACTTCTATGTCGCGATGCAGAAAATGCATTTAATGCCTCCTAGGAACTAGAATATTAAACTATTTTGAACAGTATGTTTTACAACTAAACATCTTTGGTGCGATAGACTGCAGCACTGTGCCAAAACTGCACGTATCACTTGCAAAATTTTAAAACCAACAGGCTCAGCAATGCAGCAAGTTTGAAATTTGGATCCAGCTATTTAGATCATAAAAATTTACGTTAGCCCAAAAAAAGCAAACATATAAAGCGCCAACAAATTAAACTATTTATTTCTTGCTGAAACATAGCTAAAGAACGTCGATTGCGTATCTGATTCAAGACTTTCATTTTTATATTTTTCTATAAAATAATATTTATTGCAAAGCTACTAGTTTTTATGTTTTCGAGAAAATTCAAAAGGAAACCTGATTACGAAAAAAAAATTCAAATTAACGTTTATAAAATTGCACACTAAAAGTAATGCCTTATTAAATTTCTTAATGTTTCACATCTGTGCTTGACTTGAAGATAGCGTTATAGAGTCTCAAATACAGCTATGTCCAGTACATAGGATGATCCTACTATTCGTGTTTACTATATATATTTTAAAAAAAGGAAGATGTAGGGGTCTAAATATCCCCCCACCCCCCGGCTTGTTTAACCATGTTTACCTCTTTCAATTACGAGACGTCTGCGAAGCATACAGTGCACTTATTTACTCCCTTCAACCTCTGTCAACGTAATCACGCCTGACACGCACTATACATAAATGGTCGAAATTGGGATAACTACGACACGACAAAAATCTATTGGTAAACATGGAGTGTTTGCTGGAGCAAATATTGTCTCAAGTTGAGCGGAGTTGATAAACGTGTATAAAACATTGGAATTAATTTTTTTACTGCTACTATACTTACACGTGCACTACATTTTTTTCAAGTGTTTGGTTTCATTGCACATGTTTAGCATTCTTTATATCAAAATATATTCTTACAGAATTGTGCAACTGCCAGTATGTCTAGTCACGTGTATGGCTGTCTGTCTTTTCCTCAGTAAGTACTGAATTCTAAATCATACCGGACCATTTCTGTTTCGAAACGGATGGGACACATTTTTTTTATCGTAGGATACGCCTTATCTCCAGAACCATTAACCAGTTTTTAACCGAACTTTACACTAGGCACTGAACAGTGAAAATGTAAACATGTATGAAATTTAAAAACGCATTTTTGCCGAGCTAGGAAAATAGCTTCCCGAAAAATAAGGGACGTGTCGTGTAAATAAGTTGTTCAGCCAGTTGCAGACAAATATTTTAAGAAAGTCTACGAGCATAGCGAACAGTTTAAATTTTTCAATAGTTCAAATATTATTTTCCAATACGGCGGCATTATAAAAAAAAAATCATTATGATGTGACGTATCTATGGAATTATTTAACTGCTTTACGTCAAACTACATGAAAAAGAAGTACCTAAGAAACATAAACTCACTACTGATAAGCTCTTTCGCTCGCCATTTTGGAGTATACTGTAGCAACACGCGAAGTAGTTTATTATTATTATTATTATGCATGACACTCAACGATTGCCGCCAGATGTGGTGTGTACGGCTTAAGGCCATATTCCAGGATAATTGTTTATTTCACTATTTGAAAGATGTTTATACAAGATGAGGCACCTAAGCAGGCCATCTGAATAACACCGCCAGTTTTAGTGGTAGATAAAAAATGTTTCAGACAAAAGTTTGAATACTGGCGACAACAGTCGCAAATAAACTTTCTGTTATGGTTCTTATTCAACTGACCGTTAAGCAGTAATGACATACTCTTAATCATTGCAAAATACAAGTGGGTGGTACTTCTACTGACACGAATGGATAACATGTTTACATGACGTTCATGACACATGAGAGATGTTACCTCGTACGTGGAAGGTTTAAGAAGGTACAAAGAACTTCATTAATTTAAATGGAATGTTATTGTTACTAACACCCCTCAACAGTATGTATGAAGATGTAATAAATACGATGACATTTCGTCGGTCGTTCAAGAAAGCTGAAGGTCAATGGCGAAGCAAACTGCGCCACCGCATGGAACAATGTGTCATTAGTCTGTTCTGTGCTGTTCTAGCGACCAGACAACTCTTTCGTGATATTAAAACTAGCACAATGTACACGACAGCCCAAAAAGTTGATATGGTTTTCATTTATGGCAAATTTCACCGCATCATTAGAGCAGCAGTGCGATTCTATGCTGAGTGATATCCTGATCGTGCCACACCGGCTCGATCTGTTCTTGCGAGCATAGTAAAAAAATCTCAAGAAACTGAAAGAGTTGAGAATAAAAAAGACGCCAACGACGAAGAACATCAACTGACAAGGGAAATGCAATTAACATCTTAGCTGCGGGTAGCACACAATCCACATACCAGCACAAGGCGGCATACGCAAGAGTGGGATCAATCAACGGAGTA
Source organism: Dryococelus australis (assembly GCA_029891345.1). Lineage (NCBI taxonomy): Eukaryota > Metazoa > Arthropoda > Insecta > Phasmatodea > Phasmatidae > Dryococelus > Dryococelus australis. Next base: position 322,236,923 of record CM056993.1, on the reverse strand, counting down.
TTCTGCCCTCCTTGAGATCTACTTGTATGCCCGTTGTGTATTCTTCCGCCTTATACAAAATTAACATTGTCATGGACCTAATCACTTTATTCAAGCGTCGGTCAAGTGAAACTGTAAAATTATTATAAAAGTAAATGTTTTACAAAACTGCTCGTTTTTAAACTTCGATGCATTAAAAAACACAGAAAGCGAAATAAACAATTTAATTAATCAGAAATGTTAGCATAACACTTTTTATTCGACTTTAAGATATGGAACTACTTCCCAGCCATCGTTACCAACTTTACTGGGCGCATGTCACTCAGTGCAGCCGTTATAACGTATGTAGGTAGGGGCAGTGACTTTTTTCTAAAGTTGATTTCAAACGTGCTTACTTCATCGTGAACAGCCTTTACCACATTTTACTTCAACAGCTACATGGAACTGACTTTCGGCGTCGGGCACAGTTCTCCGAACGATGTCTACAAAAACTACAAACCGATGATACGTTCCTATCCAAGATTTTGTTTACCATTGAAGCGTTATTTACAAACCATGGCCAGGTTAACCTTCGCAAGATTCACTACTGGTCAGCTGACAACCCACACTGGCTGAGAGACGTGGCTAAACAGAGATCATGGTCTGTAAACGTGTGGTGCGGTGTTTTACATAATCGCCTAATAGGTCTTTATTTTATTGATGGAGCACTAAATAGCATCAAGTATTTATAGTTCCTAACAGAAGTTCTGCTGTAGTTATTGGAAGACATCACACTGGACATAAGGCAATCCATGTGGTACCAACCCAACACGACGGATGTCCCGCTCATTCTGCACAGGGAATTACGATGGTTCTTAAAAGAATTTTCGGTGGCCGTTAGATTGGTCGGTCTGGAAATACGAAATGGCCTGCACATACCTCAGACCAAATGCCTATGGACTATCTGTGGGGAATATTAAAGCAACAGGTCTACAAAGACCCACTGACGACTCCCAAAGAGTGTGTTCTACAACAAGTCCAGATGAAATTCGACGTGCGGTATTATCCGCTCAGAATCGCTTTACAGTATGTATCAACGCACAAGGTCACCAATTTGAACACCTGATATAATAAAATAATAACAAAGGGAGCGTAGTCTGAGGCTGGAGTTTGTTTAAACACAAGCCTGCTACATGACGGCTACAGTCGCTACAGGACGGCGTTACGTCCGTCCATTGTACAGTACGGCGGCGTAGTTTTCTTCGTCATTGACCTTCAGATATATCTTTAATGACTGGCAAATGTCATCGTATTTCATACATCTTCATACGCACTGTCGAGGGGTGTAATAGCAATTATCATTCCATTTAAATTAACGAAGTCAACATTTTTGTCTTCTTTACCCTTCCACATACGGGGAAATTATCACTATCATGTTATTGGCGCCTTGGACCCAAACAACTTTTGCCTGAAACATTTTCTTCTACCACTGAAATTTGCTGTGTTATTCAGGTGCCTCACTCTGTGTAAGGACCACATAAATGTAAACATTTGTAGTAAAATGATAGAGTTTTCAAAATATAGCACCGAAAAGTCGTTCCAAATATGGGAGCCTAAGTTTCAATGCTCCTAATTAGCTTTGCCATCTAAATCACGTGTCATGTGATTTGTATCATATACATAACTTATTAATTATAAGGACATTTTAACAGTCGCTATTCGGGTACTGGTATCCTGAATCTATTTTAAAGTATGTATTTTTGTTTATGCCAACACGTTTTTATTCGTCCGAGAGAAATTAATAAATATTAATATTATTTTCAGGATGTCTTAAAAATAATGTTTCCTTACAAGTATGCTCAACACCCGCATCTGTCTCTATCAAAGTTTTGGGCACTATACTAAATAAACCAGAAGTTTCCTGGCTTTCTAAACTACTTTCTCCCGTTTTCAAAGACCTAAGTTTTTCTAAGCTTTTTTTTCCTGTTAGCTTCTTCACGAGAAGAACTTGAGTATGATTCAGCTGTTTGTAATCCTATCAGCTTTGCCTTCACATAGGGCCACTTGCACTGTTTCCTTCAATATTGGCCGCAGCCAACGTACTCTCCTTGCGTTATTCATTAATCTAAGAGCTGTGAACGTAAGTTTGTCGCTTATTTATCATTTGTGACAAAAATCGCAGCATTGGCTCATTATTTTCACGTAAACTTGGGCTGCGTCGAAGTCCATATCAATTTTAAGGATAACCCCTCTATTAAACTGACTTACGTAACTAAAGACAAAGACACTTTTACTGTTTTCAAGTAGATCCGATGGAATTTTCCCAATTTTTTTTTTAGATATTTGTGAAATTTCTATAAACGTTATTTAAGTAAAATGACATATATCATTTTTTTTAACGCGAAAAGAACATAATACTGAACTACTGAACCAAATTGCATCAAATTTAGTTTTCGTTTATTGGTATGAATACGACTGGTATAGCATAAGTAGACATTAAAATATATTTTAACAGTCATTTTTGTTCCAATACTGGATGAGGAGACAGTGTCCAACAAAGTTAATCAGTTTCATAGTTTATTTATTAGCGAATCTTAATATTTTTGTAACAAAAATAGCTAGGCACTTAATGTGCAAGTACGTGTAGTCTTCCACGTATTTTAAAGAAATTTAATGTTTATTTGTAATTTCGCAGCCGTTTCAGTCGGTAGGAAATGATGTACCTGGAACCATCGAAACAAATTAACCTAAAACTGTACATAAGATGAGTTCTATCAGTACATTAAATCAAAATATCCTTATAATAACCTTGTGCATTTATACTTCCAAATCACTGCATCCAAATTTATTTTCAAGTGATATATAAAATCATCATATGAAAAAAAATTTGATTCGAACCAAAGTTGACAAAGCATTGCTATATTTTTTTTCGTTGGCTGTAATGGAAAATAGCTACTAGAAAAGTGTACAAGTAGAGTAGAAAGTCGATTATCCGAACGTCGGTTATACGGACTACCCTTTATCCGGGCTTGTTTTAAAAATAAAGAGAATAATAAAAACACGAAAGTATCTCTTGTCACAGTGCTTCCCTTACCCGCGGAGGAGAGATAAGCACTTGTGCGTGCTCTTGTGATGTGCCCTTTCACGTGTTCACAGTAAACACGTCTGGGAGGAGGGTAGTTACTTGTGAGCTGATTTTTTATTTTATTTTATGTAGGTTCTGTTTTGATAAGTTAGTGTTCTATGCACGTGTAATAAATTTTACATTGTGTTTTTTTATTTACAAATTCTTTTAGTTTCATTTTCATCATATTTCCGTATTCCGAATTTTCGATTATCCGAATTACATTTGATCCCTATTAGTCCGGATAATCTACTTTCTACTGTAGCACAAACGTTATTTAATAGATTGTCTAATCAGCTATCGACGAATCTATCAAACAAAATTAGGATTTTCCTAATGAGTGGCGGCAGCTTTTTTGGCTAAGACAAGGCAGCAATACTAACAGAACACTTTTCAAATTATTACTAACATAAAAAACCTTTTTAAATACTATTATGTTTCACGAAACAAAACATTGTGGATGAACACGAAAGTGAACGTAGATATTTTCACAAGAAAGTTTCTTTATACTGTTACTTTTCCTTTGTAGTAAAACATCAGCCTTTCAAAATGGTCAAAGTAAAATTTCTATACAGAAATTAGTTACACAATTTTTGTATACAAAAAGTACTATTGATTAAACGCAATCCGTATACTTGCTTTTTAATGAGATATATTAATAATTTCCTTAATAGCAGGACTTCCTGTTACAACTCCGCAAAGAGTGGACCGGACCGACTTGTACCAATCATGGCAACGAACACCTAAATTAAAATTACTAAGTGTTTTTCCATCACTTTCACAGTCTTCGAGTGAGAAACATGCCTCTAACGGAATGTTTATTACGATTGTATCAGCAGTTCTGTTTGTCTCGACCTTCAGTTTATTATGCAGCAATACCCGGGAACAGATCCCACTTTTAACAGTAATTTATCATACAAAAATTTGTTTTCGACGTGAAAAGTTTTATGGTATAGTATATTGCTGTGGGAAAATATTATATTCTTGCTTAAGTTTACGCATAATCAATACTAAAAGAGATATTAAGATATAATAATAATAATTTCTCGATTTACTATAAAACTAAGGAGAGCGCGCCTGGTTTATCAAACCTCTGGAAATGCCGACCTGAAAGCATACAATTCGGTATTGTCGTAGTGTAGATAAATTCCAAACCAATTATGCAGCCATACAGATTTCAGTTTCCTTAAAACTAGTCAAAGTAAGGAAGAAATAAGGAAATGAAGTTTTTGTTAACCACTAAATTTTGGTTTAATGGCTCTCACCGAAACGCAAATCGCAAGGTTCAACTACGCTTTCATTGAAACATATCATCATAAACCATTACGATAATAATGGAAGAAAGAAATATAACTTTGTTGGGTAGAATATTGTCTTAATATACTGTCGAGACTGAAATGTCAGAAAAGTTAATTATAATAGTATTTAATTACAGATAGAACAATACTGAAAACATTTGTGATCATTACACGGATAAAAACTTGCAAAATAGATATCCACAACAACGTGATAGACGTGGTGGTTTTGAACCATAAATATTGCGACGTTAGCGCCGTCGCGTTAAGTTTATTAGCGCCATCTACTTGTGTGTGATCGTGTATTCTTTGCTCGGCTCGGATCCCCTCCTCTTTGCACCCGGTTCTCTCTCCATGCCTTCTCCTTTCCCCTTCGTGCGTCATATTTTTTAAATTGGTAATAGTAGTTTATTTAAGGCCTTGCACGGCCTCGCTCAGCCTAATTTACGCCCTTCAGTCGTCTGCTACGTTACCGCCGCTACCCTACGCCTGCAAGATCTTCGTTTGTTCCTGATGGCTTAGTTGCACATCACCTCGATCAGCTGAGGTCAAACATCGCTAAAGGCTGTTCACGGTCAAATGAGCGCTTTTGAAAGCCCGGCTTAAGATCTACTTGTGTACACGTTGTGCATTCATCCGCTGTATGTAAAATTAGCATTGCCAAGGTCCCCATCACTTTATTCATGCGTCGGTCAAATGAAACTTTGGAATTATTAGAAACGTAAATGTTCTAGTAATCTGCTCATTTTTAAACTTCGATGCATTAAAAAAAAACGGAAAATGGAAATAATTATTTAAGTTATCACACATGGTTACCTAACAATTTTTATTCGGCGTTAATATTTGAAACTACTTTTCCTCTATGGTTAAAAACTTTTCTGGGTGCAGGTCACTCAGTGCGCCCGTTAAAATATACACAGGCAGGGGAGTGACTTTTTTCCAATGTTGAATTCAAAAGTGCGTGAACATACTTTATAGGCCGTTCACGGTAAGGTGAGCACTTTTTGAAGCTGTTTCATCAGACATAATAACCAATAAATACATTTCATTGTGGCCTCGGACTTTTGGTTTTGGGTATGGTGAAAGTATACACTGTGTTTATTACTCAGATGGCAGTGTTTACATTAACAAGTGGTGGAACGATATAAATTGGTTGAAAGAAAAAAGCAACTAGGCTTCAAAAGTGCTCATTTTACCGTGAACGGTTTATGCCAATTTTTTCGAGCTGACTTTTTACTAGTCATGCTACAGAGCGATGGGGCACAATAAAACGCAAAGCCATGGAAAACGTTAACTTTGCGGTAGAGTTTTTAAATGTTTTGGTAATTTGTGTGGCAAGTAGTATTGTACCTTGGGTGTGCAGTTGTGCTAGTCCATTTCAAAATTTTGGTTTCGGCTGCACTTCCAAATTATTTTTCGGCTTAACTACGGTGTCGCGTTACTGTGTCCTTTTTTGACGTGTCGTGTTCGTCCTTGTTCGCCGCTCAAGTTTAACTAATGTTTGCTATTTCACTATTTCCACGATTTCAATCGTTCTGGCGTTATCTTTTAAATTGTTCGTTGTTAGTTTTCGCAAAGTTTTTATCGGTCGGAGCTTTGACGGGTCCCAAACGACTGCCTCCCACCGTAACTGTTTTAATCATTTCTGAAATAATTTTATCGGAAATGTATTCTTTGATGGGCAATTCATGCTGCCCTCTATTCAGTAATATTTTATGGTTAAATGGGTGCTGTGAATATTTCTAAGTCAAGAAGTCAAGAAAGGACACTAATTGTTTAACGGTTGTGTTGGCGAAGTAAATTTTCGATCAATATAAATTAAATTCTTGTTGTAATGGAGCCGAGATGCATTTTGTACATACTGTAATTTTTTTCTTTGGTGCTCCGATGCTAGTGATGAGTTTTAATGAATTGTATCAATTGTATGAATTATTAATGATTTGTTACTATGTGTGATCACTATTTATCAAAGTCTGATTTTTGTATTCACTAAATTATATTGGTCTTATGGATTGTTTGCAATTCAGCTTTTTTATTCATTCATAAAATAAAAAATATTCAAACTTGTCTGTAGTTATTTGTGAATTGTCAAAAGACTCTCACATACAGTACAAGTTGCACACTACGGAGGAAGATTGACAACTTTCATTGGTAAAATATTCTGAGGGAAAAATATTTAATGCCTAGTACGTTTTTATGCAACTAGATGCAAACTAATTTAAACGCGAGAAATAAAGTTTAAGATCTTTTTATTTATGTAGTTCGTTGGAATGTTGATGTTCAGCAATTTCGTACGCCTGTTTCTAGTGGACATGAATATAGCTATAAGCGTGAAAAGTTATTTTGAATGAATGACTATAGTGAATTCTCTTCTATCGTGGAAAAAACGTTAAAATGTTATAAACGAAATTATGTTGCTCAGAAATGAATATAAAGAAACTGTGAAAATACGCTTGTTCTACAACATAAAAGTATATATTTTTTTAATGTCTGCGTAGTTTAAATTAATATATTTTGCATTCAAAAAATATTAAATATTTGGTCAATTTTGATTTTATAGTATCTACACACACACACACACACATATATACATACATACATTATATATATATATATGTTAATCAGAAATTGTGTCATGCAATTTTTAAAATGAATACCTCGCTAATAATATGGTGGCTCTTCCATCAGTTTTCTACGTGATAAATCTCAACCGAAAGATTTTAACATGATTATTTGTCCCTCAGAGAATCTACTGTATGATCACACAGCATACAAAATAATCAAAATGCGTTTGTGATGGTAGAGAATACAAGTACCTCAGTCACAACACGACTGTTGAACCATTCATCATCAGTTTAACGCAATAGTTATATTTGGCATTTAGTCTAAAGTTCATTCACGGTTTCATTGGATGTTTTGAAACGAACCTTTGAAAATCACCCTAGCCGTAATATGTCAACCTGTTTTTTTTTTTAATAACTTTTATACCAGAATTCGATAACACTGTGATTAAGTTTAAAGTACTGAATTCTTGAATAAATGAACCTTTAACTTAGTGTCTTCTATAACTTGTAATATTTATTTCGTATTAAATACGAACTAAAACTGTGAGAGCAGCGACGTGTTGGCAATGCCTAGCAAGAAATAATTCACAAATAAATATTGTTTTAACCTAGATTTTTTGGTATGTTATTTTAACATTGCCAATTTATATATTTGAATTTTTAGGTAGCACTGACGGAAACATATTTCCTTGTTACCGTTAAAAATACTGGCGAGAATTACTGTGCGTTAGCCATAGTGGCTGGTTTTTTTCGTCAGAGTAAGAAAATTCAATAAACGGAGCGGAGCTTGTCGCTATCGCTTTAGCTCTCTCGCTCTCTATCCCTATCTCTCTTTCAGGAAGTTTCGCAGTGCATGCAGTAGCAGGATATTTATACCCGTTTTCGATTTTATAATATTTCAGACTTATTACAGCAAAATAATGATTTTTGAATTTAATTTACAACTGAAACGATATTTTATCGTTTAAATACTTATTATAATATATTCAGATGTGATGGCGGGACGGTTACAAATCCAAAGTTGGCAGAGAAGTGGTGACTGTCGACGCCGACGACATGACATGGCGTGTTTATGAACGAAGCGTCAAGTTCGTAACTTGTGTTTTTTAAACCTACCCAGGCAAGTTACGATGGTGTGATAAATATGTTTTTCTACGGCAGGATTAAATATACTGTAAAGTGCGTCGTGACCGTCGTGTGCGTGAAAGAGTATTGTTGCCATTACGTTACGTTGTAACTGTGTGTGTGTGTGTGTGTGTGTGTGATATATATATATATATATATATAGCAAATATCAAAAGTGTGAAATTTATATGTTTTAATCGTGAAATGTTTTAATGCGAAATTAATTGTTTGAAACTCACGAATGTTTATCACATCGCTGTGCCTACTCTTTTGCTAGGTGTATGAAACACAATCGTGCAACGTGCTTATGTTTCTGTGATTTGAATGTTTGCCACAGCCCCAACAAAACACTCAGACCAGCCAGATAAATGAAAATAAATAATGAAATAAACCTATAAATAATTAAGTACCAATGCATACGAATATGAGCGGAATAAAAGTTACGGTAAGGCTATTTGTATGCATGCTCACCATTCTATCTTTAAAGTTTGTCGTTGCTGCGTACAATAAATATGCGACACGAGTTGCATGCTTAAATTTACTGCGTCTTTTCGTTGGACTGGTTGTCCATTTTAATATTTATTTCAACTAAGGCCGTATTTTTAACTAAATAACCGAACACATATTAATAAGAGGTTAAATACTACAGTTCTTTCTCCCGCAGTTATAACAGAGTTAAACACAGTCGCGGCAAAATATTAAAGTCTATTATTTTTAATAGGCTATGTCGTGTATAACAAATATGTTAACAATGTAAAATATTAACAGTAAGAACTACCAACAGGGACATTGTTAAAATGTCATAAAACTGACCTAGATGTGGTTATAGGCCTAAATTGTGGACATTATTACAAATTGGTTTTTGAAAAATGACTAAATTCTTTGAACAGTTGAAAACAATAAACAAGCATTTGACAGTCAAAATGTAGTCACATGGCACTGTTTAAGTTTACATGTAGCGGAAGGATACGTAATTGGTAACCAAAAGTAGAACTTCAGCAGGGTTTCAGAAAATTCCGTATTTATAGTATAGTTTAGACGTTCATAATTCAGAGATAACATAATTGTAGTAGTGGATAACCAAAATAAAATCGTAACTTGTGAAAATGGCGTTCTTACTTTCAACTTAAGGCTGCGTATAATTATTTCGTTCGCCCGCATCGACGACTCAAAAATTTCAATATAGCGAACGAATTCCTCTTGGGAGTTGGCGACTTTCTGCCACCACTTGTTGAATATTTATGCTGGGCGATGCGGAAAGTCATAAGCCGAACCCTCACCCCCCCCCCCCCCCCGCGACCACCCTCGTTCTCCTCGTACAAGTCCCTACCATCCGCGCCCTTGTCCTCATTTGAATATGAGCCTGCAGTTTCTGCGGCTGTGCCGTCGCTACGGCGACTAGCATTACCGGTAAAAAAAAAAAAAAAAACACTTAGACCACAGCCACAAAAATGGCACACTGTAAACACGACGCACTGTGGGTAAGAGGACTTACGCCGCATTAGTAGGCCTGCCAAACAAACTGGTTCTCATTTGTTAGAACCAGTTACAATATGCTGATTGATGTTAAGGCATTTACTTTAACGCGATGAAAACGAACAAACTTATTTACACACACATTAACAGGATGATTCGCAACTGGACCGACGAACTTCGGGAGGCGATTCTTCATGAAAAAGTATAAGGAAAACATATGTGACACTTTTTCGTAAACTGAATATTAAGGGAGGTATGAGCCTTTAAAAAACGAGGTTTTAAACCGCATTTGTGCAAAATATCGGTAACGAAGTAAAATACAATGACAACTCTCGGAACATTATTTTGTTATCGGGACCTTCAACGTTAAGAGCCGATATTTTGCACAAATACGGCTTAAAATCTTTTTTTAAGGGCTCATACCTCCCTTAATTTTCGGTTTAGATATTAAGTGCCGCATATGTTTTCCTTTTACTTTTTCATGAAGAATCAACTCCCGAAGTTTGTCGGTCTGATTGGGAATCATCCTGTATATTTGCTTTCTACACTTGCAGGTAAGTATAGGATGTTCACGGTAAAGTGAGCACTATTCCAAACCCTCTCATTTGGAATAGCAGTCAATAAAATAGGCTATTATATTGCAGCCGTAGACGTTCAGCCTAAAGGAAAGTGGGTACGCTAGAGACTAAGCAAGTTGCTCAGAGAAGCAAGAACGGGTATGAATCAGCCTAGAAGTCGTCTGGAGAGATTTAGGGAAACCATTGAAAACTGAAACCAGGATGGCCGAACCCAGGTCCCACCGAATGCAAGTCCACGTCGCTCTGTCCACATTTACAGAAAATGCTTCATTGGTTGGGATTATCATGCATTTGAGCTATTTTGTTAAAAATTTAAAACAAACATGTGGTTATTCTCTAACATTTCGCAGTAATTGCGGAAAAATTAATTTTTCGGAATTTTTTGGGTGAACTGAAACTCCGAAGGTTTGTGTTTATTATTCTACCACATGCAACATGTCAACTTAAATTTCCGGTGCTACAATAAATTCCTGATATAGCATCGCCAATTTCCTTCCATAACTCGTATTCTCTCATCAAATTAGGCTGTAAACGCTGACTTAAAAGGCAGGAAATACAATTCATTTTCAGCCTAGTCGGGTGCTATAAGCACGTTGGACATACATTAATTTGTGAATATACATTATACATGGAACGTTTAGGACCACGCAAGATGTAAATGAAAACTTATACGTTACAAGATATACGGCATAAATCAATAACGGAAATAAGAAAAAACTGTGGAAACATTTGATACTTCTTTAAAAACACTTGACTGAAATAAAGGTAGCATACGAACTTTTATTGGTGTTTCCAATAGGTTGTTTTCATATGTGTATTATACACCTGACTTCAAAAATTTGCATTGCGATTGATACACGTTCCTAAGAAATACCCAACTGGGCTACAATTTCTCGTGTTTTGTTGCACTTACTTATTCCAACAGTTTGCCACTTTATGTTTGGTAATACACTTTTTCCCCTCATTTAATACACAACAAGGGCACGAAACTTCCACTTCAACTGTATGTCTCAACATGGATGGCGATAATCGGTGAATTTATAATTTCCCGGTAACAATACTGTGATGTAATCATTTCAGTAGAAAGAAAACTAACTAACGTTGGAAATCCTATCTTTCTAGCTCAACTTATAAGAACCCTATATAGTTTTCAATTTTAAGGAATTTATAGCTAATTTTCCGTACAACATGGATTTAACTAAACCAAAATTTTAAAAAAATTGTCTTAGCTTTCAAGTGTATTTATAAATGCAACTTAAAAGAAATGTTACACTAAAATAGCTGTAAAATAATTGTTTCTAAGTGACTTTTCCCACAGAAAGGTGTATAATTATTCAGGATTTATGTAATCGTCTCAAAAATTTTAACTTGGAAATTATTTGACCAATTTCAATAATTTATTCATGCTAATATGTGTTGGCAGTACCGATGCCGGATTGCACCAAATTTTTAAAGCAGCTAATTATTTCAACATATTTACTAATGGTATTTAACTTTTGACTGGTACTGTAACGTGAAAGTAATGGACATTATTTCGAATATTATTTGGAATCTATAAAATTGTTTTGACACACATGACTCAAGTGTAATTCTTAAATAGAGGCAACAATTAGAATAGGTTGAACAAAACAGAACAGTGGGGAGAAGGCTTTGCTTACTGCGTTGACAAGTGAAATATTTATAAAGAATTCCTCTTGATGCCAAGCAAGGGAATATTTGTCTGTGCGGGCGAGCGGCAGTGGCAGGAAAAACGGGCGCTATTGGCTGGATATGGTGTGTAATACGGCGAGGTTAGGATGGGGAAGTGCCTTTCTTTTTCTTTTTTTTTTCCTCCCTTCTCAATCCGCCTTCAGAAGGCCTGCAATAACTGAGGGCATTTGGCAGAAATCCTTCCATTTGCCAGAGGGATTGGATGCAGCTGATACCATTCATAAGGCTGCTGATGAGCTTGCATTTGTGTTCTATATGTGGGCAGTCTGCGTTTTGATATTTCCATCTCTGCTGCAAGCATTTCTGACAGATGGTTTAAGTCTCTCTCGTAATAGATAGCGCCTCTTCCACTGTATAGGATCTCTTGGAATTGCGTATGCTTTGATGCGTACGTGTCATGAGTATTATTCTGAAGAGTGGCAATTATTAAACTAAAATATGTGATTTTTCCGTTCCCAAACTTCGACTACAAAAATTATAATTGTATTCGTTTCGCTGTTCAAAGGCCATGTATAATAATTAGATTCCGTCGCACTTTATACTGTGGACTAGATGTAAATTATTCGAAACTCTATTATACCAATTTATAAATGTAGGCACCTAACTTTGCTATTGACTAATTTACTAGGCATGTGAGTAAATTGCATGTGAATAACACCCGGCTGAGCATTTCGATACTGAGAGCTACCACCTGCAATATCACAAATAGTTTTGAGACGTTTCCAATTGCATTTTTAATCTAGTTTATCGCAACTGCAGCAATGGAAAAAAAAATTTCCACCACGTATTACAATTTTTATAATTTATACTGGTATAATTCCAATGTCACAGAAATACTGTGCAGTACAAAAATAGAGCATGGTTAATCACAGGTTATATGTCATTGCTTTTGGTTACTTGTAATAAACTAAGTAAATATATTCTACCGGTACGTTGTTACCTCGCCGCCTTGTGCACATATATCACGGGTTATAAAGTGTGTATGTATGTATGTATGTATGTATGTATGTATGTGTGTGTGTGTGTGTGTATATATATATATATATATATATATATATATATATATATATATATATATATATATATATGAGGCAGAATAGTATTTAGAAAAGGGGCGGGGAAATAATGAGGGGGCAAAATAACACGATAAAAGCGTGCTAATAGAATGAACAGGAAAATAAGTAAAATGCTTTTTTTTTGTGGGCTATAAAGGTTGCCAAAACCCTGCGACATCTACGTTCTCTGTTATGAAATTATAGAATGAAGCCTACGAGGTCCCTTAGGTACTTACTACTTGAACATTTCATGGAATGAACCTCAGGCCCAAATTTTTTCTCGAGATATTGACAACAAACTATACTAAGACATCTTACAGTGGTGTCCGAGATTTTTCTGAGAGTAATGCCTGCACCATGTATCAAAAGTGTAGCACAAATGGTTTAGGAATGGCAACACAGTAAAAATTAAACCACAAAAAAAAAAATGTAATTTAACGTAAGCGTTGATGTTAAGAAAGGAAGTAAATTTCTTGAACCAAATTGGAATGTAATTATTGTCTTTCAAACGAAATACGTACCAAAAAGTCTCTCTCATTAATAATTTAGAAAGATTATGTAAAACTAAGTATTGTAAATATTTCTACAGGGCATGCAAATAAATTTCAAACGTGAGAAAATTTGAATAAGTACATTAATTCATTTATTTCAGATAGTTAATATACGCTAAGTTTATATATAACCATTTTAAAACTGCACTGTGTAAAATGTACTACTACATGTCAATTCTGTACAAATGCAATGTTCGTATAAAATACACAGTTACGAGGTTAACTCCACATGATTATTTTTGCACGTAATTTCACGTGTGTAATAAACACGTATATATTTATAAATCTACAAATGCGCGTGCGTGTGTTTTAAACAACGACTTTAGTGCATTTTGGATTATTTGTAATAATTTTGTAGAAATTCACAAACTGAATTTTTTCCAAAACAATATCCAAAAATGTAACATAAAAAGATGTTCGTATGAATATATATTTTACTGTGTAATTTCATGTCCTTTGACTACACAAGAAACATCTCTAAAACGAAAATTACTTTGTTAACTTACCCCTAAAAGCGGCGGTTGTTAATAAGTCTGTATTTCACGTCACGAAGGAAATGTGTTGCCGACCTGCGACGAGGAGATCGCCTTAGAACTGCAGAGGCAAAGGGACGATAAACTTCAGTGTCGTCTATGGTGTATAAATAAAAACAGTTATGTAACGTAAACTTAAATGGACAAACTAAGCTTCGTCAACGATCTATAAAGTCTTGATTACTTCACGCTACCGATAATCTGACAGTCAACAGCCAAAGTAAATACGAAGTTTCGATACATGAATAAAATAGTTATACTGATAACTTCTAAAAGTGCCCTTTAAATATGTTCTGAAGACGGCCACTTGCAGTCACTGCACATTGTAGTTATAAGTCGGAAACGCAGCTTGAATATGGCAGCAGATCAAGACATGTGTAATTCTCTTCTGGCATTTACCACGCAATTTCGTCTCCAAAATAACGCTAGTCGGCACAGCTTACCCATGTTCAAAACTGACCTTAGAGAGTATGCGGATTTCGACATATGAATTTTCCATTATTTTTTACGTAACTTACTCTTATTTTTCTTCAGAAATACCGACCTAAAATGTAATTTTTTAACGAGAGCATCATTTAAACAATTATTACGTATTTTCCGAGAAGAAATTGAACATCCTCATTTCAATATTTTTTACTGTCTGTAAAAGTACTTTGTCAGCACCCACAGTTCAAAACAATAAAATACACTGTCTACCAAAAAGTAATTGGGCACCCGTGAAGATAGGTAATTCAGTACGTCATTTGACTTGTGTTTCACGGCCTTCGGCGTAGGACAGCTGATGTTTGTCCGTGGTAGCATGAACACAGAGGCCTATTGTAACATTCTGGATAATGAAATGCTCCCAGCATTGTGGCGTTTTACGGAATGGACCCGTGTTACTTCCAGGATGACAATGTCAGGTGCCATGTTTCAAGGGCTACTATGCAGTGGTACGCCGACAACAATGTTCGCCGATTGGACTGGCCCGCCTAGAGCCCCGACCTCAACCCTATAGAACCTCCTTGGGACGAATTGGATCGCCGGGTGAGGGCTCGTCAGGCGCGGCTAAAATCCATTTGCTCAACTCGTGGAATGGTTGCAACAGGAATGGCGACGAATCCCCGTGGATGTCCTGCACACACTCTTAGAGAGCTTGCCAGACAGGGTGGCTGCTGTTATAGCCGCAAGAGGTGGCCCTACGAGATTCTAACGGGATGACAACCACCGAGCAAACATTATGGACAGGTGCCCAATTACTTTTTGGTAGATAGTGTACACTACCAAGACACCCCGCCAGCATTATAGAAGCAGAATACTCTGTTTTATGGGAAGAACGGGATACATGTATCAAAGTTCTCAATGAAATTTTTTTTAATGCTGCTGCAATATGCGTACTTATTGATGGACAGAAACGTCTGTTTTAATTTCATGAAGTTAATATAAGATCAGTATACTAACAAATATACATTAATCGTAACAACTTGTGGCGATTCTTTATCTTCCGATCTCCTGCCAAGTGTGATACTTACTTACTGCTACCACACAAGTTCTAGAATTTTTAAACTGTAATTTGAGATACAGCATTGAACTTGCCTTTCTGCATTAGAATGGTGAGTGGTCATGTCTCTCGTGCAGAGTAAATAAGCCTCACCAGGCAGATAAAAGCTTATGTACCGTTTCAAGAATTTTTTTTGTTGGTATATTGACATACAAAACTTGAAAATTAATACGTAGCAGTGTGATTGTTTTTTTTTTTTTTTTTTTTTTTTTTTTGTTTCATCTGTAAGATATTTTTCAATATATAGCTGTACAAGGATATTGGACAAGTCAAATTATAGTACACAAAGTTTATACATTGGACATAGTAAACCCAGGCACATATGTATGTCAGACTACACGTACACGCATCACATCTTTTCCTCATAATTTTAACAAGGACATGCGTGAAACCTGAAATACAAAAAGAAATATCAGGCAGAATAGTATTTACAAAAGGGATGCGGAAATAATGAGGGGGTAAAATAACACGAGGAGATTGGAGAATAGGCAGAGCCGTACCTGTGGGTGAAATAGCTGTTGACTTCTCTCGTTAGTAACTTTCACTTTTTTATTCTCATTTGATAAATTTCCCAGCTACTCTCAGAGCAAAATGTGGTGTGTCTAGACCGTAAGATATAGGAAAATTGTAAAAGGTACAAGAAAATACCTACACGCCAAGAACAAACGGGAAACACTATTTTATTTGCGAATAATCTGATTATTAAACCAGTCAAAACTCAATGGGTTAAAAAAATATTCCTGTAAACGAAATAACACTTATTACTACTTATAAAATATATATTTTTTGTTATGAATCGTGGTATAGGGCTTAGATATATTTATATGCAGGTTTTTAACTCTCTTAATTATCTATTAACGTAAAATTCCGCAGATTAATTTTATTACATTACAACTGTAAACACAATACTGACTTTAATATACGTACTCAGCATTCCGCAGTTATATTTAACTTAGTTTTGAGGCATTAGAAGTACTTACGAGATTTTTTCTAACTACCCTATTACTAAGTGTTAAGTGAAAGCCCGGTGTGTGGGGCGGGATCTTATTGCGTCTCAGGGCTAACCCCTCACGCTTACAAGGAAAGGAAATCATGCAAGGAGACATGCATCGAGACAGAGAGGGATTGGTCAGCCATGGCCTGCACTTTGGGGCCATGACTACCTCCCTAAGTGTACCTATAGCTGAACTATAACTAAGAAGAGACTGAGAAAAACCGACAAAGAGACCGTAAAAACCCAGCCGACAGGAAATAATTCAAAATTATTGCATGCATTAAATAGAAATGCTACGGGAGAAAGAAAGTTGGGCATCATTCTTTATTATTAGTACAGATGAAGAAACTAGTAGATAGTGGGTGCTGTATTTGGGAGTCTAATTGGTGCTGGCTGTATTTACGAGAACTTTACTAAACATGTATAAAACCTAATTAAACGAAACAACTGAAAACTTACAATATATCATCCATTCCCTAAAAGGCCACAAACTCTTGCAACTCAGACAACCCACATAAAAATATATAAAACAAATGATAATATTTGAAACTAAAATATCACGCTCGTGTCAACGCTTCGCTCGCTTCCATTCACATTTCTCGACATGAACTCTATCGCCTGGGACTGAAACTACCCCGCAAATACCATTCCAGCAACGATTTTGTGTGGAGCAGCGAGTTTAAATTTAGAATATGTCAAAACGTTTTCAACCCTCAAACTGCAAACCTCTCTGGCCTTTTCAATCTCGTACTCTTCCTGCCGAGAGAACCGAACGTTATAAAAGGAAAGAATGAAATGTATTCAAAGCAAGCACTACCATTGCATCCTCGCCTTCTACTTAGCGGTAATAGAGACAATCGGTGAATTTACGACCACGGGAACACTTTACCTAAGCATGTGAAGCACGAAAGCAAAGATCGGAAAAGTCATACAATAGTATCTTCAGAAGCTTATCCCTGCATGTATTGTTGAGGGTGGCAACACCAGGATTAGAGTTTATATTCTTGAAACGCCAACATGATAAATCGATGAAACTCAACAAAGAGGCGATGCTAAGACACCGCACGAACATTCTAGAAACAAAATGCTTTTGCATATGTGTACTTCTCAAAATACAGGAAAAAAACGTCACGCTCCCTGCTTCACTAAGTGTAAGTAAACAGAAAACATTAAAACGTAATTTGCCGTCACTTCCCTGTAAGATGGTAGCGTATGCTTTCAGTGATTACTATTTAACAAAAACGATATATCGCTGAAGACTTAAACCAAATACTACACACGTGTAATAATGCGTAAGTTCTTATTGTCCTACATATTATAACTACATATCAGAGTACAAAGCTTATAAGAATTATAGAAACACACGCCATTCAGTCAAACCAGATTTATTCAAGTGAGAAACGTGGCGGCCATTGCCAGAAGTTGACAGTTTTCTCGAGGATTTTCTATTGCATTCTATCGCTGCTACTTCTTATACGTTATAGGCATGTCATGGTAAAGTGAGCACACTTGAGACCCTAGTTACTTTTTCCTATCAGCCATTTTTTATCCTTCTGCCGCTTTTTAGAATAAATATTGCCATGTAAGTAATAAAAATAGTGTATATATTGCACCGGACTCTAAAGTTAACGTCTAATACTACAGGCTGTAAACGATAAGTGTTTACAACTGTACACAGCAGTGTACAGGGCTCCGAGACGAGCAATTTGATGTAGAACACTTGTGGTCCAAAAGGGCGAGAAATTACCTAAAAAGCGCTTGACAAATCTGTACTAAGACACGTGAAGCGTGCCGCTGTGGGCCTGGCCTTAATCGACCTGCTGGTCAGCTGAAGCTAGTTTGTACAGAGGTCAAATCGGGCAGGAAAAGTTTAGTAATTGCTTGTTTGAAACGCATGTTACAATTTCATACATTCTTTCCTGATTTATGTAACTTGTCTGTAGTATTGTGACAATGCAACATGTGTTTCAAACAAAACATATTACTAAACGTTTCCTGCCTCTGTATAAACCGGCTTCAGCTGACCAGCAGGTGGATTAAAGCCGGGCCCACAGTAGCGCGCTGCACGTGTTTTAGTACACATTTGTCAAGCGATTTACGGATATTTCCCGACCCTCTGGACCACAAGTGTCCTGCATCAAATTGCTCGTCTCGGAGCCCTGTACACTGTTGTTTACAGTTGTGAACACTTATCGTTTACAACCTGTATAATAAAACATATTTACTGACTATTTTTTCAAATGAGAGGGCTTCAAAAAGTGCTCAAAACCGCCCTATGGTACACTCACAATATGAGTTATTGTTAAATAGGTTGTGTATATATTTATTGTAAACATACTATATTTACTAATAGACCTATATTGTTCAAAACTACGTGTATATAAATTAAATATAATTGAAATTATGAAAAACTGTTGTAAAACCACATCACCGCACTCCTAAACATGACACAATGTTATGTTTCCGTGCTATTTAAATGGAAATATCCAAATTCGCGCATCCACTGCAGTTTTATCAATTTTGAGAAAAGTTTTACTGAAATATACTTTCATCGCTCGTTTTATAAAAAAAAATACACATCGTATCGAAAAATTACAGTGTGTATAAACTCAAATCCTCTAACAGCGCAGAATAATTCGTCGATTACAGGAATGTAGATAATTTTCTAGTTAGAAATCCTCCATTAACCAGCTGGTTCGAGACATTTAATTTTAAAAAAAATTCACATAAAATGCGACAATTACAACTGATTAAACGCATATTAGTTACATCTTATTATAAAATGTAAATAGGGCGACTGATACACTCACAAGTACATGCTTGCAATTATCACACATGCAGAAATGTACATTAATCATACTGTTAAACCGTTCAGCAGTTCTTTATCTTACTATAGGCAAACTGAGCACTTTTGGAAGTACTGCTTAAGCTCTAATTTTGTTCACACTGTGTACTCTTTCGCCATATATAAGATTAATATTGCCATAACTCTATTCACGCTCCAGTCAAGACGTGAAACTGTGAAATTATTGGCAAAATAAATCAGATTTGACAAATTTTCGTACTCTTTCTCTTATATACATTTAAAAACCATATAGCAAAAGGAATAATTTCAGTAATCACAACTATTTTGCTAACATGTTTAATTAAACCTTAAATCATTGAACTAATTTGCCTCCGTCATTACCAACCTTACTGGATACATGCCAGATATTATGTCCGTTAAAATATATGCAGGTAAAGCCTGTTCACGATAACGTGAGCACTTTTGAAATGAGCCTTAGAAAAATAGTCACTGCCCCTGCCTGCGTATATTTTAACGGACGCACTGAGTGACATGCGCCCAGTAAACTTGGTAACGTCGAATAAAAAGTATTAGGTAACCATTTGTGATAATTTAAATTATTTCTTCCCCTTTCTGCTTTCCTAATGCATAGCAGAGTAAAAATTAGCAGATTTTTAAAATATTTACATTCCTAATAATTTTACAGTTTCACTTGGCCGACGCATTAATATAGTTGATTCACGATAACTTCGAACTTTTCTGAAGCACTGCCAAATTTCTACTTTAGGTTACTGATTACGTATCCTTCCGCTACACGTTAACATAAACACTGCCATTTGACTTCTACTTTTATAACTGTCAAATGCGTTGGTTGCTGTTTACAGCTGTTCGAAGAATTATGTCATATTGCAGAAACCATTTCCTACGAATGTTTAGGTCAGCGTTATAACTATTTATTACACACAATATAACACGTTACACATAAAACACATTCATATTTTGCCACAATGGTGTTTGTTACAACTGTGGTGGAAACAATAGTAGTATTTAATATGTTATTAATATGTGTTTGGAATAGAATTTAAAACGAAGGGACAACCAGTCCAACGAAACGACGCAGTAAATTCAAGCACGCAACTCATGCCGCTTATTTATTGTACATCGACAAACTTAAAAGATAGTGGTGAACATGCAAATACATAGGCCTACCGTAACATTTATTCCGCTAATATTTACATGCATTGGAACTTACTGGTTCGTAGGTTTATTTTATTATTTATTTAATTTTATCTGGGTGGGCTTAGTATTTCGTTGGATTGTGCAGACATGCAAATCACAGAAACGTAAGCTCGTTACACAACTGTTTTTCAAACACCTAGCGCAAAGGTACAACGTTGTGATAAACAAATGTGAATTTAAATAATTAACTTCGTCATAACATCAGTTCATGGTTAAAACTTATAAATATTGCACACATTTGAAATCAACACACACACACCTGGCCTGCGTTAACGGTTACAACGCAGCCACCACGCCCTTTCATACGCAACGATCACAACACATTTCACTCTGCCGTGGAAAAACATATTTATCACAACACTGTAACTTGCCTAGGATGTTAAAAAAACACGAGTATGAACTTGACGCTTCGTTAAGAAACACGCCGTATCATTGACATGTCACCACATCACTGTCAGTCGTAAGGCCATATAAAAACTGGGTATAATCACCCGCCATAATGGGACAAGTGGGTGGAAGGTGATAAGTTCTAGATTATCCCTCCCACACCACTTCTGACAATCTGCTGGATTTGAAAACGTCGCGCGTCGCGCCATCGCATCTAAATAACATAGGAATTTTAACAATAAAATATATTTCAGTTGTAAATTACTAATTCAAAAATCTTTATTTTGCTGTAATATGTACGAAATATGGTACAATTTTCAACCAGAATAATTTTACCTGTTTACTAGCGATGGTAAATTTCCCGTGAGAGAGTGACAGAGAGGTAAATGGAGGGGGAGGGGGAGAGAGAGCGATTAGCTCTGTCCAGCCAACAGTTTCGTCTGTCGAAAAAACAAACACCACGTCACTACGGTCTACGTACGTAATTTTGCGCCGTTATTTTTAACTGTAACAATGAAATATGTTTCTATCAGGGCTACCTAAATATTGAAATATTTCAATTGCAATATTTAATTTCCAAAGAGCATATAAAAAAAACTATGTTGAAACAATATTTGAACTGAGAACTACTTCTTACTAGCCGTTGCCAATACACCACTGCTCTCGCTGTTTTTAATTCGTATATAATACAAAATAAACATTACAAGTTATAAAAGATATTGATAAAAGTTTCATTTATTCAAAAATACAGTAATTTAGAGTTAATCACAGTGTTATGTATTTGTGGAATACAAGTGATTGAACAAACCAGGTTGACATGTTACGCCTAGGGTGATTTTTAAAAGGTTTGATTCCAAAAGGCTGAAGAAAGCGTGAATGGACTATAAAGTGCCGAGACTCGTGGCAATGTTAATTTTACATAAGGCGGAAGAAGAGACAACATGTAAACAAGTAGATCTTAAGAAGGGCTTTCAAAAGTGCTAATTTTACCGTGAACAACCTATAAGGGCAGTGACATGTATTAAATGTTGATTTCAAAAGTTCTCGTCTAACGGCGGACAACCTATATCAGTGAAAAGTGTACACAACTCAAAAGAGGCAAACCAAAAATATTTATTTCTCAGGTAAGTAGCCTGGAGAGTTATCACATGCGGAAGTTGCCCACCATTATTTTAAATAATTCCTCCCGGAATTTCAAAAAAATCTTAATAATCTGTAACGGAATTGTTTTCCAAATCACTCTTACCTTCTACCTCACAATGCTAGGGAGTGTTCGCACTAGAGAACATGGACCTTAGGAACCAATTAGAATACGAAGCTTGATTGGTCGAGACAAAGCCACTGCGCCCAGTTTCAAGCCGTTGCGTTTTACACACACACTTAAAACATTTTCTTTGCTGCAACACATGGTTTGTTGCCACAAAGGTTAAATATAAACTACTGCTAAGTAGGTTTGTCAAAAACTAAATTTTTGTTTAAGCTGCACATACATTAATGGTAACAATAACCTTGCACTGACGTTACAATAATTCAGCAGTATTATTTGGGGTACTTCAAATACTCTATTTTCAATATTAAACATGTCGATTAATTAGTTATTTGTTTACTTAACATTTAGTAAGTTTCGTTAAGTAAGCCAACTAAAAAACTAGAAAGTTCGGAAAAAATCTTGGTATCACTACTCTTTCCTTTGATATAACACAAAGTGCTATTTGCTGTAAACCAAGGAGTATCAAAGATATTTTTGTCATTGCTTTAAAGAAAAGTATTATTATACTTTAAAAAA
Organism: Dryococelus australis; assembly: GCA_029891345.1. Classification (NCBI taxonomy): domain Eukaryota; kingdom Metazoa; phylum Arthropoda; class Insecta; order Phasmatodea; family Phasmatidae; genus Dryococelus; species Dryococelus australis. Next base: position 322,214,223 of record CM056993.1, on the reverse strand, counting down.
AATATATATATAATATCTTATAACCGCACCCCTAGATTCGTTTAACATTATCTGAATTATTACAAGATTTTGTTACTGTGAACAAAAAGCAACCTCAAGCTTTCCTTTGCTATACAGAGAGCTTTGCACCTGGATATATATATATATATTTTTTGCATTTTCTGTTAATTTATGTCGCTATATTTGTAACACACAAGCCCGGCGGCTAATGTTCATTCGCGAAACCCAACATCAACCACAGGCGTCCAATTAAAGTCAAATATTGTTTACCCATGCAGTGAAACACTATAATAGGTAATTAATTTGAGGCACCGTAGCGCATCGGCTGTTGTTCTATATTACCTTAACGTGGTAGAGTAGCCAACATTCTAACGTTTAAAATTTTCTAATTGGCCAATGTTAATCAAACGCAAACATATATTGGGAAAATCGTTGTTACAATACACATCTTAAAATAATTTCAATATTCCCGTATATAAGTGCCCTACTTACGTTTCAGTTGTGCTAACAAATTTTGAAACGTCAAAATATTTTAATAATTTATCGCACGGTCAACGTACAGTGATAATGCTGAAATGTACTTGGCTCTGAAATTACTTTCAAACGCTATAAATAACTAAAATGTAACAACGCTCATCGCTGTTAAGTAAAATTTAAGCAAAATTAACTTTGGCTGTTGCAATTCATCTGGACTACTGACAGTAAAGCTGAACGAAATTCATTGCAGAAAGGAAGAAAAACGAACAGCTGCACCAAACGTAACATTATTTTAGCTAGAGTATTGCAAATCACTCTGCGTGGACTAGGATTACAAATTGTGGCTATTGCTATTGCCAACATACTTTATTTACCACTGAAGACCACGACGTCCCTTGTTCACAATATTTTTAATTCAACGTTTCTTGTTTTCTTGCGATAGATAGGATAAATTTAAAATATTTTGCTACGAAGAGGCCCAGACAAATGTTTAACGGTAATAAAATTGATTTTAATTTTTTTTTATTATTATTTGCAATTATTAAAACTGATTTTTTTTGTAATAAAAAACAAATTGTTTTTTTTTAGTAATACACGATAAATTTGATATAGGCTGTTCATGATAAAATTAGCACTTTTGAAAGCCCTGCTTTTGATCTACTTGTATGCACGTGGTGTATTCTTCCCCATTATATAAAATTAACATTGCTATAGGCCTCCACTTTATTCATGCGTCAATCAAGTAAAATTGGGAAATTATTAGGAAAGTAAATTCTTTACAAATCTGTTTATTTTTACACTTCGATGCACTAAAAAAAAAAAAAACAGTAGACGAAAGAAATAAATTTAGGTTACCACAAATGGTTACCTAACAATATTTATTCGACGTTAAAATATGAAACTACTTTCCAGCCATAGTTACCAACTTTACTGGGCGAATGTCACTCAGTGCGCCCGTTAAAATATGTGTAGGCAGGAGCATGGACTTTTTTCTAAGGTTCATTTCCACAGTGCTCACTTTATCGTGAACAGCCTTTAACAGGCTATTTAACAAAATATTCTGTATCACCCATAAATTTTCAGTTTAGCATTTGCACTACGTATTAGAGGTTCTCTTTTTCTTTCAATATCGGAGTATCACTTCTGACTAGTACACGAAGTGAATTTAAAGCATAGCTTTTTCACTCCAAACTGCTATCAATATTTCTCATAGACACGATTCTGTTACTTATGTATCACATTTCCAATGTTTAATAACAAGTTAAAAACTGTTATTCTATACGCAGTCAATATCGCGGTAGCTTTTACGATGGTGTATTACGGAATACCGAAGAACGGGCTGCTAAACGCAGTTTTTTCAACAGCAGTTTCATAAATATGCTCACCTACAAGACGATATGGGACCTATATATTTATAATAGTTTAATCCACAATTATTTATTTCAGCTTTATAATATCCTTGACATTTAGTTACAGGGTAGCTGCTTACATGTTAAAAGGAACCCAAACCCTGTGCCTACAAAGCGCATGCACACGATTTATTTGTAATTCAGACACAGAAATTGCTTTTCAAAGCAATGCTGCTTTCTAGATAGATTACGACATAGCGGAACGTTGTAAAGCGAATTTTGAGTACGTTATTTAACACAAACAGCCAAAAATCGTTGGTGACGTTCAATTGGAAGATAACGTTCTTTGCTGACCCTTTCGTACAGTCATTACTAACGTGATTCATAATAATCGCTATTGCGTAATACTGCGAATGCGAAAATTATTCCGAATGAAGTTACACGATGATAATTGAAAAAAATCTTCCGAAACATGTCCTTATCATTTCCTTATCATTCCATCAAGTTAATGGCATTCACTGAAAGGAAACAATGCATAAAACATTCAAAAATTACGATTTCTTAAAATTGAATTATGCTGTTATATGAATCACTGGACTTCTGAATATAGAATTATCCATAGCAATTGCAGACTAAAGTTTGCACAAAATTCAAATTTGCTTTGTACTGAAACGTAACTTAAGACAACCATACGCTCTGAAGAGTCACAATAACTGTAAGTAGCCTAAATATCTAATGACGTACAGGTCCGCCTCTAGAAAGCATAACTGCGTAAAAAACCTAACGGAAATGAGCAACACGAGCTTTCTACAGGAACTGGCAGACAATTCACACGAATCATCTAAGAAATGGTCGTAAATTCTGTATTTTTTCGCGGTAGTGGATCTGTTTTTTAACCGTGCATTAGGGGAACAGGGGTAATCTAGATATGCGTGAGCTCCTTAAAGGTCAACAATCTCAGCAGGTAAACAAGGAAGACGTGGCGTAATCACAAACAACTGGATATGTATCCCTCCAACTATAATCTAGCAGCTCTGTACGTGTATGGTTGTGCAGTATCCAACAGGGAGTGTCCAAACCAGCCAGGATGAACGCAAGTCGCGATAAGATATGCTCATAAAGTTCATCGGCCACAAGCGTTTATAGACGTGCGAAAGACCCTAAAACCGTGCAAGTGGAATATACCACGTGACATGACACCCCCACCAGCCATTCTATTCCTTTATTGAAACAGATCCCTGGATTCATGGAGTTTTCTCCACATAAGGATTCTCCCACCTGCCCCGGTCAGTAGGAAACGTAAATTGTCAGACCGGGCTGTCTCTCTCTACTCATGAAGTGCCCCATAACTGTCATGTTCCCAAGCCTAGGCTCAAGTATTGAATCCTGATGTTTTTCGTCGCAGTATTTAATCCTGTCACTTAGAAATAATTTTGGTGACGACGCTGATCATGTTCATACAGAGATGGCCACACTGTTGTACATTTTACGTTTCGTCGAAATACTGTAGTCGATTTACAGCACTGAAATGGTCGAACGTCTAATACTAACTTTGTCTGTATCGCCGAAAATATAGCCCAATTCACAAGTTTCTTCTAGAGTAATCGAAGAAGCTTGAAACATGACAACCTGCAAGTAAAACAGCTCTGTGAACTACCACAAATGTATCTTGCTTATATACGTAGCTGTCAGTCGCAATATTTGACGCACAAAGAGTCGTTGCTATAATGCAGTTCGAAAGGGCTGTGTTATATTGTTTTTCTAGCAATTAAATATATTTATTCGTATTTTGTGATAACTATCAATAGTATAAAAATTCTCAGTCCTTAATTCCTCCTTGCAAACAAAATTATGCTTTGTATGTATTGGGTCTCTCAAACGGAAAAAAATGGTCCTTAAGAAGTACAACATTTTCTCCAACGCCTGAATAATATCTTCCAGTTTGTAACGTTGTTTCCGCTTTTGCAAAAATATGAACTCAAAATATGTAACAGTTTCATTTCCAATTTTATTTTCAGATCATGAATATTCGATGATGAATTTTTTTCATCTGAATATTCGTCACGAAAAAAAAAAATCCTGTATTGGCGTTAATGACAGACCTCATTCAAGACATTAGCATTTAAATTACACAATATTTGGGTCTCGTATACAGTTTGCTTACCATAAAATTATACACCATCACAATCACGTGAGAAGACTAGGCAAAAATTCAAGTATAAAGTATGTCGTTTTTATAACCCTGTCGGAGGCTTTAAATAAGTACACTGCACTGCCACAAATCAACTAAATTACTCGAGTGTGAAATTTCAGGAATGTTTGTGAAAGTATGCAGACAACGCAATGGTAATTATCCTGCATTGACTAATTCACCATCTGATATTAGCAAGTGTGTCGCGTCATCTAAAAACGCTCCAAGAAATACATCATCGTTTATTACTTTTGCAGTTAACCCAGCACAATACCAAAAGTATGGATGATAAATTTTACGTGTTTGTTGTGTCACAATATTCAATATTTGGAACACACCGTCCAACAACTGTGAGCCAGTCTGCCTCAGGACATCATCTTGCTTCTGCAGGACTCCATAACAGGCATGTTGCAGCGCCTACCCCCTTAGTTGACTTATTTGTCTTACTTTTTTCGAATGTTCATCTCTAAAGTACTCACTTAATCGTGAACAGCCTTTATCGTTGGATTACACTTTAAAAACTAAGGGCGCCGAGGTTAATGAGCGGCTAGAATGCTCGTCTCCCACCAAGGCGAACAGGGTTCTATCTCCGGCCGGGCGACTCCCGGATATTTGCAAGTGGGGATCGTGCTGGACGATGCCGCTGGTCGGCGGCTTTTCTCGGGGATCTCCCGTTTCCCCCGCTGCTCCATTATCACGTCATTTCACCCCCACCTTGTTAAGAGCCACCAAAATCTCTCGACTCGACTTAAAAAACTAACGATTACATTGTTTGATAATCTCCCTACTTGTTTGTACTCAATGACTAACTCAAATTACTTTAAGGACCACAATGTTTTACGAAATCTTCGACTTGCATCTGCATTCCTCACAAATTCAGCACGATTTTATTTCATAGAAAATTATTTTAGATTAAATAAACATTGTTTTAATTTATTCAAGTGACAACGTATTGTGGTAAATTAGAACTTATCTAAATGCTTTGTAAAGCCCACAACACATGAAAAATTCAGCAACAAATACTATTATGACCGTGTTTTGGCGAAAATCTGCCCCTTCTGGTAGTGAACAAGCAGTTTCCACTTCGCCAACACGACTTTTCCGTTGATATTATATTATTCGCTCTTGTAATTCCTATATCGTAGACTCAAAAACGAACACACTTAAAAAATTTGAAAACCAGTGGGTGTTCAATCAATTTTTTTCCAGAAATTTGTCGGGAGGGGGGAGGATTAATGAAAGGAAGATTATTTCTTAATAAAAGGGTCCATTACAGTAATATGTTTAATTCTCCATTTATTGAATAATGTAAGTATCTGCTAAAAGTACGTCAATAATTTGCGAAGAAGTAGTAAAAAACTTAATGCATCCACAGACTACAATGCGGGGAGTGTAACAGTTTTCACGAAAGTTTAAGCTGTGCCGTGTTTCGTTGAAGAGCTCTATTCGGCATACGAGTGGAAAGTCCTGGAGATTTTCGGAAGGGACAGGAAGTTGTTCAGTATTCTGCAGGAGTCTCTTCGGCCAATGACGCCTTTCTTCCCGCTACCCAGACACGTCCAGTTCATCTCTCGGGCAGCCTCAACCTTCCCTGTTCCATAAAAGCTCCAGGCACGTATATAAGGCGCTGCCTCAGCGTCTACGGAGCATCGTGTTCTTACTCGTAACTGAACTTTGACACACTCCATACAATTATAATCTTAACAATACGTAATATCGCTTGCCCATATATTAAACGACTGATCACATTTCAATTAAATTAATTATTGCCTTTATAATCAGCAATATAAATAGTTTAGTTTTCCTAAATAAAATATTATATTACGACAGTTAAGTGGCCATATAAGTACCTACAATTTCGCATATATATGAAAAAGAAACTTTATGTGCTTTTAAATTTCCGTTCAATATTTGCGGATAAGTACCATTTAAGTTTTTCAATTTAACCTATTTACAATAGCGTAATTATCCTAAGAATAAATAAAGCTAACTTCCCAAATTGTATCAAGCGTGAGGGTAGAAAGTACATTGTCAACTTTGTCTTCTAGGATTTACAAAAGAACTACCATAATTCACATCAACACAAAACAGCCCAAACTGCATGAATACGGTGCAATGCATAATTACATTTTACACTATCTCTTATACAAAATCTCTCCTTAAAAAAAGTCTTAAAACTATTTGTTTTCAAAATCGGGGCTTAGATCTGTGGGTATCTGATCGCCTGGCTACTTTAGAGAACAGTACTTAAGAGTATAAGGCCATTCAAGGTAAAGTGAGGAATTTCGAAAGCCCCCTCATTTGGAAAACTAGTCAATAAATTTATTAAATTTTAGCCTTAGACATTAACATCTGAGTGCGGTGGAATTTGTACACTTTGTTCATTACTTACATAGCAACATTTATTTAAAACCGTGGTTAAATGATACAAAATGACTGAAAGAAAAAAGTAACTAGGGCCTCAAAAGTACTCACTTTACCGTGAACAGCCTATACATCCAAGTCATCTTCGCTAAACTCTGGGAGCAGAACCACTTCCATTTATCCAGAACCTCGGTATTTTATACAACAGTTCTCTTTTCACCGCACCGTAGTGCGTGCAAACTACCACAGAGACATTTGGCAACGAAGTTGTAGTAATTTATCGGTTTTTTTTTTTTTTTTTAATTCAGCCCAATAACAGTTCAGAACAAACGGGCATACCATCGCATGCGTGCACGCAGTATTTTTAACATTTTTTGGCGTGAAATTCCATAGAACGTCTTTCTCGGTCGTCACTAGACGGAGGGTCTGCGTTCCGAAGTGCGTGGGATGAAAACACGTTCCTCGGGGACGCCCGTGGCTCAGTCAGTTCCCAACGCTCCAGAGTGACGCGTGTGCCGTTCGAGGGCTTAAGGTTGCGCAAACCATCTGGCGAGTAAACCACTCGGATCTATAAATAACCCTTCCCGTGGTGACTCATTAAAATTAGTGATCAAATTCGCTATTCTGTGGCGGACCATACGATTAAAAGATTGAATAACCCCCTCCGTGTTGCTAATTTGGGAAAAACAATTATACCATCATATAGCCCGATAAATTATCTTCCTTCCAGTACTAGATTCATATTATTTGTTTCAGAAACCTGGAAGCAATAGCTTCGAGTGAAGTTAAAATTTGTCACCGTGCCGAGACCAAAATGAAAAATTCTATCAAGAAAGCCAAAACGAGAACGTTTCCAAACACTCAGCAGCACGGAGAGGAGTCGCCTGCATATATCGAGGCAGAAAGAACAGCAGATTGAGGCTCTGGTGGAAGACCAGCCCGGCCCTAGTGAGCCCGGAACGAGTGGCCTACCGAGCAAGTCCGACGACAAGGTAGTCTTCGAGTATGACAAGTCTCAGCAGACCCAGCTCGCTGACTTAAGTTCTTACCGATTGTTTCATTTCAGACCTCGACGCACATCGAATTTTACAGAATATCTACCGGTATGAGTCACAACTCTTAAAGGTTGTTCACGGTAAAGTGTGCACTTTTGAAATCAACCTTAGAAAAATGTCACTGCCCTTGCCTGCGTATATTATAACGGGCGCACTGGGTGACATACGCCAGTAAAGTTGGTAACGATTAGTTCCATACCTTTACATTGAATTATAAGTGTTAGGTAACCATTTGTAATAACCTGAATTATTCCTTTCGCTTTGTGTTTTTTTCTCATGTATCGAAGCGTAAAAAAAGCAGATTTGTAAAATATTTACTTTTATAATAATTTCACAGTTTGACTTTGAAGACGCATGGATAAAGTGATCAGGCCCATTGCAATGTTAATTTTACATACGTTGGAAGAATAGACACTGAGCATACAAGTAGATCTTAAGCACCGCTTTCAAAAACGCTCATTTTAACGTGAACAGCCTATACTTGTATGTTAACACAAGTATAAGACGCTTGTTATAGATGGCATATTTAGCAAACAAACGAAACACGTCTTATATAGGATAATTTTACAAAGATTTGATTTAAAAGTGTGAATAAACCACGGATAGACTATGTACAACTGCCCCATGGAACTCAGCCAAGCTTTGTGGTGTATACGTCGTAGAACTCCTCGTCGTGTCGGCACCAGATAAGAAACAAGGTTAGTAAAGGCCATTTTACATCACTGGGACGCTACTCCCTCAGCGCGGGGGTGGGTCGATCCCTTGTGAGGGACCTTGGCCACCCAGACAGTTCTCAGATTGTGGAAGAAGGGAGAAGCTAACCCCCTCCCCCTTCCTCGCTCATCAAAAATATTTAATACTGTGGAGCAACCATTATTTTACAGGATTTCCAGGGTAGCGCCTGGGATCTGTTTCCAAGACTGAATTTGTACCTGCCTCTCCCCTGCCTGCACGGGTAAAGGTAGGTGGTGAAGTTAAATTAAAAATGAACTTAATCAGCGCGAAATTTTGAAATTCAGGACTTTGAGGGCTGTCGCTAGCCCCCTGTAAGAGGACTAGCGGCAGTAGAGTGAGAACAAACGGAATTTAAAGCCAAAAGAATTTATACTAAACGGTTAAAAAGTTATTTCCTATGACTAGAGTGGCGTAGGTAATTAATTAATTTGTATTTTGTTGTTGTGGTGAATTTAAGTTGCGCGGAAATTAATTTCATGCGTATTTGTAGTGGTGAGAATATTATCTAAATGAAGTTAATAATTAGGTAATAAGTAATAATAAGATTGAGTGATTTTACATATAATTGTGTATATTGCGTGAGTAAATGAACTGAAACAAGAGACGAAGGGGTAGGAATACGATTAAACATCTGAGTAGGTCTGAGTCTACGAGAGGAATGGCTGGTGCGATGCTAGCGCAACTAGTTTTGTTAAATATGAGCGATTTTTATCCCGGACCGATCGGATAATTCCGGTCGATTTCGGGGCTTAATTTTGATGGATTCGTGCTGTATATAAGCGCTGAAGGCGTAGAATAATTTAAGAGTCGTTTTGAATATAATTATACGTTGTTTATGTATCAAACTGGTAAAATTCGAGAGCAGAGCCAGGAAAACGCTCGCGTGAGTGAAGTTGGTCTGTAACTTGACCAGAGGGCTCTGATTGGCCGAGAGAACTTGTGGGGGCAAGGCTTACGGAGTTGCTCAAGATATTTCAGAACAGTCATTTTACCGTGAACAACTTTTATTTGAAACGGAAAAATTAAAGTATATTAAAAGAGGTTAGTGTCATATGATTGCTTTGAATATATGAAGTGTGCTGCAGAACTTGAAATGCTAGTTTCTGGCCATATAAAAGGCTAAATAAATTACTTAAAATTCATGTGCTGTTCAATGCATTAAGCAATTGATTTGAAGTAAATTTATATAATTTTAATTAGTTAATTATTTAATAAAGTAATTGCTGTTTTATTGCGGAGGGCAGGAAAGTTCTGTTAAATGCAAAACTACGTGATAAGTTGGTTGTGAATAGAAAAATATACGCGATGTGTCGCTCGTCAGAGTGATTAATATTTGTGCTATTGATTTCGGAGTCGCTCCAGTAGAGAGTAGGGAAAATTGGTTTGTTGCGGGCCAAGTAGACGAACTAAGGAGCCGCAAATGACGCCATGGCTTCAAGAAGTAGCCAGGTTCTCTTGGAACTGCGGAATTTGAGGATGTATAGGGTGGAAATGTGCCATGAGTGACGCGAAGTCGCATGCTCTAAGGAATTCCATGAATACACGGAATACCTGCATAGCGCTTCGCATCTCTCCTGGCGAATTTCGCTGGCGAGGGCGGGATTGATGTGGCGTGTTTGTTGTTACTGGGGTGTCAGGTGTGGGAGCTGTGTTGTGAGTAGGCGCAGAGAGTGCCTGCGAATATGACTTGCCTGGTTGTAATGTCCTGACCGTGAACCTGGAGGGGGCAGGGGGTTGTTTGACAGAAGTTGGTTTGTCCTTTGCAGTAGCAGTTCTTTTCTGCACCTAGTCCAGGAACTTGGGGCAGGCTTTTGAAAGGGCCGTGTGGTCAACTGCGCAGTTGCTGCATTTTGGCTTAGATATTGTTGCGCTCATATTGCAGGCACTCTCGGGGTGAGGGCCGGCGCAATGTGGGCATTTTGTTGGCATAGAACAGTGATTTTTCGTGTGGCCTAGCGCTAGACAGTTCCAGCATTGTGCCACGTCTGTCGGCCGTTTCTGGTATTGCCGGGGATGTACAATGGTCATGTTGACCTTGGTGACTAGAAGCATAAAAAAGGGGGAGATCAGTGTTCTGCGCAGCCGTAACGCAGAAAAATCATTGCGGCTCCAACGTGAATTTGTTCGGGTCTGTGTGGTCTGGGATGCGTTTCTTGAACTGATATATGTGCTGGATTGTGTATCCGGCGCTTTCCAGCTTTGCCGCTTGATGTCAGCTATTTCAGTTGTGGGTGGAGAGGAAATATTACTTTTTGAGGGAGCTCGGAAGCTTGGTAAAAAGTGAAATAGTGAATGTAGTTCGCTTCGAGCATTGTGCGAGCAGCTTGGTAGTGTTCTCGAATTTTTGTGATAATTTGTGTTCCTTGAGCAGTGGGTAGAAGGGAGAAACCGTCCCTGCTAAATGCTCGCAGTTTCTGGACAAGGAGATTATATTTAGTGGCGTCAGGAACCACTAATCGGATTGTGTTTGAGGTGCAACCGGCTGTGATTGGTGGGTGGGAGTTCTTAACGAGCCGGGGTTTTTTACTATTGAGGCCTTGTCTGTGTCCTCTTGTAACAGGGCAAACAGATTTTTAATCGGAATGGTGTTGGGTTGTGCCTCAGACGACACTGAGTGGAGATGCTTGTTCTAATGTGCGGTTCTCTTCCCAGGTACCGAGGAGTTGCTGTCACCCTTTCTTTTTACCAGCTGAAAGTCGGTTTCCATGTTCATGTTCTCCGTCCCAGGTGTTGGTGGACGGGAGGAAGATGGTGTACTGAGTGTGGTTGGAGCCGATAGGAAGGTGACGAGTTGATATAAGTTGTCAGGAAGTCCGTGAGGAAATGTCATTTTCACAGCTTATTTCCAAGATGAGCTCTGTGTCAGTTTCAACCAGATGAAGTTCTCTTTCAAATATTCCAGACTGTAGACGCACTTTCCGTCATCCATGACGGCCCAGTCATTTCCCCGCCCGCCGCCATGACCCGCGAGGGCCGTGGAGGAGGAGGGGGTGAGGTTCTGTGTGGAGCGACTCGCGAAGTGGTGTATGCAATTGGCGAGCAAGTGTCGACAGAAATGCACCTAGATCGGCGCTGTCCACTGTGGCTGCTGACCCACTAGGGTCTAGGCTCAAGGTGATCTGTTTCCAGGCCGACCACAGTGTATAGGATGTATGCCACAAGCTAATTTGTCATATGCGACGAGAAAACGCAGGACGCACCCTCCTTGGTCGGAGGTCAAGTTAGAAGTGGGGTTCGTAAAGGGAGGTTGTCTAGTCTCAGTTCCGTAAGGCCTGTGTAGTCAGCCGGCCGAGGCGCATGACGTCACTGAAAATCCTGCAGCTACCGCTTGCCCGTTACCTGCCCGCCGAGCCACAGGCGTGCCTTCTTGAAATAGCTGAAAGGTAAAAATCCCTCCAAATTTTAGTTTGTACACTGGAGAGTGTGATGAAGCTAAATATTCATGTTTTATGTGTGTGGCTGCAGTACTTTGCATTAAAAAAAAAAATATATTGTTTTACATAAGACAAGTTTTAAGTTTAGCGTGCTATGCATGATTTTTATTAAAATAATATTTTATGGCTAATACTTTCACTTATAAAACTTGTGGCATACTTCAAAACTTGCTCAGAACTGTGCACGTCATTAAAAAAAAATACCGCAGTACGCCACGTGGAATAGTTTTCGTCAGATGACGTGTTATATTTATGAAAGTTGAGAAATTGCTTAAGGAATGATGCTACGTTAAAATATTTTGCCAATTAGAAAATCACGTCAACGTGTTTTTGTTTGAAATAGTTATCTTTAAAATTGACGCAATGAGAAGGAATTTCGTTTAACATTGATTCCCAATTTGAAGTTCGCGTCTGCCGGTTTGTTAGGCAGGCCCGTTAATCGCACTTCCTTCAGTTTTTCGCGTGTGATTGTGACAGCCATAAACTGCACAATTTGACATGATAAACCCACTAATTCTTCTGTTAAGAAGTACGCTTGCAACTAGACTGCTACGTCGTGACCGATTTTGTCCACACAGAAAGATAAATCTGTAAAAGAGCGCGCGTCTTGACTGAGAGAAGGGCCGAGGCGGTGGACTTCGCGTGACGTCACCACGCTACCTGCGTGGAAAGATGCGCGCCCATCTGAGACAATCTCCCTTTACTCATCTTGGGTAAGAAACCCGCTCTTCCAAACACGTTAAAATTTCATAGTTTCCGGGGTGTGCGTATTTCGTTCCATAATTTAATTCTTGCTTAATAGAGAATTATTTTTACCACCGTAATTTCAGGCAAAATGAGAAGGGACGTATCAGAGCTTAATGGCGCTTTATCCAGTACGTCCCCACGAACAAATATGGTCATTCAAAAAATCTCTTTAATAAATTATTGTTACGGGCTACAGCTGGCACTGGCGGCGAGCTCCCGTTATGCACGGTGCAGGGTGACCCGCTTCCTCCTGGGGAAACCCAGGAATGATTGACAGTGGCGAGACCTGGCTGGCGTCACAGCCCCTCCTACCCCTGCTGAGGAGCCGACAAACTTAGAGGAGGTGCAAGAATATTCTTAGAATTAGGACACTCGGCGAAACTCGGGATTTAGAGAAACTTCCGGGTGATGGACTACGTCCCTATAAATACTGTAGTGGTCCAGCGGCCAGCACTCTTTGGCAAAGGCTATCTAGCTGAGCGAGGGCGCGAAGTTTAGTTGGTACGACTGCGGACGAGGTGTTCGTGGTGTGAATGGACGAGAGGGCATGGTACCCGACGAGTGAAGCCTACTGTGCGTGAGGGCGCTCTGAGAACTCAGAACACTGCAGATTGGCGGGACATGGACTAAACTGAGGTGGGACTGAATGAACATGAAATACGGATTTTATTGTAAATATTGGAACTGTCAGATATGAACACAATATTTATAAAATAATTGAATAGGTTTTGATACACTGTCTATTGGGATTGGAAATTTTAATGATTTAATTTCATCGATTTCGTACAGGTAATTATAAATTTTTAAATTGAAGTCATTAATTGTAAACAGTAAGAGATATAAATTTATTGTGAGATGTTGAGCAGAGAGAATTTTGTTCGTATTTATTGTAAATAAAATTAGGTAATTATAATAAACTCTTATTTAATTAAGACCTCCATTCATTAACGAACCTGGGTTAGCCCACTGAATTTTGAGAGATAAATTGTAACATTATTCTTGGTGGCAAATACTATGCACCTTGTCATTTGAAATGAACATAAAAATGTGCCTTACTGAAGAATTAAAAGGGACGGGAATTTGGAGAGTAACGATAAAGGGGTAACAAACTCGTAATATAAGCGTGCTTCACAGAGATAAAGCCAGTCTGCGTATTTATGAATTTATTTTGGTTTTATTTGGAACGTACGTACTTACCAACCTCGCGGAGTAGATGTAGTGTCAATCTGGCAGGAAGCTGTGGAAGCTTGCCAACCTCCGCCGAAAGAATTTCCCCGCAATATCTCAGTCCGCGTATTTTCGCTTGCGATTCACTGGGGCAAAGCCGAGAAGGAGCCATCTAATTAAGAGACGTGATTAAATGTTTTCTTTTATTGCCGCCTCCTCGGAAGTGTTGGCCTGCCGCAATAGCTGTCTGGCTAGGAAGTAGCGGGGCAAGGAAGGGGTGGTTAACGAGCAAAGTAATTTAGCTACTTTGCCAGACGGGCGTGGCCTGTGGGCAAGTGGGAGTGGTTAGGACGGGGGTGAAAAACGGAATTTAGAGTGGTCGTTTGTTCTTTTAATTGCTACGCAAAGTGAGTAAAGAGAGACCCCGTCGCGCGGATAGTGTAGGGGCGTTTGTGATCGCCTCTATTATATCACATACAAATATCGGACCAACGCAACAAGCAAATCGCTATATCGTACCCGTACTAAAAAATGTTTTTTACTGCGTATTTACGACCTCGCGAGACATTACTGACTGTATCATAACATACAAACGGAACACTTACATTTTATGGAAACACAGCTTCTATGCTGCGCATCGTTTCTGCAACCCAAAAAGAAACAGACCTGAAGGGCGTAATTCATTGAAAACATATACGGGAGAGGAAATGAGTAAAGCTCCTTTCCCGTTGTGTTCTTATGCGCACATTAATTTCATGCCAGCCACTGTTTATTACAGTACAGTTTCTCCCGCCCTTGCATTCCAGCGCCGCTCCATCCCAGGATCTCATTTCATGTCATGCTCAGGGACCCAACTGGAAAGCCCATCACTCGGAGGGTGCTGCCTCGCCCTGGGTCCACCCCCCCCCCCCCAATAAGCATTTATATTTATAATTTACTCCAAAAATATAAAAAATAATTATTTCAGCAAAATTCTACTGAGATGTCGATCGGTTATTCGTAATTATACATAAAAGCTTATAATTATACAAAAATGATATGTCACCATCAGTTCGCCATACTCCTTGTCTGATTTTAAAGCAGAACATTTTTATATATAAAACCTGCTCTCTCCTTTTCCATCTAGACAAGTTGCTTTGTAATTTCACCGAGAGAGTTATAAATTGACAGAAAATTACGTACATCTACTCAGGGAATCAGCACTGACCTAAAAAAAGACAAAAAGAAACTTATAAGACTATCAGAAACTGGTGAATCTTGTATTCAGTTACCGTTATCACGCCATATTTGGAAACCTAACAATCGTTATCCAGTTCTACCTGATCCAGGTATCTGGTGCGGTGATATTGCACCAAAATGGTTCTCAGAAAACTACTGAAGGCAACTCACATCGCTTTCCGTTTGGCTATTTGCAGCAACTTTTTACAGATAAAAACAGTACGAAATATATATGTCTATAATCGATATCATTGTGAAACCATATGTTTGTCAGCAGTCACTCAGAGGCGAGGAGGGTTGTAAAAGGGTGGATGTACGATAGCGGACGAAGATCGAATTACAGGTTTAAGGTTTGGAAAGGGGTGTATGGCTTTGATAGTGTTGAATTTGTGTAGGACTTTGGCAGGGATATAGGACGTTTGTAGGGGTATAAGACTTTGGTAAGAGTGTATGGCATTGTGGTGGTGTAGAGCTTTGGAACGGGTGAATGTCTCGGATGACGGGTGTAGGACTTTCGTAGGGAGTTTGAGTATAGGTGAAAGATGTAGCTTTGGTAAAACATGGCGGGATTGATGTTATGTGTCTTAGGACTGTGGTGGGAGACATAGGTTTTGAGCGATGGTAGGTTGGAAAGACTGAGAAATTTCTTAAAATTTTGTTATTTGAAAATTAAGTAATTTTGAAGAAAAATCTGCAAAAATATTGGATATTTTCATTTTTCAGAAACAGCCAGGAAACCAATTTAATAGGTAAGAGTGTCTACGCCATCCTTGTGGTTCTAATTGTTTTGTTAACAGGACATGGTGATTTACGAATTTCTGACACTGATGCTCAAGTCTCCATTACATGAATATAACTTGCTATTTATCTCAGTGCATTTGGTTGTGTGATGTTACTTTGCCAAGCAAGGGCTAATAGAAAAATGTGGCGATTATGTTATTAAGGGATTCATTATATTTCGAATTTAGATTTAAAGGCAATACTTTTCCTACAATGGGAAACAAATATCTCACTTTTGATAAGAGATTATTAATTGTCTTAACAGAATAACGAACAAAAAATTCCTATTATATCTACAAATGTCATTGATTTGCATTGTATACTTCACATTCAAACACCTGAGCATTTCCTGTGCCGTCCTTTACTAAGACCAGAAGTAGTGTGCAGGTCAATAATTCAATTAACAGCACCTGGTAACTAGTGTCTAACACTAGCAGTTATCGACGCGCAAGAAACACTTTGGCAACATAATATTTTTAACAGGCTCCTCTACAAGCTGCCTGTAACACAAATCACAATACAGATTCGGCTCTCAAGACCTCGATATTAAGAGCCGCCCAAATCTCTTCACTCACGATACAGAGATCTGAGTTGAGTTGAATGGTTTTGGGCGACGTTTGACACCGAGGTCTTGGAAGCCGGCGAATGTGAGGTGAAAATTGAGTAGTAGCGGAATGCAAGTGTGGGGGAAATGGGATCGCAACGGGAAAACCACCCAGCCAACAGCAACATCCATAAAGTTTTCCACATGCAAAAATCCAGGTAACCCTGTTGGAATACGGAGAATTACACGCAACAATATATTAGTAAGGCGATACCCACATAGCGACAGGATTTTCAAAAAATCTGAATGCACTTTTATTACAAAACTGAAGTTCATGTAAGACAACATTTCGTGCGAACTGACATACAAATTTAACATAAAATAGGAGGGAGATACATTAGTGCCCCAGGTATTTTGATGGCTTAGGGATACTTCCATATTCTGTTTGCTTCACTCAAACAGTGAAACATACAGACAGTTGCTCAAAATGTTAGGCCTGTTTTACACAAAATAGGTCTAAAATTACGAACGCTTGACTATGATATAGAAATCAGAAATTTTAAAAATTTTGCATTTACGGTCTTTATTGTTTTTAACGCAATGTAGGATTTACAAAATTGTACTGAAACTGCGCTAGAACTCGCTTTTTATAACTACTCGTAACTAACACAAACTTTTCCAAACGTAAGTTGCAAAAGACATTAAAGTTTTCTCCAGTTAACTGCTGCTTTCACAAAAGCTATTACTAACCTGGAAGTTTATCAATTGAAATTTTCGTGTTTTAACGTTTACCATTACTATTGGATTAGCTGCTAAAATGGTACTCTAATTCACAAGCTGACATTTGAATATGTTTGTAGTCTAGCGACCTAGGTTAGCAGCCCGTAGTAAGAAAGATAACGTTACGTTGGCATCAATAATTTCATATTGCCGCCTCTTGTTGCTGTGTGTTGGTCTCTGTGTCGTTTTTTACTTGTCAACCCTCACAAGATAGGTTATTAGGGCACTTAAAATTGGCTAAAGCGATTTTTCGTCGCAGCCAACGGAATCTAACAACTCTTCCGTCTGAAATGCAGTTCTTTTTCCAGTTTACGGCACTTAATGGCAAACTATTATTTACTTCTGACCGCTCTTTCTTTTGCAGATAAGTCGTTTATTTGCCAATATTTCATAACGTCATTTTTAAGATACGTGTGTGATTTTATTAGATAAAGTTTAGTATCAACTGTGCCATACATTATGTGTGTTCTAAAACCATTCGCGGGATATGTATTTTTTTTAATGTTTCGGAGCAAATGTTATTCATCTCGGTGGTAAAGTCATACACGCGTGAGAGGCAAATTTCAGTAAGACACCGAATAAACATCCAAAAGTTGTCATGATATCAAAATACCCAATTCAGTATGCAGGAGGCTGACAAAAAAAAAGAGTTAATTCAGTAATACTCCTGGCAGCCTGATCTGAAACTGTGCGCTTTTAATTCTTGTTTTTTTTTTTTTTTATACAATGTACTTAATTTTGGCACATGATATCTCGCGAAACTGCGAATTTCAAGTAGGTTTGAATTTCAAATGTGCTAAAATTGAGATTGTCATTTTTCCGACATGCAGGTATTTAAAAAAAAATTTAACTAATTTTACTATTAATTAACAGCCATTTCTTACTTGTACGCTGCACTGCTTTAACATTAAATCAAGGTGTAATACCTAATGGTGGGTGGTTGTAACTGTGAAATAATGTTATGGTACGCCTTGTCAAGGATAATGCAATGGACTGCCAGCTAAAATCTCCTTTCTTGGGAACGTCTTCTTTCAGTCACTTAGCACCCACTCCGGCACGATGTTTCGAGGTGGCGATCCTCTAGTCGGCGCTTTATCAGATGCTATTCGACCTTGAGGAGCAGCGCGTCGCACCGAGACAAACGTCGCTGACGAGGCGTTCCCACCTCCCTTCCCCTCCTGAGGAGAGAAGACTTCAACCCAACGAGAAGAGGTCGAAGGAGGCCGCCGCCGTAGGAGCGAGACAACGTCCTATTGATCTGGAGACTGTCCGTCTTGCTGAAACCGACGCGTCCTAAGGACTGTCCAGTTGGAACTAGGAATGGATCAAACAGTTACTTTCGTGTAATTTGTTCCATCGTTCCAGTTCCAAGAAAATAACACGTTCCAGAAACATGTTATAGTCCATTTCATATAAGATGTCTCAAATTTGACAGACAATGCGACCAACCCACCCAGTATGTAAACAGTAAATGCTCTCGCTCCTACAGTATTGTATCAGCTGATGAACTGCTGTGTGATACGTGTTGTTAGGTTGGCTAAGTTTGATGATGTCTTTGGAAGAAAATAGTACTCGGAACTAAAAGTTGTAGTTTAAAATCTTAATTATACTTACAACATTTATGGTTTAAATTATGTTTCTAAAGCCATATTAAATTTTCTTGACTATTTGTAACGGGACTTTAAAAACATGTTCAGAATTTATGACAGAATATGTCAACACATACGAACAGTAAAAGTTTCCAGCCAATGGCTAGCCATGTTTATGTTTCCAGCCCGGTGAAGGCAGTTGTGAGTGTGCTTTTTTTTCTCATCGTGTTTATTATATGAATATCTTATTGGTGTTGTCTGAATATTTAATCGGTAGTTAATTATTTTTTACTTGCTTTTCTCAATATAGTTGGTTGTAGGTACCGTTGTAGTGCGTTTTGTTGAGTGAAATGTAATATTAATCGGCACGTCGTTAAAACTGCTCCTTCCGCTATTTTCCTAACCGCCTTCCACAATGAAGTGACACGAATATAATTTCCGTATATAAGTTTAAGCTTGTTTGTATCAGGAAACGTGCGCGATGTTGATTTTACTGAATGATTTTGCAAATAAATTATTTAATGCTAGTGACAAACAAATGTGATTTTAGTGAAGTAAACTCGCAAAGATTGCCATAGAAAAACACGTGTTCAAGAGGTTACAACAGCAAGTTTGCGTGTTTTGTAAGTGGATTTGTAAACCGTTAATATAATTATTGAAATGCACGTGGCCTGAAAAATGCCGCACTTTCCACACTTTTGTAGTGAGTGAATAATATTTGTTTGTCTACATAGTAAATTCGAGTGTAAGGTTAACTTCGGTCAAAGTGTGTGCGTGTATATATTGCTGCATCTGTACGAATACGAACAGCGACGTATGTACCACGTTTTGTATTTTCATTAAAGTTATAATTTTCGAAGTTAAATAATAATTTAAATGTTATTCCCATACGAGAAAAATTTTCCACTGCTCCATAAAAATAATATGCAACTCAAAATGCCACACACTCGTGCCGGAATCACATAGACCCGACCAACACAGCACGACACGACACTACCAAAAACGCAACCACGACACATTTCAGTGTGACTGCTTGAATTTACAGGACGACCGACCACACTCTCGGCATTTAACCTAAATATTTAGAAGGCGCTCATAGGCTATGTTCGCCTCAAATGCGGTGAAGAAGAGGGAAATTGTAATACATCATGATGACAAATTGGTATTGCTAATGTATACAAAAGTAAAACTATTTGTAAGAGTTAGATACAGTAGTTTTCAATTAATTTTTCTTTTAAGCTGCATATTTACCATTGTAGGAAAAGCTTGCAATACCATTTAATTTTTAAATTATGTACATTCTGTGCATCGTGCCGCACGACACGACGAAAAATAGAAATCATTTATAATCCAAAATTGCTGATCGGAAGACAGAATCGGTCTGGCTTACGACGACCTAGCTTGTGTTTAATTGGCTGTTGGCCGTCGTATCGTGCGCGTTGGGGCTGTGAGATTCCGACATCGTAAGATCAAAATAAACCCGTCTCACGAAAGACGATAAACTAAAGCCCCCTCCACCCAACACTGCTCACTTTTTCCTTTTTACCTCGAAATAAAATAAAGATGATACCCTAATTGGGTCCACATTTCATTGCTATGAACATTTATCTGTGATATTATTGATTGGAACTCTAACACTCTGGTTCTGGAGGGTTTCAAAATGTAAAGCTTACTGGCCATACAAACTTGTAAGATAACTTTTCGATATCAAGTAAATTACAACATGCTTATCAAACAAAATTCTTTCAATTTAAGCACCCAATGAAGGTGCTCCAACATAATAAAGAAGTGTCTCATGCATCAGCAGAATCTGCGACATTCCAAAATTTATCGCTGAGGAAAATTAACTTAATGATATCTTCAATCTTGGATAGGTGGAGCATCCTCTTAGTGTGTAAGTAACATGTTCGTTTGATATATTGTTGCTGTAGGTCACATCTGCTTCTCTAGAGCGCTTTGTAACATCTCTGAACTGAAAGACAGTTTTTCATTATGTACCCGAGAACAAGCCTAGGGTTGTATTCACAATTTTGAGGAGGGAGGTTGTGCGACTGAACTTCAGTGTAAATATCAACACTGAGTTAGTCTGAAAAAGTTTTTATTTGCAGTATGACAATCTGAACACGTAGGTATTTGAGATAAGTTATTTAAATATTTTGTATGTAGACCTTCAATACTTCACATTTGAGTTACTGAATGAGAGTTATTAAAATTATTGAAAATAAGTAACATTTGCTTAAATATTATTTTGGCTACCTACATTACTTTAACATCCTGAGAATTATAACCATCATAAAAGTATCAGGCTGTACAGAGTTTGTTGACATATCATACCACAAAGCTGAATAATGTACTTTTAATGCAATAGTAGGCATAGCTTGTGAATGTATAATTTCCCTGAAAAGAAGGTTTTAGGAGGGGGATGGTCGGTATTTCGATATTTGTGAATTCCTGGGGGCTGGGGGAGGGGGAGATCTTTGTATTCGTGGAAACAATGCGAAATTTTTATATTTACAAGAACTTTCCTCAGGTAAGTGTGACAAGATTAGTTTTCAATATATTTCGAGTATATTAAAAACAGTAAAATATCTTATTCATTTGACAGTCAAAATACAATTTCATTTTCGTGCATTCTGGTTACAAATTTCTTGCAAGGTAAAAAATTATAAATTTATAGACTTATTAAATGGGCTGTTAAGACATTTACATTAAATATTTATAAACTTAAAAAAATGGCATTGTTACCAACCTGCAACGGTTTGAACAGCCATTCACAGCTTCTAGAAGTCATTTGGGACACACATGCAGTTTTTTTTTTTTTTTTTACAGGCAGTTATATGTTGTTTGTTTACAAATACTGGCTGTCACATGGTGTTTGTTTGCAGGTTACTGTAGAACATTTCTCTCCTGTTCCTACCATAGACTAAGGATGAGATAGACCACTTATTCGTCTTCTGCGCATGTACCCAACATTGACCTACCCCGAAGGAACAACTGTCGAAGTTACATGGTCAACAGTGATGAACGTGTTTGTTTATATGTTAATTTTAAATTGACAATCACGATCATATTAATAATATACCTTTACCAGTTTGAATTTAATTAGAAATCATTACAACTTGGTTACAGGAAGTATAAAATCATCTCAAAAGCACCTGTTTACTAAACAGCGTTCTAACCTCAAACACAATTCGTACCATGTTTGCAAGCTGTATTGGCAGAAAAGCAGTTAAATGTTGGGATACGGAGATTGGTTGTGCGCAGCGAGCGAGATCGTCCTACCTTATCTTTAGTCTATGGTCCCTACGTTCCGGGGAATAACTTTTACGTTGTTCAGTGTTGCAAGACCTGGCGTTTCAATAAATAACGTTAGCGCATGCGCACTGTTGCAAACTATGACGTTCCAAAGAGTAACTTTTACGCATGCGCAAACTCACAGATGCCAGCCGAAACGTTCCAAAAACTGATGGTGGACGAATCTGAACAGTGAAGCTGGGTTTACAATAGAAAAATTAACCGTTAAATTATACATAAGACGGCGCAGAAGAAATGAAAGAGTTTTATCTTGTCTATTGATTTCCAATGGTAGGTACTTAGCAGATCGTGTACGTTGTTGGGATTTTCCTAAGCAATAAAAGAAATTGTTATGTTTAATATCATAAGTTAGACTGTGTGCCTGCGACAAATCAGAACCAGAGCAGTCTGTGTTGTTGGCGGGAAACTGTTATTTGCAGTAATGTAAGTATAAATAATATTAAAAAGACGTATGTGTGCACATGTTTACAATTATATTTGTTCACAAAAATAAAATTCTCTGATATAAAATGTCGGCTTTGAAGTACGATTAGTTTAAATATGGTTGTAATATACTATGTTAGATCATAACAAAAGTAAACGAAGCCAGACGTTCCAAAAATAACTTATACATGCGTAGTAGTCGGGCGTTCAGGCAATCCAGGACGTTCCATAATAACTGCATAAACAATGGAACGTGTTACTTGTGTAACGTGTTACCAAATTGTAACAGTTTTTTTATAAGAGCTACATTAAATAGGACCCATCTCTAGTTGGCACGTACATGTTTACTGGTGGCCCGCGCCTAAGTCTGCTCCCCAGCACACCCGCAGCAGGACAGGCATCATCACAAGATCATACGCTTTCCTTTGTTTCCGTTTGCCTTGCGCAAGTAAACAACTGTGACTCTTGTGACAAGAATTATATGCGGAGCTTCTTGTCGGATTGCAACTTCCAAATGGTGTTCGGGGGTCTGGTAAGCCGTTTTTTTTTTTTTTTCCAGAAAGAAACGGTATACACAGTCGGAATGGTCTGCGAAGCATTGAAAGGAAAGTTCTTAAACCTATGCCCGGATTACTAACCCCATAAAATGCTATGCCAAACGGTCTCTGCTCTGAAGGACAAACCTAACTCTACGGCACCGATAGTTGGTGTGGACTACAGATTTACGAGTCTGATTCTTGAGACTTCCTGTTGGGGCACAAGGACTGAATTTTCAATGCGTAAAATAATTCATGAAAGCCTAATGAACTTTTACAGAGCAGTGATGGTTCACATTCTGATGAAGATATAGTTGGCCTATATAGGTTTCTTAAGTGTTAAGAATTTTGACGAAAAAGAGTAAAGGGATGGAAGTCCAATGAATGTTGGTGTGTGTGTCCAAGTTGTGCCGATGCATATCAATGGTCTCTGGGATTTCTAAAGACGAAATTTCAGTGTTTAGATGGTAATATAATGCAGTACACCTCATAATCTGGTGGGTGATGCTGTCGTTCTGGTAAGTGACTTGCTCATGAGTGGGTTCCCAGGGTATGGGAATACCAAATGTAGACATACATGGGCATTGCAATGACCCCTAGGTGCAGTGTGGATAAACACAGACAGAACGAGTCTGTGTCTTGTCAAAAGGGTATGATAAAACCTATAAGTGCGATGAACTATTATATGTACACCTGGACGACCGGGGACCACAGTGAGTGAGCGGGTAGCCTGCTCGCATCCCACCAAGGCGATCAGCGTTCAATACCCGGCGGGTCACTCCGGATTTTCGCATGTGGGAATCGTGCCGGGCGATACTGTTTTTCGGCGGGTTTTCTCGCTCATTCATTCCGGCACTGCTCCATACTCACCTCAATCACCTTGATGGGCTCTCAACACCTCAATGTTAAGAGCCTTTCAAAGCTCTTCACTCACTCGCTCACCTGCCGAGCGGACTGTTTACTGCGAGGTCCCCTTTTCAACGAGTCATTGTGTGATGGAGAGATGGGATAGGTTAACTCCGTATGCTGGAGTGGAGTTGGCGGAATATCCCTCCCGAAGTAGGCAAACGCAGTGGGCAGAGGTACAGCTCCGATGCTGTCCTGGACAAACGATAGGGATATGGTAATGCTCCGACAGAACCTAGGGTGATCTGTGTAATAGAGTTATAGGAAAACGTTGGGGGCAACTTTGGAATGAACATCAAAAAATGCCATAGTGGGTCTCATCCTCCAGTCAACTACTGGGTAAGTTGGAGGATTACTGAATTGATCACGTTTAAGGGCCAAAGCTCGGTAAGAAGAGCAACTACAGTTCTTTCTTTAGGTGATTGCAAAAATAAAAAAATCAGTCGAGCAACAGAGTATCAATACACAGGGTTTTAATCAAGTGATGAGGCCCATGGCAATGTTAATTTTCAATAAGGAGGGAGAATACACAACGTGCATACAAGTAGATTTTAAGCAGGGCTTTCAAAAGAGCTCGTTTTACCGTGAACAGTCTATAGTATGTGTAATTTTCTACGTATGTATAATTTTAAAAGGTAAGCGTCTCGCATACATAAAACTGCGACTGCTAATTTGTTACTAGTCAGGTGAAACAGTTGGTGATTGCAAATAAAATAATATTTCACGACTTCAGTAAAGCACTTTTTTGTGCGTTTTAAAAATTCATTACACAAAACGGGGGGGGGGGGGGGGGAGAGTTTCCACCCTGGAAAGTGTAATCCACAAAAATTGCTGACACTGAGTGTCTACGCGAATTATTTTAATATAATATTACAAATAAAACGTTTTTTTTTATTTTTTTTTTATAGCCACTAGCTCGTTCGTTCAGTTTTGCACGCATATTCCTACGCCGTTTGTGTTCCGTCTCAAACTTAGAAGTAATACAATACTTAGTTATCCTGTATGCGCGCAAAATTATGGAGATCTAATTATACCGTACATATTTACCATTTATCGCTAGGTCGCCTTAGAGACCACAAAACTCCACAACCAACAGAGTTTCATTAGACACGTTCCTCTCCTCGAGCTTCGCTTGCACGGAACTTTCGCAGCCATTACATGGGCGTGTCCGACAACTTTTCTTTACAAATATACACCAGCCGTCCCCTGACTATAGAACGTAGTTTACCTTAGCTGTCGCAATAAATTGAAAAGCTACCAACCACGCCCTTTCACGTGTGCACCTTTACGTGACCTTCAGGAGTTCGTTACATGCCCTCAAGGCCCGTCACAACGCAGTTGCCGGCCCAATTTTATCTCCGACTGCCACTTGCAGTATATCTATACATACTATAAAATAAAGTCGCCCGGCTGCGTGTGTGTATTCAGCTATTCGGGCGCTTACATGACTTACACTTACTGAATTATAAGAGATACGCCAAACTAATGAACTGCAGAATTGTAGGCCCATGGCAATGTTAATTTTCCATAAGGAGGAAGAATACACAACGTATATACAAGTAGATCTTAAGCAGGGCTTTCGAAAGTGCTCATTTTACCGTGAACAGCCTATACAACGCCGCCGCAGCGATCGTTGGCGAACATTCAAGAACAAGCGCGAACGATATACAGTTATAGGCTGTTCACGGTAAAGTGAGCAATTTTAAGGCCCTTATAAATTTTTCTTTTCATCCAATCTCAATCTTCGTGATTCTTTTTAATATAAACATTGCAATGTGACCAATAAATACAGTGTATACATTTCACCACCCTCAAAATTTAATGACTGATGCTGCAATAAGATATATTTATTAGTGGATAAAGCCTGTTGGGAGGGCCTTAAGAAGTGCTCACTTTACCGTGAACGGCCTATACTGGACGAGCCTGCAGCTTTCAACAGTCAGCACATAAATTTGAGGCGTATCTCAAACTTTTTCCTTCACGCGCTAGTTCCATGGGCAAACGCTCCAAGCGTCGAGCTGCGTAAGCAAACACTGAGTGATACAAAAATAATTTCATGATTCTCATCAGTTCCATAGCAAAATCGCAGTTCATTAATTCGAAAACGTGGTTTAAGTATGCCATACTACCCTAGGATAACACCTTTTTACTTGCAGTAAACAAGAAAACGTATCAGCCATTATATTATTCGTTATTGATAACATGGCATCTGCGGCATCACGTAGTCTTCATTGTACAACTGCAGTGTGTTTTGTAATTAACCATTGACGCATTATAGCCACGGTGCTATAGGACATCTTGAGTAAGAGCTATAAGAAACACAGCTGAATAATTTCACAGATGCCACCCAAGCGCGTGAAATAAGTTGCGTACAATTTGGCATGTAAATCACTTAAACTAAAGCGCTCCGTTTTTACAAATCTGAATTTTACGTACCTACACACGTTGAAAGATAAATTTCCCTCCATTTTTTCTGTGCATAAATAGCCTGTCATTTCTACAGGAAGTATGGGCTGGACAAACACTGTTTGAAATTTTTTTGTACATTTATATGCCTACAGAAAAAAAAGGTTACAATTAATTTATTGTATTGTATTGTATACGATAAATTCTTCTTTTTCAGTATTATTCGAAGTTATCTACAGCACAACGTAATAGCGCCGTACTTGTGTATTAAGTTACTTGGGATGATAAGGTAACTTGAAATTGCAAAAAATCAACTTTTTGTAATTAATATTATTAAGAATCTACAAATGTATATGTTGTATATGCAGCGGGTAAACCAAACAGTCAATTATAATAGTGAAAATTAATTTACGCGTATAATTGATTTCTAATTTATCCGTCCCTGAAGAGGTAATTTCAAACCGGATGTAGCCTAATTTGTTTTAATGCAGCCACGGGTATTTGATTTTAATTATGTCCGCAAGAAATCTACTTTAGGGTGCTTTGGAGTATAAAATTGTATTTTTTATTAAAGAACTAATTTTTAGCTACACCTTAAAGGGTAGACATTTGTAACAGTAACTGACGCCATTTTAGTGCTAAATTTGTGATCTGAATGGAGACATGCCACTTAGAAACTAACAAATTTCAATTTTGCGGTTAGTTAATTTTACGTTGGTAATATCGGAAATTGGTTGCCGGTAGTTTATTATTGTATTTCCTAGGTGCAATTAAAATGAGTTGACTAAACTTCACAAGAAATGCATACTAAATTATACAACTCAAAACATCTAAGAGGGCCTCCAAAATATTCTTTTGAGGTTCATGATATTAAATTTATTTAATTAATAATAAAATTGTGACATCAATATACACTATAAATTGTGTTACGTAACAACTTATTTTTTGTAATAATCAATACGAACAAAAAAAATCATGAATGATGTAAAATATTGAAAAATAATTAACGTTAAATATAGTTCCTGTTTTAACACGTTGTAACACGAGACGCCTTTGGTTTGAATCCCTAGTAAGTAGTGAGTATCCTAACTATCTAAAACAATACAAAATAAATTCCTTTCCTCACTATTTTTAAATTAATCGAAAGGTATAAAAGGGTTTGGGAATAAGAATCATATCAAGTAATATTACAATTAGAAATATCTTTTTTATTATTAACTACCCTGTTTTTTTTCCACGATACTACAAGCAAGATTCATGTGGTGTAACCTGCCCAGAAGGATATTTGAAAACGTTTATTTTAACATTTCTCGTTGCAATCAGAAGGCCAGGTTTAAAAACGATTGAACTGACCCTTTTATTTTAATTCAGTAAATTTTCCACTTATTTCTTTGCTTGTATTAATAGTGTCAATTCACAGCTCAGGAAACAAAAAAAAAAATGTTGATGTGTGGAATTCTAATCGGACTAGGTTTGAGAGACATTTTATTGCAAACTCATGTGTTTTCACGAATAAGTGAGAGAAGGAAGCATTTTGGAGAAGTGGTTTGCTTACTTTTTGGTCAAGGCCGTACAGTCGTCACAAGTGGTAGCATTCCCGTGGTTTACTCTCCCGTGATTTGTTGTTGTGCCTTTATTTATTTATTTTAGGTCTTTCAATTTGAATGAATATAATTATCAATACCAAGTTTTGTGAACATTGTTCGCAACGAGCATACAGATATTAAGTGTTTATTGCCTTGTTCAATCACACGTGCGTGAATTTTTTGCAATTTAAAGTTTAAGATTTAATAATTATTTATTTTTAGTTCACTATTTCCATTTGACGCTCTTGAAGAGACTGTCTTGTCCGTCACAGTTAGTGACCTAGTTTCCCCGGCGTTTTGACCTTTCAGTCAGGTGTTGGCTGCAGGCTTGTTGTTTCACAATGTCCGTTGTGTTATGAAGCCCTCCTTGTAAGGTTTTCAGTTATCCTTTACTTGTAAACCTGTGTGAAGTTTTTAATAGTGAACTCAGTGACAGTGTTTATTCTCCTCTTGCTTTTCGTCACATTTTTTTTTACTAGTCCTAAGTGTTCGTCATAACCTGTCTCGCTCTGAAGTGGTGTGTGTGTATGTATGTGTGTGTGTATGTATGTATGTATGTATGTATGTGTGTATGTGTGTGTGTATGTATGTATATGTATATATATAATTTATTTGTGCTTTATCCATTCCAAGTTTTTTGTTCTTTGAAACAGGTATGTGCGTAATTTTAATGTTGATTTTTACCAGTTAAATGTTTTGTTTACAAAAATCGTCATTGTAGATTTCGTTTTTGTACTGTGAAATAGTTAACGGTATTCATATTACGCGATTCTTATTGTGGCTTGTTCATTTTAGAGTGCGTTGTTTTATTTATAAAGTAATCCTTATTTTGGTTAGATAATCGCGTGTTTATAATCACGTAACTTTCGCGGCGTTATTATGGTGTAGTTAGTGACGAATGTCATAACATGGCCGTGCTAGTTTTTTTCCAGTATCCCAGTAGTGCTAACCTGTCCACGTTTTATGGCCCTATGGCTGGGTCGGACTTTTTTGACTTTTGCGTCGCGGTAATTGAAAAGTCTTTGAAATGATTTTATTTAGGAAGTAACTCAAATATTATTGATTTTAATGTGATTTGTGCCTTTTTTTATATAATTATGCCACACTTACTTGTTTATTTAATAGATGTAATTTTCTTGAAGTATGTCTCTCGTTTGGTTCGTGTTTATTTCTGGGATCACTTTAATAGGCATTGAGTCATTTCCTGTTGTGATTCAGTTTAGGGGTATTGTACCCTCGTTAAGTATTTACAAATTTATTTATTTTTATTCCCGTTTTTAGCCATGACTTTTGTTGTATTTTGTCGTCAATCACCTTTCTAGTGTCTTTTGTTTACATCCTTGTGGTACACTCGTTTTTGTGCGAAATAATTACCTGAGGTAATTTCCGGGATTTCATAGTTTAATATTGTTTGAGAGTTAAATGACGCTCGGAAGTGACACTTGTTTGTTTATGTAAATATTAGTGTCAAAAAAGTCCCCAGTTAACTGTCACACACTGGGAGATCGCTGAGCTCCATGTATAAATTCAAGTTTGGTTATAATTTATTTGCTTGATTTCATTTTTCCTACAGTTATTAAGAATAATTAATTAATTAAATCTTTATTTTGAGTGTTACCGCAATGTGTTTTCTATACTGGCTCTTTTGTTATAGGGTCTTCCTAGTGACCTAATTTAATAATTTAAATCATTGTTTAATCCTTTCTTTGCAAGTTTGTTTACCATTGCAGTGGTAGTGTTCGTCTTTGATTTAGTTTTAGTTTTGATGGCTGTCCCCACTCGTTGGCGCGGCCTGGGGTGTGGAGTCCACCAGGTTAGCGGCCCTGTGGGGGGGAGGGGGGGGGGTGTTGCCTCACTGTTTTCCATCTGCGGATGTTTATGGCGGGGTCCATGCTATTGCCGTCCTGCTGAGTGAGCTACTTTCAGGGCATTTCTCTTCAAAATTAAGGTAGTCACCATTTGGTTTAGAGTGTTTCTTTCGGAAGGATAATTTGCTATTTGTAATTTCCTGTTTAACTTTTGTCTTATTGTATGTTCGCGGGCTAATTTTAGATTTGTCGTTTGGGTTTGAGGGGCTTCGGTCCCACTTCTTCCTTAGTGCTCGTGCTTTGCTTTGGTAGCAAGCACGTTGTTGCGGTCCGTTTGTCCTTGAGCCTACACACTGCTGAAATTTCGTCCTTTTAGTGAATTTTTTTATCTCTGTTGTTCAGTGAGGATATCGCAGTGGTGCAGTGTGGGACGCATCAGTTCCTAGTTGAATTTCTCTTTTGACGTAACTTCATCTCCGTTTTAGAAATTGATTTTCCCATTTGTAACATTTTCGTGAAATCTTTTAATTTCTCTTGTTTAACTTGTTTTGTGATTTTTGGACGTTTTGTTCTTGTTTTGGGGGTTGGTCTTGTTCCGACTTTTGTACTCATGCTCAGCATGTGTTGCTAGCACGTTTTTGCGTTACCATATCCCTGAGCCTGGACAATGTTGAAATTTGTCTTTTCTGGGTTAATTTTAATTTCTCTCTCTATCTTATATATATATATATATATATTATATAAATTATATATATCGGTGAGGATAGCTTTGTGAGACGGTATAGGACGTTCTTGCTGTTTTAGACCTCATCGAATATTTTTGTTTGTAGCTTAACCTTACCTCTTGTGTGGCAATTATTTTGATAATTTTGCTTACATTTTGATTTACTGGTATGCCTTTGTTTTGATAAGTTGTGCAGTTTATATTTATATTGTATTGATATTTGGATTTTTTTGGTCTGGATTAGGATCAGGTTTCGCTTTGGCACTTTGTTGCTCGTGCTTTGCTTTGTAGCAAGCATATTTTTTTGCGTTGTCCTTGTCGTTGGTCCTGGGCAATTTCTAAAATGTTGATTTTCTTTCGGTGATCTTTGTGTTGTAGCACTGGTACGGGACGGTGCTGTTCCACGAGGTTTCATAAAAGTTCCGGGAGGCAACCTAACCTCACTTGTGGTTTTTATTTAGCTTTCAGTTGTGTAGGTGCAGTTTAAATTTTTGTTGGTGCTTTTGTGTCAGTTTCAGTATAGAACTTGCCTAGTGTTGTTTTTCTTGGTTGTTGGTGGGTTGGCCACCCATCGACAGTCCAGGACACTCACTCGTTGCTAGCTTAGCTAGTGGTAGTCAGGACTTTTGCTTGGTTTGTGCCAACACCATTCTAGTTTTGGGTTTATGCCCTGTGTTTTGTGCCTTTTGTATTGGAGTCGTGATTGTGGTCGGGCACCCAACACGTTTGTTTGCTCCTTTTTGACACTTGGACTTACCCGCTGTTTGGGGTCGTGGGAATGTTCTCGACACCCCGTTTAATTGTGTATTGTTTATTGTTGAGTCTTGTCCTTAGGTTTTATGTTGACTTATTTTTGGTATTTTTACTGGTGGTCCTGGGTACTTGTACCTCCATTATTGATCTGTCGTTCTTTGTTTGTGAATTTTCAAGCCACCTTAGTATGATTGAGATATTATTTGTCAGTTGTAATTTCTCCTTATTTATTGAATGTTATTTTTGAGAATAACTTTTAGTCTTGATTGTAGTTTGACATTTGTCGTTTATGTAATTTTTTGCTTGACACGTTTTATTTAGATTCCTGCAACTCTAATTTTGTTTTGTTTATGTTCTGGTTTTCACTTGAGGTCTGATAAGACCCATGGCAGTCCTTTCAGGGGAGGAGTGTTGTGTCGTATTGGCACACCTCCTTAATTTCTATGCGACACTAATTTTTTAATGTGTGAAAATAATCTTTTTTTTATGCGACACTGAGCATTGTACAATATGTCCTTGTGATTTTGATATAAGCTACCATTGATTTTAATAGGTTGTCACTGAGTTGAATTAATTTTAAGTTATTTTTGCAAACTTAAATTTTTAATATTTTGATCAGTTATTGATATGAATTTTATTATTAATTAGGTACCTGATAATTAATTTAATTTTATCAGTTTCGAGTATATGATTTCAGTTTCATTATTTATCTTGTTGGCGAGAATTGTTATATATTAATGAATATTTTATTATATATATCCTAATCTCTTGGTTATATTCATATTTTGATTATTGCTTTAATTAATTGCTTTGTTTCTATTTGGTATGATTTGAGTAATTCGATTTATATTTAAAGTCAATTTGTCCAGTAATTTGTAAATTTGTTTTCAATTTGAAGTATTTGAGATTAATTTAATTTAATTGACGTTTATTCCTGTTTTCATGTTGATATTGTATATTCCTATATTCGGTTTCTTTGGCAGTACAAGTTATTATATATATATATATATATATATATATATATATATATATATATATATATATATATATATATAGGCTAGAATAAATATGTATTAAATATTATTTTCCCTCAGTTATATTTAACCTGTGATTTCAATTTTACTCAGTTTTGATACTCCGAAAGAGTCTTCATGAAGCTCGTTAAAGTTTTCCAGGCAGCTTCATGTTGACGTGGCTGTGTTCGCAAAGTCCGCGGGTGATCATGCATCCAGTGCTTGACTTTGCATAAAAAAACGTCTTCCGTTCACGTGCTCACTTGCCAGTCTTGCAGACCTTTCTCTTGTTCATGTCACTTTTAGACCGTCCGCGACATCTAGCGGCCATCCCGTATTTATCTGTACCTAGGTTTTCTGCACTGACATTTCCTGGTGGTCGTCCTGGTGGTCGTCTTTCCTAGGCTCACTGCCGTCATGACGTGTTGGCTTGGCGATATGCGGCGGCCGTGAGGTGGTTTGTGGGGACTTTGAAGTTTTACAACAAAATGTTGAGGATCACATAGTGGAACCTAGTTTTTTTTTTTTTTTTTAATTCTTGTCTCTACCCTCATGGTATTTCTTCGATTTGTTTTGCCTCGTTCGTCACCCTAATTATTTCTTTACTCGCTATTTTTATACAATAGTATTCTATGGTGTAGTGAGGGTTCCCCGGGTTTCAACTTTCTACCTGCTTGACATCCACAATGTTTTCTGTTTGGCTCGTGCGTTTCGTCTCTTATCCAAGTTTCTTGGATATTTAAAATTTCGCATTCTACAGCTTTCAAGTGATGTTGGTTCTACTGCTTTAGACTGTTAAGTGAACTAAACATTGGAATTTATTTATTTATCTGTTTCATGCAAAGTAGTAATTTACATACGGTGTAGTTACCACTTTATCTGTGTGGTTTAATCTCTTTATAACTTTGGATATAATGTTTACTTTATCCAATTGGTAACTATTTTTTTTTTACTTTGTTTGTGGTTTTGTTACACACATTAACGTAATTTAATAGATATCCATATTATAATACATGCTTTATAATTTTTATAATATAATGTGCGGGGATCCCATTTGAATTGGTTAAATGCTGGCCATGCATCGTTTTATATTTTTATATATCACTGAAATTTAGCATTTTTATGATACTGTCAAGTTTTTTTTTTTATCTTGGTCCTATATTCAAGAAGCTAAAGTGCATAATGTTCTGAGAATTAAGTTTCATAACGTTTTATAAACGCTATATTATATCTTCATTTTGATGCAAATATTTAAATGTACTTAATCATTATCAAAATTTGATATTTAATACTTATCTTACTACTTGCTAATTTATTTATACACACCAGGGTGCTAATTTGTTTCGTTGCTTATAAATGTTTTATATTGATCACAAAATAAAATAAATTTAAAAGAAAGATTATTTAAGCTCACCACAAATCTAAGTCTTTTATTTGGTATACAGGCATATTCCCTCTGGGCCTGTAACTATTACTTATCTACAGTGTTATTAACCTGTTGTAATTAATTATATTTTGTGACATGTGCGATCACCCAGCATCAGTAATTAATTGTTTGTTTGTTTGCATCGCTTCCAGATATTTTCGCGATTTCTTTGGTAATTATTATTAACTTTTGAGATCTTGAGTTTATTTATGGTTTGAAACCACAGTCCAGGAGTTATTGTCGTGATTGCCTTATTTTTTATTTTGTGTACCAAGAACTAGCTGCATTTGTATTTTGGAGAAGTGGTTTGTTTACATTTTGGTCAAGGCCGGACAGTCGCCACACAAATAAAGACTTTGAAAGTAAACTAAAAGTAATTTTCAAAAACGTAATATACCTATATAGGCTATTCACGGTAAAGTGAGAAATGTTGACGCCGTCGTTACTTTTTCCTTTCAGCAATTTTTTATCCTTTAACCACCTTTTTAAATAAATGTTGACACGTAGGTAATTAACACAGTGTACATATTCCACCGCACACGGAAGTTAACGTATAAGGCTAAAATAAAGTATATTTACGAGTTATTATTCCAAATAAGAAGGCTTTCAAAAGTGCTCACTTTACCGTGAATAGCCTATAGAGGTATTTTCAATACCACTCCCTTGGTAAGTTTGTACATTGTAATAGCCAACAGGTTGGGATAACCACTTTTTTTTTGTAATGGTTCTCGCTGTGCGCCACTCTGAAACAGTGTCTTTAATAGTGTGAGTGCAAATCTATTTGGTGTGAGTTGGGAGAAAGAATAATTATAATGATTTAATAGATTTTTGGGCGCCTTATTATTCGTAGTGTAACCTTGGTCTTACCACACTGGAATCAGAAGCTCTCCGGCGTAGCTGTAAACCTCGTGCAATAGAAAACACATTCCAACCTTCACAGTAATTCATTTAAATCAAACATGTGTAACCTTGATAGTTAATTTATTAATGAAAAAAGGATATAAATAAACTCAGACACAAACATGTGAATAATTCAACAAGGTGCAAAACTAAATATGTGTGTGTGTGTGTGTGTGTGTGTGTGTGTGTGTGTGTGTGTGTGTGTGTGTGTGCGCGCGCGCGTGTGTGCGCGCGTGCGCGCGTGCGTGTGTGTGTGTGTGTGTGTGACAGAAATCTCTTTACTCAAAAATGAAATTATACTGTATGATAATTAACATAAATGACATACCACCACCCAAGTAAGAAGAGGAATAAATCAGAATGCAAAATCAAAATAAAATAAAAGATTAAAAAATGCTGTGAAACTTTAGAGCTGCTATATAAAAAAACTAATAAATCTTTTACTTGAGATTTCAGTTCAAAATATTAATCAGGTTCCACCGGAAGTAGCCTTCTCTGTATTTAAATTTCCAGAAAGTTTGGTAAGCTCTTACTTAAATTCTTAAATTTCTTGGATCACATTCACTGATAATTCATTAAATGTTA
Source organism: Dryococelus australis (assembly GCA_029891345.1). Classification (NCBI taxonomy): domain Eukaryota; kingdom Metazoa; phylum Arthropoda; class Insecta; order Phasmatodea; family Phasmatidae; genus Dryococelus; species Dryococelus australis. Next base: position 322,179,412 of record CM056993.1, on the reverse strand, counting down.
AAAGTCAGTTCATCACTTAATAATCGGAAATCTGATACTTCACCAAATAAAATTACTCTGCATTTATATTGAAAATTCAAAATAAGTCTAACACCTCATTCAATATTGCCCTGGCTATAACTATCTCATATACTAAAGTTCGGGACTACTGGTTTAACATACTCATGGAACTCACAGTCATATGGTTGAAAAATCAAAATAGTAACTTTAGTAAAATAAGTTCAGGTTCCTTAAAGTTCAATACTTGAAAAACATTTCACGTACTTAAGCTTTCCGCGCGTTAAATTGCCTTGGCGTCACCTGAGGTACTCTGTATTTATCTCGTTGCATGGCGTCGGCGTCTCTGCATCATTTTCGCCTCGTCAATTTAACACTCAAAATAATTATCTACGACTTAGCCTACATCCTCTTCTTAAATTATGCTGGCGTTGGAATTTCATAAGTAAAATTCCAACGAAAATTTAGACGCCTTTCAAGGTCTTTCCCAGAAGCCCATTCTTCCGGCTTCCAACCAATAGCCAATCAGGGCTCACTTCCGGCTTTACCTTCACTAAATAAAATTAAGGCCTAAAATATGATGTCTTTAAATCCCAAAACAAATAGATACTTTAGCTTTTAAAATTATGAAACAGTTACTGAAAATAAAATTAAACATATTACTATAATAATAAAAATAGTGACATATCCATATGTAGAACTCAGAACGTGTGAAAATTATCATACAGTAGTGGACTGGTGGTTCACATATATCGAAAAATTAAAGAAATGAAATGTTGACATAAAATATAATAAACATGTGAAAATAATTATATTGACATTCAAATGACATGCGAAATCAATTAAATATTACTGTCCAAAACATATGTGTAGCTCAAATGCATATAATAAATATAACCTTATGGTTGTGTCCAGTTGCAGATCGCAACAACATGCATTCGAGCACCTAATCTCAAGTTTAACAAAAACTAATAAATGGTGAAACGGTAATAGGAACAGGTATCATAGCGAAAACTGGGATAGTGATATTTGTGAAAATATTATAAGCTAGGTTTTATATGTATTTGATTAAATACCGTGTTAAGAAGCATAAATAAGTGCCGTGAACTTAGGCGGCGCGGCGTCGGGGCCACGGTGGCTGAGCGGTTAGCTCGCTTGCCTACCATAGAGGTGAACCGGGTTCAATCTCCGGCCGGGTCACCGGATTTTGTAAGTGGGAATCGTGCCGGACGATGCCGTTGGTCGGCGGGTTTTCTCGGGGATCTCCCGTTTCCCCCGCCCCTTCATTCCGGCTCCGCTCCATATTCACTTAAATCACCCTCATCGGCTCTCAAGACCTCGCTGTTAAGAACAGCCTAAATATTTTCACTTACTTTAGACGGCGTCACGCAATATACTTTAGAAAAAATAAAAAATTTCTTGAATAAAAAAAACACAAATTATATCACTACAACGCCTCGATAGTCATCACATTAAACTGATAGAATATATAGATAGCCGAGCATTGCAATGTTTCTGCACGCTCTCTTTTTTGGAGGAGCTTGCAAGTACGAAGTATCTCGAGCACATCCTAACCCAGATTTATGACAGCTTTAATCACATCCTAAATTTAAAACGATCTAGCTCCTATTCTATTTTAAAAAATGCTATCGAGGCATTATCTAGACTTCGGTTGTCATCTTGTGGCGTCGTTTTCGGTACTTCGGCTATATAGGGCTTGTAAAATATGGAATGAAATTTTGAAGCATCGCGTATCCGCCGACATCAGTGGCGAAGTCGTTCAAGTTTAAGCGGTGGCTTTTAGTACGGAGACTCCATGTCGGTGTCTGCAGTTAGTTATGGCTGCTTGTAGTCTTTAAAACAAGAGAGTGGGTTGTGGGTCATGGGGCTCTTAGACAATTTATCGCCTACATAAAGTTATAAAATGCAATAAAAAAAATAAACCACATCACAGCTAAAAGAGGGAATGAACTTAATACTTTGAAACTACAAAATCTGAAACAAGGAATAAAGTGTAATAAACGTACTATAAAGTTAATACTATATAGAAATCATTTAAAACTTACTAATGTCCGGTTGCACCATCATCTTCCCCGATCCGAGATCGACTGATCCTAGTTCCGAACAAGGATCCTGTTTGATCTTGGTTCCAATGGAAAGTGTTGCACCAAAGAAATTTCATGATTCTGTATCTCCGATTCATCGATCTTGGTTCTAAAGTGAGAGATATTAAGTATGAGACAAATTTTGCTATTGGTTCGTACTATATGACGTCATGGAAGTAGGCGTATTTTTCACTATAGATAGAACTAGATGTGCGATGTTTTATATATTTTAGTGAATTATTATTGTACGAATTTTACTGAATAATATTAAAGTGCATATAATGTTGTTTTAATTTCCTAAGAAAACAATCGAACGTAGTTCTATCTGTTGGCGTATTTTCCAACTACAATTATCAACGATGGCTGCTGATCTCGGATCGAGATTTCGAACCGTCAATTTCGGCGGTTCGAAATGAACTTCATCTCGATCTCCAGTCCAGCTTTGAACTCAAATGGTGCAACAGTTTTCTGTATCGATCTTAGAACCAATCTCGGTTCGAGTTTCGAATCACGATGGTGCAACCGGAAATTAGTCGGTAAAAGTCAAGTGTGCGCAGTCAAGAGAAAGAGAGCATATCTCAACGCGTTAGAAAACCCTGCAGTAAATAGAAGTAGGAGAAATTCCCTTATAGACACACTCCAATCGCAGCATATTTTCTGTGACCTTCAGGTAGGTCGCCAGATCCGGTGATACCTTGGGCACTCCAAAAGAATGTGGTGCACAACCAGTGTAGTACCACGTGTGAAATGGCTGGGTCTCTCTTTCTACAAATTAAACGCGTGTGTGTGACATGCGTTTGACTATAAGCTAAACGTCGTCTTTCCTGCGAGTGAGTGAAAAATGAAAGATCAATTAAATATCAGTCAGGTGTGTTACAGATGGTTTTTATATTTTTGGTCAAAGAAAGAGAATCACTATGTACCAAACTTTCCAAGCGTGTCTTCTTAAAGCATGCAGCACATCGCACTCACGGACATCAAGAACGCTAGCTGGAAGGGTGTATGATTTTCCCAATTCCAGTTTCAATCTCTCAGTCATTTTTTAAGTGTGCTTACATTGAAACACCAAGTTTTCATGTCTTTGTGTGTGAAACACCCAAGACAAATTGTCATAAAACATCAGGCCCAAGAAATGCCAATGGCGAGTGAGGAAAATAACAGATGGGTATGTGGCCAGCCATTGGCTGGACACCCACACACCTGTAAACTTTCTGGGCAAGGAGGAGTATAAATCAGTCTTTTACTTTTTTTTACGTATTATTTTTGTCTGTGCCTGCCTCTTTTCTTTTATTTTCTTGGTTACCTAGTTACACAAAGGCTCCATGTTGACCGGAGTAGTGTAATGACGCAGATGATGCTGATGTTCACCGAAGTTCGCTGCACATTATCGGGTATGAACTCTATGATAGTCCATGCCACATATAGCGGAATAACTACTTTGTATTGTACATATTTACTTTAATCACTACTTTTATTTATGATGACATACACTACAGATGGTGCATGTAGACTTCTTTGTCAATCCCCCTCCTTTTGTAGCCCGGTCCTTCAGTCTGGAATCCTGTCGTAACATTTTGTTATCCTTTTTCCATAGCCTGGTCTGCTTCCTCCGGTTTCGTATTCCAATTAATACTTGCCTCAGTCAACTTTCCACCACAAGTTCATGTCCATAGCTGGGTGTGCAGTGTGCATCATTTCAGAGACATCATCCGAGGAGGGGTATCATCAAGCCACTTCTCCCACGCTCATCAGTTGCCTCTTAACCATTCCTTATCCAATTTTATCAAATGTACATTAGGAACACTGCCGGAATTGTGTTTATAGCAGTTTTATTTCACATCTCAGTGTAAGTAAGCAGGGTCTGTTTTCCAGCCATGCTGAGAGGGGCAGTGCAACAGAAGATGACATCCACACACATTGCACATTACACAGGTGACAGAATAATGAACACAGTGTCACTGTTGGCAATGGCGAACAATTTGACTATGTGAGTGAGTGAGGAGATTTGGACGGCTCTTAACAGCGAGATCTTCACAGTCGATAATGTGACTATGGTTCTACCCTGAAGCGCTCTATTCTCTTGGACATCCTTATAAGAATGTGTCCTTCCATTGCAGATCCGTAATATTCTACATGACAAAGTATTTGACAAATTTTAAATGTACACAGATGATCTACACATGCAGTCTCTGCAAAGTGACATGACACCATAGTACTATATGCCTTCTATAATTTAAAAAAATAGCAAGGAGGACATGGCTTGCTGAAATAAATTATGTACAGCAGCATCCAAGCTAGCAATGTAGTTCACTGTTGAAAAATGTCGGTGAAACTACACTTGAGAGGCGATGAAGGTGCCAGACTTCGAGGTAATATTCGAGACCGCCATTTACCATCATTCGTTTCATGGTATTGCAGACATAGCTGGTGATGAAATTCGAGTGTACTAACCCTTATCCTTCCCAAACTTTAAAATTGTCATAAATAAGCATGTACATTAGGGAAGGGAAACAATAGTTTTTCTTTTGAGGTTAAGAATCCTCAGTAAATACATCCTTCTTCAGCGTACAGGTTTTGTAACGGCTTACATATGTAGGTTTCGGACACGACAGTGAATTTACGAGCTCGATGAGGTAAATATATATTATTGGTTTCTTCTCCACGTACATAGCCAAGGTGAAACACACACAGCACAGTACATTAAAAACTTGAACTAAAGGAAAGTGGCTATTTAATGTAACAAGTTACAGACTCCTGCATCCGTAACAGAATTAATTTGAAGGTATGAAATTTGTGTCATATTCAGTCTACACATCTTCCCGACACTGTCACTGATAACCTTACTTGTATATTTGCATCTATCTTCCGTGCATCTATGCTTGTATCCTGCAATCTTGGAATCTCTTCAGATTATCCAGTGTTGGATGGGAAGTGAAATTGCGAAGTGCCTAAAGCATGGTGTAGATTTAATCTTTACATTACTCGTTCTACTTAGGAAAACGCAATAGCGATGATGAGCGGAAGACTTTGAGAAGGTGAACATGGGTTAAATGGTTCTACCACCACATTAACGACAAGAGGTGCCCGGAAGTTAAGTGAATCCTTATAACATGTCGTTCCTCTTAATCACAACAGAAGTGACAACATAGTAGCATCATGTGTTTCACTATGCAGAACAATCTAATAGTGGTCATGAACACGGAGATGAGTGTGTGCAGGCCAATCAAAATGGGCAACCAAATCTGTATTGCAAAGAGATAAAGTGATATTCGTTGAAGTGACTGTGTATCATACGATGTGTTAAAAAACACTTGATTTTTTAAATATAAAGATATTTATTAGTTATTAATGACTTTTATAAGTGCTGTGAGAGGATCCCTACAGTTTGTGGACATTCAGGTACCCAACAATTATAAAGGGAGCATGGGATATAAAACCTTTTTAGTAATGGAATCGACTAAACTTAGTTGGAGGGGTGTAATGTGCGAATGCTATTAATTGTGTATCAAATGCACAGAGATGCGCTGACTGCCACTATTTGCTTAGTGCGTGGTGTTAAGGGCTACATATTCATGATGATTATGTTCTTCGCCACAATTGTACAGTTCATGGGCATGTATCCCATGTAGTAAATTGTACGTCCTTTAAAATATATCATGTCTGTGGGGTGGAATTGTTTTCCCCAAAGATTGATTTCTGTTGATTGTAAAATACAATGATCCGTTTCATTACTTCGTGATTATTAAGAAATCCTTGGTAGGTTTATAAGGGATATGGAATGCTAAAAAGAAAGTATATGGTTATTTCTTCACCTCTGCATATTGCATCTTGATAGCAGATTGCAATTTTACAGAAAATTCGCCATAACTGTCTCAGAATCAGTGTTATTGAATATTTATAGGCTGTTCCAAGTTTAATTGAACACTTTCAAAAGCCCTGCTTCAGATCTACCTCTTGTCATTTTTTTTTCCTTCCGACATAAGTAAAATTTACATTGACAAGTGCTTAACGACTATATTCATGCAATCAGTCAAGTGAATAAGTGAAATTGTTAGGAATATAAAAACATTACTAATGTGCCAATTTGTGCTCTAATTTGCAATGTCTATAAAGCATAAAAGCAAACTTGCTCTGCCCCAAATTTAAATACCCCACTCGTAAAACAATATCAAGACTTAAAACCATTTTTCTTAATTCGCTGCCAGCTTAACTGGGAACCTGCTCACCAGGATTAGTTGTCGGACAGGGATTTTTTTTCAAATGTTGATTTAAAAACTGACTACTGTACCATGAATGGTCTATACTATCAACACATCTGTAACTGTATTGATAAGCTGACGAGACAGCTATTCAAAATTTCTTGTCAGGTTTTACAGACACCACAACCTCTGAAACTGGCTGATGTGGTCATACCATACCTGTAGTTTCAAATAATGTTTCAAAAGAACTCTGGAGTGGGTTCGTAGAATAGAACTTCACTGGTATATTGCTGATATCAGGGTCTTACTCGAGTTGGTGTTAACTTCATGCGGTTTCCGTGTAGTCACAAAAATATGCCCCGATCATCAACTCACTCCATTCCTTTATTATTTATTTTCAGTAAACGACAGGGTCATTCGCTGCAATATCTCTAACTAGCACGTAATGCGAGACAGGAAATGTCACCACTTCACTAGGTAAAGTTACTTCTGCAATTCGAATCTATAATCAAATCATTGCACTTTTTCCCATTGCTACTAAGTGACTTTAGAAGACATGTGATGCATCGAACTAGTGTAAATGGTCAGTCTAAGCCTGCCGTTATTAGAAGGGGCGGGGGGTATAAATACTGGCAGTTCAAACTAACTCACAGTTTGTTTTTTTATAGGCTGTTCGTGGTAAAATGAGCTCTTTTGAAAGCCCTCTTTAAGTTCTACTTTTATGCATATTGGGTATTCTTTCACCTTATGAAAAATTAACATTGACATAGGCCTCATTTATTTTTTCGCGCGTCGGTCAAGTGAAACTGTGAAATTGTTAGGATGATTAATATTTACAAATATTCTAGTTTTTACACTTTGATGCATTAAAAAAAACCAGAAAGCGAAATAAATAATTATCACAAATCGTTACTTAACACTTGTTATTCAACGTTAAGTTATGGAACTACTTTCCATCCATCGTTACCAACCTTACTGGGCGAATGTCACTCGGTGCATCCATTAAAATATACGCAGGCAGGGGAAGTGACATTTTTCTAAGGTTAATTTCACAAGTGCTCAATTTATCGTGAACAGCCTTTAGGGGAGTAACCAGCCTCTCATAACCCTATCTATACTAATATTATAAAGAGGTAGTGTTTGTAACTTTGTGTGTTTGTGAGTTTGGATGTAGGAGGTAATCTTCGAAACTACTCATCCGATTTTAAAAATTCTTTCACCAGTAGAATGCTACGTTATCACCGAGTGTCATAGGCTATATTTTATTTTTAAAATCAATAGGGATCCCTACTAAAACTCCAATAATGTGACCCAAAGTGTAAATAAATGGCATATAAAATTCCTTACATTGCGTGCGCTGCGAAAACTATTGATGATAGAACAAAATAATGTACTACGGCTTTGCAGGACGGACAGATTCGGAAAATAAAACGTGCTGTGTGCTGCGTACGGCGCCAACCTTAGAAGCTCTACTGCCATTATGGGGGGAGTTACTTTGTGTTTGCTGGGGATTTTCGGCAGACACTCCATGTAGTTGCAAATGGGACGCGTGCAGATATCAAAGCATGTCTTAAATCATCTCCCTTATGGAGTTCTATTCAACACCTAAATTTGCGAACGAATATGAAAGCCTATCTTGGTGGAGACACGCATAAAGATTTCCCACAACAATTGCTCAGACTTGGAGAGGGAGTTTTTCCTTCTCTGAATTTGGGTACTAATTCTGCTGAAATCATTTTAAATGAGACATTAGGTCAGATAGTCCACAGTCTGCAGCATCTTATAGAAGCAGTATATCCGGGCCTCGAAAATTTACTTGAAAGAAACACTCACTGGTTGTGTTCCAGGGCAATAGTATCGCCTAGGAACGACACTGTCAATGAAATCAACAATCTCATTATACAAAGAGTTCCCGGCCAAGTCAAAACCTATAAGTCGATTGACACAGTCACCAATGTTGACGAGGTCATCCACTTTCCTCAAGATTTTCTAAATTCGCTTAATCCTTCAGGCTTGCCACCTCACGAACTATCATTAAAAGTCGGTACTCCTATCATGCTTTTAAGGAATATAAGCCCTCCTAATATGTGTAATGGCACAAGAATGCTCATCAAAGACTTGAAAGAAAATTTGATTGTCGCGACCATCCTCACCGGTCCAGCAGAGGCCAGCTGGCAAACATCCCGAGGATTCCCATGATTCCCACGGATTTGACAATATCTTTCAAACGGTTGCAATTTCCCGTAAAAACATCGTTCGCGATTACTATTAATAAGTCGCAGGGTCAAACTTTCTCTTTGGTTGGAATCGACCTACGAAAAGAGTGTTTTTCCCGTGGCCAACTATATGTTGGTTTATCACGAGTTGGAAGTCCCGAGAAACAGTACATTTTGATACCAAACAATAACAGGACGTCAAACATTGTCTACAGAGAATGTCTTAGCCAATAACATATTAAATACTTCTATCTCAGATAAATTGCATTGTAATATAATGTATATTAATATGAAAAATTATAAAAAAGTAAAAAAATATCAAATAAAAATAGCAAAAAAACTTTAAATTATAAATTATTTAATTAATTATTAAATTATAATGTGCTTTTTTTTAATGCTTTAGGACAGTTTACCCAACCTAATTAACGCCGGGTTAAGCAGTTTCTTTATCTTAATTGCACCCGTGCGAAGCCGGGGCGGGTCGCTAGTAAAAGTATATAGAAAGAGCAACCATCCACTACTGTGCACTGAAAAAGATTACTTAAGTAGCACACTAAAATATGAACTCTTATAAACCAGGTGTACATTCGTATCGTCCTGAGCAAGGCCAGCTAAATTCCCAACAACAGAGACTTTTTGTATTGTTTCTTTGAACTTGCGGTATAATACACCCGCCTCGTGCTTAAAATGGTTACGCACCATCATATCAGGTTCAGGCGAATGAGCTGGTTAGCCACAGCAACCCCTCCAGCCAATACGACTTTATAGATGCTACATGGGTGTAGTGCACAAGTACATGAACAGGGATTTTGTCTGCTGGGTCAGTGAGAAGGGTATGTTAGACGATATTCAACACAAGCACCACGTGTGGTCACACAGCTCTAACACAATGACCACAGGTGAAAATAAACCGTAACTCGTCGGGGGGTACACATCTTTGGTCTGTAAAAATTGCTTTAGAAAGCGCAGAGGTAATTTTGAGTTAAATAAATATGATGGAATAGAAGATTTTTAGAAACATAGTATTTTATTCCAAATTATGTCAGATCATAGACACGTTCCGGCTAGCACATTTAACATCTTTTATGTAGAAGTTGTCGAGATATTCTAACCCCCACTGCCACACGAAGGCTACGAAAAAAAAATCAGGTGCCAACTATGATAGCTTTCCTAGCGACAATAATAATATGGCGGACTATCTCTATGGCTGATGCCGTTAAGGTATTGGCTGAAGACCACAAGATACAGGGTTTCACCCTAGTCAAGCAATAAATGTGTGTGCCATTCAAGCCACCAAAACAGGGGTGTTAATAGCGGGTAAGAATATTTTATTAACGTATGCATTTAAATATATGGGCTTTAGTGTAGTTAATATTAGAACTAAACCCGAGAAATATACCTCATGACACGGCCAATACAAAAAAATATATTTTTCCAAACAAAACTATAAGCCACTTACGTGCAGAATTTGAACACTGTTATGAAGGGAAACAATGTCCTTTCCTGGTTAGTAGCCAGTGGTTAATAACCAGTAGCCAGTGCATTCCTATTAAGGCACGCCTACTGAAATTAATACAACGTACTTTAAGCTCTTATTCCCATTACTTTACTAGCAAATTTCCATGTATTATAATCAATATTAAATGGTAGCTCACTGGCACGTCATAAAACTGCAGATCCACGAAAAGCAAAGAAAATATTTCGCGTCACCAACTCTAAAATGTTATGAATCTTGAGATTTTGTTTTTAAATTGCTAATCTGAATCTGTTAAAAATACCAACATTGTCAAATGATTATACTTAGTTTGACGTCGTTTTTACTATAACACATTAGCATGGACTCCGATTTTCGCGAAAATATTTTGGGACAAGTTGTGTTCTAACGCGCACTGGTTCATAATCACTTTGGCGTTAGGTTCATTTGAAAAGTTGCGCGTCTTAACTGTCTGCCCGCGAATCACGGAAGGTTAGTATCTGAGAAACTTATTCTAATTGGCTCACTCATGCAACAGACTATTCACACAAAGACAAGCGGCCAGTAACCAAATGAATACTGCAATTGTGTACATTGGATATCGAAGTGTAGCCTCCGCATAAATATTTTCACGAAAAACAGGTGGCTCTACACATTAGCATTCGTTAAACCACCTAACGCCTCCCTTACAAGACAATTGTTTCAGATCTGAATCATTAGTCTAAATACCTGCAAGAACTTCATAGCCAAGGCCGTGGGTACTGACGTATAATCTGCGAAAATCTACCGCTAGAACCTGAGTGTTGCGGGCGTAACGCTGTCTATGGGGGATCGCCATAGAGAACGGTTATAAATATTACAAATTTAACCCGTTCAGTTATCTTGTCCACGATCGTGGGCACATTTCGTATGGGTGACACTTACGACCTGCACTGTACACAGTAAGGCATAAGTGCCCAGTACTTTGAATAGTCTTTCTTTCGGGTAATCTGATTTGTGGAATTCTCGGCATGACTCTTTAACGCACACCAAAACATTACGTGATTGCAACACTTGGATTCAGAAATGAATGTGCGACCGGACGGTCACAAATACCACAAATATTGAAGATGAAAACACGACCCTCGCGACCTCTCGATTTGCAAGTCAGCAGGTGTGCCGCTGAGCGCGCTGGAGGAGGGCATAGACGCGGCCAAAGAAGCAAGAACTTGGAGAGGGAGGGAGAGAGAGAGAGAGAGAGAGAGAGAGAGAGAGAGAGAGAGAGGAGAGAGAGAGAGAGAGAGAGAGAGAGAGAGAGGAGAGGAGAGAGAGAGAGAGAGAGAGGGGGGGGGAGAGAGAAGAGATCGTCCCGCGCGTTTGCTCCAGCGAGTCGCGTGAACTCCGACCCCTCCGGCCTGCTTACAGTCACTCGCATGCGGTGAGCTGCCAGCTGAAGCGTCGGCGCCACACCAACTTCCGAGAGGAAGTTGCCGACGAATGAACGGGACGTCAGCTGTGCCGCTCCCCTGGCGTTCCTTCAGTCCATCACACCCTCCCTAAACCACTCCTAGCATTTTCCTTCTTTCCTCGGCGACCGCAAGTTTCATAGCAGTTCGCGCCGGCCGGGAAATATTTACAGAGAAAACACGAGAAGGAAGCTAGCTCCCCCCCCCCCCCCAACCGAAGCTACTTTCTAATTAGAAAGGAGAGCAAGTTGCTAAGAAATTAACACTGTATGGGCAAAATCCTCGACTGCCGTGGACTGCAACCCACGAAAAAAGAAAAAAAAGGGAATGTATAAGTTAACTTTCATCACAAATCAGAAACCCAAAAATGTGCCCTCTCCCACGGAGAGGTAATACGTTAAGAAATAAATATCTTTATCAAGGCTTACTTAATCACACCAGACAAATTTTAAAACGTACTTTTAGTTTTTTTTTTGTAACTGTCATAATGATATTCGGGCGGAACTGGGCTGCAAATAAACGGTCATACTTGGCCTTACACTTCTATTACCATTAACTATAGGCTGTTCATGGTAAAATGAGTACTTTTGAGAGCCCTGGTTAGGATCTGCTTGTATGAACGTTGTGTAATCTTCCGCCTTACGTAAAATTAACATTGTCATGGGCCTCATCACTTTATTCATGCGTCGGTCAAGTGAAACTGTGGAATTATTAGAACAGTAAATATTTTACAAATTTTCTCATTTTTACGCTTTGATGCATTAAAAATACAGAAAGCGAAAGAAATAATTTAAATTACCACAAGTCGTTACCTTACACTTTTTATTCGATGTAAATATATGGAACTACTTTCCATCCATCGTTACCAACTTTACTAGGCGCATGTCAGTCGGTGCGCCCGTTAATATATACGCATGCAGGGGCAGCGACATTTTTCTTAGGTTGATTTCAAAAGTGCTCACTTTATCGTGAACAGCCTTTAACTGTAATTTATTATTTTCAAGTGTGGCCTTATCAGGATAAGTGTTTGCTTTGTAAAATGGTTAGTAAGTAATTGTTTTTAAAATACGTTAAAGTGGTTCACAAACATGCCCGCTGTTGTAAGCTTGTTTATATTAGCCTAGTTAACGGAATAATTAGTGACAACTACCGTATGACGTCATGAATGCGATATCATTAGTCAAGGGAAGGCCGAAGGATTATTTCCATCGTGTTGCAAACACGTATATCGCTTAAATTATGCATTGTTTTACTCCCGGACAAACGTGCCAGATATAAATTGTTTGAAAAAATATGTAAGTGACCTACTACATATCCAAAACAGTACACAGTTTTACTGAATGACAGACAAATAATTTTCTTACCATATATGTATGATATTTGTATACCTTATTATGTACGGCTTGCATGGCTTGCATGCCTAAAAAGAATATTTGAACTGTAGCTGTTTTGCTAAATTATATGTTGTTAATAATGTGATTATTATTTTATCAAAGGAGGAGAGATTATTGCCATGTTTTAATTTTCTAATTGAGTGTACACTAAATTAATTAAATCATAAACACTGGAATACATACTACGAGGAAAGGTCATATGTTTCACCCAACCTACATCCGATATTACGGGTTGTATTCACTAAGTAGGCTGCCTTACTGTTGTATTTTAAAAGCTCATGTTAAACCGATATTTCAGCATAATAAAAGTTGGTCATTAAAAAACCTGTCATCACTGCATGCGCAGACACGAATGGTTGATAGGATTCAACAAAACAAAACAATATTTCAGAAACTATCTTTAAATTGCTGACAGTATGCTTGAATAGACTCGACGAAAGGATATTGGAAGTACAATGGTCAACGGTTGAAAACAACATACCGAAAGCAGACAAATCAAAGCAAAAATGTGTAAGAATCCTAAAAGTATTAGACGACACATTTAATTCTATATGAGACGCCAAACACTTATTTGTGATTCACCGAAGTAGAAAAAATTATCAAGGAACAATTAAATACGAGAGTTTACGCAGGAAAGCGATACAGGGAGGGAATAGTGTTACCGTCCAAAAAAAAAAAAATATTGGCACGTGTCAAGAGTTGATCATCACTTCACCATTCAAAACTAATGTCTCAAGCCCAAATTAAGAGAAACAGACCCACGCCGTTACACTACCACCACCAATTTTCACTATCCATTCGGCCCACTCAGATAAATACAGTTCGCCAGACATCCTTCAGATCCACACATGTCCATACGAATGTAAAATCAAGTACCGTGACTCATCGCCCAACAATCCTTTCATCTGTTGTTCCACAGGAGAAAGAATACGTTGTTAGCACGGCTTCGAACAACGCGACGTCGGTAACTGGTGCATGTAATCAGTGGCGTCCTGGCAGCGGTAAGATAATGGAAATCAAATGCTCTCGCCTCCATGCCGATGTCGTCATCATCTGTAACCGAACTGAGGCGGAAATATTCTGCAACCGTCGACATAGTTGTCTATCTACTGTTTCACGCGACACGCTTCAGAGTTTGCCGGTCCCAACCAGTTAGTTTTTTTTTTTTTTTTTACGTAAATAAGTCTTTAAATTTGCGGCCATAGTGGAAGACAATCCAGAAAATCCGATGATAACAAAACCGGGGGATACAGTTTGGTATTGCAGCTCAAAATCTATCGTTAAAATTCAAAACTCAATTACACCACTCGATTGAAAAAGGATCAAAAAATATATTACGTTGAGTGATGACTGCAAATCATCGCGCCGCGTCTCATAACTTCCGCTTAGCATAGCGTTTGACTAGGAGAAGCTATGACGCTCGTTTGAGTTTCAATCAACAGCTCTTGTCAAGATCAATCGATTGCGTGTATGAAAACATTTGCGTGGGGTCGTTTAGGTGAAATTTTATGCATTTTATTTAAAAAAATAAGGAAACGTAACACAATTTCCACCTATACTCGTCAAAAATCCAAGTCGAAATACAGAAATCGTATACGGTTGGAACGAGCATCTCCAAAGCAATCCAGTGATACCCATAAAAACCCCATATGATAGAGTGAAGCGGTGCCGGGAACGTAAAATAAACATCAAGGCGCCCGAGTGCGTCAACGTAGACGTATTCACGCAAAACAAACTGCCGTGTCCCCAACACATTCAAACCCAATTTTTCCAGGGACCTCCTACAGCGATTTTGGGCAGTGCTTCGATTATATTTCCACTTGACAGTAGAATCACAAAGATAGGAGACCGAAGTTACTTTGACTGCTGAGTGAGATATCCCCCTGTTGGGATGCTCAAATTTATAACCCTCTACCATCATGCCGTTTACGAAAGCACACTACTCTTTGGTAGAATCATTATGACAGCAGACACGTGTAGATGTTTAATCATTTCTGCCTTTGCTTATATAGCATCCTATACTGAGCAATTTCAATGAGAGTAAAGGCGTACCCGGTAACTTATTGCCATATTGTATAGTGTTATTTATTTTGCAACCTAACGGAAGCTAAATAGAACTAATCTCAAAATGGTTCAAGAAACAAGCTACAACTTTTTTGAAAATAACTGTTGACAGTAATGCAAATTTACCTAAATATAAAGTACTACGTTTGCCATATGTGCAAAGAAGCTAAAACACATATATCTTACGTATATTTTTTGAAATTTTCGTTATTTAAGACTGTAACATGTGTGAATCGTCTCATACAATTTGAAAATTTTTTAACGAATTTAATCGTGTTAACTGAAAATAAAATTTTCTTAACTATACAATAATATTCTGTGACATTTAACGCGAGTTGATGTGATTTACGAATTTTCTTTACTCAATTATTTAACACTAATAGTGTCCAGTAACATATCATTTTGCATCACATTATTATATTGCGTAAAGTAATAATTACTCATCACTTCCTTAACAACAATCTCAGAAACTGTTTAAGAGCGTTACTTATTGTATTTTTAGTTACAGAAATTCCTAACTATTATGAATAATTCAAGGTGGTTGATTATTTTGAATGAACCGTGAACTAATATTTAATATACCGTATCAAACATCTTCACAACTCATAAAAAATTCGCAAAATTAATATTATTAGTAACGCTTGTCATAGACAAAATTGCGATCTTATTCATGTAAATCTGATATTAAAACATCAGTTTAAATTAGTAACGGAATAAATGGTGATTCCCAATGCAAAAAGCTTGTAAAGTAAATTTTAAAAAATTATGTGTGAAACTGAATTTATATTTAGTTGTGGTATAGCTGCTAAACCCAGCGTGTATTCTTTAAATAACATGATTACTTCCTAGAAATAAAAAAAATGTCAAGGATTAGGAACCAAAAAGTTTGAAAATATTTACTTAAAAAACCTAAGATGAATACAAAATTTAATTAAATCGTACTGTTACGCACTGCTGCTCGGCGCTGTGGCGGTGGACCACCTCACTCCTCCTCTCCCCCGGGCTTACATGCTTGTTGCCTCCTGACCTCTCCCCCGCCCATGTCTCGGGAAACCCGTGAATAATGGACAGTGGTTGTCGGGCTGATGCGCTGCTCGGCGCCTTGCTTGCGTCACGGGCCCTCTCCCCTGCTGGAGGTTTCGACGGGTTTGGCGACGACACAGTAATGTTCTGGTGAGACTGGCCGGCACCTCGGCCCTCCGCGACGCATCACGCGAGTTGGTGAAGATTCTAGGTCACGGCCTAAGACTATATATATATATAATCTCGTCCATTCAAGCCACGAAGACATCGCTCGCCGTCGTCCCGCAATCTCCAATCGTCGTCCACACTACACTTCGCTCGCGCACACTCGGCCAGATGGCCATCGTCAAAGACTGCCGGCCGCTGGGTTGCGGCAGTGTGTGTGTGTGTGTGTGTGTGTGTGTGTGTATATATATATATATATATATATATATATATATGGCCATTTGGCCGAGTGTGCGCGAGCGAAGTGTAGTGTGGACGACGATTGGAGATTGCGGGACGACGGCGAGCGATGTCTTCGTGGCTTGAATGGACGAGAGGGTGTGAAACAGACGAATGAAGCCTACTGTGCATGAGGGTACTTGGAAGACTCTAGAACATTGCGACTGGCGGGACATGGACTGAACTGAGATGGGACAGAATGGAAGTGTAATACTGATTTTATTGTAAATATTCGAACTGTCGATTGGACACACATTTTACAGAATATCTTAATAGGTTAATACACTGTCTATTGGGACTGATCATTAATTATTTTATTTAATTGATTTCTTTGTGATAATTATAAATTGTATTAAATTGGAGCAATTAGTTGTGAACAGTAAGTGATATAAATTCATTGAGATTTTGAGTTAAGAGAATTTTGCTCTAGTTATTGTAAATAAAATAAGTAAATTATGATTAATTATTTTATTTGATTAGACCTCCATCCCTTAACGATGTTGGTATAGCGCACTTAATTTTTAGAGAAAGAAATGGTAACAGTACTTTATTAATCTACCAACAGTGTTTTTTTTTCTGACAGCCATTTTTAAAGCTATGGTTTGAGCAAAAATATATAATCTATTCTTATATAATTTTTGATACTTCAACTGTAACTTTAATACGGATTATTCATTTGTTCAACAATGTGAAAGCAGCCATTTTGTTTGTGAGATTATTATCAACCATTCTATTTTTTCTTGTCCGCGAGACTCCAGATTTATTTTACACTTTTCAATGGACACTTTCATTCGTTACTTTTTAAAAGTTAGTTATTTCAGTTATTTTGCAAGCCAGAAGCAAAAGTGACAATCTACAGGTAGAATGTTACACGATGTTCCTACATTGTCACTCGTTTAAATTACAATAACCTATTCTGAGAAATGAGGCGTGGAGCAACCACTGGTGTACGAGTTGCGTCTCCTGCTCTTCCTTTCCCTCTCACTTTCATTATTTCTTATTAACACTGCACGAAGGACAAGGATAAGTTTTTTTTTGGTAGTGTAAAATATATTTCCTACAAATCTATATGGCTTAAGGTGAAAATAACAACTGTGCACTGATGAAAAATGAGTAAGACGACAGTTTAATTTTTGTACAGTGATGAGTAAACTTTGCTTGAAGGCTGTTCACGATAAAATAAGCACTTTTGAAATCAACCTTGGAGAAAACCCTGGCTGCACATATTTCAACGGGCGCCATGAGTGACATGCACCCAGTCAAGTTGGTAACGATGGATGGAAAGTAGTTATCAGGTTAACCCATTTGTGATAACTGGAATTATTTATTTTGCTTCCTGTTTTTTCAATGCACCGAAGTGTAAAAACTAGCAGATTTGTAAAATATTTACTGTTACAATAATTTTACAATCTCATTTGACCGACGCATGAACAAAGTGATGAGGCACATGGTAATGCTAATTTTACACAAGGCGAAAGAATACGCAAGGTGCATACTAGTATATCTTAAGCAGGGCTTTCAAAAGTGCTCATTTTGACACACAGCAGAGATGGGTTTACATTGCTATAAATGATGAGCTTCTCACGAGTAAGAGATATGGCCGTCGCTGAGGCGACGCAGCGCTTCAGGCAATGTGGCAGGCGATGTCAAGTTAAGGGAAATATGCTGCTTAGACGAGGATATTCTTTGAGCTCTGACAGAAACAACACTCCGTTTTCTTACAGTTTGGGAATAACGAAACCATGCAAGATAAAATCACTTTTTGCTGATTGCATGCAGCTTTGAAGAAACAATAGAACTCGTTCATTCTGATCTTAAAACTCAGGCGGTATAAAATGTCACAAAAGAGTAACGAAATTTACACTTCCACAGTTTATGTAGGCCATTATTTAAAAATAAAAATAAAAGCGTTTTCAATTTTTACAGCGAAAATCCCAAATTCAAATGTAATTTTCTGCAGGAAACAAAGAGCTAAGATACAGTATTAAATAGGCTTTTAAAAAGCATTATCTTTATTCGGAATTACTGTAAATGATTTTTCGAATTTACTAGCAGCAAAGTCTTTGTTGGTTGGTTGCCTATTATTTAAATGAGAAAACTCAACACTTAGCAGACATCTATGATCCTGCTGACTTAGATAATGTTAAATCCAGTCCTTAGAAAACCTGTGCTTCAAACTAGCTTCTAACATGTATAATCAATTTTAATCAGGAAATTAACTACTTTACTCATTTATCGGGTAGTTTTGGTATATTTAAGCTGTTCAGTTACTAAAAATAATAAGAATTTTCTATATTTAATTGTTTACAAAAATAAAACCGCAAAAGACGTCATCAAATATTTACTGTGTAAAACTGACTTCTTTTAGAACTTTTACAAATTCATTGTTTTTTATTACCTTATTTAATTGTTTAATAATAAGGTGCTTTAATACAGTGAGTTTCCTCGTCCAAAGGCAACTTACTACTAATTTTCCACAGAATAATTTATTTCAGTTCTACGTGACTGATACATAATATACCGCGAGTTATACAATTTTTTTACCCAACATCCATTGTCCTCAACTTAATACGAAAGACTATCGTTTCTCATTAGACTTTAGTATTGTGCACAAAACCTCTTCTCACTGAGATTGAGTTATAACAACGATCAACTCTTACGACATTTCATTCCTTCACTCGCCGAAAAGACTTCTGTTCGTAGTTCGTAAGAAATTCACAACTTCAATATTTTAATTATTTACATTTTAATGCGGTAATGGAAGACTGTGAAAGATAGAAGTAAATGTGATGGTCTGCTATACAGTGACGTCGGAATATTATGATACGGGGAGGGGGGGGGGGGGATATGTACCTCGCCCAATTTCACTAAGGGGAACGAAAGATTTCAAGTGATTAAATTATACATTGTCATATTTTACGCATACTTATTAAATTTGGAGAGACTGAATAGTGTTATGCGGTATTTTTGTACTGGTATAAGATCTGTGGGTGAAATATGGGGGTAGGAAGAAGTGTGTGTGTGTGTGTGTGTGTGTGTGTGTGTGTGTGTGTGTGTGTGTGTGTGTGTGTGTGTGTGTGTGTGGTGTGTGTGTGTGTGTGTGTGTGTGCGCGCGCGCGCGTGCGTGCGCGTGTAAACACAGACGTGCAGCAATAGTTTTAAAAATTAAATTTAAAAAGGAACGTTTTATACAGTATCAAGGGGCGCCAAATTCTCGACACGGCCTTGCCTACCACCCTCTCTCCTTTCACAATGTAATTTAACTGAAACAGTTCTCGACAAACCTGCTGCTGCTATATATTTAAAAAACCGTACAAACACTTGGCGACTTCACGACCATGTGCGCCTATTTGGCTGACGATAGGTTATGTTTTGCTTAAAGCAGCATCGACGTCCAATCCGGCTAATTTATTTACTCTGAAGACTGGAACACAGACTGCACTCTCTCCTGTCATAGGCGGTTTGCTTTGCCATAGTTTGTGGTGTTACCACCAAACTGCAGAAACACAGTTCTCTCCTGTACTGTAACAGTGAAAATTCTCTGTATGCCTGCTTGTTGCAAACAAATCTCTGGAAACAAATTGCCAAAGATTTTCTTGTGAATGTACAGCTGAGGTTTCGTATATTTACAACACATTGTTTTCGGAAATATACAAAATTGCAGCTAGGTAATAATAACAAACTTAACAATTTCATAAATTTAGAAATTATTGACACATTTCACTCTAGATTTTTGTGAAATTTGCTGTAATTTATTTGTGCTGATACTAAAATACCTCCGACCTCCCGTGTGGCGCAGTTAGTTGGTGCGCAGCCGTATGGGGTGCGGGAGGTTCTGGGTTCGAATCGTAGGTAAGACGTGGGTGTTAATTTAAGTTAGGTTATAAGTTAGTTTATAAACCGTCCCCTGATAATCCTCAAGGAACAAAAACAATCCAAGAAATACTGAAATATAGGCTGTTCATGGTAAAGTAGGCACTTATGAAAGCCCTGCTTACAATCTAATTGTATTCACGTTGTGTATTCTTCCACCTTATGTAAAATAAACATTTCCATGGGCCTAACCACTTTATTCATGCGTTGCTCACGGGAAACTGTGAAATTATTAGGAAAGTAAATATTTTACATACTTGCTCATTTTTACATTTCGATGTATTTAAAAAACACGAAGCCAAATAAATAATTCAAGTTATCGCAAATTGTTACCTAACACTTTCTGTTCTACGTTAAGATATGGAACTACTTTCAACCCATCGCTACTAACTTTACTGGGCGAGTGTTCCTCAGTGCGCCCGTTAAAATATATGCAGGCACGGGCAGTGACTTTTTTTTAGGTTCATTTCAAAAGTGGTCACTTTATCGTTAACAGCCTTTACCTTTGGCAACTAATTTCCAAATATTTCCTTCTACAAAATCCAAAATATATATATTTACGGTGTACGTCACTTCCCTTATTCGCAAGTGCCGTCGCCTCTCTGGATTGGCACGATTCACGCTTGCCGCGTGCGCGCTGGGTTGTTGCTTAGCAACGCTTCTCCCAGCTTCTGCTGGGTGTTCTGGTTTATCGCCGGCCTGGAGAAATAGACGGGCAGAAACGCTCAACATGCTCCCAGAGCCAACGAATCTGATTTAAAACTTTCCGCTTCGCATTTACAACATGTACCGCCAATTAAAACCCCACGTAATGTTGTACGAATGCGCATAAATTTCACGTTTGAACAATTTTCAGAGGCTGGATTATGAAAAGAAATTTAATCTTGTGGTTATATCGTAACGAGAGACTTAAAACTTTGGAAAGTTGAACACCTATAAATTTGTACTCTTTCCGCTAATTATGAGAATTCTAGTCGAGAGAAAACCTGAGCAATTTCGATTAAATTTTGTTATTATTTGTTCGTATCCCATCCGTTTTGTAAATTGTATAAACATTATATAATTTTTATTTTAAAAAAAGTTTGTAAGTATTGAATTATGGCTTTATGATGTATATGGATATGCTCAATTTACAAACACTGGAATTATATATGTAGTCCAGTAATTGCTAACGATTGCGGCAAAAACCTTATTTGTTACACTCAAATACGAGTACTTATAATTAAAATTTCTCACGAACCTTGTTTTTCTCCATTATTTACAAACTCGTCGACGTCTGATACTCACGACATATGAAAAATTGTTAAGTTACAATTTGTTTGCAAATGAAGAACGTTGAAATTATTTACAAACACAATTTTTTGGTTGTTTGATATTTTGAATGTTGCGTATATAATCAAAGATAAGTCTACGCTGCAGATATACTGAAATGCAACGTCAGATAATCTTAACAGAAATCCTTGAAATTAATTTCCCCTAATCCACAAACTGGTTACCGATGTGAAAACAAGAAAAAATACCTTGCTGACACGGTTCCAAAACTCCCTCAGTCTTCTTTTTTTGTGACAGCTTGTTCATATCACAAGATATTGTTGGGTAATGTCAGCCAAAACTCCTATTTCCACAGCCTGTAGTTGATATGAAATAATAGTATTGCCTATACCGTAGGCGTACCATGTATAACCAATCTATCCACTGGCTGGGATAGGCTGTTCACGACAAAGTTAGCACTTTTGAAACCATGGTTACCGTTCTCTTTCAGCCGATTCATATCTTTCCACCACTAGTTAATGTAAACACTATAGTGTTAGTAATAAACACACTATATACATTTCATCATAATAAAAACAAAATTACAGAGGTCACAATGAAATTGAAATGTATTTATTAGTTATGTCTTATGAGACTGCTTCAAAAAGCGCTCACTTTACCGTGAACAACCTATAACAAGGCTACACCTGCACTTTTAAAACGAAGGGGGTTTCACATTCAGGTCGAGAAGGCAAATAAAACGAAGAGGTTTGGACGGCTCTTAACATAAAGGTCTTGAAAGTCGATCAGGGTGATTGAGGTGAGTATAAAGCAGTGCCGGAATAAAAGGGCGGGGAAACGGGAGATCCCCGAGAAAACCCGCCTACCAATGGCATCGTTCGGCACGATTCCCACATGCGAAAATCCAGTGTGTCCGGCCGGGGATTGAACCCGGATCTCTTTGGTGGGGGGGGGGGGGCGGAACTAGTACATGGATTCAGCGATAGTAACTTCAGTACATTATTAAACGTACCTTTCAATTCTGATGACGGTATACAGGTCTCAGCTGCGTCATATAAATATTGGTTCAATGTACAAGCGATTGCCATAGCAGATCACAAGCTCTGTGGAACAGTTCCAAACCGTAGACAGACATGTCACGTTTTGTGTGGGCCACGCGTGCTTTGCGAGGCCAACTCCCGCCTCGAACCCAGTGCGCATGTGCGGCCATCTAGGTCACAAAGAGATCGGGGTAGCCAATATCTGCTTCTGGGAGGAATATAACATATTTTAAGGTTCCGCGGTAAAGTGTGATTACGGGCAGGCACACCTTAATTCTGTAGCCTCCACGAACGCACCATTACACACAGAAGTGTGTGTAACCAGGCTTGTGGTTTCTAGCGCTCTCTTGCCATCCCTCCACCAAACTTTCGCAATATGCAGAGCTCGACGGGAAATCGGGCCCGTTTAAGAAAGTTTACACTTGACTATTTAGGGCATCGGCAGCTACCCCCATGTTTGCTTCAGGCAGAGTGATGTAGTAGACAGCCTGTCCCGTGCTAGGGATTAAATATACATTCACAGCCGCGGATCAAAGACAAGCCAAAAGTACCTGCGAAGACACTAAACACGCTGGTAACCAGGGGTTGCGGCCAAATATTTTGCTGTCGTGTGATGAAAATACGAACATTTAACATTTTTTTAAAAATTAAAATTGCTTTGCGTTTTGTAAGGAGTTATGTTCATAGCACAATTCTAAAAACCATAGTGCTGAAAGTGAGCATTTTCTTACCAAGGATCGCATCAAAGCATTTATGAGTTGTAGGGAAATTGCCTAAATATCTACTGATGATTGAGCAATTGTTTTATGCCTGGTTCACATGTACGTCGAGCAGACAGAGCGGAAAACTAGAACAGCCAATCAGAAGCCGTCCTCGTTTTCCGTTCGAGTCACGTAGAAAAATTGAGCTCACGCCGATACTTTTGCTCGTGGAAAGAGCATAGTTCGCCGATATTTCCCAGAAGGTCAGTTGGCTCAATGGGAAAACAACATGTATTGCTGCAAATGTAGACACTTGTTCGCTGTGCATTTGTAATGAAACACGTTAACATAAACGTTAGTTTCACTCAACATTTGCATTGAATAAATGCAGTTTGAAAATGAACAAATAAGTACACTAAAATGTAAAGTATTTCTGGATATAAAAATGAATTAATAGAAATTAGTCGAAACACGACAGTGTCAAGCTTTCTTCGCATAATTTGTTTTGGGATATTATTAAAAATCACAAACGTAACACCGTGGTTATAAACAAACTGCAAACCAAAAGCCAAAATGGCGATACAGAAAATCTGCTTTCACGTGAACCGTAGGTTCTGTCGACGCTGTCTGTTTGGCGTGATGGGCGTAAATGTGAATCAAGCTTTATAGGCTGTTGGTGGTGACAATTCAGAAAGTCATGCTTAGGATATGATTCTTGCCGATTTCGTATCCTTCTGCCATATGCAACATTGATATTGCCACGGACCAGCTCAATTTATTTGTCCGCCGATGAAATATAAGTGTGAAATTTCTAAGAACGTACATATGTTAAGAATACGTTAGTTGCAGCTACTATTTGTATAAAACGAACAGAAGCAGCGCTACATGAATTATACGTCCACATATATTTAAAAACGATCGTTTTCAAAAACGGCATTAACGCATGGAGCTACTTTTCTTACATCTCTGCCATATTAACCGAGAGAAAGTCAGTCAACGTGCTCATTAAAATATTACACAGATTGAAGCAAGGTGCTTCTTTAAAAGTTTATTTCAAAATTGCGTAATTAAACGTGAACAACATACATCGTTTGCTGTGCTATGACTGTGCACGTCTTACAACGATGTCTAGCGCCTTGTTTCTGCCTGTCTTACACAGTTTCCTTCACATGTACAGAACAACGTTGACATTGTCCATGCATGAATCGATTAAGCGACACTATGAAACTATCACGAACATATGAATGTTACTATTACGTTTTATCTCGCTCTGAGGTGTAAAGAAAAGCTACAATAGCCACCAAATTATTAAAGATTAAGCTTCCAGTAAGGCTACTTCCTCAAATATTTTCTTAACCTCAAATACTGGTTTCAGTTCTTATATTATAACACACACAGATAAGGCTCGATATATTTTTCAAAGCTTTACTTCAAAAAGCTCAGTTAACCGCAAAAATACAGCAACAATGCTTTTACACACTACCCATGATGCCAGAGAAGGCACTTTCACAGTACCGTAATGTGGGGTGAAATTTATCAGCAGGAGTGAGAATGATCACCTGTTAAGTCCAGCTACATAGGTGGGATAAAAATGATTAGCAGGGGCGAGAATGATAACACGGAAGTTTTCTGTACATTGTTGTAGTATGAATTATTGTTCACCATAACACCTTGACAGGACTATAGCGGCAATGCAAGTTATTGATGAGAGTTATGTAGTGAACACTATTTAAAAGGGTTTCATTTAGCATTAAGGTTGCACTATAATATTTCGATATATACATTATGAAGTATGCGTGGGGAGGTATACAAATATACTGAAGAATTAATTTATAATTATTTATGAAGATTTAACCAGCCACATTCTGAATACACTAATTGGAGAGTCCCCATATTGTTCATGACTCCGGAGGCTGAATGAGATGGCGGAAGTCGAAGCCCGGACATACCCATCTTCATGGGTCCTCGTCACAATGGCCCGACCACAAATGACATACAGCCCACGGGTTACACTGTCCTGTATCGGCTGCCGTGTCCCCATTTACTGGCCGATGGAGGAGGGTTTCTGTGGTTTGCGATTTCATAAGTAATTTCAGCAATCACAACCCGCATCCTGGATAAATATGTGAAGGTGTGATCAGGCAGGCCGCTCAGCTAAGTCTTGATCACTACTCGTAACAAGATGTGTCGGTCAGGTACCGTATCTGACATTAATATTTATAGGACATTAAGAGCATAATATTTATAGGACATTCATTGAGCACTTGTGAAGTCAACCTTTAAAAAAAAAAAAAAAAACACCGCCCGTTGCTGCATATATTTTAACACAAGCAGAAACTGAACTGTTTGTAGTAAAGTTGGCAGTGAATCAGTAAAAGTTGTACCACGTATTAACGACAGATTTAAATAGTAGTGTTTAAATTTGTGGACGCTCAATTTGTTTAATTGATTTAATGCACGTAAGAGTAAAATCGTAAATTTGGCATTTGCACTCGATATGCGTATGAATACAGTGAGGGTCCACGGCAATGCTAATAATTATACAAATGGCTGAATTACACAAAGTGAGGCGAGGTGAGGATTTAGATCTTTAACGGATTTTTTAAAAAGTTCTCAATTTACCGGGAAGAGCCTACAGGCAAACTTATCACGGTAGTGATCTTCCCGAAAGCTTAAGACATAAAATCAAGATGACGTAGACTGCTGCTCATTACAAGCTTTTATTTAACTTCACTTGTTTGTATGCATGGTAGGTGTCTGTCCGGCGCCCGCCGAATCACTGGTTATCAGAATGTATTTGGTGGACAAGTTGTCGATTACTGGTGGCGTGTAGAGTTTCAGTGCCTGGGAAGTCCTCATTTATACACATTATTGTGTATGTAAAAGACCATCCAAACTTTTAAACAGAAGCAGGAGTTTAAATGATCGACCTCGCGTGTGTGTATGAAATACCATTCAAAGATTCCGATCTGCGTGAGCTCGTATTGAAATGTCAAATACATCGACATACACTTGCGTGTACGATGAATAAAGAATATTCAGCATGCCGGTTCAACTTCCCGCGAAAAGAGTGCACTGAAACTCTCCTGATCGCAAGTGATATCGATGACGGACGAGTCTGTGAATGTATAAATAGTCTACTTATATAATAAATAGGTGAGACTAAAAAGTGAAAAATAACTTAACTGTAAAAAAATACCTTTAAAAATCAAACTTTTATTTATAAATGAACAATAAAGATAACGTTAATTATAGTAGTAGTTACAGAATTTGAAGAACTTATAAGACGTGGTCGAACAGCCGTAATAAACTTTACTACACATTAATATTTTTGTATCAATTTATTTTTAGTATATAAAAGCTTGGCGCGAATAGTTACGAGTCTTACGCAAGATATGTGCTTAATACGCTTACGCAAATGAGGTATGCGTTTTGTATTGCACGAAGCTTTTATATGCTAAATATTACATGATAAAAATATTAATTTGTAGTAAAATTTATTATGGCTGTTCGATCACGTCTTACAAGTACTGCAATTCTATAACTACTCCTATAATTAGTTTTATCTTTTTAGTTTATTTATAAATAAGAGCTTGGTTTTAAAAGGTTTTTTTTTTATAGTTAATCTATCTTCTTTTAAGTCCCCTATACTGGTGCACCCACCACATGCATCATAGCCGTCAAACTCAAAGGGTCTAAATTTGGTTGTTTTCCGTATATCTGCATTTCCTACAAAAATATTTTACAATACGTGAATACGCCATAGTTTTCTCCGAAAGTTGGTGGAAGTGTACGTAGTTACACAGACAGTTTCTAACTTGGAATCCAATACGTTGTTCTGATAGAGCTATTGGCAAAATAATAACAGTTAAATTCTGTAAAAAGGAGACTGCTTACTGCACAGCTGGCAGTGCACACTGCCCCAAGCCACCAGACCACAAGTTAACTTAGCTTTTGTGGATTCAGATGGAGCCGGAGTCACCAGCCACCAAAGGTAGTCGCAAGTGGAGTATAGTCTCAACTAGGCATTTGTACAAGCAAGTTGTCATCTCTGTGTCAGTTTGAATTACACCACAATTCACATTTTGCAATAGTTTAATCTCAAATCTTCGTAGACTGCGAAGTAAAGAGTCCTTTCGACAACCCTTCAAACAATATTTCGCCTGCACCTATTCCTTCACATTAGTAGCAATAGCCTTTGATTGCTCTGTCTAGATCACCGCAGTAGTGGTTCCCATAATCCCGAGCAGTAGCTGTCCTGAAAAAGGTCAGAAATTATTACGCTGTAGCCAAAACAATAGTCCAATGCGCACTGGATCTGAATCATTAAAACATAATCGCGCGTGCTTAGACTCCTTACGCGTTATTTTCTTAAGAAATCTGATATATCAATGGTTCTCTTTCGCCTTATGCTGTGTGAACAAGAAAGGACATCGGTCAAATTTTAATTTGCTTGGTTGAAATACAAGGAGATAGTCGTATATTTCAACTAAACCACGTATCATGTGAGGCAGTTGTTTAACGTCAAAAATTCGTGTGTGGTTCGTACAAAGATTTCGATCCGCATTGTTACGCGCACGAAGTACGAGCAGAACAGGTAACATTGTTCGAATAATATTTCCCTAGTTGCTTTAAAGCGGTCACATACTTAGTTTTTCTGTCTTTAGAGACGACTTTCCGCAACTTGGAACCACGTGTGTGTGTTTACTGCTCGTAGGCGTATCATGGTACATGTCGGAGCCACCTACTTCTCGACGCTTACTTCATTCTGGGCTCTCATCCAAGGACAACATACCTCGCTGAGTCAAACGGATAGCGTTGTAAGGATCTAAAATGTGTGATGTACGATGAAGAGAGACCCTTCTATTCCGGGAATTCATTTGGTAGCAGGGTTGACTTCAGTCATGTATAAACTGTTATGATTCAACCGTAGTTTTTATAAGCTACATGTATTAATGTAAACCAGTAACAAAATTGAAAAACTCTGGGGCAACCTGGTACCTAGGTTCTTTACACTCTGCACTGATTTATTAATTTTTTTTTGGGTTTGGAAACAGGTTGCCCTGGATATCTTCATAACACTATAAATAACTTAGAATAAATTTCACAAAACCTTAATGTAGAATCCGTAAAATAATTGTTGAATTTTAACAAGCAAGTCTTGAAAACATCGTGTTTATTATAAACATCGATCTCTACGTTAACAATTTTATAAGTTTTTAAAATAATGTGTTGAAAATACACAAAACTTTGGTTTTAGAGCTACAGGAATATCTTTGGTAAATATTATTTCAATAATTATTTTTAACAACTGCAGAAATTTGTAACTGTGTGGCAGCAGCCGATAAATAAATCACACTAACTCGAATACACAGATGTATGTGGCATCTAGCATGCTGTAAATCGAGCTCGCAAAAATTTCGACTACATATACTGTTATATCGTGAAAATTTATTGCGTCACCGTTCTTTCCAAAACACTGCAGCACCCTACTTCATTTACTACTGCGAATGAATTACCCAGTGTTTGACGTCTATACACAAATCATCATTAATCATTATTAGAAGGGTAAAATTCTCACTGGCTATCTCAAACGGCGGAAACAGGTTTACACAAACCAAAACACGGCTAAATAATGTACTAAAAGTTTAAACCATGTGCACAGTACCCAGCATTACAAAATAACAAGCAGTCAACTTTTACTGTCACTGGATGTATAGTCTATTCATGGCTCCTTCACATTTCATTTAATCAAACCCTTCAAAAATTACCCCATTTATAACGCGTATAGTTATTTCCTAAATATGTCATATTTCGCGATTTTTTTGCTTATGTTAACACAAAAGTGCCTTATTTTTGCTTAATTTTTTTATATTTATCTATAAATTATAATATTTCATTTAAATTTGATATGATTAAAAACAGTGGTAAATAGGTGCCTTGGAAATACATTGTAAGAAATTGAAATGCGCAAAATATTACAGTGAATGCACACGAATGCGGTGCGTTGTCCTTTTGGTGTAATTTTCTAGACTCGGTTAAGCTTCGTTTGCATGAGGTGGAGGATTATCATGAATGTAGAACTCTAGCAGGACTTTAAAAAAAGTGCGAAGTAACCGTGAATGAACTATAAACTGTTCTACGATCTCAAACGTCCTAGAGATGCGCAGAAAGTACAGTCTCTTGGAGTATTCACGACAGCCCAACAGTCAACAGTTATGGGCTGTCCCTAGCAAACACTTGTAAATGCCCGGAGGTGACGTCTGGCCGACAGAAAGTAATGCGATGGGCCTTCCCAAGTCTGCGATATGCTGAATTTATCGGAAATTATACATTTTAAAGTACGATATTACTACATTCGGTGTAAACCAATGGATTAAAATAAATATGTCACATTTCGCACTTTTCACTTTGTCGTTAAGTAAACTCCGCAGGAAAACCATAAACATGCAATTTTTTTTAACCCATGTCTACTTTTTTTTAAATATATTAAATATGGCGAAAGTAAACAGTAGTAGCTGTAGACTACTGATTTATACCTTTCTCGGAAAAAAAAAAAAAAAAAAAAATTCTTGGCAGGGCATTTATTTGCCGACATCTGCATATATATGCAAACGCCTATTTTAGAGGCAGTATTTCAATAGGGAGTCTCATTAAGGGTGATGCCTAGTGCAGGATTGGCCGAGACAAACGATAAGGTTTTTACTCGTAAAAGGCCGTTCACGATAAACCGAGCACTTTCGAAAGCCCTGCTCAAGATCTACTTGTATGCGCGCTGTGGTAGAAGAGGCGGGGATGTGCGGACGTGCCAGGCTTGGGCTTAGGTCTGGCCAACGGTCGCATTAATCCTGGTCTCTTTGCGGTGAGAGGACGTGATTCCTCTTCCCTGCCTATTGGTAGGTCGAAGCGTGGTAAGGCCTAACGGCTAAGAGCGCTACGACAAAATATAAAGTGTGTGTGTGTATATATATATAAATATATATGCACGTTGTGTATTCTTCCCCCATAAGTGCAATTAACATTGCCATGAGCCTCGTCCCTTCATTCATGCGTGGGACACAAACTGTGAAATCATTAGAAAAGTAAATATTTTACGAACGTGATAATTTTTACAAATTATATGCACTTAAATTATAGAAAGCAAATTAAATAATTTCATTGTTCACAAACGTCTACCCAACACTTTTAAATCGACGTTAAGATGTGGAACTAATTTCTCTCATTGTCAACATTACTGGACGCTTACCAGCCAGTGTACCTGTTGAAATGCATGCAGGTAGGGGCAGGTTAAACGCCCGAAGGCCGGCACACCCTCCATCCTCCAGCACTGCAACTCTACTCGGATGAGTAAGATAGTGCACGGCACATTCTCCTCTCCAAATCTCCAAGTGCCTTCTCTCTTGTATCCATTACACAGATTTCTGCTGGTTTTCTCAGTAAAACCTGTCCTCCTCGCCAATTAGTGACACTCAGACTTCCTTCATTGAAGCCTTTACCCAAGTACCGCCTCGTGCGTCATCAGAAAGCTCTTGCTGCCACCGATCATACATACTCTTCCAATATCTCGCTTTCTTTTGTTGCAAAGTTGTTCCGTAGCTTGTGTAGGTCTTCATCGGCCATTATTCTTTCTATCTCCAGCAGTAGTTCTCTCCGATCGGTCACCCCCTGTAGCCATGATCTTCTATCATCAATCTTGATGAAATCCATTAATACATGCTGCAAGGTGTAATCGACTCCTCTACGTCACATAGTGGGGAGGTGACCAACCCAAGACTAACGCAGGTAAAGGCTGTTCACGATAAAGTGAGCACTTTTTTAATCAACTCTAGGAAAAAGCCGCTGCTCCTATCTGCACATATTTTAACGGGCGCACTGAGTGACATACGCCCAGAAAAGTTGGTAACGATGAATGGAAATTAGTTCCATTTCTTAGCATCGAATAAAAAGTGTTAGGTAACCATTTGTTATAAATTAAATTATTTCTATCGCTTTCTGTTTTTTTTTTAATGCGTTGAAGTGTAAAAATTAAGATTTATATATATATATATATATATATATATATATATATATATATATATATATATATATATATACCTTTCTGATAATTTTACAGTTTCACTTGACCGACGCATGAAGAAAGCGATGAGGCCCATGGCAATGATAATTTTATGTAAGGCGGAAGAATGCACGTGTATACAAGTAGATACTAAGCAGGGCTTTATAAAGGGCTGAGTTAACTGCCCTTAAGCCATTAAGGTAGGCGTAACAGGTGATATCATGTTGTGACGCTATTGAAGCTCTATTTTCTTCCATCGCCATAGTGTGACGAACAAAACATTAAAAATGTTGAGGAAGGTTTTTGTATTTGATGCGTGTATAATGTGAAAGTTTTTAAATATAACATATTCACGGTTACTTCTCACTTTTCTGAAGCCCTGCTAAAGTTCTACTTCCAGGATATCCCTCAGTTTCGTGCAAACTAAGCTTAAAGAAACCTAGAAAATTACACCAAAGAAAGAGCACCGATTTTGTGAGTACTCGGTTGTAATAATAGTTTGCATTAGAACTATTTCTTACTAGGAGCTACCAACACAGCTTTTCTCACTGTTTTTATTCGTGATTATAGAAAAGAAATATTAGAGTATAAATAAAGTATAGGTAAAACATCAATTTAACGAAAAAGATACATCTGTGTTAACAGAGGTATACGACGCTTGATACATGACTTATTTAGGAAATAACTAAATATATAATACATGGGGTGATTTTTCAAAGGTTTGTTTCAAAACCTCCGAAGAAACCATGAATGGACTATAGATAACCACTAATGAAATTAAACTTTCAGGAGGCTAAATATCTACATGCTCTGATATAGGCTATTCACGGTAAAATTAGCACTTCTGAAATCCCTGCTTAAATCTACTTGTATGTACGTTGTGTATTCTTCCGCCTTATGTAAGATTAACATTGTCAGGGGCCTCATCACTTTATTCAATCGGTGGTCAAGTGAAACAGTGAAATTATTAGAAAAGTAAATATGTAACAAATTTGCTCAATTTTACACTTCAATGCATAAAAAAAACAGAAAGCGAAAGTAATAATTTAAGTTATAACAAATGGTTACCTAACACTTTTTATTCGATGCTAAGATATGGAACTACTTTCCATTCATCGTTATCTACTTTACTGGGTGCATTTCACTAAGGGCGCCCGTTAAAATATAAGCAGGTAGTGGCAGTGATTATTTTCTGAGGTTGATTTCAAAAGTGCTCACTTTATCGTAAATAGACTTTACAATAGTTTCATTGTAATTTTGACAGGTTAGGTTTCCAACGTTAAGGGTGTGACAAGCTGGAGTACAGGCCACGTCATTTTATCAAACACGTAGACAGACACCCCTCGCACAGGGTTACGGCTGTCTGAGGCAGGCTTCACGACAACATCCGGAGGCGAGCCCTGCACGTCGACTCGGCCACTCCCTAATCCTAATCTTGTGAGTGGCGTCGCATCTCGGCGCAGTAATAAGTCGCCGGCCCTATAGCCCCAATTAAACGGCCCTCCGCTGCCCCCGTAATCCCGGGCCGACGCCGACCGCGACGGCCTTCCAGCAGGAGATTGGACGCCGCACAGCGTCCTCTAAGCCTCTTCCAGCAGGCCTCCGCCGATAAGGCGGAGTCATCTCCAACACGCTCAGATGACCCGGCCGCTCGAAGGCTGCGTCCCGTACACTTGACATTGTCGTCTTCGGCACATTACCTAGACCCTGACCAACCCCACACCTACAGGATCTACCAAAAGTATAAGGGCAACCAATGAAATGTATGTAAACTTTAATTTAAAAACATATGGTAATATGCAATTACATCAAATCACTCCTAAATCACACTGCGAATGTTTCTAATGTTCTATTGGACCTCCTTTGGCTTTCCACAACTATACCCTTTGCACCATGCTCTACACAAATTGCTGACACCCTTGCACTGTAATATTGTTCCAAGTTGTGGATGTAACTTCACGAAGTTCCTGACGGTTTGCGGGTCTGCAGGCAGCTACTCTTGTGCCAATGATGTGCCATAGGTTATCAATGGGGTTGAGATCCGGACTTCTGTTTGCGTTGTCTTGTTGGTATACGAAGTAACGGCCATGAAACTTCTCTGTAGAAGGGATCATATTGTCCTTCATGGTTGATATGCACTCCTTGGAGTCCATGGAACCATTGATGAACCGCATTATTCCAGTACCATTTGCAGACATGCAGCCCCATATCATAACTGAATCACCACCACCTTGAACTGCTGGTGACAAACATTCTGGAAGGAATTTCTCAGTTGTAGTGCGCCTTACACAAACTCTCTGATTGGGGAATAGCTGGAATCGTGACTCGTCACTAAATCGTACCTTACTCACATTTCCATTCTCCAGTTCTTCTTGCTTTTGCACCAAATTCTTCTGTTTTTGCGCGAAATCGCTGTCAGGAGTGTTTTTTTTTATTGCCACATAAAAATCAAGAC
Organism: Dryococelus australis; assembly: GCA_029891345.1. NCBI lineage: Eukaryota > Metazoa > Arthropoda > Insecta > Phasmatodea > Phasmatidae > Dryococelus > Dryococelus australis. Next base: position 322,145,654 of record CM056993.1, on the reverse strand, counting down.
CTACACAACGCATTCGACGGGATCAAGTCATAGGTGACACTGACTTACCAGCCTTTTCCTGAAATTCCCTTTGAATTGTAGGAATGGAAGCCCTCCGGTGAAGTTTGGAAATACCTGCTATTGTTCTGTCCTCCCTAGATGACGTAATCTTCAGCCTACCGCTCCGCGACAAGTCTGCTACAGTGGTGCTCTTCGTATGTTTGTTTCTTTGTTCAACACACGTTTTACTTATACCTAACTTACATTCAATTACTCTATATAACGTCCACACTTACGCATGCCGATAACTTGCCACTTCGTTTCTTCTTTCACACTTTTTCTTCCCATAGTCACAAAAATATAACTTTCTGATACTGTTCGCACGTCAGCATGCTATGTAAGTCTCAACATAAGTAATAAAAACAGCAAGAAGGATACGAACAAAAAATCGTCACAGTGTTGCTATCTGTGGTACTACATACAAACTAGAACTCGACACAGCTCCGGATTCGGTGACTCATTTGTTGTTACCGTAGTTCATTGCTAAAGATTGCCAGTTTGTCCAGTTTTGCGACATATTTTATAATTATTTTTGACGTGATAAATGTAGTAGTAATTTCTACTAGAATCAAATTAGATTGCTATTCTGTTATTATAATTATTCCTTAGGTTTGTGTGTTTCTCCAAAAAGAATGATAAACGTATTTATCTAATATGAGAAAACGAAAAACATAACTTAAGAACAAATTATTATATTTTCACTTTTCTTTTTTTAAATGAAACTCTGAACATATTCTAAACCAGTTATTTCTGTGCCATTAATAATTTAAGAACAAAACGTTACGTTAATTGAATATAATGGTGCCCTTATACATTTAGTAGAACCTGTACTGTATACAACTGTCCAAGTCACATGGTCGACACTGATGAATGTGTTCTGTTTATATTTTAAGAAATGGGTGGAGCCCCGCGTTTTTTTGTGAAATGGTTGTTTGCGCGAATGCGCGTATCTCGGTAAATAAACGTTCTGCAAATACGACTTTATGTCATAAAATAAAAAAAACTATTATCTGTGTTCCTATTTTTTAACTTTCGACATATTGTGCATCCTTTGCGAGAAAAAAATCGTGTAAATGGTCAAATATCGCATTTTTAAACCTGGCCTACGCAGTTTCCTTAAGCGGCAAGAGAAAAGTACAAAGATACGGGCGCAGTTTAATCTGTGGTCTTTCATCGCGTGTAATAAAACCCCACTGTTACAGATATAATTTACACAGTACAGCGTCATGACGGAAACACTGCACGCCTTGAGCATAGGGGCGGTGAGGCACTAGAAGAGCGTGTTAGTGTCACCCGTATTGCTCCCTCGCTTCCTGACCTTGAGTGACGCATAACGTAGAAACAGGGGCGGTGGAGGGTGTTAACTGACAAAAATGGTTACTGCGTGTCATCAAAAGATAAACATTTGCTGTCGTGGACTTTTTTGTAGACCTTTTTGAGCCCCACGGTTATGTAATGCATTAATTTGGTGTATCTCTCATGGTTTAGTCAGCATAAACCCTGTAAGCGCCCGAAAATATACTTTCTTTCCGACTTGAATAGAAAACGTCGACATTTCTCTACTATCGTTACATTAAATACCAACGTATATATGTACCTAATCCTTCCTCAAGAAATTCTCTAAATGACGCCGAAAACACCATTAACATCCATCAAATAGTTTAGAAACCTTAGCCGAATACACAGACACACGCGGCCTTTCGACTTTTTTTTTTTTTTTAACTATACATACTTGGTATAAAACAAAGTCCTTTTATGGAATAAAATACTTTAACATATTTGGATTGAATCTAATCGCATTAAAATTGATTTGAGGAGGAATATAAACCTCTCAAAGCGCTTGCGTTCGAACTGTGTCCCAACCTGAAATGCTATCAACGAACTGTATAATAGCCGTGTTGGCAGAAAAGCAGTTCAGTGTTGGGACACGCCTTCCTGATACACGCCTCAAGAAGGTTTCGCGTTACCTATAATTGTTTCACAGTAGGCGCATTATTATAGTCTGTTCGCGGTTTTTTCACCCTTTTTGAATCGAACCTTTGAAAAATCTCCCCATGTATGACGTGTGTGGTTATTTCTAACATATGCCATATATCACAAGCCTTTTATACTTGTGTTAATGAAAATTACTTTTTTTTCGGTTAAATTGAAATGTTATTGATATTTTATCTATAAATTACAATGCTTCATTTATAAATAGTTCGAATAAAAAACAGATAGAAAACCTGTGTGTTGGTAACGCCTGGTAAGAAATAGATCTTATAAAAAATACTATTACAGCTCAGTGCGCACCAGTCCGGTGTGTTGTCCTTTGATGTAATTTTCCAGACTTAGTTAAGCTAAGTTTGCACGAGGCGGAGGAATATCCTGGAAGTATAACTTTAGCAGGGCTTCAGCAAAATCTGAAGTAACCGTAAATGGATTATAACATACATCCGTCAAGTGTGGTGTGGTATTCTGTAGAGGTAGTGTGCATGTTCACCCATATTTTCTATCGAACTGTGAGCAAACTAGTAGCTAATAAATTCTGTCGATGCCAAATTTGAGGCGTGTATAAAGATACACTTAAAAAGAAAATTCCGTATATTCACGGAAATGATATCGGAAATTTTTATCTAAGGTGTAAAAATTCAATCCGTAATGGCGGAAAAAGAAGCTCAGCTCTGTATGTCCACGCGAAGCTCTCTTGGACGCTGTAACCAGAATATTGTCTTTACTGCGGCAACTACGATATCCATGTTACTCTTTAGTCACTTCCAATATAAAAAAATTGCACTTGTAATAGGTATAGGCTGTTCACTGTAAAATAAGTACTTATGGAAGCCCTGCTTAAGATATACTTGTAAATACGCTTGTCTTCTTCCGCTTTATATAAAATTACCATTTACATTATCGTCATCATTTTATTCATGCGCCAGTGAAGTAAAACTGTGAAATAATCAGAAGATTAAATACTGTACAAATATGCTAATTTTAACACTTCGATGCATTAAAAAAAACACGAAGTGAAATAAATAATTCAAGTTATCACAAATAGTTACTTAGCATATTTTATTCGACGTTTAGCTATGGGACTACTTTCCACACTTCGTTGCCAACTTTACTGGGCGTACGTCGTTCGGTGCGCCCGTTAAAATATGTACAGGCAGGAGCGGTGACGTTTTTCTAAGGTTGATTTGAAAAGTGCTCACTTTATCGTGAACAGACTTTAGCAACACTAAAAACATTCAAAATACTATCGTAAACTGGAAAAGGTACTATGTCACATTAGGAAAATAACATTTATACTCACCTAGGTCCGAAAAAAAAAAACTTAAGCGTGTTTGTCAGCGATGCGTAAATCGCAACAGATATTTGGCGAACTGCCTTCACTTTCTACAATTACCTCCTCCCAACGGCTCTGAGACTTCGTAACATAGAATTTACAAATGATCCTACATATCAAATACGTGGTGCTGTTGACAACCTTTCATCGTAATACTATCTGCACTTATGCTACTAACCTAGTATGGAATAGAAATGTTACCCATGACGCCTAATCAGTGATGGGTACAACGTCGGCTCGAGTCTCTTCTTCGCTGCGATTTCCATGTCTTTCCTTCATTGCGCCGACGTACAGCTTACTGGACAATACTGCACGGTATTAATTTCTTACGAACCACCGTGCACTGTCTCAAACGAAGTGACTGAAGTAGCAGCGGCGGGGGCGTTCTAGATACGAAGGGACGCCGCCTTTTTATATCAAAGGGTTATATTGATTGAAAGAGGTAAATTGATATAAAGGATTAATTAAATGGATAGAAATGGTTAGTGAAATGGATAGAAATAGTTAGTGAAATGGATAGAAATGGTTAGTGAAACTGATAGAAAGGGTTAGCCCAATAAAAAAAGTTAATCCGATTTTTGTGCAAGAGTGTACTAAGGGCCAAATGTAATAGATTCTTTCTTACTTTTTGTAGCTTGGGGAGCAGCTCTGGTAGATGTTCATCCTCTAAGCTCTGGCACTCGACTGAGGTGTGACATGTTGGGGACAGGGTGTGTGTGTGTGTGTGTGTGTATATATATATATATATATTATATATATTATATATATATATATATAATGTATGTGTGTGTGGTGAGTTTTGTGCAAGAATGGTACAAGTGTTATTTTTTTTGGGTTCGTTGTGATATTGCTCGTAGATGGTGTTGGGATATAGGCGACTTTGAAAGATACTATCATTCCGACTGAATAACAGTGCTGACATAATACACGAGTGAACTTTCGGACTGTTTAAATGAAATGTATTTCAAATGTGTTCTACATATGAATAAATAACACAAGAGAGAATTTTAACAACGTGAATAACCTGGTGTTGACAAGAGCTAAACAATGAAAGTTATGCGAGTCTCCAGTATGAAATTAATTAACAATAAAAAAGGCACTATAAATTAAACTGCAGTCTTCTTAATCACAAAAATAAGTAATTGAAAACATGTAAAAAATGTGACACTACTTGACGCATCTCGTACATACCTTACATGATTTTAAAACACGTCAGTTTGATCGGGAAATGGCTGAAGCAATGACTGCAGTCTATGGCATGCACCAACTTATAAGCTGTTAGATACGTGGAGTGCATCTGACTGGCGACTAAGGCTATAGATACTCGGAAAGAGATGTGAAAATGATTTAGGTTACAAATAGATAAAATTATTTATACGATTCACGAACTAATATATAAACAGTGATTATAATATATGTCCATTCGGTCGGGAGGTCGCTGCAGCACTGACTTGGATATAGCACTTCATCAACTTATAAGCTGTGTTGAGAGCAAACATAACCTGCGCCAGTCTACGTTTGATTATAGGCTGAGGTGAAAAACTCTTAAATAAATTAATATACAACACGAATGTTTCCAAATGAATTAAACGGTTAATGAACACAAGTACATGGCAATCACTAAACGAATTATGGATCCCAGCTATCCTGTTTTTTTAATAAAACAAATCGCACCAGGATCTCCCCCAAAACACATCCGTCCGCCTGGGAGGCTGGTGAATGAATGAGTTGAGGTTACGTCGAGAACCTGACTATATACGTGGAGTGCGGCTGAGTAGAAATTTATGACAAATACTCTGAATACCCTACGTCCTACAACAGACAACGAAACAATAATTTAAAAAACTTACCCTGATTTTTAACGAAAGTTTCACTATTTTAAGAAGAAGAATTCACTTTTAATAAATTTTTTTATTAAGTTTGTGAAATTCACTGCACTAGTTAGCAAAAAGATAGTTGAAAATGCTACCAAGTTTCATCGATCGAACTCAGAAAAGGGGTTTACATGATACACACTATATAGGTATAATACACTAAAATTATTTTTTCACTATAAATTAAAAGAATTGTTATAAAATTCTTTTGATATTAAAACGATAATCGCGGCTAGCACTCAGGCGTAAGATATGCCTATTTTCTCCAAAGTCCGCTTACAGCTGAACAACCCTTTGGTCGGGGCATGAATCCCCGCCAACTGTTGACCTGCCCGGTGAAGTCGGGACAGCTGGTGTATATGTCTATCCAAGACAATTGTTTGCAAAGAACTAACATGGTGTCAAACAATGAGAACTGTTCACATCAGTGCTACCTGCAGCAGCACCTCTCCCCCCTCCACCCTGTCCAGGCCATGCCTTTGTGCGAAAAGAGAGTTCTTTTCCAAGGCCACATAGCTCCGACCCCCTCCCCCTACACCAGCCCAGAGCACGTTTTCGGACGACTGCCCCTTCCAATGCCGCGCTTCGCAATACCTGCCCACGCCCCCATCAAGGTTAGAACACGTTTTCGGGGACTGCCCTGTCGACGGAGGGCACTGCACAGCCCTTGCTTTCGATCCAAGGCTGCGAACCCCCCACCCTCTTCCATTCACCACCAGCCCACATCGCATCTTTTGTCCAACAAATTCGAGGACTTTCCACCTGCCAGACACCCCTTAAGAAACAAAGTTGGATTATTCCAAACCATTATATGTTTGCAAAATTTTGCTATACCAATGATTTAATGGTGGACTCTCCCGAAAATCTGCACTGTCCGGTTCTGCGAGAGGAGTACTTATTCCCCCCTCCACCCCTTGCCAAGACTCGCCATACCTGGAGCTGGACAGCAACCTTCAAACCTTTGTGCCAGGGGATATTTCAAAATTTTTCGCATTTCATATGTTTGAATGTTTATTTCGATCGAAATAATATTTGATAAATTTTGCTGATAAATTATTCCCTTAATGTTAATAACTATATTGAGAATTTCAACATTATATATGTAACTGTATTTATGAAAGTGTAATTTATTGTTTCTGACCAACTTCCACTAATGCGATAATTTATTTTTTACACCACTTCCACCATATCCTGCATAGTGAATTGAAAACTTTTATAAATCTTTGATGAAATTTTTCCTAAAAGTAATATATTTCATTTTTATTGATGCAGAATTAAATGCTATGAAAAAAATTAAATTATAACAGTTATTTTCTAACACCAAAACCCAAGCTTCTCTGTATGCTTGTCTAAATCCATTCGGGATATTTAAGAGAAACTAGATGAAAGTGATGGCAGGAACACGCAATGATCACCGACATACTCATTCTTCTATCCTCTCTCTACAGCATTCTATCCTATTGTTAACGCATATCAATTTTCCCTTTCCTTTGTAATAGGCATCGGTTATGGAAAACTTTACACTCTCCCTGCATAGAGTCCTTGTTTAGAAAAAAATCTAAGTTAAGAAATAAATAAGTTAGGAATATTTTTTAAGAAATGCATAATTAAAAGGATTTAACCACACTGGATTATTGCTTAAACATTAATCCAATGAAACGATAATCCAATTAACAATCTGATTGATTACAGAATAAATGCAACATCCATCATATATCCAGAGGTTTATTAAATAAAATAAGACATCAAATATGATTTAAAACCTTTCATTTACTATCATAATTTTACAATCATTGTATTACAATCTTTAATATCTTTATTCTCAACACAGGAGTCTTGTGCTTTTGAGAAACCCTTCAATCGAACCAAAGACATATATTTTCCTTTTAATGATTTTATCAATTAAATATTAATTTGGAGAATCAACTTTTTTCAGTTCATGTTCGTAAAATATGCTTTTTGTGGGCTCTCTGTTATAGGTTTCTAAGTAATATCTCTTAGATGTGTTTGTCTAACTGGAAATAATTTTAAATATTCCATATGACCAATCAACCGTAATTTTTTTTTCAAAGATTACTTTCTGCTTCGAGATACGTATATATATTGGCCAACTTTGAACTTTTGTTTTCTCTGATCGATTACTTTAACATTATTATAAATAGTTTTCATTAAACTAGTATCCATAACATCTTTCGATGCCATATAAATAGTTCTATATCTGGAATTATAAAATATAACTATTTCAGTCAAAATGTCAACCCATTTTTAAGTTGCTTTCGATGTGAAATGTTTATATATTAACTGCTTAATTGATTTATTGTATCATTCCACAACACTGGCTTAAAGTTCCGAATACATTGTGTAGTGATTAATACCATAATCTGTCAGTTTCCATAATGGCACAGAAAAAAATTTGGTTCCTCTGTTGGTTTGGAGCGAATTTGGCTCTCTCTATTTCAAAACTGTCTTCATAAAATTGGTAAACTGTTTCCCAGTTTTGTTTTTCAAAGGTACACCCCAACCATATTTCGAATAAATGTCTATTATGGTTAAAATATACTTGTATCCCTTTATTGTATTTGGAAAGCATTGCAATTTCACACAAGTCGGCTTGAAAACTATTGTTTAACCCTTAAGTAATAACTTTTCTTCTGGGATATCTTATCCTTGCAGGGGTGTGAAGCTCTTCAGAAATATAACTGAACTTTATTGGTAATATAAGTCTTCTTTCAGCTCTTCAATAATAAAAACAATTTCGTCTGTGTGTGAATTATAACCATATTCTCTCAAAGCTATGAGAAGTTTTAATCTATCAACCAATTCATTGGGATTGTTCCAATATACAGGTGAAAACCAATTGTCAATTTAATCTTTATATATTCCAGTTCTGACTATATCTCCTATTAAATGTAGTTTCGGATGGTTTTCCTCTCCTAAACGCTTATTTGCGCTCGTACGACGAACAAGTACTTTATATTTCTGCAAATCAGTGTCGGAATATCCATTTGGAAAGTTTTTAAACAATAATTAAAACAATCCTAGACTCACATCAGTTACATAATCACCTATTTAAATTTTATAGCCAGGCAAAAATGTTATTACTGAATCTCCAAGAAACCAGATTTTTCATATCCATAAACACCAAATGTTGTATCCCGCATAGGTGAATTATGTTTTAAAGCTAAATAACTACGTGTTAATTGAGAAAGGAGCTGTTTTCTCTTTGTTGAAGGTTCTTCTTCAAAATTTAATTTCCAACGCTGTTTCTTTAGGTTTATTTAACACAGAATGCAATGTATCCATTCTACTTGTAAGAGGTTTAAATATTTTTTTGTTTAAAACATCCTGTTCCATACAAGCTTGTTTTGCTTGTAAATATTTTTCCTTCGCAGCAGATATGTTATGTAATTCTGAAGCAGTGGCAGACATGTTTTGATTATATTACATTAAATTCAATCTTTTATATATTATTTAAGTCACTGTCTTTTAATCTGTTGTAGTAGGTCGACTAGTTAAGGTTTTTTCAATCTAATCAATTTTAATTTAAACGCCATATAATTTAGCTATATTCTTAGATCTCAAATCATTAAGAAAATAATTTATTCATATTTCCAAATCATTATTTTGTTTTCTTAAATCTGTATGTGTAACTAAACCAAATTATTTATTAATGAATTCAAAATTTATATATTGTGTTATTTGTTCCATTCGTGTTTCACGTAGTTTTGTAATAGTAGTCCTTAATTCTTTATTAATTACACCTCTTAAATTTTCTTGTATTTCTGCTAATTGTGTTGTAAAAACTATGTTTGTCAATTCATTAAAGTCTTTACTAAATTCATTTATATGTTCTTCTATTCTAAATTCATTACTCTGCATATTATTACTAATATTGATTAGAATATTTGCAATTACAGCCGTGTTTTTATAAACATAATCCACTAACTTTATTAATTTTGTCTTAAATATAGTTTGATTGTGATTTAATTACATTTAGCATACTAGTATTACCAAGTAACTTTTATTTACAGCATCACTATCTTTTACAGCCATACTATAACACGTAATATATGTCTGTTCAAATAACAATCCGCAATGCGATTTTTGGTTAAACAGCTATTGTAATGATTAAATTTTATACCGCTATGCCCATACTTTGAAATACTCGTTTTTTACCCGGACATAAAAAACTGTCAAAACCAGGCCTATATATGCCTTTATATAGGGGAAGCATTGGAATAATCATAAAAAAACCATAGTTTATTTCCAACAGTAAAACATGTATGTTTAAACTTTGTAAAAGTAACATCGCCTAAAACATGATCATTGTAAATATGTTGCAGATCCATATTATCCATTTTAAACACAATTACCATATTTACATTATCACACAAATTATGTTTTGGTATACGTGTGTAGCTTTGTGATGGTTAATCAAAATTTGAATGTCCACCAAAACTAAAATATTGTTGTATTTCACCCTGCAGTTCACACATAACATCGTCGAAAATAAATATGGAATTGGGTAATTCTTCATTCCTTCAATTAAAGACAAAATGGTAGCTAATCATTGACATTTCTCTTGTATTTTTTTAGGAAACACACACGTGTTATCAAATTTAAGTCCATTTGGATGTTCCACCAGCGACATAATAACACAAGTTTTTCCACATGAAGGACCGCTTATTATACAATGTATATTTGATTGTTAAAGAATGCCATATTTCTGATAAATTACGTTTTATTTCATATTTACAATTACCAGCAGATGTACATTTTGTTTTATAACCTTCATTTGTACACAATTAAACAGTAAAACATAATGTATTGTAAGCTACTGATGTAACATGCTAACAAAAAACTATAAATGCAAGTCTATATATATGTTCATGTTCAGTTGAAAATAATGTCTCATATTAAATGTATCGAAAAAGGAATCGGTGTAGTGAATACGTTGATTAATAAATTGCCATTTGAATTGCATTTACCAAAATACAATTATTGTGGACCAGGCACTAAGCTTGCAAAACGTCTGGCACGGAACAATCAAGTAATAAACAATCTGGATAATGCATGTAAAGAACACAATATAGTTTGTGATCGAACAAACGACTTGAAAGAAAGTCATATAGTGGATACAATTCTAGCCGATCAAGCAGCAAATATAAGGAAGAATCCATCTACATCAACAGGTGAAAAGCTAGGCACCTGGGTTGTTGATAAAGTGATGCGTGCAAAGGTTAAAAAAAAAAAAAAAACATGGGTTTAAAATGTAAAACCAAACAAAAAACAAAGAAAGGCAATTAGAAGAGCAGTTAAATCTAAATGTAAAGCAATGTATTTGAAACCCTATAAAGTTGGGCAAGAGCAAAAAAAACTCAAAACGTAGGGGGAAAATGCAGAAAATCCTAAATAGTCTTTCGAAACATGCATTAACAAATATATTAATGTATTTGTAAATAAACTAGATATACCCTACTTTCAAGGTATGTATACGAGACCTGGTTTACCAAGAAACCAAATCTTCGTGAATGTATAATTGTTAATTTAGATTCGAAACAAAATGAAGGAACACAGTGGGTTGGATTAATAACAAATGTAAAATCAATCAATGTATTACAATAGTTTCAGTGATTTACATCCTCCAAATGAAATAGGCAATTATTTTAAAAACATGCAATTAAGGTACAATTACCAAATGCAATCAATTGTGGTATTTTATGTTTATGTTTTTTGACTATAGAATGAATATATAAGTGTAATTGTAAAAAAATATTAGTAATGTCAATAATGTTGATATTAAGTGGAAATTCGTCACTATTGTGTTTGGTATAGTTCCCTGCATTGGAGATAGATGGAGAATGGCAAATAAGTCTAATCGAATTCGTAACTTACAACAACATCTCAAACATTGATATACATAACCAAACATTTGCAGTTAACATTTATGAAAAAATCTAGAAGATAGTGAGATACCATTAGGATCAGCTGACTTAGAAACATTAATTAAAGCGGCATTACCTGAAACTGTACATTTCTGATTACATGGAAGTTCAAATATGTTAACTAGTGCAATATATAGTAAAGTTGATATCGATTTCATGGAACAATTCAATTGCAAATATGTTGCGTTACGAACAGAGAGCATATCCAGCGAATCAATTGCATAAATCGTCAAAAGAAATCAATATGTTAGCAGTAAATGTAGGTCACATAAATGTTAATATTGTAGGCAGTTGATATTTGAATGGGAAACTGACAAATACACTACATTAATTCATGTGTGTGGTGGCTCCAGGATTAAAAATAATTGAAAAATCAAATACATTGATATATCTGCAAGTAATAGTTAATCATGTTAATGAAATACTTGCTACAAAAGTCGATCAAGATGGTATACTGATTAATTTTAGAAACAAAGAAATTTCTGCCTTTTTGCATTTTAAAAAGGCTATATAAACAGTTTCATTCCATGTGCATTACAATAAAAAATGGGTATTGTGTAAAAAACTCAATATGTACGTTCTTTTAGGAATTTTCTCACTAAAGAATGTATTTCGAAGATAGGAAGTATTAAAGGACATAAATGAAAGCATTAAACACTCACTTCAAATAAGTTACCTGTGAAGTTAACACAAGGCAAATGAATTGTTTTTAAAGGAATTAGGATATATGGTTCATAGAAATGGAAGTAGTACTTAATGTTGAAGAACCAAACAGTTATGAATATGCAATCATCAATACAGAAATACACGTGGATGAACCATTCCCAACAGGTCCATATATATTTGCATCGGAAATAAGGATTGCTATAATAAATCATGATATATACACATTACCATCGAAATCATGTTTAAGGTTTAGAGAAACAATTAAAAAGACAGCTGATGTAACTAATCCAGTAGCTACAGGAATAGTAAGAAACGAAATACTTCACTTAATCGAAAGAATTTAATATCTGCTCAATGGTGTTGAAATAGACTAAACATAAGCAGTTGGAATTACTTCCATGATAAAGAACTCTCTCTTGGAAACTGTAAACCAACTTTATACAGGGCTTTTGCCTGGGTGGAACAATGCCAATAATTTTACGCTACAAATAAACCCAGGTGGAAAATACAAAGTTGTTATATCATTAAGTATGGTTTTGGGCTTTGCTGAGGACTATATACATGTAATATTAAATGCCAAAAAAAATAAGTTATTATATTCGATAATACACATTGAATGCCATATATGATACAGCTAAAAACTAGGAAGGTGACACATTTGAATTACACAGATTTGAATGGCTAATGCCACAAATTAAAATTAACACTCATGAGTATGTAAAGATTTTAAAATATATCGAAAAGGGGAAGCTAGATACTGCATTCAGATTGTGAGCTTTGGAGACATTTCCAAATCTAACATCACAAAAAGTCATTTAGAATGTGAAATCAAGTTTTTCCTCTGAGAAACTATAATTTGCAGTTATCTGTTTTCAAACAAACCAACAAAACAATTTAAAAGCTGACAGATCAGTATTTGATAATTGTGATATGAAAAATATTAAACTTTATTTAAATAGTCAAGCTTACTCCTATTTGGATTTTAATTTGAACTTGGAAAATGGGGAATATCTTATTTGCTAAGGTATGTACTCAAAGTTCCAGAAAAAGTATTATAACAAAATCTGCTCACAGATCCTAGAACCCAAATAATTTAAAACCAGAGGAACATTAATTGTATTTTATGTAAGCAAACAGGGTGACAGAATTGCCAATGGTGTAGTGGATTCATGAATTGAAATGATTGCAAATACACATATTGCAGCAAATGCACAAGCTTATGCTCTGATAATTCATAATATATTAGCACGTTACTATGTAAGAGACAAGCTGGTGATTATAATGAATTAAGACAGTAGCCAATTAACAATGGATATGATAACATGTTTTTCAATGTACAAGGTTTTCAATCTGCAGAAAAAATTATCATTAAAGAATTAGCTATTACTGATATGGAAGAAAATTCATCTGTATTCAGACTGGAAATATCTAACTCCCAAATACAAGAAAACTAATATATGGGTTACTAGGCATCACCACAATTTAAAATGGGAGAGTGGATGTAAGGAGTATGAGAATATTGAAGATATTTGCAAACATTACCTTAATAATTGTGAAACATACATAGGTGGAGTCGAGCAATGACACATTTTAGAAAGTGTGTATAACAGGAAAGTAATAGACATACAAGAAGAATACAAATGCCGATCGAACAATTGCTTAAAACATGCAGATATAATTCAATATTCTTCTCTGCATGGGAAAATTCTAAATTAATGATAATTTGTGCAATGATGTCTGACTGGGGTGAAACAGATTGCAAAATCACATTCTCTTGCATACATAAATCGAAGTGTATATTGCATTTTAGCACATTGGAGTAAACCATTGCTAGTTTGTTACGGAAATAAATAGTAATAACATTTTGAAAAAGCTTGGGTTTGTATATATTTCTGAAATAATTATTTAAAATATTTTGGAGCAATCTGTACTTGCTTATTGTGTGTGTGTTGGAACACAATGTAGAGAGAGAGAAAGACAGAGAGAGACATAGAGAGACATATATATTATATTATATATACGCTAAATTTTAAACAGCTGGTGTTTGTATTTATTTTGTCAATCAATTTATCTTATAAAATGAATTCCTTTTGTATGTATATTTAACCTATCCTTATTAAAAATCTACTTGAAAGAAATGAAAAAAATATTGATCTCAACTGATTTTTAAAAGATGTCTGGTTTCTTTTAAAGTATGTTGCATTGACATGTACAAGTGTTGTAATGAAAAAGTCGGAGTAAAAGTTTTGGAAGCGATCACTATAACCACTTTTCTATAACTAAGTATATAATATACAATATCGGACAAGACATGGATAATATAAGTTAGTTTCCTGATTTGAATCCTGGCTAGTTCATGTATGATAATAGTTAACATGACTTACATTTATTTGATATATTTTTATTAGTTATTTGTTTGTGCATGTCAAACATTACCTAAAACAAATGTATACTCACTTCGAAATCTTATACTTACAGTGTTTACCGATATCTCAAGACATGAAAAAACAGTTATGTTCAGAATTACCCAAGTGTACCAGTCCTACCACTCCCCTGTCCAGAGTCAAACCTTCAAGGTTAAATTTCGACATTTTTTCAAAAGTACCAACTACAAAAACCGAGGTCTCAGAGGGTGCTAGCCTGACTCAAATAAACCTCCGCAGAATGCATTTCAGTTTTATAATATTGGGGAAAGTATCTTTTTCACAAATTATGCTGCCAAGGTCCTTGGTCCATCCTGCTGAGGAGGACAGTTCAGATCAATGATTTTAATCATCAAGGATACCAAGGCCAAAACATCTTCGTAGTTGAATTCAAACTCTTGATAAAAAAATATTGCGTGCAGGAAAATATACAGAAAATTAAAAAAGAAATTCACAAGAAATATATATATAATAAATATTTATGAAACAAGTTTTACTTCCCATATACAACCACCTTAAACAAAAAGTTTAAAATGTATTTCTACCATATTGAAAAAATTCTCGTAGACATTAATGGAAAATTTTTGTATTTGGTTAGCACAAATATGATTAACAATATACGCATTAAGAAAATAGGAGCATATTTACTTAAATTAGATCGTGAAGCATAACATGTTTCTTGACTTTGACAAGATACAGAATTATAAGGTGGTGGTGTAATATTACAAAACGTAATAGTTGTTTCGAAAATAAATAAATGATATTACCTTTAATAGGTAAAACTAATCTTAGAGTAGCTTAAAAAGGGATTGTATGAAGAGTAAACAGTTTTTTAATGGATTATTACACTTTCTGTTTTCTATTAATCATATATTGCTTTATTGAGTGTGTTTATCTCTAATACATTTGCTAGGTGTTTTAAATGATTATTAATTAAACAGAACTTATTTTTACTAAACAGAAGTTATTTTGTGATAAATTAAATGTTATTCATTTCTTAGAGGATGAAACTTAGCAGAGAGGTTTGTCAGAGGTTTGGGATGACGGTTAAAGATATTTGAAAGTAGGGGATATGGGAAGGGAGGGGACTAGGCATTTAGCATTCTGACTTCTGGTTGGAGGGGAGAAATCACACTTCTCGAATGTTTACCTGGGAAGTTGAAATTGTTATAAATAGGGTTTTAGCCTCTACACCACTCTTGCACTGTTTCCAATTGTTTGTCAGTTTGGTTCGCCTTACCATGTCGTGTTTGTATGAAGATTAATTTCTGGGCTTATCTACCCAAGACTAACAGAGATCTTGCAGTTTTTGACTGGAATTATTTTAATGATTTATTGAACGAACCTGATGCTTTGGCAAACAATTTATTTGAATTTTTGGATGATGAAGAAATTGAATCTACTCTACTACAGCCGTTGCTCTGATCAATGCCTTCAATGTTAAGAGCAGGTACAGTGATGTCTGACCTAATGAAACCTACAACATCGAGACAATCCTACAACATGTGTGGTAGCGAATCCTACAGCAACACCTTCAATGCAGAGAGCAAGTATATTGATGTCTGCACTAACAAGACTTACAACATCAAGAGCACGTATATTATGTCTGTGGTAGCAAGACCTACAGCAACGCCTCCACCATTGAGCTTGGAAGCTCTAAATTTAACTTCAGTCATCAAATCAGGTGAGCGATGTGTACAAAAACCAGTAATGTGTTTGTGTTGCACTCCACTAGATTTAACCTCAAATAATGTACAGGAAGATGTCTAAAAACTACTTATACCAAGAGTCGGAAGAGTTTTTAGAGTTTAATTTTGTGTTTTCACCTTAGTCAAGTCTACCATCTCCTGCATTATTATCACCTGAATCACCACAGGAAAAATTAATTTCCCCACCTCCTCTGTTCATAGCTTCATCACAAGAAATAATTCATACTTATAAATTATCACAAATATCGCCACTACCACCTGTTGTTCCTGTAAAGAAATGCAAATTCAGCTTATCTCTTAACTATATACATAAATTACAATAATAATTCAAACTTACAGTGATGAATGATTTTACGATGTAATATGAAGTAATGCCTTTAATGGTTTCTGACACAACACAATTTGATACTTTTTCAGTTTTAAAATTGTAATGATCTTCAGAGGTGATGTGGTAAGATTTTCACTTGTAATAGGATGATAACTTTTTAAAGTTTTAGTGATTGAAAGTATAATTTTTTAACGATTTTAAGAAAATGTCATACTGTTTGTTAAAAGTTTTAGTGATTAAAAAAATGTAAATCAGTTTGTTAAAAGTTTAATCATTTTAAGAATATTTCATTCATATATTTAACAATTTTAAGAAAACTTCATTTAGTTTGAAAAAGCTTTAATGATTTTAAGAAAATTTCATTAAAGTTTTAACAACTTGTCTAATAGCTTAACAAAATTTTTAAACAATTCATTTAAGTTATAATGATAAAGAAAATTTCATTCATATTTTAACAATTTACTTAAAGTATAACGATTAAGAAAAATAACAATTTATAATGTAAATTGATCGAAAGTTTTAATAAACTTCACGATTTCAATCATAAAATGTTTACTGATTTGCAGTCATAGCATACTCTGGTGTGATTTTTTTTACAGTTTTAAGGCACAAGATGGAGTTTTGGTTAATATGCTTGTATGGCTTTCAAACTTAACATGTTTAAAGTTTTCCAATCGTGGCACGTTTGATGTGAATATGTAGAGACTTGTCGTATTAATGCTAACTAAGGTGTATTTTATGATTTTTTAAAATGAAAATATGTTTTATGTTAAAATGGTATACTGTGACATAATTTATTGGTTTGAAAATTTCTCATGTCCATATATCTGTTGTGAAGGATTGGAGATGGGGTGTGTCTGAAGATGAAGTACTTGTATATGACTGGATATTAAATGTTTAAATGTAAAATATTCTTGGTAACTTCAGACAAGTGGGTGATGTTAAGTAGTTGGTTTCATTTTAAAATCAGGTAACTTGGAATTTTTTTCACGAAAAATGAATTTACTAGTTGTTTGCTTTCTTCTTGAAGAGGGAGAAACAAATATACATTTAAAAGCTATCATTTAAATTTAAATTTAATTAAAACAAAAATGTTGGAGAGAATCGAACACGTCTGAATGAATGGATTTGAAACGAAACAAGAGGGAACCGACTAGTATCGCGAGAAAACTTTGCCGACCTGCTGGTCAACTTGAAGAACCCTGGGGAAATTTAACAAAATGAGAGTTAAGAGACTCAAATGCATTTTTGAGTGGCAGGTAGAAAGAGCTCTTAGCAACACACCCCAGCTCCAAGAATATTTTCCCGCTGCCCTACAACTTTACAGCAAGCAGTGGCAGAATCCAGCGAACTTTAAACTAGAAATATTTTCTCAGAGAAATCAGATTACTACCGCTGCAGCTGAAGATTCAACACGATGATGTCTGCTGGCAAAACAATCATACTTTACACTAACACAGAAAACAAAATTGAAGGTTTTTTTATGGTTGTCATTATCCCATAAATTTGCTTAAATTTGGCCATTTAGGAAAATCAATCGAAATATCGTGAAACTTAACCGATTTCAGCTTCAATAGCAAACATTTAAAGCTGGATACCTGCTATTTCAGTAATATCATGTCGAGAAAATAGTATTTGTAAATAGAATTAGTTCGATAATATGGTAGATATTTGAGTCGAAATTCTGGGCTAGGGAAACTACACATAAAATATATGTTTTCCCTGATTTCCAAGCAAATGTTTAAAAACAAATTGAAAGTAAAAACATTTACTTGTGTATTGCTTAAATCGAATGAGGTGTGTTTTCAAACAATGTTCTAAGTTTAACTTGTATAAGTGGAATGATGTGTGGTTTTCATTTCTTAAAAAAATGTAACAAGTTAAAATATGTCAGATAGATACAGTTTGCTGGAAATGGGATAAAATTTGCAAAATAAAAATATAGTGTCTTTTGTTGGAATTGGTATTATCTTGTGGGAATTTCAGTATTTGGTAATATTTTACTTAAGGGACATAAATTTGATCGGCGAGACTTGCGAAATTTTATTTCGCTTGGAATATGCCAGGCTCTAATTTGGAGAAACAGATTTTATGATGTTTCAGCGTTCGACAGAAAGTAACAGTTTCTAGGGAAGAGGGCAGAGAGGAAATATCCAATGTCAGTTCAAAATCTGCTGGCTCGAGGGATGGAGCCTTCCCAATATGATGCATAAAAGACACGCTTTGGTCCTTAGGAAAACTATCATTCCAGGCTGAGGCAGCTATCATCTCGGAAAACACAAGACCCGGGAATAGTGGTGAAGGTCGGGTGCATGGCCTTGTAAAGGGCAGCCCTCTGGAAAATCACTCTGGGCTGGAGTAGCTGGAGGGGGTGCATGACGCTAAACAGGTTTTTGCAGCCTTGGATCGATAGCAGGGGTGTGTAACCATCAACAGGGCAGTCCCCCGAAAACACGCTCTGGGCTGGTGTAGGGGAAGGATGTCGGGCTGTGTAGCCTTGGCAAAGAACTCTCTTTTCACACAAAGACATGGTCTGGACAAGGGTGGGAGTAGGAGGGCTGCTGCAGGCAGCACTGATGTGAAGAGATCTCATGATTTGACACCATGTTAGTTCTATGCCAATAATTGGCTTGGATAGACATACACCAGCTCTCCCTACTTCACTGGGCAGGTCGACAGTTGACAGGGATTCATGCCACGACCAAGGGGTTCGGTGGTCAGCGGGCTTTGGAGAGCGTAGGCATATCTTACACCTGAGTGCTAGCCACATTTCTCATTTTAATATCCAACCAATTTTATAACTATTTTTTTAATTTATTGGGGAAAATAATTTTCGTGTATTATACTTACATAGTGTGTATCGTGTAAACCCCTTTTCTGAGTTCGGTCGACGAAATTTGGTAGCATTTTCAACCTTCGTTTCACTAACTAGTGCTGTGAATTTCACAGACATGACTTAAAAAATTGCTTTTCAAGTGAATTCCTTTTCTTACAATAGTGAAAATTTCGTTAAAAATCAGGGTATGTTTCTTTTTTTAATTATTGTTTCGTTGTCTGTTGTAGTACGTTGTGTATTAAGAGTTTTTGTCGTAAATTTCAACTCAGCCGCACTCCACATACATAGTCAGGCTCTCAACGTAAGCTCGACTCATTCATTCACCAGCCTCCCAGGCGGACGAATGTGTTTTGGGAGAGCTCCTGGTGCGATTTAATTTATAAAAAAAAAAGGATATATGGGTTCCATAATTCCTTTAGTGATTACCATATACTTGTGTTCGTTAGCCGTTTCACTTATTTGGAAGCTTTTTTTTTTTTTGCATTTTCATTCACTTAAGAGTTTTTCACCTCAGTCTATAATCAAACGTAGACTGGCGCAGGTTATGTTTGCTCTCAACACAGCTTATAAGTTGACGTAAGTGCTATATCCAAGTCAGTGCTCCAGCCCCCTCCCGAGCGAATGGATGTATATTGTAATCACCGACTATTAACTGCGATTCTTGTAACATGTTATTTAATTTGACTAATGTAATTTGTATATTAGTACGTGCATCGTAAACATAATTTTATCCATTTGTCACCTAAATCTTATTCACATCTTTTTCCGAGTAGCTATGTCCTTAGTCGCCTGTCAGATGTATTCCACATATCTAACAGCTTATAAGTTGGTGCATGCCATACACTGCAGTTATTGCTTCAGCCATCTCCCAACCAAATTGACGTCTTTTAAAACATGTAAGGTACGTGCGAGAGGCATAAAGTAGTGTCTAATTTTTAATGTGTTTTCAAATACCATGTTATTGTGATTAGGAAGATTGCGGTTTAATTTATAGTGACATTTTTGATTCATTAATTAATCTCATACTGGAGACCCACGTAATTACATCGTTTAGAACTTGTCGACACCAGGTTATTCATACGTGGAACTCGTTTGAAATATAATACATCAGTGCTGTTATTCATTCGGAATAATAGTATCTTTCAAAGTCTCCTATCTCCCAGCACCACCTACAAGCAATATCACTACCAACCCAATAAAATAACACGTATGCCACTCTTGCACAAAACTCATCACATATATATATGCCCTGTCCTCCAACACGTCACACCTCATCGAGTGCCAGAGCTCAAAGGGCGAACACCTACCAGAGCTGCTCCCCAACCCACAAAAATAAAGAAACTAATAAATTTGGTCCTTAGTAGACACCTGCACCAATCACACAAAAATCGGATAAAAAAATTTTAATCGGAATAAAATCGGATTAAATTTTTTATCGGTTCAAGGATTAACCCTTTCTATCAATTTAATTAACCCTTTATAATTATTTAATTACCCATTCTAACAATTTGATTAACCCTTTCAATCAATTTTACTAATCCTTTCAATCGATTTAACATTTTGATATAAAAAATGGCGGCATCGCTTTGTATCTAGAACACCCCCGCCCCTACTACTGACTGAGTGAAGAGTTTGGACAGCTCTTATGGCGTCCGCCTGCCTGGCGATCGAACTGCGTTGCAATGTGTTTGAAATCCAGGTTTTTTAAAAACAAAACTAGCAAACGTTCGTCCCATGTGCTTAACTACGATAAGAACACACTTTAGACTATACCTGGCGATTACTTTCAAGACACATTTAAAACACCATTTCAGTGAACTCCAACATAATTAAAAACGGCTTTTTCGAAGATCTGTATATCCATATACACGCGTTATATATGCACAAAAGTAAAGGCTGTTCGTACCAGTATATATATTAACTGGAACACTGAGTGTTACACGCCCAATAATGTTGGTAATGATGTATGGAAAAGTAGTTCCATATATAAACTTCGAACGAAAAAATAAGGTAACAATTTATAATAACTTAAATTATTCCTTTCGCTTCCTGTTTTTTTATGCCTCTAAGTGTAAATATTGACCAGATTTGCAACATATTTACTTTTTCCAATAATTCCGCAGTTTCATTTGTACCACGATAGAATAAAGTATCGAGGCCACGTCAATGTTAATTTTATATACACCGGAAGAATACACATACAAGTACATCTTACATACAGGTATATCTTACATACAGGTATATCTTTCAACCAATTAAACTTTAGGGTCTCAGCTTAAAGTCGGATAGGTAGACGCAGCACTGCGAGAACACTGCACGCCAGTTCGGGGCCCTGCGCGTAGAGGTAGGTCCAATGGCGCACTTGTAGGGCATGCCAATCTAGCCCTTACAGCTCTGGTACTTCTCGACCTCGAACGCGGAGAAAACCTCGAAGAAGGTGGTTTTTTGTGAAATTATTGTTTGTTGGTTACACGGCCGTTTGTTTTGCGTGAATACGTCTACCTTGACGCGCTATGGCGCCTTGATGTTTATTTTACGTTCCCGGCACCGCTTCGCTTGATCATATAGGGTTTTATGGGAATCACTGGATTGCTTTTGAGATGCTCTTACAAACCGTATACGATTTATGTATTTCGACTTGACTTTTTGACGAGTATAGGCCTATATTGTATTAAGTTTTCCTAATTTTTTCAATTAAACGCATGAAATATCACCATAACCACGCCACACAAATGTTGGTATACACGCAATCGATTGTTCTTGACGACAGCTGTCTATTCAAATTAAACGAGCATCGTAGCTTCTCCCAGTAAAAAGTTATATTAAGTGGAAGTTAAGAGACGCGGCGAAATGAACTCAAAATACCCCCCAACCTATCGCGCGCAAAGCTTCGCTGTCCTCACTCAACGTTACATGTTCTTTGATCCTTTGGCAATCGAATGGTGTAATTGAATTTTTAATGTAAACGATAGATTTGGAACTGCAATGCCAACTTTATCCCCCGATTTTGTTATCATCGGATTTTATGTATTGCCTCCCACTATGGTAAAGGTTGTTCACGATCAAGTGAGCACTTTTGAAATTAACCTTAGAAAAAAGTCACTGCTCCTGCCTGCATACATTTTAACGGGCGCACTGAGTGACATGCGCCTAGTAAATTTGGTAACGATGGATGGAAAGTAGTTCTATATATTAATGTCAAAAAAAAATGTTAAGTAACAATTTGCGATAGCTTAAATTATTTCTTTCGCTTCCTGTATTCTTTAATGCATCAAAATGCAAAAAAAAAAAAAAATTTTTATTTGTAAATTTTTAATTTTATAATAATTTTACAGTTTCACTTGAAAGACGCATGAATAAAGTGATGAGGCCCGTCGCAATGTTAATTTTACATAAGGTGGAATAATACACAACGTGCATACAAGTAGATCTTAAGCAGGTCTTTCGAAAGTGCTCAGTTTATCGTGAACAGCCTATAACAAATTTAAAGACATAATCGCGTCAAAAAAATTCGTAATAATGGTCATATATGGCATATTTAAAGCTTGCCTATGCAGTTTCCTTAAGAGGCAAGAGTAAAGTACAAAGATACGGGCGTAGTTTAATCTGTGGTCTTTCGTCGCGTGTAATAAAACGTGACTGCACGTTATCTTATTGCGCTAAACAATAGTTACGTATTTTAAAGTTATATTTATTGCCTAATTATTAATGTTTTGATCTATTGTTCGAATGTAAGTGTATTCATCCTAGTTTTAAATTACATGTATCCATGAAATACGTTTTGTCGAGCCAACATCTTCAGTGTTTGGTATATCTTACTCGATTATCCGCCATCTTGACTGTTTGTTGTGAATGTAGCAGGAACTGAGGTGTAGAAGCTTGATATTACAATTTGATAAGTTTAAATATGTAATGTACACGTATTGTACAAAGATTCATCACCATTTTCAATTAGTGTGTATACTACATTCACGGTTATTTCCAAATTTTCTGAAACCCTGCCGAAGTTCTACTTCCAGGACATTCCTCTGCCTAATACAGGTAGTTAAACCCAGTATATAGGCTGTTCACGGTCAAATGAGCACTTTTTAAATCCCTGCTTAAGATCTGCTTGTATGCACGTTGTGGATTCTTCCGCCTTATGTAAAATTAACATTTACATGTGCCTCAACACTTTATTCTTGCGTCAGTCAAGTGAAACTGTGAAATTATTAGAAAAGTAAATATGTTGCACATCTACTCATTTTACACTTCGATGCCTTAAAAATACAGAAAGCTAAAGAAATAATTTGAGTTATCATAAATGGTAACTTAATACTATTTATTCGTATTTAAGATATGGAACTACTTTCCCGCCATCGTTACCAACTTAACTGGGCCCATGCGACTCAGTGCGTCCGTTAAAATACATACAGAAGCGAGCAGTGACTTTTTTCTAAGGTTGATTTCAAAAGCGCTCACTTTATCGTGAACAGCCTTTAACGGGGGATCTTTCGCAGAAAGCAATAGCCAGCAGGATACAAGGCTTGTTTCCAGAGCCTCGAATAGCCTATCGGGCAATGGCTACGCCCACATCAAACGAATCGCCTACACCATTTCATTTTTTTTGTGACTGCGATGAAGGGGTTTTCTCGGTAACTCCCCGTTGCCCATCAATCTTTGTTCCGCCGCCGCAGCTTCATCACCCCCTTTTTTTCTCCCCCCCCCCCCCCTCCGTCAACATTCTCCAGGAAGGTCTTTGCGACACTTCTGGTCTACGTATGGGACAGCTGCTCACAACAGGCACCAGCTTCCTCTCATCCATCTCGACCTTGCTTATAGGATGTTCACGGTAAAGTGAGCACTTTTGATGCCCTAGTTACATTTTCCTTTCTGCCATTTTGTGTCCTTTAACTATCATTTTTAAAAATAAATTTTGCCACGTAAGTAATAAACACAGTATGTATTTTCCACCGCATTCGAATGTTAATGTCTAAAGCTAATATAAAATATATTTATCGATTATTATTCTAAATGAGAGGGCTTTCAAAAGTGCTCACTTTACCGTGAACAGCCTATATCCATTTTTACCATCCCTGTAGGGGACAACGTACGGAGTTAGTTATTTAGATCGCCTGGCAGGAATATTATATAGGCGATAGGAATACCTGGAATGTTATCTATAGTCTATTCGCAGTTTCTTCACACTTTTTGAATGGAGCCTTTGAAAAATTACCCACCGTATGACGTATTTGGTTGTTTCCTAAATATGCCGTGCATCACCAGAGTTTTATACATTTGTATTTCTGTAAACGTAGAGGAAAGTTGCCTAATATGGGGAGGGTTTTGTTTAAGAGCCCATAATTTCTTGCATTTTGCACAAAATAAGTTATTACGTAATAGTTTATACACTGATGAGTTACTTACAGATATGCATTCCCCCAAATTTGTTTTCTGAATTTATAATTATTCTCTTCTCATATTGAGATCATAGCGGTCCTAATTTGGGGAGAAACTTGCTTCAACATAATTTGTCGTTTTATCATGACTTATATTCGAATTGCATTTTTAAAGCAAAACATGAACTTTTTTCTATAAAATCGAATTGTCTAACAATATGAATGCAATATTACACAATCATGGTTTTGAGTTTCAATGTCAATTGTAACTATTTACATATTTGCCAAAAATCACACACGTAAACTTTCCTACCTGCCGCTGCACAATCAATATGGCTCCACTTAAAACATTTTCTGCGCCGAATCCATGATTCTTGCTCATGGTCTTATGAGAATAGTCCTGCGTAGAACATGCACTCTGCTTCGCCTTCGTCAGAAATATTGTCATCAGATTCCTGAAAACTAATGTTACACTCTTCGTCAGAATCTGAAGAATCATCTTCAAAATGTACGTTTCTACGATTAGATTTCTTGGCATTTCTTTCGGCAGTCTGCTTATTCTTTGAGCTGTCTTTTTTTACGTTTCTCACATTTCGTATTTTTTCTAGTCTTGCTGCTTTAAGTTTTGGGAAAGTTTCCAATGCCTGCTTGAAGGGTGATCTTGTAATTAGTTGTGCTGAGCCACCCCTTGATGATGTATTTAGTTGTAATGGCAAAACTAGAATAGGGTTTATATCATCTGGTTTTAAACACATCGGAATCTGCCGAGGAGACGAACAAGTTGGTGAAGCTGGCAGAGGTGAATCACGTGCTGCTGGTTCCCGCAAGCTCTGAGAAGAGGAATTAGTTGGTGAAGTTGGCAGAGGTGAATCACGTGCTGCTGGTTCCCGCAAGCTCTGAGAAGAGGAAGCAGTTGGTGTAGCTGGTAGAGGCGAATCACGTGCTGCTGGTTCCCGCAAGCTCTGAGAAGAGGAAGCAGTTGGTGAAGTTGGCAGAGGTGAATCACGTGCTGCTGGTTCCCGCAAGCTCTGAGAAGACGAAGCAGTTGGTGTAGCTGGTAGAGGCGAATCACGTGCTGCTGGTTCCCGCAAGCTCTGAGAAGAGGAAGCAGTTGGTGAAGCTGGCAGAGGTGAATCACGTGCTGCTGGTTCCCGCAAGCTCTGAGAAGACGAAGCAGTTGGTGTAGCTGGTAGAGGCGAATCACGTGCTGCTGGTTCCCGCAAGCTCTGAGACGAGGAATCAGTTGGTGAAGCTGGCAGAGGTGAATCACGTGCTGCTGATTCTCGCAAGCTCT